>JARHVA010004006.1:0-645000 GCA_037957365.1 Torreya grandis
TCTTTGTTACATTATCAATCGACCACATTATTTGAAGAGTATTTTTAGATATTATTGGTGATCACACTTTCATTCTTACAACTTTTGGAAGCACATATTATTCTTCTCTCTTTCTAAAATTTTTGTTATTCTTATTGAAAGAAGATTCTATTAAGAGGGAGTATTATCTAATTTCAAATCCTTTCTTGTTTATAAAATATTTTCTCTACTTTTGTAACCCTAAATTAAGATTAAGAGGAAGTATTAGAGAATTAGTATTATTTGGGTATTTTTCTTAAGTATTTAGGAGTGTGTTAGGTTACCCTTTATTTAGGATAATATTTTATCCTAAATTTTATTTATGTAGAGAGTTTATATTTATGTGAATTATTAATTCACATAAATCTAGCTTTTATGAGGTGTTACTCACCTCTTTGTCCTTCTTAGGATTTTAGGAGTTACTTACATATTACTCATCTCCCCCACATGCCACACACATCCTCCACACTTCAAATAAGATTAGGAACACTTGGCACACATGTTGAATCTTGACATGTAACTCTTTATTCCTCCCACTCTACTTATTGAGCTCTTCTCCTCCTCTCTTCTTAACTTTTTTGTAGTTGTATATATTTCTCATGATCTTGCATACTTGTGATGTAATTTTGGATTAGTCCTCTCTCTCTCTCTCTCTCTCTTCTCTCTCTCTCTCTCTCTCTCTCTCTCTCTCTCTCTCTCTCTCTCTCTCTCTCTCCTCTCTCTCTCTCTCTCTCTCTCTCTCTCTCTCTCTCTCTCTCTCTCTCTCTCTCTCTCCTCTCTCTCTCTCTCTCTCTCTTTGTGTGATTTTACATGTTATGTACTTAGATATTCATTCTTAACTTTTTGTATTTGTACAATATTTCTCATGATCTTGCATACTTGTGATGTTATTTTTGATTAGTCCTCTCTCTCTCTCTCTCTCTCTCTCTCTCTCTCTCTCTCTCTCTCTCTCTCTCTCTCTCTCTCTCTCTCTCTCTCTCTCTCTCTCTCTCTCTCTCTCTCTCTCTCTCTCTCTCTCTCTCTCTGATTTTACATGTTATGTACTTGGATATCTATTATTATAATACTTATAATAGATTATGGGATTTTTATCTATTTGATAATTTTACACTTGTCAACTCTTGTCTCAATATTATGGCTTGATTATTTCTTGAGGTAATATTATTTCATTATGATTCATTTATTTGATTTCAATATTATTTAATGTTTATTTTAAGATAATACTAATAGTATAATAAATCAAATAGAGATCAAATATAAAGGGTAAATCAAGAAAATGGAATACATGATCTATCCTCAGAAAACCATGTGTAATTTGAGTGCTACCTACATATCCCAAAAGGACCTCAGGTTGATGTAGTTCTCCCTCATGGAGTGAGTGAGTATGTGAATATTGATATATATATATATATATATATATATATATATATATATATATATATATATATATATATTCTTGAGAATGAGCATCCTTAATCTAAAAAAAATGAATTTAGACTTGGCATATGACTGTTAGAATAAATCAAAATTGAAATTGAAAAGAATAGTGCTCTTTTACTCATGTTCAGTAGAATTGCCAAGTGATTTATAGAGTGATATCTATATATATATATATATATATATATATATTCTTGAGAATGAGAATCCTTAATCTAAAAAAATGAATTTAGACTTGGCATATGACTTTTAGAATAAATCAAAATTGAAATTGAAAAGAATAGTGCTCTTTTACTCATGTTTAGTAGAATTGCCAAGTAATTTATAGATATGTTTGGAGAGGCCTTGATGTACTTCTATATAAGAATATGTGGAATATTTACATTAACCTATCTTCATAAAATTATGATGGGTAATATGTAATGTCTCAAGTTTGAAAATTTATCATTGAAGTGCAAGGACAAGACCACACTACAACCCTATTAACTAGTGTGGTTTTGTCTTAGAAAGGCATAGAATGCTAGAATATGGTTGACAAAATTTTGTAATTAAAATTGGTATGTCTAAATGACATTTCTAGAATTTTCAAGGTAGTAAGTGGAATATTGAATTCTCTCATAGAGATTATGAGTTAACTAAATGGTAAAAATACTAAAGATAAGGATGTCAAGATTAAACATTGTCAAGAACTTAATGATTAAATTTGAGTTTCCATAGCGCCCATATGAAAATTAAGTGGGTATTAGGCTCATTAGGTTATTTCCTAATGTGTAATAAATTATGTATACCAATTTGAATAAATATTTTCATGTCAAATACTTTCACAAATTAAATGATGAGTTGGTAGAAGGAATGTATAGAATGCTCAATGAGGAGATCATAGTAGTTTAAATCAATCTCTTACAAAGTCTCAATTAAAAAGGTAGAAACTACCCTATCCAAAGGTAGAATATATTTAATGGAAATGACATATGCCTTAGCATGTGAATTTAAATCTCCCTCCCTCCTGTATTTATGTATTTCATGCAAGGAACATGTTAATAGGACTTCTTGTATGTTGTGAATGAGGCATTCCTTTAGGTATTCTATATAAGTCCTCATAGTGCCAAAATCCACCAAAAGTGTGTTAAGATAGGCTTGAGGGAGATAATTTGGATAAGAATGAGGTATAAAACTTCTAGGAGTAAAAGATGTGGGCTAACAAGACATAAAATAGTATGTTGGAAATTAATTATCTAAATGATTGGATTTAGAGATCATGTGATATTAAGGAGTTAAGGAGTTAGAATGGTGTGTGTTGGCTAGTGATTTAATATATATATTATATTCAGGTGGTGTATTATCCTAAATGTATTTATAAGGAGTGATAGGTGGTGGTGTATTGGTCACAACATTATTTGATGAAGATATGAGAAAGAACATCCAATGGGAACTTAAATTGGAAGCTAATAGGATGGGGGTATGTTTGATGTGACATTATTAGGTACCCCCATAGGCAAGGATTTCCCTCATATTTTAGCTTGACACATAGCCATTTGGGATGTGTGATTAGGTTGATACTATGATATTTAATTACATGTTACTAGAATGAGAATTAAAAAAAAATGACCTTAATGTTGAGGTTTGAGGTCATCCATGGCTAAAGGAACCAATTTTAAGAAAGACTTGGTTTATATCGAAATATTTAATGTGACCCACCAAGGTGGATATGAGTTCATTTAGTGTAACATTAGTGATAGGATTGGGTCCTCTCTCATGGGAAGCTCTATAGGAAAGGATTGGTAGCCTGTGTTAAACTAGTTTATGTTGGACAACTCTAAAGGATTCATCATGGGTTGCTCAAGTGGTATAAAGTTTTTTATTTAGTATTTGAAGGAGGTGGGGATAACCATATCTACTTATCCCATCTTCAAAAATTTATATCCTTTTAGCTTATTTATTAAACCTCATTGTGATTTTAGTGTCAAGTATTTTTAGATTGATCTGATATCTAGTCATAATTTGTGGGTAGATACCACCTTTACTAATAAATGTCATGTTGTTAAAGTCATGGTAGTTGTTATTAGTTTTGTAAGAATCCCAAAACTATTGGATCACTATATAAGACTTGGTTTTTAAGTTATAAGAAGAAAGTTTTAAAATGGATTTTGGTTATCCATATTTTCATCAAAGTTGTTATTCTATCTACATAAATAAGCTTTTCCTAGGGTTGAAAAATCCTATAAGCTTTAAGGTCTATCAAACTCATGTCAAGACATATTTATGGGGTGTATGTAAACTCATATCATAAATGGAAGAGGAGATAATTATGGATAAAATAAAATAAAAATGGGAAATGAAAAAATATAAGTCTTTCATGTTGGGTTCACTATATGCTTACATGAAGAAAGCAACAAACCAACTTTTGTGTATAAATTTTTAAATTTTGGTTGATACATTTGATGAAAGGATGATGTGATGGGTAGTATATTGGTTTTAGTTGTTTTGGTCAGTTTAGTTGAAGGATTTTAATAGGAATATCTAAAATGGATGGTTGGTTAAGATAAGTTATTGGAATAGTTTTTTAAGTAGCAAGTGGTAAAGGATGTTTTTGTTGATAAAAAAATAGTTTATTTGCATCATATTTATAATTAAAGGAAGTGAATTGAGATGTGATAAAGTACTAATAACATTTATAATTTATAATTACAAGGTAGTGAAGCCATTAGTCTATACTAGGTTTTGGTAATTGGGTGAAGTTAGGTTAGAGGACTCAAGGAATCTGCATTGTTCTATCATGTTGGGTTTACCAGGACAATGTCATCCTTGAATAAAATAGGATAAAAGGAAAGAATAAAATTTTTAGAGTTATTGTCTCGTTGGGATAGAATATGTATCTATATTGTGAATTGGGCTTATGCTAGTTGGCTTTACTCATCAAGAGCATCAAACTAACCAATGTTGAGTTTAGGAAGTAGAGCAAAAGTTTTCTATACTATGTTTGAAGCCTATGTCTCTTTGAATATTTATCATCGGTACAATTTTTGGAAATCTAGGAAATTATCTTACTTTGTGTAAAAGAGGTTATTCAAAAAGCCTTATCCAAGAGTGAGGCAAACCTTTAGCATTATTTTCTTTATTTAGGATTGTTATTTTAAATCATGTAGTTGATTTTATTTGACTTTTAGAAGGTGTATTTACTAGTTTTATATTTGAGTTTTGTGTTTATCAAGTTTTTATTATAATTATTTGTGTTTAAATAATGCTTTGTTGGGATTGTTTATGTTTATACCAAGGATTTTTTGAAAAGAATATAAAGCTACATTGATACTGAAAATTAAAATATTAAAATAAAAGTAAGTAAAATATTTTATTTTTTTCTTTAATTTGAAAATTTATGCATGTAATGCTAATCAAAAGTGAATTTAAACTAAACAATGCAATTGTTGTTTTTTGTTCATTTTCATGATTTAAAGAGTGAAAAAAATTGTCTATGTTTACTATAATGAATGTTTTCATTTTGATGTTTTGATATGAATGAAATTAGAAACTAATATTTTATTTTATTCCTAAATATTAAAAATAAAAACTAAATCTACAATTCATATTTTTATATGTGTGTAATGTAATGTCTAAATTCTAAGATCTAGTTTATGTATGCAAAGCCAAATACAATATTTTGGTTTTTGATTGTTATAATCCTTGTACGAAACTAGTTTTGATGTATAAATAAATTAATTCTAATTTATTATTCTAGTCTATACTTTGAATGAATTTTCCTATTATTCTATAATATATAATGATTCCATATCCAATTTCTCTTTTTGGTTTTTTCTAGTTTTGTACACAAGTTATTTGTTTAAGTTGTGTGTGAGATAGTATGTGCTAAAAAAATTTAAGTTTAAAGCTATTTTTTGATGTAACTAAATAAATATTTTAATTATCTACCTTCAATTTAACATGAAAGCTAATTTTATTTCAAATCTACTATGTATTAATACAACTACGACATATCTAATGATTTTTCAATGAAAAAAGGAAGAGAAAGATGAATTATTTTTGAAAATTTTATTAATATATTTTATAAATGAAAAATAATACTATAAAAAAATCAAATATAATATAATAAACAAACTTATTAACAAAATAAAGAAGAAAATAAATCCTCTAACTTGACCAAAGCATAGGACAAATGGAGAAGAAAAAATTGGTAGGATCAATTGATCCTCAAGATGATAGCTTCATATATTACTCAATAAATGACATAAGAAATATCTAAAAATATGAAATACAAATGGGATAAAATCAAAATCACATACTAAAAAATGAGAGAAATAAATAGTTCTTGGTTGCTCATGAACAACAAAATATTATGTTACTATCTTGTGGGTTTCTTCCTCCAAGTTACATGGGTGACTAAAAGATTATTGTGAAACTTGGGATAATTTATTCAAAATCTAAAAAATGTGGATTGTGTATCTCTAGAACCTATATGCTCAAATATTAATGTAATTTTTGGGTTTAAAATTTAATTAAAATGATCTACTTGTAACAAAGGAGAATAACTTATATATAATAATTAAATGAAGCTTTACTAATATCTTATTAGAGTTCACTCGGAGGTAGTTAATATTAATATCATTATTACTAAAAGTGTAATGGGCAATTATAAATATGAATTCAAGAGAAAAGGATTAAAGACCAAAATTATGCAAAATGCATCAAAACACACATCCTAGGAATTAATTTGAAAAAACATGCAATATTGGTAAAACCACCTATTTATATAGGTGGCAATTACGTAATCACCATTAAAGTTAGAAAAACCACCACAAATTTTTTAATACCATTGGATTAGTTTGTAATGTAAACCATTGGGGTGGTTGCATATAACATTGTGGTGATTTCTCCATGCCATGACAAGATTTAGAATTTAAATTACAAACTTATGGAATCAAGGATTTTAAACAAATCAAAATATATAAAGTGGGGAGAAGATTAGGTTTAAACATGTTATATTGAATATCATTTCATCATCAATGAATTGCATAAAATATTACACCATGTGAAATTTAGGTGCATATAGGTATGTATTTATAAAGTAAAGTAATGGGTACCAATTTCTAACCCATTAAATTTATATGTTGTATTTTTATGTTTACCACAAGTCTATATGGAATATATATGTCATAGGGAAGGCTTAGATTCCATCATGTATGGTTCCTAAGATCATGCCATGTGGCCCAATCACAGGCCACATGTGATAACAATTTTAAATATAATCATAATGATCACTAACTAGTGCACATGACCCAAAAAATTAATTAGTTGTAACTTTAATATATGGCCACCATTTGAGGAATTTTATGTCTCAATGGAAATATTATAAAAAGAGTGTTTGACTGGTATTAGCCATAAATCATGAAAACTCTTAAGGATGTAACTATTTATGGGGAAACCTCAAGAAAACACTTAATCAATGGTTCAATTATCTCTTATTTGGGGATACAATTGAGAGGAAGTTTTAAATCTTAGGACTTGGAGAATAATAGGATATTAAATCCATAGGGAAAGGGTTTGGAATTGTTCCCAAGAGAAAAACATAGAGAAAATAAAGAGAAGACTGAACAAACATAATAGATTTCAAGACCTCTTATGATTTTAATGTCACTATATTTTTTGAATGTAATTATATTTCTTAATGAATTATTTTTTTAACACTGGTCTCATGTCCTTATGTGATATTTGTGAATTTTTTCACTATTAGGGAGTATGAAAACCATTAAATTGGCCCACAGATTCTTATTTTCATAAATACCTAAATAATTTTTTAAATTATTATTTTAACATTTAACATTACACAACTATCCCCTAAAATATTTAAACTAAATTTAAAACATTCAACAAATTATTTATCCTTAAAACATTAAGGTGTATGCCCCTTGTACACCATGATATTTGATTATAGTTAAGGAGGAGGTTCACCCTAGAGGAAAGACAAACAACCATATAAAATAGACCACCCTGAAGTGTAAAACCATATATGAACTTGAAAAAGAGACTCATACACTTTAATAGAGAAATAAGCAACCTAAGAAGTATGGTCATTAATCTTAGTAGAGGAATCAACCACATTTTTAACATGAACCTTAACCAAAGGGGTTGGATAATTGATACATGAAGATGGAAAGAATGTTTCTAATAACCCCTTCCACATCCTCTCTAGTCTAGATTTTACCTTTGATATTCATGTTCAAGGTCATTAAGAAGCTACCTATATGTTTCCAATTTTCAACTTGAATCTTCTAAAGTTAAAATTAGTGTTTGAACTCAACTAATTACTAATCTTTCTACCATTTAAGATGGCATAAATATTGATTTTATTTTAAAATTGGTTAATAAACATGTCCATTAAATATATCCAACAAATATCCTTGAATATTTAACCATTGGTGAATTAAATTAACTAAAATATACCTAATTTTTATTGACTATGTAAATCCTTGATAGCTTCCTTTATAGGTGATTTAACATCTTTCACCATGTTATTGCATCATCTATAGAGCTAAAACCATTACGGGACTCTTACATTTTTATATTCATTTGAATTGGATATACCCTTATAAACATTATTTCATCAATAATAATGCCTTTAAATAATCTCATAATTTAGTTACAAAACCTCTTACTCATTCCAAATATGAAAAATCATAATCCATTATTGAGTTGAAAAATTAAACTAGTAAACTATTATTCCTCAAACCTAGAAGACATCACCTAAATATCGTAATTTACTTGTGAATAAACTTAAAGAGATGAATATTTATACTTTTCCTAGATAAAGTGATTTGACCATTTTAATTGGGTTACCCAACAAAAACATTGAATTTAAAGTATAGATGTTCACTTCAAAAGAGTTTACACCAACAAAACTTCAATAAAAAAAATCAACATGGTTGAAATTACTATATTCTATTCTATGATGATTATTTACGTGATTTTACTTTAGATATTAATCATTTAGGAATTATTCAAATATATTTGAATAAAACTATTATCCCAATTAATTTAATTCTTTTGATTTTGGGTGGTGAGGAAAATATGCATATGCTCATATTGGTGGCATTCTCAACAAGAAAATTATTTTGAGAATTGACAAGAAACTTGGAGACATAAAGAGACTTTGGAGACACAAAGTAATTATTTAGGGGTGAAGAGATGGAAAATACATCCTCTTTATAATTAGGATATTTTATACTATTGGTGGCATAACTATGCCACCCATTATACTAATCAGATTCAAGCTTACAAGTGACATTTTCATCCACAATAAATAATCATGAGATTCCCATACACATCTTACACTATACTAATTTTTATGTGGCCATTGACAAGAAAGTCATAATCATACAATATAATTTAGAATATAAGGTATAGGACATCATTGAGAAACAATGTGCTATTGTTTTAAGCAAACTATAAGTGATGTCATGTCTTCACATTTCATTACTATATTGGGTTTGGATTTACATATATGTTCCTTGCATCACTATTCTACATCTGATATATTTCATTAATCATCTTACTTCCATATTTCACTTATCATCAGCCTTCTTTAGGATTAAAATATTCACTTATTTCCTATTTTACTTTATATATACTCTTGTTATCACACAATATTTTCATCATTTCTTGTGATATAACTCATCAATTTTTATCTACTTAATGGTCTTCTACCTTTTGATTAACATATATCCAAACATTTACATATATTTTAGTTTTTCGTTGACCTTCAAAGATCTATTTTGTATCATCTCAATTTCTAATTTATTTAGTTTTATCCATTTTATGTTTTTATGATCATTTTTATAAATCTTTATGGTCCTATTTTTCATTTTATACCATAGTAAAAAAAAAACTCATTCTTACAAAAAATTAAAATATTTTAGTTATTTTTACATTTTCAATCACTTTTGAAACTTACATTTTTTCCTTCTTGTGGTTATGAATTCATTTTATCATCATTATATTTTTTTCTTTCACATTTAGTTTGGGGACACTTAGTCTTCATAATCCCCTAATTCCATTTCTCTCATTTTAGGAACACCTAGGTCAAATCCAAGATAAAATCCCATGATAAGGTGCAAGTCAAGGATCACATAAGCTTCTAAGTATTAGAAAAACTTTCCTAACTAGGTGTAAGCTATCATGTGTTGTCATATATCATACCCCATGGTTGCTTGTTCAAATATTAATGGAGGAGAAGTGATGTATTCAAATTTATGATTTTAAAATATATATGAAGGAATAAAAATCAATAAAACATTCATTTTCATATGCACACATCTTATCTTAATTAAAATATCAATTTCCATGGTTACCCTCATTAATATTTAGAGGACCAGAGAATCATTATGTACGTAGAATGGGTAAATGTGTATAACATTACATGTTTATCTCTTATATAAAAATTATATATCACATGGTTTCAATTGGATCTAATTTTAGTCGTGAAGAACTAAATAATTATTTTTAGGGATAGGTGTGTTTATTTACCCTAATTTTAGGTTTAATAATAATAATAATAATAATAATAATAATAATAATAATAAACTAATTACACTAAAAGGTTTTCCTTCAGTATCATCTGGGGGGATGGAATGTGTAATGGTGTGAGTGTGTCAACTTTTAATTCTTTTAGAGATGATAGAATAAAATAAAATCTATACCCATATATTTAAAAATCAATCATATTGTTACTTAAGTAATATTTTTATATAAATTATTACATTCAGTAAAATAATGATATCTATGGTAAAATAATTATATGTATTTGAGATATATTATAAAATTATATGAGTACTAATTAGATAAATAACTACCATGGTAATATGAATATAGTTAGTTTAGTGGGTAAGTGTTTATATATTTAAAAATTAATCATATTATTAAGTAATTAGGATTTTTAGAGAAATTCTTACATTTGGTAAAATAATTATGTATGGTAAAATAATTATATGTATAACACAATTATGTATACTATTATAATTGCATAATCTTATTTTCTAAGGGTTGTTTTTTTATAATTGAGCAGAGTCTTTTATTAATTTTTTTTATAATTATAATTTTTCATGTATATTTTTACATCTGTATTATTATAAGGTTATTTGAGTAAGTTCTATAGATCATAAGGTAAATAGATATGACTAGTGTTAACATAAATTTATTATATTTTTTATGATATATTAAAATATTTATAATTATATGAACTAACATACATATCTTAGATAAATCTATGTAAAGTACACTGCTATACATCATTCTTGAGGTACCTATTCCACTAATTTCACAATTCAATATGATATAAGTGGCTTGAGAATGATATCTGTCGATGTATTTAAGTAAGATTTATCTAAGATATGCATGCTAGTTACAATAATATAGATCCAACAACATGTCCACGTAAGTAAAAATTTTAGATATATCTAGCTATATGGACTCTAATAAAAATTATAAATATAACAAACAAAACTAGGATATCCAAAGTAATTATAGTAGGTTAAGGAATTATTATACCTTATTGTTGTTTGGTAATTTTGAACTTGAATGATTGTGCACATTATCTAGATCTTGCTCTTGAAATATAGGATTTTTTAACTTTTTTGGGGTAGCAAGGGCTCATCTTGGGTGGACATAAATTAGTAATAATCACACTCATTGATTTGTGTTTATGTCATTGAGTCTATCTTGTGTAGGGTTATGAAAAAAAAGTCATTGCTATATTTTGTCCTTTTGGATTCTCATGTACCTTTGCTTTCATATTTTGATGATAATGATGTGAATTATTTGTGTTCTTCCTCTTTAACCTAGCTTGACATTAAAAAAAAAATAAATCACCAAAGTGATGTTAAAAACTACGTGTCCCACATACTTATAATCATAACTCCACATAGTTTTGTGAGTGTATGGATGGAATAGCTTAAGAGATAGATATGAATCTCCTCTTCCATTGAAGTTATCAATGAAACTATATTAAAGATAATAACTTTCTTTGGAACAAGGGAAATTATGAGATACTAAGAAGAACAACTTTGTTACAAGAGTGTAAAATGTGAATCAATGAATTCCAATTTGAAGTAGGAAGAAATATATTTAATTCTTAGCTCTAGGCATGACCTTTCATGATGTGTCTTCTCTATGTTTTGATTCTAATTTTTCTAATTAATTTAAATGGAAAGACATGAAATATTATATATAGGTTGATCTAGGATAATTTATGTGTATTATCCAAATTTAGAGTTGGAAAGGAGTGAGATTAAAGGCACATAATCAATAACCATGGGTAGAATGACCCAAGGGATAGGCACACATAGGGTGGGTATTTGACATAGAGGAAATTTCATTGAGTGTGGATATGACTTGAAGATGAAAAAAGCTTTTTTTTTAGGAAATTCCAATAATAAGTGATTTATAGTCCAATGATGCTAATGGTTAGTTTTTTATAAATGCTAAATATTGTTGTTTAGGTTTAATGACTAATCAAGGGCCCTAGTAAAACTAGGATGGACTAAGAAAAAATTAATATGTAAAAGTTTTCCAAATATGATAAATTTGGAATAAGACATTGGGAATAAGTGTCTTATTCTCAATTTAATTATATATAAAGTCTTATTTTTACATGAAAATTAAAGTTATCATGGATCAAAAATATTAGCATCACTTATCATTTTAGGCTTAGATAATATGGGTGTCTTAAATATAGATGTCAAAAAATCCTGGGCTTGAGGAGTATTTTAGGTTTCTTACTTGTATTTAATCTATTATGTTTGTACATCCATCCTTCATCCCCTTAATGCTCATCCCATTAATGAACACAACTATATATTGATCACCTCTCAACCATCTTCGTATTCCTTTGTTATGCTTTAGATTTAACTTTGATCTTTATCATATTAGGATCTTAGGTGTAATATTTTTATACTTGGGGAATGTAATAAATATTTCAAAGGAATGATAAACAAATTATTCCAAGCCACAAATATCTATGGTGTTAATATAACATCAAATTCATAAAAATAATATTTTGAAAGTAATTAGATAACATGTACTTACAAATACATATGCAAAACAAATAACAATGATATCATATATTATATCTCCAAAGCTTTTCCAATAAAATGAATATTCCTTACATATATAGGAAAGTAAGATCAATAATAACTAAGAGATAAATCTAAATGATTAATCATAATTAGGATATAGATCTAAAAAATCAATCCTAGGACTAAGAGATAACTATCCCTAAATGATAGAAATAACTATCAAATATCTCCATAATATCTAATATATAAATATGTAATATCTCATAATATCTAAAATAAGATAAATGAAATATCCACACATAAATGGGTGGGAATAAATAAATAAAAGGAAATAATAAAGCACCTAAAGAAACATGATCTAAGGTAAATAACCTAATATAACACCCCCCCCCCAAAGTGAAGCTAGGGTCTAAAAATAAAGTGGCATATACATAATATGAGTCTCAAAAATAAGGCCTGATTAGGTACTCATGTATAATATATCCATGATGAAATGAAGAAATAATATGTCCTTATGAATATGACCCAAGGATAAATTCTAAAACCCTAAGCATGACACACAACTCAAGGTAATGAGGTGATGCAAAATGCTTCATAAATATGTTTGCAACCTGTTGCTGAGTCATAATATACTCCAAGTAAATAAATCCATCCTGAATGTGTTGACAAGTAAAGTACATGTAAATCTCAATATTCTTGGTCTACTGGTGATCAACAAGGTTTCAATAAATGTGAATAACACATTGGTTATCATACCAAACTATATTATGTGAATCCTATGCAAAGCCAAACTCTATGAATAATTAACAAAGCCAAAGAGTTTACTAACACACTGTGATTTCTACCCTATAATCTACCTCTATATATGAAATTACAATATCCTATTGCTTCTTTGAATCCAATTAACTAGAGAAGAACCAATATAAAAAGGTATCTGGAAGTGGAATATGTGTCATCAATATAACCTACCCAATCTTAATTAGTATATCCAACCAACTGAGTATAACATATGGTGTATTTTAATCCAAAGTTGTATGTGCCCTATAGATATTATAAAATACTCTTGGTATCCTACCAATGACTATCATGATGATCATGTGTAAACTAAGATACAAGCCCAATATCAAAATAAATATTAGGGTGAGTAGGGTTTAAGTACATGAGAATTATGAGCAACTACCTATACAATGTAAGATCACAAAGAGGAGTAGTGCATGTGTAAGTGAGAGTGACCCAAAACTAGAAAGGAGAAAGAATTGGCTTACAATAAATCATGCCAAAATTTTGAATAAGATCAAGGGTGTACTCATACTGACTCAAATTAATCCCTAAATCTAACTGAGAAATCTACAAACCAAGGAAAAAGTGAAAAAGAATTAGATCTAAAATATTAAACTATGTTTAAAGGGCCTATTTAATACCCTAAATCTAAAAATAACAACTACCTATAAGAAGTAGATCATCAACATACAAAACCAATATAACAATATCCTCTCCAATATGTTAGATATATATGGTTAAATCTGAGTGCTAATGAACAAAGTTATGAGATAAAATAAAAGAATCCATATTCTCATACCAAGCATGAGGAGCATATTTGAGAACATAGAGATACCTTTGCAGTTGATAAAAAAGAGAAGAATCATGAACAAACCTAGTAGGTTTCTCCATGTAAATTTCCTCTTGTAAATCTCCATGTAAGAAGGCACACATTAAGTCCATCTGGGACACTATCCAACCCTATGATGTAGTAATATAAAGTACAAGGTTTACAAAATCTATCCTTAAAATAGGGGAAAAATTATTAGAATAATAAATACCTTTGACTTGTGAGAAACCCTTTGCTACAAGACAAGCCTTGTACTTATAAATGGACCCATTAGCTACACATTTGGTTTGGTATATCCACTTTCATCTAGCCAACTTTATTTCCTTAGGAAGAGAGACCAAATCCCATGTATGATTTTTCATCAATTAATAATATTCATCTATCATCACATCATCCCACTCTTGTATCCCATGAGCCTATGAAAAAGACTATTGATCCCTAGAAAATTCTTGACATAAAATTCTAAAACATATAAAATGTGCATAATGATGTCTAGTGGGTGGAATATCATGTATGAAAGGTTTTGACTCATAAAATATAGTATGATCCCACTTAATCATAGTGGTAACATGATCCACATCTAATTCTACATCCATAACCTCCTTTGTGTCCTCCTAAATTGGCTCCTCAAAGAAGGGATCATCAATATGAAGTGAATAATCATCAATTGATGGAATCAAAGAATAAGTCATGGAAGAATATGAAGACTCATGAGAATAAAAATTCTCATCAAATTTCACATGTGTTCTAAAAATAAAATCATGAGAATTAGGATTTAAAATTTGATAGGCTCTCATGTCCTCATAATACCCTAAAAATATCAAGGGTTTTCTCTTCTTATCTAAGGATTTCCTTGTATTATTTGGTATAAAGTCCCAAGCATAGATCCTAAAAACTCAAAAAAATGAGACATCAGGCTTGGTTCCATACCAAACCTCCTCTAAAGTCAAATGATCAAGTGATCTATGTGGTGTGTGATTCAAAATACAATTTTCATAATTAATTTCTTCTACCCAGTATACAAAAGGTAAATCCTAAGAATGCATTATGCAGTTAACCATCTCCTTCAAAGTTTGGTTCTTCCTTTTTGCTAAGACATTCTATTGTGGAGTATAAGGAATTTAATTTTGGTGAAAAGTTCCATGAGCTACCAAAAAATCAAAAAACTCTTTGTTGAAGTACTCCCCCCCATTATCAATGTGAAGCTTCTTTATTCAACTAAATCCTTGAAGACTTTGAAGTGTGAAAAAACTTCACTCTCATACTTTAGAAAATAAACATGTTGAGAAATTATTAATAAATGTAAGTACATAATTAGCTCCACTGAAATAAGGAGTAGAAAAAATATCAAGTCACTATGCATAATCTCAAGTGATAAAAAATATCTCTTAAACATACCTTTAGGAAATGGATCTTGGTTTTGGCTCCCTAATGCATAGTTAGGGAAAAATCCATCAAGACAAGAAACTCTAATAAAGCCATCAACCATACCATGAGTGATCAAATCCTTCAAATATCTATAATTAATATGTCCAAATATCTCATGCCAAATCTTACTCTCATAATTAGCATGAGAAACAAAGCATGTCCCCATAGAATAAGTCTCATCAAAACCCTTAAATTGATATAATCTAGAATCATGATCAACAACACTTTGTGAAATAAGTTAATGAGGATCCAACAAAGTTTGAATTTTATCCCTTTTTGGTGTGAAAGTCATTATCTTGCCTTGACTAGAATGACAAATTTGATAAACAAAGAGAAAATGTGAAGTGATGTTAGGAACATATAGTTCATCATTGACGTAGCCACCAACAAGTTTTATGTCATATTTTACATTAATATAAATAAAATAAGAAACTTGAACCTTAATGTTGGAAGTAAAACTCAAACCAAGAGATGTGAAAGACTCCTTAGAAGAATTCATGTGGTGAGAAGCACTAGAATCTATAACCCAACTATCTGTAATAGGTAACTGAGATCTACCAATAACACTAAGTGATTTTCCATGCTCAATGGAATTAGGTGGAGTGGATATAGATAACTTGTGTTTTCTAATTTCATCTTTTATGACTTGCATTCTCTTCCAATACCTAGTTTCTACATGACTAGTCCCCCCATAAAAGGATCATGAAAGGCTAGACTTATTCTTGGATTTATAAGACTATTTGGGTTTAGATTTATTGTTTTTGGGTTTAGTGGCATTTTAATATGGAGAAGGAGTGATTTTGGGTTTACTTTTTTATTTTCCCTTACGCTTAGGATGAGATGCTAATAAGGCCTTTTGAGAGGTATAAGACTCAATATTATACAATTTAGATTCTTTCTTAGTAATTACATCTTTTACGAAATAACTCTAAATTAGACATTTTGAATGTGGCACCTAAGGCATACATGATAGATAAAAATTTAGAAGCAAATATTTGGAATTGACCTTTCAACTTAGATAAAATTAGGTAAACACACTCTTCATATTTCTTGTACCTTCCACTCCCCTATAGTTGTGTTAAGAAGTGCTTGAACTTAGTAAGATAGTCTACAATAGATGTAAAATCTTCAAAATTGAGAGAAGTTTTCTCTACTTCAAGTTGCATGGCTCTCATATGATCCACCTTAAGAAATAAATACTTTAATTTTTATCATATTTGGAAAAGAGAGTCATAACATTCCAAATGAAATAAAATACTATCACTTACATAATTTCCTATCAAACCCATACACTCATCAAATTTGCATTGGTGTTAAAATTTCTCATATTCTCTAGTGAACACTAGTTGTGTTGCAATCATTAAGGCCCATAATCATTTGTTTTTAATGATTGTTTCCATTCTTGGTTTCCATGTGTAGTAACTATATGTCGTTAATGGCTCACACTAATCTAATGTAGAAGAAAAAGCCATTATAATAAATCATCAAAGAGTAAAAGAATGTAAAAAGGTACACAAATCAGCACCAAGACAACCCCCAAAGGATTTTGTATTGATCCCCCCCACAATTTGGTACTTTATATTTTAGTGTGTTTACAAAATGAATGACACCAATAGATTAGGTATAAAAACATACACTTTTGAAAAATTCAGCACTCAATTTTGAGCTACTGATAAAAATTTGTGATTTTTATAATTTTTCCCATAATAAATTGGTCAAAAAAATAAATTCACAACAAAAATATTTTAAATGTTTTGAAAAAAATAATTCTTGGAGAGATTTGAAAAACAATAAGGGATAAACTTAACCCACCAATATTAGGAATAAAAAATTAATACCCCTCCACATGACCATACCATATGACCAAGGTGATAAGGATGAGGATTAGATCTATCCCTTTTGATTGATTTCATTAATGTATGTATTACATCATCATTAAAATAGAGTAAATTTTGAGATGAATAGTGTTTTATATACTAGTTTGTAATTGATGTCTATTGGTCTAAAATTGACACTCTCTCACACATCACCCTAATTCTATTTTCTATCCTAAATTTAACACTTGTATGACATGCCCACATCATAGATAGTATAAAAATAAACATATATCCACAAAAAACAATCTCTTCTTCCTTACTTCCAAATCATTGATGCAAATGTTGTGAACCAAAATCCATGAGAAAAATGCAGAGATCTTCCTATCACCCATTGCAGTAAACAAAAAAAATTAGATATATGGAAAAAAATACTCTTGTAATGAATTTAAAAATGAATATATACAACACATTAAGCTTTGACACCATGAAAGGAACAATAATCATATGTTTTTAAGCCACAAAGATCTCTGGTGTTAACATAACATTACATTCATAAAAACAGTATTCTAAAAGTAATTTGATAGCATATACTTATATATACATATGCAAAAAAAGAGAAACAATATCATATATTGTATCTCTAAATCTTTTCCAATACAATGTATATGCCTTGAATATATAGGCAAGGAATATCAATCATAACTAAGAGATCAAACCTAGGACTAAAAGATAACTATCCCTAAAGGATAGAAACAACTAGAAAATATCCTCATAATATCTAAGAGATAAATATGTAATATATCATAATATATAAAATAAGATAAATGGAATATCCAAACATAAATAGGTGGGAATAAATAAATAAAAGGAAATAATAAATCACTTAGGTGAACATTAGCTAAGGTAAATAACCTAATCTAACAATCTTTCCACTTGATCATAGTTTTTACAATATTCAATCATTGTCTTAGTTTTTCTTCTCTTTTTCTATGTACAAGTGTATTTTTAGACCACTATCTAAAATATCATGTAGAAACATATCTATTTTTACCATGGTTTAAATCATCCTATTCATGAAAAAAAATCAAAATTGACAACATATTTTAGAATTATAAATATCCTATTGTATCATTATATTAACTCTCAACTTCTTTCTTTAAATTGTTCTAGCACAAGCCTTTATAACATTTTTCCTACTTACTATATCATTCATTTAGTTTCCCATCATAATTTTCATTATAGGACCATTATGGAGTTTCAAATTACATGTTATCCATTATAATTGTGTTCAATAAATATCCATAAACTTTATAAAAATTAATACAAAACGTAAAACCATATTTATATGGATAAACGAAGATTATTATGAAGGATAAACATGAGATGGTTAGGCTCTCATGTAGAAGGGACTTGGGAAAGATATACTTTGATATCTTGTTATTATTTAAATGATGTCATTGCCAAACTTTATGCTCAATGATTACTCACAAATTTTTGATGATGACATAATCATGATGAGATCACAAACCCATCCAATGGTCATGCAACCAATTCTTTTAGAATGACGTGTATCAAAGATACATTTTTGGATATTCTACCATTACCCTATACACTATGGTAATATATACACTGCCATCAAGGATAAGTCGTGATATTGTCCTTACCTTCTCCTTTTCACCTATTCTTAGCATAGTCAAATTTTATGAGTTGGTGAAATACAAAGACATGTACTTATAATAACAATTTTATTTATTTGATTGAAGAAGATAAATTATTATTGATGATAAACTTTGATTTTTATAGATTCATATATATATAAAATGGAAAAACAAATATATATATATATATATATATATATATATATATATATATATATATATATATATATATATATATATTTCCCTTGACCAACTATTTTTGGCTTTCTAGCCAAGGCTCATTTTGTAGTACATTACATGACCAACTAACAAGTTGGTTTTATGATCATAACTATCAACAACATCCCTAATGATTTTCATTGTTGAATCTTATTATTTTTATATCTATTTTTTTACTTCTTTTTTTGGGAAGAGTATTATCAACACTGGTTATTTCCTCTTCCTCTATTAATTTCTCATCATCTTCAAGGATTGGCTATCATAGAAAAACTAAGTTCTTCTATGAAGCCAAACTCATTTTGAACTTATTGAATGAAATCTTCTTTGATTTAAGGTCTCTGATACATCTTCAACTATTTCCCATTCACTATAAGAGTCTTTTGATTTCCATATATAGGTAGATTTTAACTGAACCATTATTAAAAACATTCTTCCCTAGTAAGTGGAAATGTTTTTCCAACCATGTTCTTTAAATCCTCAATTTTTTCTACTATTGCCTAGATTCTATAACTAGATGAAGTATCTTGTTGAGTGTCAATTAGAATGAATCTCCCCTAAGAGTCTCTTCTTATGATCATATATTTGTTTAATATTTAAGTTGGTTTTTAGGATTACTGCTAGCTTATGCTTTTCACCTTACTGACATTTTAAAATTAGTCCTTGGCCATGATGCAAAAAATGATGGGCATAATTTTTACCCCTTCATTTTGATCTTTATAAACCCAATATGTGAAATGGTTTGAAATGCAAAATGTATTTTTATAAATAATGATAGAGGGACCTGAAACTCAATGTTATACATTATGCACTTAAATTGAATGAACCTTAACTCTAATTTATATCATTATTTACCAAGGCCTGTGTCTAAGACTATTTTAAATAAGCTTTTGTTAAGATTTAGCTAACAGTTATGTGTTTCGGGGGTTTTGGTGAAATGATCTGCTCTACTAAATCTTTAATCTAAAAAAATTTTAAAGAAACATTCTTTCAAATATATCAAATTGACTTAAAATGACACTTACTTATAAAAGTAACACACTTGATTCTAATATTCGAAATCACTATTAATAAACACTTAATATAGATATATGAAAACACATTAAAATATAGAATTTTAGAAACATAATTAAAACTAAGATTACAAAATTGAATTTATTTTATCTAATAAGATGATCTTGAAAGAAAGCAATCAAAGGTACATCAAATTATGACATGCACATATTAATAATTCAACATCTATAGTTTAAAAATATATATAATTTAAATGTGTTTAATTAAATTGACACTAACAGAAAGTAATGCATAAATACCAAACACCCATCTTGATTCCTTGGGTGAGTAGTCCCTTACTCACCTTTGGAATAGTAGGGAAAATAACTCATTACTTCATTAAAGAAATTAAATTCATTAATGAAATTAAATTCATTAATTCATGAAAATTATAATTAGAGATTTAAAATATTGTCTATTAACAAAACTTTTCTTGTATTTCTCCCAAAATCTACACACTAAATAGATAGAGGTTTGTTTTTATTCAACTATAAATTTAACAGCTTCCTAGATCTTGGTAACTACTAGTGTGTTCCAATAAGATTGTGTATGATAGGATTAGTTTTGAATACCAAAATAGAATATAGGAATTAAAACAAAGGTCTACAAACTTTGAGGAAAATCATGGGATTTTTAACTACATATCTAAACCAATTTTGTTACCAAATGTTTATTTTCCTTAATTTAGAATATCTTATTTCAAATACAATTCTATATCTAAAAACATATATAAAAAAAATGTCTATCTATATATATGGAAACATGTTTATATCTAAAATATAAATATTAATTGCTCTTGTGATAGCTATAAATGTTCTTGGTCATCTTGGAATCTAACTTAAATGATTTTCAACCAAGTCTGTAGTGGTTTTGTAAAAATTCATAACAAGCCTAATGAAGTTAGTAGAAATCCTGATGAAGTATGTAGAAAGCCTATGGAAATATGTATTAATCATGTGTAATTATATATAAATCATGTAGAATTTTATAGTTCACTTGTGGAAATCCATAACTTGACCAAAATGCTAGATCTTTGACTATAATCTTCTCTAAGCCCATGGAACCATGTCAAAAATTTATTTTTATTATTAATTCATCTTATAATACCAATTTATGCATAAATAGAGGAATAAAACATGAATATGGTCATAATAAGATGTCAATAATAATGTCTTTGACTCACATAATTTAAGTGAGATAAAAATACCTATCTTCTACCTCAAACTTGTTATAAGTTCTACAGATGCATGCAATGATCAATCAAAATGGTAGATTAAAAAATGAGAAGGATATAACATATGATTATAATGATTTATATATTTGACTCATCATTTACCAAGCTATGAACTTCCACATACTAGCTACAAACTTTATCTGGCTTGCTACAGACTTCATCAAGCTTGTTATGAAATTCATTAAGATTGTATAGACTTCAATACAAATGCTATAAACTTGTTTGGAAAGCATTTATAAGTCATTCTAATGATTTATTGGTGTATTCTATGATGATCAAGATCATTTATAGCTATCACAAGAACACTTTATATTTATAGTATGTCTATAAATAGATTTACATGTATATGTAGACTTTCCTTTTATAGATGTCTTTAGATATAGATTTTTATTTGAGACAAGATATTGTAAATCAAGGTAAAAAAAATATTTAGTAATATAATTGATTTAGATATGCATTTATAAATCCCATGTATTTTATTCAAATCATGTGGATCTTTGTTGTAATGCTTATCTCCTATTTTGGTAGTCAAAACCAATATCATCATACACAATCTTGTTAGAATAAGTTAGTAGTTACTGAGTATCTAGGAAGTTGCTAGTTTGATAGTTTAATAAAAGATAAATCCATGTTGGATTGTGTGTTTACATTGAATCAAGAATGTTTTATATATATTCAATTACATTATAAATTACATTAAAGGACCTAAAATATACCAATTCACCAAAACCCCCCAAAAGACATAACTATTAGCTAAGCCTAAAAAACACCTTATTGTAAATAAGTATGGACACTAGCCTTGGTAAGATGATAACATAAAAATATATTGATTAAATGAAGGGGTGAAAATAACACCCATTAATTTTATATCATTATATATATATATATATATATATATATATATATATATATATATATATATATATATATATATATATATATTACAAATTATGGTTTTATGTTCTTCCATATCAATATGATGAACTATGTCATGCACTTCTAAATCTATCAGTTAATTTAAACACTTATAACTTAATAGACATCATGGTTAGATATTTAATATGATAGAGTTAAATATAATGTATTTCACTCTTTTATATCCATTAATCACATAAAAAATTACTACATCAAGTGGGAATATATATTTATCCCCCTTGATGTCAACTTATTGAATACTTTGAACCAAGGTGGGGAATTTTTGAAATTCTTATTACAAATGATTAAAGCATTAGAGGAAAAATAATCTCTCATCAAAAATAACACCTTAAAGGAATCCAATATTATTTATTCAAAATATATCTTTCATAACCCTTTGGCATTATAGGTATAATTTTAATATTTTCCACCATACTTTGTGGAACTAAAGTTTCCTAATTATGAGAAATAAGGGTGACCCTGAACATGGTTATGAAATGAAACTCCTTGCATTACAAAAATTTAAAATATTGGACCATTACATTGGCCTCATATAATAAAAAATTTAAGATCAAGCCATATTAAAAATTTAATTAGAGTGAACCAAAATGTGATACCAATCAAACAGTGAACATGGCAATGCCACAGGGAGCTGTATTATAGAATGCACCATGAAAAAAATTACTAGATTCACAGAGCCTTTAGTGTTTCTTATTAAGAATCTAGATGAATTTCAACTCATATCTCTCCATAAACCTAGAGATATTGATATGAGTAAACTTCTTCCATGGGGATATGATGAGAATGCATATTGTGATTTCCACCAAGGTTATAGGTATTCTACTAACAAATGCTTTTCCTTGAGATATAAGATTCAAGACTGATATGACTCCCAATAAATTAAACTTTTATGGGTATCCTAACATGGGTTTTTGATCACATATATGGTATCATTATAATTATAATATGTTCAATAATCCACTATAATACCATATAATGAAAATTATATAAATAGAAGTAAAATTATCATCATGGAACTCTGGAAATGATTGTAGTGATTTAGAAATAATAATATCTTACATAATAAGTGGAGTTTCATCCAAATTTTATAAATATGTAAGATTAATAGTATCTTTAATATGAATAAATGGTGTTGTTATATTGGAGAATGCATCATCACTAGGCATAGTAGTCATACATGTAATAGTTTGTGTTTTTGGAACATATATGTCCACTTCAAAATTTTATATAATTTATAAACCCAAAATTATTCTTGGTCACTTATAATTTTTTTAGTACCATTGTAATAAAATAAATTTATCCATTTTAATCATAAAGACAAAACCTAGTCAGCCTTAGTTGAGTTCCTTATCCAATGAATATAGATACCCCTTGATCAAAACCAAGGGAGTTACATTTTTGACATACAGATTATGCTAAGAGGATATATCTTTAAATGAAGAATGCAAGCAATAATAGACTAAATAATTTCATGGTGATTCAGTTTTTGATAGGTCTATGCCCACAATTCCTTTAGATGAACTTATTTTGACATTGTCATGGGTTTGGAGTAACTAGATTTAACTATCTATTTACACTCTTTCACTTTACATAACCCTTTTGGAACATATATGTCCACTTCAAAATTTAATATAATTTATAAACCCAAAATTATTCTTGGTCACTTATAATTTTTTTAGTACCAATGTAATAAAATAAATTTATCCATTTTAATCATAAAGACAAAACCTAGTCAGCCTTAGTTGAGTTCCTTATCCAATGAATACAAATACCCCTTGATCAAAACCAAGGGAGTTACATTTTTGACATACATATTATGCTAAGAGGATATATTTTTAAATGAAGAATGCAAGCAATAATAGACTAAATAATTTCATGGTGATTCAGTTTTTGATAGGTCTATGCCCACAATTCCTTTAGATGAACTTATTTTGACATTGTCATGGGTTTGGAGTAACTAGATTTAACTATCTATTTACACTCTTTTACTCTACATAACCCCTCTTACCAATACACACAGACACAAACACACACACACACACACACACACACACACACACACACACACACACACACACACACACACACACACACACACACACACACACACACACACACACACACACACACACACACACACACACACACACACACACACACATGCATGTGTGTGTATGTATTATTTATTATATAAATATTGTATAATATATATCATAATATTCCTATATATTAAACATTAATTATATAATATATAAATTCTATATTTTATAAAATATATTTTAATATTATTATTATATTTTATAATGTCTATGTTAATATAGTTTATAAATAAATATTGTATATTATATATTTTAATATAATATAATTAAATTTAAATTATATAATATATTATATTGTAATGTTATATTACATTATTTAATATATATTTTAAATAAATATTATATATTTTAATATAATATATATAAATATCATTTTATATTAAATATAACAATTGCATTCAAATGAGATAGGAAGGAGTCCCATTGTATTTTATATTAAATATACATATTCTAAGTTTTTTCTGAACATACACTATAGAGTGTTGACATAACAGAACAAATCAGTTTGATGAGTGGTTAACGCATTGGCCATATTTTTTACTATCATTTCTAAAAATCATTATTCTCAAGTATTTAATCTTAATAGTATTTAATATATTTTTTAATCTATCTAAAATGTGTTATTTGTTTGTCTTGACTTGGTCCTTTTATTCATTGCTTAGCACTTTATGTTATGAGATCATTGAGATTTAGAAAGTCTACCTAGATTTTTTCTATGAAATGACTAAGATAATGAAATGGTAGAGATTAAGATTGTTTAACACTTACTTATATTTATTATTATTCATTTCCTTGTGTGTGGAAATGTAATAAGGGCCCAAATGGTGAAGTTTAGGGCAAAGCAAACATTTTTAATAACTATAATAAAATAATCTTAGTATCTAATATATTTAATAGTTTCAAATCTAAAAATTATATATAATCACCTAGACCAGTAAAAAGGACCAAATTATAACCTCACATGAACCCATTGATGTCTAAATTATCTTTCTGCTTGGAATGATTTGCCTAGGCTATTAATCTACAGATGCACAAACTTTATACTAGCTTGAACTACTATGCATATTCAACTAAAAATAGAATGACTGCATGTTAGTGTTCTTTTGTATGGTCTATTGTATGGAATGAGGTTGAAAAGAGGTTATTTTATGAATTTTTTTTTTGACATAAGATAATTTACTAGTTTCAGAACTAAATATTTATAGATAATCACCTAAACCAAAAAAATAGACCAATTGGAAACCTCACGAGGACATAAATTATCAAAAAACTATAGCTAAGTTAGTAAAATTTTATTTAGATAAGTTGAAAATAAGCCAAAAAATTGTATCAATTTGGTTGATAAAATCCTAAGAAAAAATAATCAAATATATTTTTATCAAGTTAGCCAATACAGTTGTAAGCACATATAAAATTTCAAGATAGCTAACATAATGTATAAATACACATAACAATATTATGATATCTAATACAATTATTAGATAGATAAATAAAGGTATTGATTTGGATGATATAATATTAATGTAGAATGGTTTGGAATATTTTTATAATTATATCAAGTTATCCAATATATTTGTAAGCACATAAAAAATTTCAAGATAGCTGACACAATGTACAAATACACAACAATATTATGATATCCAATACAATTATTAGATAAATAAATAAAGGAATTGATTTTGATGATATAATTATAATGTATAATGGTTTGGAATATTTTTATAATAATATATAAGTCAAACATGAAATTGATCCAATCAAAGGAGAGATAAGGTTCATGTCAAGTGCATGAGAATGTATGCACTAGATACATTGACCTAAAAATATATTCTTTTTATCAATAAATTAGGACTAAAATAAGGTCAATTGAATATATTTTTCATGTAATTTTATGCTCAAGTAAATACAATTGATTTTATTATATATATCTGAGGTAAAAACAAAAAAAAATCAAGAGGAAAGTGTTCAAAATCTAGTCCCTTGATAAAAGGATGTAACTCTCACTAGACCTCGACAATGGTAAATGTTTGTAATTATAGTTGTAAAGATGAAAGTAGAGAAAATGGTTGTAAAGGAGTATAAAATAAATTAAAATATGGGTTATAAATTTTTTATATTGGTAAAGTGAAATGGTCAACTAAATGGGGGTATATGTAACCTAAAGTGAATTATGAAAATTCTAAAAATTCCTATGTTTACACAAACTTTTTGGTTATAGATCAATCCTTCAAAAAAAAACACACACATACATCTACAACACTATTAAAAAAACAATTTCTAGTCTAGTAATAAAATAAAATAAAGAGTGTAGGGATGGAAATATTTATCTTGGGGTGGACCCAATGATACTTAAATCTTCCCCTTGGATGAAGTGGATATTTTGAAATATAATATTCTATGTTTAAGATCTTAAATGGTTAGGTGAATAATTATATATCAACATTTATGAGATCTTAATGAATCCTCCTATTGAGTTTCAATGACATCTTAAGATAAGATAACATAACCAAACACACTCCTATTCACTTTCAATGATATGTGCTTTGCCAAACATACTCCATAGCTCATAGTCTTGCTTCGTTGGCTCACACTCATCGCAACCTTAGTATAAAAATTTTCACACATCATTTAGACTCCACATTCACACATTCACATGTCAATGTCTTATAATCATGTGACTAATTTGATGGCTTACTAGATCTGATGTCATCACTAGCCATTGACACATTAATAGTCATTATTCACATGTCAAAGATATCAATCAAAAAGGTAAATGAAGAATTTATTATTTTATCCATTTCCACCAACCATCACTTCTAGGAAGATATCCGTGTTATCCTACATCATCCTTAATACCTTAAAAAAAGTTAACACTGCCCATATAATGTACATGTTATATATATATTTTTAACATAAGGTATTCAATCATCAGAAACACATAAACTCAACATTAACAATAAGCCTTGAGTAAATATAGATTGAGATATCAATGCCATTGTAATCCAACCTTGTAGTTGACTACATACACATTTATAACACATATTTCTTGACCTAAGAATATTTAATACATACATGAAATATGTAAAATTGTAATTTATTTCTCCTTATTCGCCATTAATGAATAGAAATTTCACTTCCTATAAATATTCACATTGTATATCTTTCATGTTGATTGATGCACAAAGATTTGCATTGATAAATACACGAAGTGGTAGATAGGGTGAAAAATAAAGACACTTTGATGGGTTAAATCTGAGCCATGGTGTACACAAGGGGAAAATGGTGGTGAGCCACATGTTTTCCTTTCATAGGGGCTCAAATTTGATATTCATTTAAATTTCATAATAATAATGATCTAGTACACATTGAATTTGGGACCCAATAAGATGTTTATGTGATAGATGACATTAAATTATGAATTCATGATTTATAGATACTTATTTTGTGAAATTCATATATATAGATGAGCTTGAATCCTAAATAAAATGGATAATTGGTGTTCAAACATGTCTTAAAATAATCAATTCACCTTTAAATAATAGAAATTACATTTCATGCAAATAGCCTTCTACTCCACTAAAGGTGTTTTATTTTTATTTTTTTGAATATCTATACGTATTCACTCTATATATGGATAAATTGACTATTCCCTGCATTCCATGGTTATAATAAAACCCTTGTAATTACCATTTTAATCAACATTGAAGGTATTAGAAGGCCCTTCAAAGTATTTCCTAGGAGATACCTTTAAAAAAGGTTTTAATCATGGGCATGTTCAAGGTATCTAACAGGAGAGCCCTTAAAGGTACTAAAAGATCCATAAAGGTATATACTATAAGATAATTTTAAGGTAATTTTATTACCTTCAAGGACACCTTGAATATATCTCCTAGGAGATACCTTTAAAACATGCATAAGGGTACCCTTGAAGGTATTATAAGGCCCTTCAAGGTATCACCTAGTAGTACCTTCAAACATACTTTAATGGGCCTTTTAATAACTTCAAGGGTACCCTTATTCATGTTTTAAATGTATCTCATATTATATATCTTCAATGTCCCTTTTAATGTATGAAAACATCCTTCGAGGTATTGGTATCACTCATAAGTGCATCCTATTGAGAACATCTACCTATTCCCACTATTATTGATATAATGGAAACTCTCTAAAGTGTGGGACTTAAAATTGGAGAGAATATCTAGATTAATTTTGATTTTCCTTTAGTACACTCACCTACTTATCCATAAACTCTCTAATTTTGTGCTTTTTTGATTGGGAAAAGGGTAGAAAGAGCAATGCTAAAGTTAAAAATAGAAATGAAAACTTAAAATTAGGGTGAAGCACCAATATTAAAATAGATTATGTATAAAATTGACACCCTTTGGAAGATAAATATCATTCATACATTCAATTAATCTTCATACAATTACTCTTGAAAAATTATTTCACACAGAGGTCTTGACAAACACCTACACTAGCTTGGAAGGAATAAATAATGGTTGAATTCACTTCCAGATTAAGTAGAAATTAGACTTAGACACTTTATATGACCTAAAATAATGTTAATTTTATAAATAATAGTGATATATTAATACATAAAAATAGGAAAATTAATTATTTATTAAATTACATCAATGAATATTAAGAACATACTTCATGACCAGCTTGAAGATGGAGGGAAAAATCAGATCTTTATTACTTCAAAGGTGAGGTAGTGAAAAATTTTGGTAGAGTTTAATTAATAAAAAGGAATAATATAATAATATTCATTAAAAATTAATGTACATATATAAAATAATAATAGAGATAGAAGACAAGAATTTATAGATGAGTCCACATGCAAGTCCTAGTTCAGCCTTGCTTCAACTCAAAATTAAACACCACCTTCGACTCCAATTTTAATTCCACATAAAATCTAATATATAATTTAATTTTAAAAATTATTTCATGGAATATTTAATTTTAGGAGATAGGTAGTCTATTATTTAATTTTTAAAAAGTCAAAGGGCTCTTCATGCATCTTTAATCTTGAGTTAATTTGTTGTGATTTTGCATACAAATTTTGATCTTATTTATTTAAATATTTTTGGTATTTAGTTAAAACCTATTGGTATTAAATTAATATTAAATATTTAATTTATTTACCTTCACTTGGATATTTATTTGACTATACTTATCTTGACGTCACACCTGGAGTTCAATTTGAGCTATCTTGCATGCAACTTGCATGCATTTTTGGCCTCATGTCTTTTCTAAAAATAGCCCAAAAGGGGGGGAGTAGTAGTAATATAATTAATTTTGAATTTTTATATGAATATATTTACTAAAAATATGTATCTAAATTTTATCAAGACCTTAACTCCACTTATCCACATTTACATGTTTTGAAATTCCACTTTTGTAGGACTAATTGAAGACTTCTTGTTGTGAACTTGTAATTGATAAATTTAGATCAAAACATGGTGAAATATATATAGAGATTGTATAATTTATATTTTTATTTATCCATTTAATATTATTTATAATTATTCAATTGATTATTACCAAATTATCTTCCAAAACTGGTTCATCTTCCATATGCCTATCTTGTGCAACTTTGACAAGCTTCTTGAATGCATTATCAGAGCAAGAAACCTGATGGATATTCATTATTTGAATATATATGGAGAAAAAAATATTATTTAAAAAAAAATAACATTGTGTAAAATACATTCAAACAAAATTTCATTTTCAAACTCCATGTAGAAATAAAAAAAATACTATTTTATGCTCTCATGTGCTCTCTTAAGAAAACCTAATTTAGAATAGGGGGTATAAAATAATTTACAAGCATAAAAAATAAATATTAATATTATTTTTATATAGGTATAAGTTTTTAATAGCTATAAAATATATAAAATCTTGAAAACTCTTCACCAGACTCCCTAAGAAAAATTCACAAAAAGTGCATGCTTGCTACCCTGGGGATTATCTGGAGATGTTTTTAAAAATACGAGCCTATTTTAAACTGGTTTTAATTTAATTATCATTTATTTTTACCTGTAAATTAATAATTCATACATTAAAATCAATTTTTTCCATTTTAGGGACCTTAAACACCCATTTCTAATTTCATTTTTGAGCAAAAAAATGAAGAAACTTTCATTCCCTTCATGATTATACCTGTATATTTGAATTTTATATATATTAAGGTATATTACATATTTTAAACCATTTTTAACATTAAAATACATTAAAACATAACCACATGTAAAATTTCAAGATTTTTCATTCTAAAAATCTCAAAATATGCATTTGTTAGTGTTGACTAGCTTGTCTGATTTCATTTCTAAATGCCTATAGCTTTGTGTTTTTTTATTTTATTAAGTTTTATTAATCATAAAAAAATAATTAATTTTTAATTAGGACACTTAATAACCATTCTTATAATTCCAATAAATTTATGTGCTCAAACAATCACTTAAACCACTCAAAATTAGCTTTTTTGACTGTCTCTCTTGCTTGCTTAAAACTTGATGCTTGTACCTTTGAATTTATCTATTATTTAACCTAAAATTTTAATTTATAAATGTGTATAAATATATTATATTCCAAATAATATCTCACATTACCTTTATTGTTCAACAACGAATTCAAAAATGCAAATATCTGCTTAAAACAGAGCCATGAGATTGTAAGAAGGGTTTAAAGCACCTATTCTTCTCAATGATTGTTCATAAATTTATGAAAATATAACATGGAAAAAATGCATGTAATAATTATTTATTATGGTAAAAAATATATTATTAATATATTTTTATCCAACTCCTCTTCACCTTCATGTAACGAGCATCTGAAAATTGCCTTCACTAGTGTGCAAATAGATAGATAGAGAAATAAAAGAAATCTCTATCAAAATTTGGACTTGTGAGTTATTACTGAGCATGATTTTTGACTTATTAATGGTTTATGATGTTTTTAAGAAACTTTTTTACCTTTAATAATTTAATGGAACCTTCTTTAAAACCTACACATAAGTAACTTTGACCAATGGTGGTAAAATTATCAATATTTATGGTGACTTTATTAGGATGTTTTCCTTCCAGACACTCAAGACCAGTAGATATATACATTATATTATGTATTAATTAAAATATAACCAAACATAAAACTAAAAAAAAATTCCTTGATAAATTACAACACTTGTGACTACACACTTATTGAATTGAAAATTAGGACAACTACTAAATAAAAGATATACAAGATAGCACTTGGAGGAAAATGAAATCTAACACTAATATATAAAATCACTCAAAATACACCTATATCAAATAAAAAACCTATAAGTTCCTTTCCATGTGATTTTTTAAGATGACTAACAAGTTATATTGTTTAAGTGCCTTTCTAGTTGGATCATCTCTTTTTTTTACTTTTCAACCTCTTTGACTTATCTCCAAGTAAATCAACTAAAGTACACATATGTCCAATATAAACAAACTAATCATGTGGTTCAACACTCACCTCATATTTATCTTCAATATTTATTAATTTCTTTGATGTTACCATATTCTGATCAATAGGAATAATTTTAATTTCAACCTTAGTGGCTCATTAGAATAATGTTCTTAGCTTTTTGTGACATCTTTAGATATGACATATTGATTTTCAATTGCTAAAAATTATTCAATATATTCATCAAAAGCTTATTTATCCTTAATTTTATATTATTCATATTTAATTATCTAATTCATAGGTGTGCTACCTTTTTGAACCACTATTACAATATCACTTGTTGTTGCCATATATTTTGGAACATCTTCATGATAGGCTTCTTGAGGCTCACTTGATGTTGTATTTTTATTTTTTAATGGCTCCTAAAGGGAAGAAAAATGATCTCCTTCTTTGCCAAATTTAATCTCATTTAACCAAAACAACTCTTAATCATCCTTTATTGAAAAATTCTCCTCTTCACCTGCATGTTCTTCTTTTTTCTTCCATATAATAGGTTCTCCTTCAAAAAGGGATATAGTGGGAGGTAAAGAGGTTCCATTTAGTGACATAGTAATATAGGTCATTATTGGTTATGGGATTTGGAATTTATTGAGGAATTGAGAAGGATTTTATTCAATTTTTATTTTAAATAATGGAAAGAAACTTATGTTAAGGATTCATGCTTCAATTCTTCATACTCCTCTCTACACTCAACAATCAACCTTTCACATTCATCTTCATGTAAAACTTCATTTTGAAGGATAAGTTTGGGGCTCAAGAAACTTGGAAACTTTATTTGTTTGGATTCAATAACTTTCTCCTTCTCTTTATTTTGGATAGGCATGGGAAAAGGCTCTTTATCAAGAGTAGGCATGACATATTCAGGGGTATTAGTCCAATAAGTCTTCCAAGATAGAATGGTCTTAGGCTCTTGGAGATGAGTGAGTAAATATTTCATAGCCTCATTATATATATTTAATGAGTCTATCTCTTACTAATGTATATAGTATTTATATGAAATCTCTTCTTGGTGCCTATTGTATTCCTCTTCCATATTAATCTTCATACATTATCTCTCAAAGTCAAGTATTATCTCTTTCACACTCTTTCCAGGCTAATTAGAAAGAATATGATATTTCCAAGGCTGATTGGAAACATGACTAGGGGTGGGATGGGGTGGATATCATGAGAATACTGAAATATTTCTAATTTATTTCTACTTGAGGTGAATACATCAATATTATCATCTACATATGAGGTAAATGAAGGTACAAAAACTACATTTTAAGCAAAAGCATGATTAGGATACATCCAATTGATACTCTTTAGGCACTTAGACTACTTAAGACAATTTTATATAGCTTGGTGTTATTAAATTATAAGTACTTAAGTAATTTATTTGATTTAAATTGTTAAAACCAACACTAATATTTATCAATATTTTGTGTTATCATCTCACTAGATGTGCCAAAAATTGTTATCATTGAGAAGTGCACCCTATTGATAATGTGTGTTTATTCTCACTCCTATTAATAAAATTTAAACTATATAAGGTGTGATAATTATAATTAGAGAGAATATATAAATTAATTTATGGTTCCATTTGGTATACTCACCTACTTATCTCTAAAATCTCTAATTCTAAGATTTCTTGACTAGGAAAAGGGTAGAATGAGTAATGTTAAAGTTATAAATGATAATAAAAATTTAAAATTGAGTTGATGCACCAATATTAAAGTAAATTATTCCTATACTTTACATAATTTTTAATATAAATAACTTTCACACTTTCACTTCATATTCATCTAATGACTTTTTCAAAAGTATTTCATAGAGAGGTCTTGACAAACAACTACACTAACTTGGGAAGAATGAACAATGGTTAAATCCACTTCTAGATTAAGTAGAAATTAGAATAAAACTTTATGAGAAATGAAATAACATTAATTATATGCATAAATATGAGATATTATAATATAAAAAATAATTGTTCACTAAGTTTCATCAATGAATATTAAGAACACACTTCATGACCAACTTAAAGATCAAGAAAAAATTCAACTCTTTATTCCTTCAAAGGTGAGATATTACACAAAATTTAATAGAGTTTAAGTAATCAAAGGACATAATCTCCTCATAATAATTCAAATATTAATTTACATATATAAATAATAAGAGAGAGAGAAGACAAGAATTTCCAGATGAGTCCACTTACAAGTCCTAGTTCACTCCTGCTTCAACTAAAAATTCAAATCAAAATTGAATTCCACATTCACTCCACTTTCAATTCCACATAAAATACAATGTATAATTTTATTTTAAATATTATTTCATGTAATATGGAGTTATAGGAGAGAGGTATAATATTATTTCATGTTTTAGAAGTCAAAATACTATTCATACATCTTGAATCTTGAGTTAACTTGTTGTGATCTTGCATGAAACTTTTGATCTTCTTTAGTTAAATATTTTTCATATTTAGTTAAAACATATTATTATTAAATGAATATTAAATTTATAATTTATTATAATTCACTTTCATCTTGATTTTATTATAATTATCTTGACTTTACACCTATAGTTCAACATGACCTATCTTGCATGCAACTTACATGGATGTTTGGCCTCATGTCTTTTCTAAAAATATCCCAAAGGGGGGTGTAATAGGAATGTAATAATTTTTTAATTTTTAAATTAATATATTTCATAAAACTATGGATCTAAATTTTATTAATAACTTAACTCCACTTATCCACATTTACATGTTTTGAAATTCCACTTTTGTAGGGTTAATTAAAGACTACTTGTTGTTGACCTATAGTTGTGAAATTTAGCCCAAAATGGGGTGAAATAGCTAGATAAATTTTATAATGTGTATTTTTAATTATAAATTAAATATTATTAATAATTATTCATTTTATGATGACCAAATTAGCTTTCCAAACTAGTTATTCTTCCATATGTCTATCTTGTGCAACTTTGACTAGCTTTTTGAATACACTGTCAGAGATAAAAACTTGACGGATATTAATAATTAAAATATAAAAGGATAAAAAAAATTATTTTAACATAATAAACATTTTTAAAAAGATTTTCAAATAAAATTTAAGATCTAAACTCCATGTATAACTCCAAAAAACACCATTTTATGCTCTCATGTGCTCTTTTGTTCTCAAGAAACCCTTATTTGGATCACGGGATATAAAATGAGTTATAGGAATCATAAAAAACTCATAATATTATTTTTTTATAGGTATAAATGCTTAATATTTTTTAAAAATTTAAAATCTTCAAAATGCTTCACCAAACTCCCTAAGGAAAATTCACAAAAAAGTGTTTGCTTTCTGCCCTTAGGTTGATCTGGAGATGTTTTTTTAATGATATATGCCTATTTTTAATTGTTTTTAATTAAATAATAATTTATTTATACCTTTAAATTAATTATACATACATTCAAATCATTTTTTTCCATTTGAGGGACCTACAACACCCATTTCTGATTATATTTGTGAGCAAAAAAGTGAAAAAAACCTTCCTTCCCTTCATGACCAGACCCATATATTTAAATTTTCTATCTAATAAAGTAAATTAAATAATTTATAACAATTTTAAACTTTAAATTATATCAAACAATACCTCCATTTAAAATTTTTGACTCAAAAAAACTCAAAATATGCACTTTTTTATGTTGACTAGCTTGTCTAATTTCATTTATGAATACCTATAGGTATGTGTTTTGACATTTTATTGATTTTTATGAGTAATAAATACATAATTAATTTATGAATATTATTTTTAATAACTTTTATTATCATTATAATAATTTTATGTGCTCAAATAATCACTTAAACCACTCAAAAATTGCCTTTTCTGGTTGTCTATCCTGATTTCTTAAAACCCTGATGCTTTTACCTTTGAATTTATCTATTAATTTCCATTAAATTTTTATTTATTAAGGTATATAAAGTTATTATTCTCAAAAATACATATCACACCCTATTTATTTTATAACAAATAACTCAAAAATACAAATAGACTGCTTAAAATAGAGCCATGATATTTTAAGAAGGGTTCTAGAGCACCTGTTCTTATTAACTATTGTTCAAAAATTTAATCCAATATAAAATAAAATAAATTAATTTAATATGTTACCAAAACTCCCCATAATACCATTTTATCCAACCCCTCTTCACTTTCATGTGCCAAGCATCTAAAAATTGCCTTCACTAGCTTGCAAATAGCTAGCTAGAGGAATATAACAAATTTATGTCCAAATTTGGATTTTTGAGCTGTTATTAAGAATTGTTTTTTCCTAATTAATTTTGTGTTTTATTTTTAAGACATTTTTGGACATTTTTTCTATGAATGTAGTCTTCTGGAAAACTTGCACATAAGCAACTTTGACCAATGGTGGCAAAATTATCAATGGGTATCTCTTGGGAGATGCCTTCAAGGGCCTTATAATAATTTCATGGAAAAATTTAATGTATCTCATAGGATATACCTTGAATTAAAAATCCACTCTTTCTAATTTTTTAAAGGTATCTCCTAGTAGATGCTTTGAAGGTACCCTTGAAGGTATTAGAAGGCCTTTCAAAGTATCATCTAGTAGTGCCTTTAAGGAGATACCTTTATAAAATGATTAAGGGTACCCTTTAAGGTATTAAAAGTCCCTTAAATGTATCCTATATGATATTCCTTGAAATATAATTCTAATTATGTATATGTTTAAGGTATCTACTAGGATAACCCTTAAAGGCACTATAAGGCCCTTCAAGGTATCTCATAAAAGATACCATGAAGAAAATTTTAATAAATTTAAGGGTACCTTGAAGGTATCTCCTAGGATATACCTTTAAAACATGTATAAGGGTCCTCTTTAAGGTATTATAAGTCCCTTCAAGGTATCACCTAGCATCTCCTTCAAACATACTTTGAAGGGCCTTGTAATACCTTCAAGGGTACCCTTATGCATGTTTGAAAAGTATCTCATAAAAGATAACTTCAAAATCCAATTGAATGTATGACAATGACCTTAGAGGTACCTTTTAGGATATGCCTTCCAGTGCTTTGTAATAGCCTCATGGGTAATTTTAAAGTATTTCTTAGAAGCTATCTTGAAATAAAAATCCATTATTATTTATTTATTAAAGGTATCTCTTAGGACCTACGTTGAAGGTACCCTTGAAGTTATTGAAAGGTCCTTCAAGGTATAACCTAGTAGTGTTTTCAAGGAGATACCTTTCTAACATGCATAAGGGTACCTTTTAAGGTATTACAAGTTCCTTCAATGTATCTCCTAAGAAATTACTTAAACTAAAATTATAATCATGTGCATGTTCAAGGTATCTACTAGGATAATCCTTGAAGGTACTATAAGACCCTTCAAGGTATCTCCTAGAAGATACCTTGAAGGGCATGGTACCTTGAATATATAACCTAGAAGATACCTTTAAAACATGAATAAGGATAGAATTTAAGGTATTAAAAGGTACTTAAATCTATCACCAAGTAGTGCCTTTAAACATAATTTGAAAGGCCTTGTAATAACTTCAAGGGCACCCTTATACATGTATTAAATTTATCTCCTAGGAGATATACAAATGTCCCCTTGAATGTATGACAATGCCTTTCAAGGTATCTCTTAGGATATACCTTTAAGGGCCTTATAATACCTTCATGTGTAACTTTAATGTAAATCTTAGGAGCTACCTTGAAGGAAAATCCCACTCTTGTTCATTTTTGAAAGGTACCTCCAATGAGATACCTTGAAGGAAAAATAATACAGACATCAAAAAAAGGACAAAGAAATAGTCATGAGATATTTTATTTATTATTTACAATATATATTATTTCACATAATTTTAAGGCAAACTAATATTAAAAAAATAAAATAAAAGTTAAAGTTATGAATTCACAATAAAATCTTTCAAAAATAATTAAAAATTACAAGGGAAAAAGATCCTTTGTACAAACAAATTAATAGCATATATATAAATAAAAAGTATTGAAAAATAATGTACCATATACATAGATCATAAATACACAAAGAAGGTTAAAGATTACAAATAAACATATATTTAATTTTCATAGCCTTTCTTAGACAAATTATTCTCCATTTGATCAACAATCCAAATTCATTATTTTATCTCCAAGATAATATCACAAAATATCTACTTAAAGCTTATAAAAAAAAGCACCACCTAAAATATCTATCCCATAGAATTTATAAATATTAAAGATAAAAATATCAAATAAATTAATTTAATTGAAGGCCATGACTTTTTTTATTTTACTCTGCATTAAAATATTCTTCATTTTATATTTGAAGGCTGACTCCTTTTCTTTTCTTTATGAGGCCTAAAAATCCCTTTTATATTTAAGAAATTTATATTTTTTTAGGTTAGGATTTTTAAAAATTATTTCCCCTTGTTGAAGTGTTACAATATTAAAATTATGCCCCCTTTAAATATTTTAGGTAATACCTTCAATGAATTTTTCTAAGAGGCAATAAATAAAAACATGATAGCAAGTGTGACCCAGAAGTTAAATCGAAGGAATAACATTTTACAATATTTAATTCAACAAAAAGGAATGGTTATTTATATACAATATATTTTTCAACCATGATAATCCAAAGATAATAAAATACCTCAAATAGAGAAATTAAACAATTATTGTTTTAAGGTATTATAAAATGACTATAGTTTGGTGGTTTAATAGGGAAGTTTTCTTGTAAAGTGTCAAACTTATAAATTTCCTGCATCCATTGAGTTATGAATTTAAAAAGACCATCATATTCATCATCAATGTTTCTTTTTTTCATGATTATTTATAGTGATTATTTTGTGTAAGTTTTACAATATTTATTTTTCTAAGTAGTGTTTGTATAGAATGTTACACAAACATTATTGTCAAATATTTTTATGTAAGGTGTGAGTGAAAAACTATTTCAAAACGTTGGTGTTATGTATAGGTTCCTAGGTGATGAGTGCCTTTGCAATCAAAAGAGACTCCATCTCTATATATTGAAATGTAGATTCTCTCCCCTATAAATGAGAAAATACATGTATTTATAACTCAAATATGGGTCACCTAATCCTCTTAATTAATTTATATTTAACTTTTACATTGTGGAATAATTTCCTCCACTTACATGGTGGGGCCCTATGATCCATAAACAATGTCTATAGTTATAAATGGTTATATCCAGATGAAATAACATGTAAGTTATTCATGTTAAGTTATCCAATCATTACATATATTAAAAAATATAGAGATAAGTCTAATTGTACATGATTATACACACAATTTTACAATCAAGTCTAAAATTAGAGTCAGTCAAGTTGTATGTAGTTACATGTAGCTTTGGTTAAATGATAGTTGTTGTTAACTAGGCTCATCAGGTTGGTTGTGGATCTGAGGAAGCTAGTGGTGTAGAGGATGTTGATCCAACCACTTTTTTTTCCCTCCATTTTTAATTTTGATCTATAAGTAATGTTTATGAGAATTTTCATAGTCCTACCTAATTATATTCATGTTAATCAATGAGGGCCTATTTATTCTTTCAACTTCCTATATTAGTATGAGGTGTTCAACATTAGTGATCCTAACATGAACTTAAATACCTTATCCTTAGCCACCTTATTTCTATAAAATTTAAGTTTCTCATAAATCTTCTCTTCTGTTATTACTTGGATCTCTTGCTTGAAATACCTCAAAGTGACATCCAATGATGATTTGAATGTGGGATTATCTATTTATTTGTTCTGTAGAGTTTTAACTAAACTTACTTTCATCTCCTTCAAAAAATTTATAGCATGTTTCTCATGTTCTTAAACCTTGGGTATTAGTTTTTTCTATTCTTTTACCAACTTTATGGCATCTAACATTCTCAACACTGCCAAGCTGAGAACATTGGAGGCTTCTAATGGTGTCATGATATTAAATTAATTGTAGTCTTTATTGGAAGTACATGTTACCAAAAAATTCAATTTATTTTCATCCTCTTTGAGAGAATTTAACAATTTGGTCATGTCAATTAATTAAGGATCAACCTCTTTTCTCATCATCTCAATGGTTTTCAATGAGTTATATAATCATGTGGAAGTTATTTGAAACTATTATGTATTTCCATTAGCACCTACATAAGTTTTTTCTACTACAATACTCATTTCAATTCATCTCTTAGCTCTTTGTTGACCATCTCAATGTTTTTAATGAAGTTATTGAAAATTGCCACATGTGTATCAATGAAGGTGTAGGGGTATTCACTCTAGGGAGCTTGGCCTAGTTACTGTGAGAGAGAGAGAATATATCTTCCCTTGGTTATAAGAGTATAACCTCACTAGATTGATCTTATGTTTTCCTCTTTCTAACTCTCTGAATTAGACATGTTGTCTTATCAAGTACTAAGCTTATTATAGACAATCTAGATATGTTCAGTTGTGAGGTTTGGGTTCCCTAAATCGCTGGTGCTTTTGTCTAGTCAAGAATTGTTAAACCTTGTGTTCTTATGGCTACCGGGGTTGATTTAAGAGTGGATGAAAGATCAATTTGAATTCAATCAGTGATTTTAGGAAAGATGATCCTTTTCTAATCATTTATATTAATTTTGGGCAATGGATGCACCACATTAGTGACTTATTAGGGTGGCATAATTAGGGTTTAAATGGGGTTAAAAATTGGTAATGACATACCTAATTGGTTTTTCTATGCATCTATTATTTTATCTAAACTAAAAATGGATTGATCAGGTAGTAACTTGAAAGTTGGCTTCCTTATAGTAATAATTAAGGTGTTAATGGTGGTGGTGACTAGTGGAACTAACTAGGCTAATGGGGCCTCAATTTTATTCAGTGAGAGTTGTGATAAATAACAAATTATAAGTACAACACTTGAATTAGGAGATGAAAAAATGGATACAACCCTATCAATACTAAAACTATCAATAATAGAAACATTAAGAGAGGACATGGTAGCACCAAAATAAAATTGAGTTAGACCAACAATGATTGGAGTTTATAGTCTATGAGGAGTAAATACAAAAATAAATACACTAGAACTAATGAGAAAAGAATTAATAATTAAAGTAATATGGATATTCTTTTATGAATCAGGAGTAAAATTAACAATATAAACATGAGGGAAAGATGTAAGAAAAGAGGTAATTATGTGTGACAATCTTCTTCTATTCCTAAGATCAAGGAGATATTGTGGTTACTCCTATATTGATATTAATTTTCCCTCTAATTATTAAATTATCAATACCTTATCATTTTCTAACTCCTCCCTTTCTTTTAAAGAGTGATCCACTATGTTTATTACTTTTGGTTATTTCTACACAGACTGAAGGATAGGTGTGTTGCCTCTTATTTGAGATGGAGGGGTAGTTGTGTCACTTGATGTTGGAAATGACCTACAAGATGATTTTTATAACTCTATATCTCCTTAATATGAGTCTTGTTCTATTTTACTATCCCCTCCTTCAATACCCATTTCCTCAATGTCTTTTCTTAAGGTTTTTTCTTATGGAGCTACAAAGGAAGTACCTGAGTCCTGAATGTTTTACCTATCTCCATCAATAGGATCTTGATAAATTCTTGGTGGTTCAAAAGTTTATTTTTATTATTCTTGATACTCATACAACTCACTATATGCTTATCTTGCTTGATAGGGTTAGGTAGTTGAATATTTCCATAAATCATAATGTGTCTATTGAGGAGTAAAAGGCACATAGAATTTGGCATCATATATTGTGAGTAGGGTTGATTTGAATAATTCTAAGTACTTTAACAATCAACCCATCATTTTATGTTGTCTCAAGTACCACCTAATAATCTTGATTAGTCAACCCATTAAGATAACATTATGTTAATAATGGACGTTTTTATATTGGATGCCTAACCCTATCAAATGCCTATGGACTTTGTTCTATGGATCCCAATATTTATGAGGCTTAATGGGAAGTGCATAATTTTCTCTCAATTTGGTATTGATTATAAATTTAATTTTATGATAATAAATTATTTTACCTATGATCATTAATTTCTCAAAGAATGTCCCTTTCTTCTTATCCTTTAGGTCATGTTTAATGTTGTGACAAATATAGTTTGTGTTTTCATGTTCTACAAGTTTTTCTAGGATAAACCTAGGTAAACAGAGAGGGTTGAACTTTTTTCCATCTATAATTATGGATATGTAATTAGGATATAAAATATAATCACCCCTAGACTGAAGTGTCTTCTTGATTTAATGAGATATTTTAGGAATTGGTGCCTCATGAAGTTTCTGCCATACTTGTCTATACACTTCTACTATTCAAATGAAATTTTGAGGAAAAAATAAATGTACATGAGTGAGAAAGAATCACATACCCCATTTTTGATATTATTTATATGTGGATTATAGAGTTATCCTTTGGTTATATGAATTCTTCCCAACACTTCATCCATGAGATAAGACATCATGTAAAAACTAGCACCTAGTGGCCTTTTTCCTATGTTTTATATTTTCTCTTAGATTCATACACTTAAAATCTCTCCCAGTTAGATGGTGAGTTGGGAGGTCAATAGGATGTCAAATAAGAGAATCTAATCCAAATAAAAATAGTGGATGAAAGGATACCCATACAACTAATTAAATAGTTCCATCCTAATCCTAATACCCATTCTAAATTATTTAATTGTAATTAGGGTATTTTCTTGAAAATTACCTTCTCCCCAGGTTGAATCCATTTATAGAGTGTGTCTACAATCATGTTATGATTTTTCCAAGTTACTAGTTTTGCCCTTCATATGAATCCTTTGTATCATTTGAGAGATAAGCCACCATTGTGATTTTTCATATTTGGTATATAAAACCACTATCTGATATGTGGCCATAAAACAATAAATATCTAATAAGGTCAATACAGGGCATTACCTCTAGTTTAGCCTCAACAAAATGCAATTTGTGTCACTTGAAAGGAATTAAATATAACATCAATAATTATTTCTCTAGAGTTATATATTCATCATCTATTACAACATCAACATCTTTTATAACATCTTATATATTTTTATAATATTGGTACTTACCCTTGAATATCTCAAGTTCAAATATGGTTTCCTTATAGTTTTTTGAATCTTTAATTTAGAATCTAGATGGTAGGGGGTGTGGTCTAGATGGTTTAGATGAGGATTTCATGATTGAAAGTGTTATGCCTATGATAATGTAACTAGAATTAGCTTGTTAATTGACTCAAACTATATTCTCATAAATATGTAAAAAATAAATAGGGATTTATAGATGTCAATAACTTGAGTTTGATATGAATTCAATAGTTTAGGATGTACCAAAGTCTCACAATTATATCCATATAGATTAATTGTATTAATTTAGTTCATACAACATCAATTTATAATAGCTCATGTCTAATATATATTTTAATTCATAATTTTTTAATTATCTTGGTGGGTGTATATGTGGATTGCCACTTTGAATAGTCATAATGCCTAGTCATCAATATTAAATAGGTGTCACCTACATGTGCCTTCATATGTTGTCCACCTTTTTATTATTCATGACATTTGGTATTAACTTAGGAATTTAATTCATACTTTCCCCCTTTGTATAAATGCAAAATTCAAGGGTATTCATAAACCCTAAGCTCTAAACCCTAACCTTAAACTTGAAGATCAAGTTGAAATACTCAAATCTTGAAGGTCAAAACTAGAGTTGCAAATTAGGAAGGTGTAAAATGCAAAGGACTCATTTGTCCAAGATCATCTCATAATATGTGAAATGTGAAGTGTAATCTACAAGACACAAATTCAAAAATGCAATTTGTAATAACTAGAATGTTAAAGTGTAAAACTAGGGATGTAAAAGTTGAATATATTCACAAAACTTGAACTACAAAGTGTAAATAGTAAATAGTAGAATATTGAAGATCAAAATCATACAAAGGTGTAAGACATAGAAAATTTCATGAAAACATTAATAAGTTAGTCCCATAAAATATATAAATTAAAACCCTAAATGATATAAAAAATAGTAGTATACATTTTATACACATGAACATTTGTAGCTTCTAGGACTGAAACAAAACATATGTTATGTCAACACATTAGAGTAACACCAAATATATTTCTTAAACACATGGAAGATAATTACATGAGGTAAAAACTAAAAGGAAATAAAAATATAAGTATAAAATTATGGACATGAATACCCTTGGTATCTAAGACTTAACAAAACCACATATTGATTTCTTAAAACATTATAACATAATGCAATAGATTATTTTTAGAACATGGAATGTTGTCTCATGGATCAAGGTGGGCCACACTTATGTAAAAAAAATTGGGGTATGTTAGATACAAAATATATTTAAAGGAGATACCTTTTAAAAATGCATAAGGGTACCCTTTAAGGTATTACAATGTCCTTTGAGGTATCACCTATAAGATCCTTCAAACATATATTGAAGGGCTTTGTATTACCTTCAAGGGTGCCCTTATGCATTTTTGAAAGGTATCTCCTAATAGATACCTTTAATGTCCCCTTGAATGTATGACAACACCATTTGAGTTATCTCCTAGTATATAAATTTAAGGGAATTGTAATACCTTCATGGGTAACTTGAAGTTATCTCTTAAGACATACCTTGAAGGAAAAATTCACTCTTGTTCATGTTTTAAAGGTATATCCTAGGAGACACATTAAATTTATTACAAGGACCTTCAATGTATCACCCAATAATGCCTTCAAACATACCTTAAAGAGCCTTATAACACCTTTAAGGGTACCTTTATACATTTTTTGAATGTATATCCTAGGAGATACCTTCAAACTCTTATGTTCACCATAGAGGTTAAAATCACATGTAGGATCCAAAAATATAAGTAGCTAATCATTTTTCATTATTTTAATCAAAACCCCCATTTCTCAATATCATTTTATATACTATTAAATTACATCGTTTAATGTTGATTTAATTATCCATTTTTCTCTACTCTTCTATTCCACTCTTATATATGTTTGAAAGGTATCTCCTAAGATTACCTTCAAAGTAGGATGAAATGAGGTTTGAAATATGTAGTATATGATATTAAAAAGCTATTATTTTTTTAGACTGACATAAATAGTGTCATTAAAAAAATATGTTATACATTACCTTTTTAAAAAAATTATATTTTAACATATCTCCATAATTATGTTGTGGTATAGATAAAGCTTTATCTCCTACATATAGGTATGAATTGGATTGATTTTTTAAATACCCTAATTAACAAATATTCTCATGTATTTTGTAAACGTCTAGGCTAAAAAATAATACATCAATGGATTTAAAATGTAGATATGATGTTTTTCTCATACATAATGATAAGGTCATTGGTGAAGGAAGCATACACAAATTTCTAGGTCTAGATGATGACTCTTTGGAATCCATAAATTTCACTTCGACATGCCATAATGAGAAAAATCATATTAAATGTGTAAGTGTTAATATGACAAAATATTTTGATCTGACTCTACCACTTCCATTTCCTAGAGATTTTACAAATAATTTGGGGGATGTAGTTAATATTTTACTATATGGAGCACAATAATGATGCAACACATCATAAACAATTTTTTAAAGATAATGACATGAAATAAGGAAAAAATAATTTTAGTTTAGTTATGCATATACAACCTATTGAAAAAATTTGACCCCAAGTAAAATTTGGATAAACCCATAATATTTTAATATTTAATATAAATTTTCATGTCTTATGGATAATCTATTGTCCTACATGTCTCACTTTCCCTTCCCTTATTCCCTGTTAAAGCTTATTCTCCTGGTATTGGCCTAGTCAATAAAAGTTAATATTGGTAAACCATGGTAAAAATTATTAAAAGGTTTAATTTTTTTATTAGATATCTTAAAATTGTCTTTTATAGGTTTCAATGTGTTCACAAGTCATAAATTAACCATTTTCTAGGTCTCATGTGCAAAAAGGGTCATTTGGCCACATTTCTAGCTCATTAATTGACTTATACAAATGTTGGTAGTTATAAAATATGTAATAAAGGTATTATGAACTTGGATAAGGTCAAATAAATTTATAATTAGTCAGAGGATAGTTATAAATTAGTTATGATCAAGAAATGGTAGTTTTCCCTCAAAAATAAGAGTTTTTGGGCACTTATATGGACTTATGAAGTCCATCATCAGCAAAAAACATGTGAAGAGTAAATTTTCACCTCCCATAATCCATTTAAATTCATTTTTTCAATAATAATTCAAAAAAATTCATCTGCAACCTTTTTCCCTTCTTTTTCCATTGGCAAGCCAAGGAAGGGCATGTTTGAGCAATCACTATGAAAGCTACAAGTGGAATTGGAATGAGTGATTATAGGGGTGGATATTAATATAAATTTAATTCAATTTAATATAAATAATTTTAAATTTTTTACATCCTCCTTTATGAATAATAATTTACACTCTAGGCAACTTTTTATGGAATTGCATTCAAGAAGGGTGTAATTTTGCATCTGTTTCTTATTTCTAGGAATCCATGGAGTTATGTGAGTTTTATGAGGTTTTAATAGGGTAATTTAAATTATTTTTCAATTATATAACACTTATCTTTCAATGCCTTTTAAGGAAGATTCTAAAATGTGCTTATTTCTCAAATTTGGCAGTTATGGGTGCAGGACTTGAGTTTTATCAACATGGGAGAAGCTCCATGAAGTGTTATAATGTAATTTGAATAATTTTTTAAAGGTTAATTTTAATAAATACTCTTTTTATAAATAAAATCAATGCCATTTCAAAGCCAAATTGCTTACATATTCCCTTGTTCACTGCCTTGTCACTTATAGTCAGCTTGTGCTTGAATTCAGGGGGTTGTATAGAGGTAAAAATGATGGGATCCATGGTTTAATTAGTTTTTTAGGTCCTAAAATATCCCAAGGTAATTTATTTAATTTAATGAAGTTAAATATAATATTCAAAGTAGAAATTCTCCTTCAAAACAATGACTTGATTGTATTGGACTCGCAGTCCCTAAATGGGCCAAATAGAGGTCCTTTAGGATTTTGGGAATGGTTAATATTGTAATAAAAGAGTATTTTAATGATATTTGTTATTTTATATAATATAAATATCCAAAAAAAATTCTCATGAAAATTTTGAGGATCAAATGATGAGTGGAAATGGGATTTTGTAAGGTCTAAAAGTGCTTGTAAACCATTGAAAAGAGACAATGATTACCTACCTAGCATTGTTGAAAAGAAGCCTTACACTTCAATTTGGAAAATCCTAAACTATTAAATCAAATTAACATAATCATAAATTATCCAAATAGCATCCATGAGCTAAAATGATAGTGACAAAGTGGAATTTGATGTTTTGAGACTTCCTAAGCCCTTCTCTGTCCATACATAGGCCTAAGAAGGAACACCTACCATTGGGTTAGTAAAAAATGAGTTGGAGGTTGGAATTTATAACCTATTTTTATATTTAAATTATAAATATATTTTTTGGTTATTTAAATTACCTTAATTGGAAGATAGATCACTATCAAACAAACCCTAAACACCACCAAATCACCTACAGTAGGCCTAAAGCATGCCACAATCAAGGCAAAGGGGTACTTGTTGAGGGCCTAAAAATAAAATGATGATAGTTTGAGGGTTTATAAGAGAATTAAAATAATTAATATATTTAATTAAAAATTAAACATAAAGAGAGAGAGGCCACACTCCTGAATCAAGGCTCAGTTTGTACCTACAGATAGGGGTTTGGGCCTATCTTAGTCCTTAATAAGTAGTGACCTGATCTTGAGAACAAGAGGTGCATTAGAATTAAGCCAAATTTAATTTATGAATTATAACCTATATAATAATAAAAAAAATATAATATTTTTTTATCATTCCCTTGAAACCCAAACCAACACCTACGGGCATGGGATAAGGAGGTTTTTTGTCTGTCCACTAGGAAGACAATGAGTAATTAGGAATCTTGAAGATGATAGTATTGCTTAAATATCAAGGGAATGGGCCCAAATTTACATGAGAATATATTAATTAAAAATATAAATGGTTACACCTTTATATGACCTTAAAATAGAATTATCTATAAGAAATGAACTCAGTCCACTGTTACAGTCAGGCAAACTAACTCAATTTTGTAGTTTCAAGAGCACAAGAGATTCTTGGGGAGGTAAAATAATAGGATGGGTTTTGGAGTAATTATTTTATTATATTTAAAAATAAAATTTATATCCAAAATTTATACATCATTCGTAAGAGAGGGTTCAAACAAGTAATATGCAGTCCTCATGAGAACCTTGCAGATTGTTTGCAACCTAGGAAGTATGTTTTGGAAATGGAAGAGGTTGGAGGATATATAAGCCTTAAAAAGAGATAAAAATTGGTATAAAACATTTATATGGATTATATAAACTATTAAAATTATTTATTTTTAAAATAAAAATAGGGTAGATAGCCCTTATTCTATCTCAGAATAGGGGTACTTTCTCATGCATAGAGTTGACAGTTTCGAGGAAAAGGGAAGAAATAGAGGACCAAAAAGAAAGTAAAAATACAATAATGGTTTAAGAATATTTAAAATTTTCATTTAAACCTAAAAAAACTTTCCAAAAATTATGAAGGCAAATAGGGTACCGTATACCACAAAGGTTGCATTCACCATGAAGTTTGTTGTTAGTGGATAAATGAAGAAAAGGTGAATTCAAAGTTGATTGAAAGGTAAATATGTTTGTTAGTAAGATATAATGAGGTTTATTTTTATTTTTTAACATGTTATATACCTTCATAGATAATTTTTATATCAATTTGAAGCTCAATACTCACCCAACATCCATTTTCCTTATCTAGCATGCAAAAAGACCTAAACTAGTCTTTTGGCCATTTCAGAGTTTTCATACTTCCAAAATGAACTAGAGGATAAAATTTGATATGGATCATGATATGGGTCATTTAAAATTTAATAAAACATTTCAAATATCTTTTAAATGTGTGGGAACCATTTTTGAGCATTTTTGGTCTTTCAAGGCTAAAGAGGCCTAATTGGGAGGACTAATTAATCTAAAAAACACATTTGAATTTAGTTTAGTACCATAAAACTTAGAAAATATAATAATGAGGTAATATTGAATTAAAAAATTGTCTCACTTATTATTTTAATTCCTTACATTCTTATACACAAGTGGACTTGTGTAAATATATGCCTACAAAAGGGCTAAGCCTAGTGAAGGCTCTATGAGCAAAAAGGAGACTTGAGGAGATTTTTATGATTCTAGATGGATTTTTTTCAGTAAAATATAATTAAAATAGGACTTAAATGAATAAATATTTCATAAATTGAGCTAAATCCAAATTTTAGCTATTTTGCCCAAATTGGGCCTAGTGAGACAAAGAGGCCTTGTGACACCTAAAAGAGGAATTTATGATTTTAGGTGAAGTAACTCATTTATATGATTCAATATTATTTAAAAGTGTCCTTTGGATTCAAATATAAATATACAATATATCTCATATATGCTTTTGGAGGAGTTTTAATGCCACTTGTCAAGGAGGAGTTTCAATACTAAAAGATGCTTGTGGAAGAGTTTCCAATGCTACATCAAGGATGTTGCTTGGTTTGGGATGGAAAAATGTCCACATAAGTTACTTGATATATCCTCCAACACATTTCAATGTAACACTTTTCCCTAACCGGATTTGAAGTTCTCTTGAAATCCCATCATGAAGGCATTTTCACAAGAGAGAATGATTGAGAAAATTGCTATGCCACACTTGGAGAAGAGGATAATTTTGGATAGAATGATGTGAAAATAAGTTTCTTGACTCTTCCTAAACCTTATTCACATGAAATATAACTTATTTACACCTTTGGACACTTGTCCTTGTGCCTCTTCAACTTCTCTTCTCTCTCTCTTCTTCCAAATTATATAAATGTAAGCCATCTTGGCTATTAAATGGGATTTAAAATCTTGGCATGGTAGAAGGCCTACCAAAATTATTCATTGATTTATACTTAAGATAATGAGAATAAATATGGTTATAACATAATTCCATTTACACTATGTGTTAAAGTGATCCATCTTGAAAGTCAAGTATAGATTGAGTTCATCTTGTTTTCATGAAATCCTTGAATGTGTTACTACAAATGACTTCTCTCCTAATAGGTTTCATGAAGTGTATGATACTGAAATAGACTCTTGAAGTGTGTATGAGTTTGGTAGTGTCATATCTTACCTTACCTTCATTTTCTTTCATTTTTTGAGTTTTTATTTGCCTTCATGAGAAACACTAATGTTATGGAGCTTCATTAATGGTGTTGAGGCTAGTTTGGTTGTCTTAGTTCATTATGCAAACTTCAAGTGTATGAATATAATCAAATATTGGTGTATCACCTCCTAGTTTAGGTTTTATTTATGTATCTTTCTCTACCTTTTCACCCATAATAGGCATTTTTAGTAGCATAATCACATCAATTCATATCTAGGGAGCTATCCCTTTTAATCCTAGAGATTTATCTCTCTTACAAGTTCCCACAAAATTGAGAGATGATTCATAGTTGCATCAAATTGTAAGAGTTTCATAGAGTGTCCCAGGGTGAAAAATTTGATGAAAACACAACCATTACCATAATAAAACCCTTTCTTAGACTCAGTGGTTTGATCTATCAATGATCCTACCACATTTCATAGCTTGAGAAATGAGTATATTGGGGAAAGGGTACACTTGTTGCACAAATGTAAAATTCTTGAAAATGATAATTTTTTTTATTTTGATCATGTTGAATTTACACAAATATGGGATATTTTTGGTTGCAATCCTATCCAAATGGTATAAAACAAATTTAGAATATATATAAAGCACTTTCGACAACAATGTGACACTTTCAATATAGAGGTAAATGAAACATCTATCGTTAGATGGCCTTCCAACAAGATAGTGGATAATGAATGTATAACAATAAATTTACCATACATGACACCAAAGGAGAAAGAAATTATAAATGTTTGAGAATTATTCAATACTGAATTCATTCCTTGCATGACATTCCTAGAGTAACGGCATCTAAAATTTTTAACTCATGCCTTCAACTACATAGGTTGAAAAAAAATTCAACCAAACACTTCACTTAGCCAAGTGGACGTTAATGCAAGAATATATAGTGAGATTACAAAAGTGTATTAAGAGAAATGATGTACCAAAAAATATTTTAGTCAAGATTATCATTTGAGATGCTAAAATCTATAAGGATAAACTTGCTTGATTCCACCACAACAGATAGGAATCAACATGTATTGGATGCTTTTTCTATCATTTTGTTTAAGAAAAATAAAAACAAACCTACAATTGATTTTCAAGGTACCAAGATATATTCATAAGCTTGACTTAAAATATATGGATTGAATAGAAGTAGATTTTTTAACATTCATAATTTTTAGAAAAATGGGGAATGAAATACATTCCATGCAGAGAGGTTTTGACAAAAGCCACAAAAGAAGATAATGGAAACTAAAGATTTTATGGACCAATTATTGGTTTATTTTGCATATGTTTATCCAAGACTTATATGTCAGGTATAAATAGACAATGCATGAGAAAGTGTTCAACATCTTTCACTTTAGAATTTATGAGGTGCCACATCAATGTACAACTAGAAAATATGGAATATGAGTTAATATCCATGCCAAAATTCAATAACATTTTAAGAACTAATTTTTATAATGTGACCATTTCCATGTCTGATGACTTCACTAGGTGAAAAACTTGTATCTTGTTGATTCAACAAAAACACTCTAGGTCTCTATTTAGAGATCAAGAATAATGTATCATTCAAGAATTCATGATGCACTCAAATCGTATACTTTCTACAATAAAAATGTATTACACACATAAATGAATGTCAAATCAATACCCTTAATAATGACTATGTGTCATTCATGTTAAGGTGTAATTTTAAAAAATATGTGTACCAAGGATAGTGACAAAAATCAAAGTAGTTATTGATAAAATAGTATTATCAATGGTAGGGATTATCACACATAGTCATGGTGCAGGTGGATATGGACATTTTTTTATTGTATTTTCTTGGAGGGTCTAACTATAATATCACCTCATTAAACAAGTGCTTAAATTATATGGAAATAATAATGCTAGATACTTATGGATATTTACTATATAGACCTAGATATTCAAAATATCTATTGTATGATTCACTTTTATCTAATAATTGTTACCTTGAATACAAGAAATACATAGAAGAATCATAGTTAATCAGTGCCTTAAAGAAAATTCTAGAATATACCTTCAACTAGACAACTATTTTGGGGACAATAATAATAGGTACTTAATTTCATCCATTATTATATTAAAAATATGACTAACTTAATATGGAACTAAATGTAATTCTATTATATTTATAAATTCACAAAATTATGTATTTTTGTATAGGTTTGTGTTTCAATATTTATCTCTCCTTCTTTACAAAGATATTTTCCTTGATGTTGAGGTTGGATTTATCCCTATAGGACACACCCATGAGGACATCGATGACACATTTATAAACTTGTTTGAATGTATAAAGAGAAATATGTATGGAGTGTGGTAGAGATGATGGATAATTATAGGACATATGAAAATAAAAAAAATTGCATGCCATATTTGATTGAAGAAGTATTATATTTAAAAGACTATGTTAATAGTTACTAGCTGAAGGGAAGAAATGAAATATTAGGCTTGATAAAAGGTCAATATTTTATTATATGCATGGGACAAGGTCAGTTTATTATGCATTGTAAAATATTTAATAGAGATAGAAATTGGTTCCCCCCAGATTAAATTATGGGTAAAAAATGAAAATGGTGAGACAAATGTTCAAGAAGGTAATCTAATGAAAATATTTTTAAAAGACTTGGAAAATAGAGAAAAAATGAAAGATTCCATTGTTGTAAAAGTCTTAGATAGGAAGTGGGAAAAAGATTGAAAAACAAATTAAAGATAATTTGATTATGTAAAGTAATTCAATGAATTTGGTTTGACCATAGATATTAAGTGGAAGGATCTAACATATTAATTCCAAATATCAATGACATAATGAAAAGAGACATTTTAATTATGAATTTGAATATATAGGAGATTTTTGGCATAGAACTCACCACATCATAGCCCTACATAGAGATCTACACAAAATTGTTCATAATAGGTGTTGGCCAAATTTAACCTACATACCAAAATTTGCCTAATCTAGAATAAGAAGATAAGAAAAGTTATGGATGGAATGAGTGGACCAAAATTAGGAGAAGAAGAATCTCATATTGTTTATATAGATTTTGAAACACTTTAAGCAAGCTTAAAGTGCAATTTGTTGATCCTTGAGAAGTAGGCTTCAAAACAGGCCTAGGATTGTATATTGAAAATACTACTAGTTTCTCATGGTGTTTCAAGAATCCATGGGCATGAATTAGGTTTTAAAAAGTCTTAGAATTTAATTGGAGCCTTATAAAGAAACAACAATTTGTTGTACTATTCTAGAAGAACCAGACTATTACAAGCACGTCATGAAGGGACAAACATGCCAGTTTAGTTACACATTTGATAAATACACTTAGGAAATTGGTCAAGGCCAAAAGACCATATGGACATGATGTTTTTAATGATGACAAGGTGCCCTACAAATTTTGTATCTTGATTAGTTCTCGATCTCAAGATATAAGCTTCCAAAGTTGAAATTGTAGAGTGGGATATGCATATATATGTCAAATTTGGGCCTCATGAAATAGTCACTTAAATTCAAATGTACCTAAGATAAGTGTGGAACTGACAAGTGTCAATATCTCAAGTATCTAAATGAATATCTAATGGTGTGCAATGACTGATGAAGATAGTGGGTCCAAGCTAATTGACAGTTCATGATTCATCATATAAATTCATATCAATGGTGAGTGGTGGGTCAAAAGGTTAATGGATCCTAAGAGCAAATGCATGGGTGAAAATTTTCTTAAGAATGTTAAACTATAAAAATATATATGGCTTGCATTCATTAATATAGAGAAAAATCAATGGTGAGAGCAAGGTTAATAAGTCAATAAAGCTCAAATCAAGCATGAGGCCATTAAGTGTCTAAATTTGATAGTCCTAAATCAATAAGTCGATTACCAATGAATAAAGGTGAGCTTATGAAATTTTTGGTGGAGGTCAACAAAGTTGTTTTTGATGCAAGAAATAAAATACATAGGATCCAAATTTGAGGATGGTCCAGGTTGAACTAGAATGGATATTTCAAGGATCAAGTGTCACTATTAGAGCTCTATGGAGGTAGAATAGGTATTTTAGACCTAATAAAAATAAAAGGGTGGTAACTTATTGTCAAAGTGAGATCAAACACTTGACAAGCTTCATTTCATTAACATTAAGACTATAAGAAAACCAATAAATGGGATTGGTTTATGCCTATAGTAGACTTGAAATTAGATTCTAAAGTAAGGGTAGATATTTGTGATTATGGGAAAATGTCTCATCCTTCTACATGGTCTTATTTTTAATAATAAAGTACCTACTACCACTCAAAATAGACATAGATATGGCTCTATCAAGATCAAAGATATGAAAATATTGTCTTCATAAAAAATTCAAGTTGGAGATAGCGTAAAGTCCCAAGAAGGAGACCTAATGGTTGGATAAAGATAGTGGAGTATTAAATTATTTTATAGATCCTTTAAAGTTTTTTACTTATTGATAATATCATGACTTAGTAGCCTTAGATTAATTTTAATCCATCAAAAGTAGTTAGACCTCATTAAATGTTTTTTTTTTGCACAACTCCATCTCTCTCCTCCATTTTGATGCAGGAGCATCTAGCAAAGACTAATAGGAATTAGCCTAAGTGATTATATAATTTTCCCTTTAAATTATATTTCAAATATTCACACTAGTCATGTGGAGGATAAAATAGGTGTAAATATGTTTTATATGAATTTATTAGTTGTCAAAGGATGTGTATAATTATATTATTGCTTGTAATTAGACAAGGTTGGCATAAAATCAAGTGTAGTTAGAAGAATTCCTCATTTGATGTGTAGTTGAGTCTTTATAGGATAGTGCAATATTCAAGGAGATATGGTAAACACTATTTTTATATTGAAGACCTTGATTTAAGCATAAAGTAAAAATGAATAATTCAAGTAAGAGAATAGCCTTGAGATAAGTCTGGCTAAGGATATTAAATTAAAAAATAAAATGGAAAATGATACTAAGAAGAAGAGGAGAGAGATGGAGGACATGAAGACTATCCTTCAAGAAACAAAATTGTAAGAAATATGAGTGTATGTTTACAATTTTTATCATATTGACATGAATTTTTAATAATAAAGTATTTTGAATGTGTAAATTACTTACATGATTATGTATGGTGGATTATTAAAATCAAATTGTAGTAATCTTCAATTATTGAATTCTAGCCTATACTCTATCCTATGACTGTGTATGTTGATGTTTGTGTATGAAGATGACATGTATAATATATGAATAATACAAATTATTTCATTTATCAAGTATTTGAAGGCATTTGAATTGATTTTGTTTTTTTTTAATGATTCGATAGGGTCTATAAAGAGAAAATGGTGATTCAATAAATTCATGTGGCAAAACTAGTTTTGGATTTATAGCTGACAATCATTGTTGTGGATATGGAATAAAGTTATAGACATTTTGATTCATTGACAATTTCATTATTAGATATATATATATATATATATATATATATATATATATATATATATATATATATATATATATATATATATATATATATATATATATATATCCTGTTATTACTCAAAAATATGTCAGATTGGTCTTGTATAAGACTAATATTTTAGTTTATATGCTAGAATTCACATTTTTCATGGATCTCTAGCTTGGGATAAGTTAAAGAAAAGAATACAACTTAGTATGATTAAAATGTTAATTTTTTTATCTAAAAATGTTGCTTCAGGAGGTTCAAAATAAGATGTGATGATAACAAGGATTACATTCCAAAGACTTTCAATATTATATAAAGTGTTTGACACATTCATCATAGTGATTTTGAGTAAGGAAGGCCCCAAATAGTTCAACATTCTAATAAATTGCATGATTGAAAATTATATGTGGAATCTTGAATAAGATCTCATTTAGCTGTAAGATATCGAGGGATTATATACTTTTAATAATTGGTAGTGTAGATCATTCTAAGAAGTTATGGAATGTGGAGGATGGAACACAATTATATTCTTTCAAATTTGACTCCTCAACTAGATTTGTGTACTTTTCTAAAAGATATAAGTCTGCACTAATCACCATTGATCCTTTTATGAAACTGAGATAAATGATTCATGTTAAATGAATCAAGAAGGATATTTTAGGTCAAAATTGTCTTCATTATAATTGGATCCATATAAAACTATGCCTACATCCACATATCACACAAATAATATTAGTGCATATATAAAAATCTTAAACAAAGGGATAATGATTTAAATGGGGTTAGTCGCATAAGAATCCTAAAAATGTTCAAAAGGGAGTCTTAGTAGGACATCTAATATTTGAATGAAAGGGATAAGGAATACCAAGCATGCATATTTGACAAATAGTTGAACTCAAGTTTAAAAATACACTAAGAATTAATTTAATTGAGATTAAGCAAACATGAGCATTCATTGGACCATGCACGTGGCCCGTATACCCTGTTTATTTGAAGCATCATGTATATTTTCATATGAGATAATTTTGGACTTAGCTGAGAGTAGAAAAATGTGTTTCATTATTTGATAGCCAGTGAGCAGAAGATAGGTTATCTTATTTCAAGAATTGAGAATTGATGGTAAGGTACAATAATGAGAAGGTATTATTGAATCAAGAATTCTATTATAATGGAACATTGAACATGTTAAAAAATCTTCATTAGTAACTTGAATATATTGATCTAGGGGGAAATATTAAATTTAGGGTTGATCATAAAATAGAGAAATTATATAAAGATATTTCATAAAACATTATTTAAGATTGTCTTTGTAAATGGAAGTTGAGTAAATGTGTTGAAGATTGCTATCAATTTTGGAATCAGAGTGAGAAGAACCTAATTGAGCCAAAGTGTTCAAGATGATAGTGAGAGCATATAATTGATTTCAATTTTTTTTTATAATTAATTATCTCATATTGATATATGGTTGGGATTTGTTTCAATGATTCAAAGTTATAGGTACTTGATAAGAGACTACAAGTAGTCAAGGTCTAGGAAGGAAGTGTGGAAATAAGAAGCCCAAGAAAAAGTTCATGCTAAAAAATAAGATCGATAGACCAAGGTGAAAAAGACTTGGGTAAAGATCTTAGAGATGGAAGTGTTGCTAAGAAGAATACAGAGTAGTAGAGTACATGAGAATATGAAGAAGGAAAAAAACATCCAAAATAAGAGAGGTATGACTAGTAATGAAATTGATAAAGAGATTGCTAGTTTAAAGAGAGATTTATCTAAGTTTTTAGATAAATATGAGTATTGGATGTAGTTAAATAGACAAGCATGGGTATGGATAATGAGGAAGAGGTTGAAATGGCCAATAGATGTCCTAATGAATAGGAAAAGAAGGAAAAAGGAGATTTCCAAGAAGAGAGAACCCCGTAGAGGCTTGAAGAGTATGAATAAGTTTCTAATTGAGCAACAAGATGAGAAAGAGATTGTGAAGAAGGTTCTCAGTGTAGAGAATAAGAAGAAAGAAGAAAGAGAAGATGAAGTGTCAGGAGGAACACTTGAGAAGATGAGAGTATTTGAAAAAATAACACTAATAGGGACCTTGTGGTCTCTTATTTTTATATATAATATTGTCTTTGAATGGGTAATTATAACTATGGGTAGCCTTGAGAAGGTCAAGAGAAAGACCTTGTATGGAAAATATATTGGTGCAAGAGGAGACACCAAGTCCACAAGTGAATGTGCAAGAGAGAGAAGTAAGTTTGATGCTATTGATAAAGAAGGAGATATGAATTGGTTAATGCATGAAGAAGGTGTTGAGTACCCCATACAAGAAATAGAAGAGATTGAAGATGAAGATAACTTCTATGAGGTCATTGAAAGCCAAGAAGAGGCAAGAGAATAGCCAAGCATAAAGGAAGAGGAAATTACAAATAATAAAGAATACATGCAAGTTAAAGAACCTATGGAATAACCTATTAATGAAGTAAAGGTGAATTTAAAAGCTGATTGTTCTTATTCTCATAGGGAAGAAGTTGTTGATATATAGGTTAGAGAATCAAAGATAAAGTTGGAGTTTTTAATTAACCATGAATATGTGATGCCTAAATCGTATAAGAAGCAAACTCCTAAGAAATAAGAAGTGTCGGTACAAGAACATGGGTATATGATGCCTAAATGGATTGAGAATCCAAATGATAAGAGAAAGAGGCAAATGTGGGAACATAAGAAGGCAAATATTGAAGATGTGAGTGTTAAGGTAACAACACCAAAGATTCAATGGAGGAAGGTAGAAGTTGACATAAGAAACCAAAGACATGAGGATGACACAAGTACATGAAAAGGTAAAAAAGATATTTATGATGATGTTTTTGAATCATTTAATGATCTATTTATGGAAAAGGAAGAATGGAAAATGGCTATGAGGACTGATATGCAACAAGGAGATAGTTCTAAATGGCTAGATGATGAGGAAAGAGGAGAGCATATAGTAAACCAGTGCCTCATTGAAGGCAATGAGTGAACAAGTTAGCTTCAATAAGAGATTGAAGAGAGTAAGGAGATAAAATGTAATAATGTTTCAATTGTATTCAATATGTTTACTAATGAATAAGTTGGTTTGTGTGAAGAAAAAATAAGAAAGGATGAGATGAAGGGTAAAGGACAAGCAATCCTTGAGAATGATAAACCCAATTTTGATGAAGAAAATGGTGAGATAGATGAGACCTCACTAAAGGAGGAATTGAGAATGTTTGAAAAACTCTTTAGTTCTTTAAGAGGGTTGTGTAAAGGTACAACCCATGATGAGAACACCATTGATGGAAGTGAAGCAATAAAAGATCAAATCCAAGAGGCAAGGACAATTTTGATCAAGGAACAAGAGAGTGGAGAAAGCTAAGAGGCTTCATATCCTTAAGATTTTAATTCTAAGGTGGATTTTGATGTTTTGTATATAGGTTTTGAAAAAATGGAGATGAATGAAGTTCATATCTCAATCGATAAAATCTTGAAACAAGAATATCAAGATAATATTTAAGACATGTATGAGGATGAAGCATGGAGATGGGAGGTTGTAGCTGAAAAGGAGATGGGAAGGAAGATATACAAGAAAAAATAAAGAAACAAGAAGATTATAGATAAATAATGCATCAAGGAAGTTCAATTACTACAAAAGGGAAAATGGGATCCAAGCATACAGAAAAAATCAAGTGGAAGAGAGAAGAATGAGTAAAAGAGAGAAGCGCAATCTATTTCAATTGGAGTTCAAATCTTTTCCTACATCAGAAGTATGATGCAGGAGCATCTATAAGGGACTAATAGTTATTAGCCTAAGAAATTATATAAATTTCCCTCCAAATTATATTTCAAATATTCACACTTGTCATGTGGAGGATAAACAAGGCCTAAATATGCTTTTTATGAATTTATTAGTTGTCAAAGATGTGCATAATTCTATTATTTCTTGTAATCAGCCAAGGTTGGTGTAGAATCATGTGTAGTTGGAAGAATTCCTCAGTTGATTGTAGTTGAGTCTTTATAGGATAGTGAAAGATTCAAGGAGATAAGTTCAACAATATTTTGAGATTGAAGACCTTGATTTAAGCATAAAGAAAAAATGAACAATTCAAGTAAAAAAATAGGCTTGAGAGAAGTTAGGCTAAGGATATTGAATCAGAGAAGAAAATGGAAAATGATATGAAGAAGAAGAGGAGAGAGATTAAGGACATGAATATTATCCTTCAAGAAAGAAATTTGTATGAAACATGAGTGTATGTTTGCATAGTTTTTCATATTGACAAGAATTTGTAATATTAATGTATGGTGAATGTTTAAATTACTTCTATGATTTTGTATGGTGGATTATTAAAATCAAATTGTAGTAATCATCAATGATTGAATTCTAGCCCGTACAATGTCTACCCTCTATACCACATGAACTCATGTAATTTTGAATGTGTTTATAGAATCTGTATACTATGAAGAGCAAGATCTGTCATGCCCCTACTCTAAATAATATGAACTTGAAATCAGAAGTGCTAAGAGGTCCAAAACTAATATTTGCCTTATGTCCTACACAAACTCCTAGGTTTTATTAATTCTATGGAACAACCACGATAGATGATCATATAGTCTAACTTGGTGACAACCTAGGTATGCTTGGGTGTAATATGAAAACTCTAGTAAATGTGTAAGAAGAAAATGGCCTGTCTTGCCATTCCAATTTTTATAATCCTAGATGCTAAAGAACATGATCATTTGTGTCATGCCCCCAAATATGGTATGTGAGTGATGTATTTAGATAGTTTTTAAATATGTATAACCACATGTTCCATGATCTATTGTGCCATGTCCCACATGCAAAACTAGAGATCAAAATAATGTGCTCTGTACTATGCCTATAATCTACTATTTGGTCATGTAATTGTGTCATGTTGTATGAAGCTATATGTATGAGATGTGTAGTAATTTTCATGCCCCCAAATCTGGTATCTAAGTCTAAGTCTATATCAAAGTCACTATGAGTCCATATAATCTAAACCAATTTATATAAATAGTTAATTTATCTATAAATTGATGGTATATCCCTCTATATGTCCAAGTGATGCTGAGTGACCCTCATAAACTGAATCACTATATAATCTTGACCAACCTGAGCTGAGTGATGCTAATTAACCCATATAGTCTAAACTATTGTATAATCTTGATCAATTTGTGCTGATTAATGTTAATAATCTAGATTCTAGAGGTGTGAGAACCAAGGTGTATTTACCCATAGGAGTGGGTAAGGATACTAGGTAATTTTTAGAGATAGTAAGAATGATGCCCCCCTTTTGGGGAGAGGGATGAGATTTGTGATAGAGGAGGTTGAGCTAAAAATGAAGACTAGTGGTGTATGAATAGGAACTAGGTTGGTATAGTTTGAATTGATTGAGAAGTTATTTTCTTGATTGGTGAGATTTGAACTATTGAGATTGGAATGTGTTCTTGATTGGCTAGGACCAAAGATTGTATCTGGGTATGGTAGAGATGTATAAATGTTCATGCCATGGTAGGCAAATAAAGTAGTAATAGATTGATTGGATTTAAAGGTTGATTGATTGAATAGGTTAGGTTGTTTGAATTTTTTGATTAATAGGTACCAATTTGTATGTTAAGGTACAAAAGAGGTATAGGGATGCATGTATGCCATAGTAGGAAAATGATGTAGTGAGAGAGTAAGGGTTGTGTGATGTTCAAGGTATTATTGTCATGATTATGCTAAATCAAATGGTTTATACAATGGAGCTATGAGGTTCTAATTATGGGCAAAATGGTATTTTGCCTTTGAATAGAGAAGTTAGTTGATATAAGAATTTTGATTGACTTTGGGTTCATTTGTGCAGTGACTAGTTTGAGATATTGGATCTCTGGAGTGAAAATTTCCTAGGAGATGAGCACCTTCTATGACTTAAATTGAGAATTTGGTAGCTTGAATTCAAGCTAGCAGAGAGATTAGCCTAGTGAATAAGCTTAACACTTGATTCTTACTTGTTTAGAAACCTATTTTGGATATTTTTGAGCTATTTTAAGTAGTCTAGGAAAGTTAATACTAGTTCCAGCACTCTTATCCTAGAGTTAGCACTATTTTCTAGGATGTAGTGTTGTTATCCAAGTTCCAGCACTGTAGTCCAATGTTAGTGTCCATTTGTAATGTTGTTGTGGACTATGGATGGTTTTTTCAATTTTTGAGTTATTCTTGATTTTGTACTTCTTAACTATTTTTCCTAGCATGGTTGTCTAATATATAGTCTATTTTTTGGTATTTTTAGGGTGAGGTGTAGATGTGAGAGTTATACAAAGGTCAGGTGATGGATATACTGAGGATGCTACCATTATTTGTTGATGAATGTGTCATTATGGATAGGGTGGGTTTGGGTCATGTATGTGACCTAGGTACAGTGCAGTCAGATAGGTACTTGATTACTACCTTATGTGAGAGGTGGAATATTGATACTTATATTTTTTGTCTTCCTACTAGAGAGGTCACTATTACTTTAGAGGATGTATACCACATTTTTCATTTGTCAACTAGTGGGTGACAGGTGACACTATAGGATGACATGGGTGTTGGTGCCATTGATCGTGCATCCTTGTATTTTTTTGGTGTGCCTTTAGGTGTGCATCATAGGGGTAATGATAGAAATGTATTACTGTCAATTATTATTTAGTTGAGTGTTTCATGCCTATGAAAGTGGTTCACTATATTGTTGTCTTTTTTTATTACAATTGATAGCAGTGGAGTGTTTATTGCTTATAGGATGCATAGGGTGGTTCATAGCATTAAGATGTATGGTATTATGTTCTCATGGGATAAGACTATACTTACCCATTTATATAGAGATTTATATAGATTTACATAAGAGGCATTTAGTGGTGGTGTGGGTATGGCCACTTTATTACATTGTTGGGGTTATGAGCATATAGTAGTTGTGTGGCTATTTGGATTATTGAGAGAAAGTTAGGCATATCCATATCCATTTTTCAAGTGATGGATGAGTGATTTGGATATCTAATCTCTTAGGATAGATCACTATAGAAGGATGTCATACAGATTGGTGGTTTGAGATATCATATGGAGGACCTATAGAGGATTCCCTTGATGGGTACTAGTGCGAGTAGGGGCTCATGTGAGACCTACTAAGGCTGAGTTGGCACTATTACTTTTGGATGCATGAGTTACAATTATAGATATTCCTAATGTAGATGATGCGGGATGCATAGAGGCATATACTAAATGATGGGCTAAGCATCAGTGGGCTCCATTATATCCTATGGATGGAGTGGATGTTCTTATATATGAGGATCGTGATATGATCCAAATGATGGGAGGTAATCATCAATTATATTTGAATTGTACCTATGTTTGTGCTTTAATTTGGATTTAAAAGTATATATCTAATGTAGTGTTGTACATCATATGTGTATATGTGGGGTGGGAGGTGCACAAGATGAGGCACCAACTAGGGTGGCAAGGGGAGATGATGAGTTTTAGGAGACCATCATTGAGTTGACACTTTGAGAACTCATGCAACATGTTCTTGATGATGTGGTGGAGGAGGGTTTTATAGATCAAATGATGGTTACATTTGGCCTATATGCTTATTTGTTTGATAGGGTTGATATAGCTATAGTTGTATATGTTAGGGTAGTAGGAGAGAGAGATGAGCTTAGAGCTGAGTTGATAGGCATAAGATGCCTCCACCTGATTATGGTGTGGTGAGCATGAAGATTATGGATGACTATATGGATCTTTAGTGGTGATATGCAAAATTATGTGAGGAGTATGGTCAACTATTGGAGTGAGCTAGTCAGCATAAGAGGCACTTGGGAGCTTGAGGAGGTGCAGGGTCATTGAGTGCTAGATACGATTCTAAGACTAGTACTAGAGGAGAGAGTGAGACCAAAAGTGAGGGCATGATGCCCATTCATGATTGATTGTATTTGACATAGTGTATATGTATTTGAAAACTTGGTTCTATATATAGATGTTAGTTTTATTTTGGTTTTACTTGTATTCATGTTATGGATTATGGAATATATTGGTATATTAATTTGTAAGTGGTTGATTTAGAAATAGTTGATCTTGGTATTGATTTTGAATTTGCATGTGCTTGGTAAAATAGTATATGGGATATGTAGTTTAATTGTTTTGATATGTTCAAAAGTGTTGTTTAGGTTTGATTTGTGATTAGATGTAAGAAAAAAATTTGGTTTTTGTAATTGGTAAAGTGTTGGGATAAATTGAGTTAGTTTGAGATTGGTAAATTGTTTGGATAAGTTGATTTGGTTTTAGGTTGTTAAAATAGGATTTGGTAAGATCTAAATTTTTGATAGTCTAGTTTTGGCTATGGATAGTTATTTTGAATTAGGAATGTTAGTTATTAGTAGAGGGGGGAATGTAAGATAGCACTATGTACATATTACTTCCTTGAGAATGGCTCAAGAATACAAAGTTTATCTAGACCTTTGGATCCATCATTGCTCAGCTAAGTGAAGCTTATGAACTAAGACTAGTATGACTATTCATTTGCATTATTCTATATTGTATCACTATCTAAACCCTGTCAGATAAGTGAATAAGTACACATACTACTCATGTTGTGTAGTAATGTGTGTTGTATATAAAATGCTTGTTATACACTAATTATAGTTATACGTGAAGATCCTAAAAATGCAACTTGACTAGATGTATAACTAAAATTGTATGTTGTGGAGGAGGCTCATCAATTTATAATCATAGTGGATTGTTACATGAAATAACACCATGTGGCCTCTGATATGATGTATATTACTAAGTAATAAATCAAGATGAAACTATAACATGTGATGGGGGTACATCTAATCTTAACCATAACAAGTTGTTATGTGAGATAGGACCCTAAAAATCTGCCCATAATGAATATTTCTCATGAGTAGTACTCTGTTGTTGTGCTTGTGACTCTACTAGATATGCATATGGAAATGCACTATGTATTCCTCAAACTAAAATGCTATATGTAGGATATTCTCACTATATTGGTTTCCAAACTTTATAAGGTAGTGGAATGGGAGATCTCCTATGAGATTCTATCTTGAAGCTTGCATTGCACTCATGATGAGTGACTGATGATTCCTATAAAGGAATGTCCTAAGATGACTCAGTCATGGAGGAATGAGGTTTAGGGTTCCATAATGGAGGATATATATGTGCCCCCTATGTGAATGTTATGATACCATTATCAACACATCTATTAATGCAATCTTTAAGTCCAAAATATTCATTATCTATATGTCAATAGATACGATGATAGTTACAAAAAATCTAATGTGGATGTCTATGTAAGAGATGTGGATCTCATTGGTGAATACTATCTATTAGTGTTGATAAAATGATAGATGGACTATCTCACTTTGAATCAAACTATAGTGGTGTTTTACTATTGTTATTTATAGTACATATTGTAGGTTGTGCTCTAGAAATTGGGTCTTTGTTCTTAACTGGTTGATTTTCTAGTTGTGGTCTTTGATCTTGTCTAGGACATGATGGATGTTGAGTGTTAGGAGCTATATATAAAGATTTTTTTGTGAAGTCAAGAGTGATCTAGTCAACTAAATCTACCTTAATCAATCTTAATTTCTTTTTCAAAGCTAGAAATATATAACACAAATGTCTAAAACAAGACTCTGTCTGATATAGCAGATGATTGAAGAGAGGTTGGTGAAGTCCCTCGATAAAGATATGTTGAATCTCTAGATCTACTAGTTTGTATATCAATCTTAACATGTGAGCCTTGAATTTTAAGATATACTCAATAATTGTCTCTAAATAATTATGATGTAGCATGGCAAGTTTATCATATGTAACATGAGGGCCCATGTTTATGATGTAATATCTGAGAAATTCCTCCTCTAAGTCATCATATGTGTGTAATGAACCAATGGGAAGTAGATGAAAGAACCAATTCTATGCTTCCCCCACTAATGTTTGCTAGCATAACTTAAGTAAAATCAATGGGTTTGCATAATATGGTAGAGCCTTTTGAAATGCCTGAAGGTGTATGAATGGATCTCTAATTCCATCAAAGTGAGGTAATGATGGTGTCTAGAAATGCTTAGGCAATGAATATTTTATGAATGTCTTCAAAATAGGGTTACTATGTAGATCATTGGCATTCATCTAATACTTGTAAGCTTTGTTTTCCAAGGTAAGGAGATCTACTTGGTGTTGTATTTCACCAACTACATGCATCAAAGAGATGATCTCTTAGGATGGTACATTAGTATCTTGAAGTGGTTCATTTAGTCATTAAATTTGATTGTTAATTTCAACCATGCGAATGATATATTTATCAATTAGATCATAAAGAGGGGATGTGCTCATTTGAACCTTAGGAGTAATGGTATCTTGGACCTTACTAAAGGGATGTGGGCTACCATTCTCTTTAGGTGAAGGGTGAGAATTGGGTTCTACCATAGTGAGGGGTGGCTTGGGGGATTCATTGGTATTTTTATTTTTTAGTCAATCACATTTGGAATGCATAAAAGATGTAGTATTATTATTGACATGTGCATCATTTGAAATAGAATCATTCATAGAAGTAGGATCCATATTTTGACATGCATTTTGTTTGAGAGAAGAAGTGAGAGAAGAGTTAGAAACATAATATGCATATTCTTCTTCACTATGTGCATAATTATAATCATCATTATCATATATGTAATATTTTTCATAATCACTCTCACTTTAATATTCATTGGCATGCTCACTATCATATTGATTATCACTTCCATCATCGTTAGGGAGAGGTGTAATAGAAGAATTGAGTTCTTTTTGAATATGCAATAACTTATTATTTGACATTGGAATATCATATGCATCTAAGTTATCCATGGATGAAAGACATGCATTGTTTTAATATGCAATATGAGAATTAATAGTAAGAGAGTTATCATTTGAACATTATTTTAATAAAGTAGAGTTGAGAGCATGAGATGCATCATTTGAATAATGCTTTGGTAATTTTATTCTATTGCATTTATATTGTTGTATTTTGAACATAGTAGTAGCAAGAGAGAGAGAGAGAGAGTGAGAGAGAGAGAGAGAGAGAGAGAGAGAGAGAGAGAGAGAGAGAGAGAGAGAGAGAGAGAGAGAGAGAGAGAGAGAGAGAGAGAGAGAGATTAGGTTTATATGGAATCAAATCATCACCAATAAGAGGTTCACTTAGAAGTGAATGACTAATTTATACATTTGGTGCATTGTGCCTAAGAGAATGAGGTGAGAAATATTTTTTGCATTTATCAAAATTATTTTATCTAGAAAAAGGAATAAAAGAGATGGGTTTGAGAGAAAAAGATTCATCTATTTATTCTTCACCATCATCATTATCTATATCATCATAGCCTTCATTACAACAATAGTCATTTTATTCACTATAAATGAAATCATTTTCTATAGTTTTAGCTAATGTGCAATTTTGTAAATTTGTCCAATCGTTGTCATAATTATAAGAAAATTTTAAAAATTTATCTATGGGATGAGAAGAAGGAATTGCCTTTGTGGCCATTTTTTTCCACCAAAAATAATATGAAGAAGTAATATTAAGCAAACAAATGTAATAATAACTACTAACATGGAAATTTTTAAAATACTTGTGACTATCTAAACAATTTGAAAAAAACTCAAAATTAATTTTTAAAAATTGCAAGGATGAATGGGTTGAAGGTGGGGGACCTAGTTTAGGAATCTAGGGTTTTGGGCTAGGGTTTTATAATTTTTGAAAATTATGGCTATAATTTAAATTCTAAAATTAATTTAAATAAGATAATTGCACAAAAATTGATACAAAAATCATAAATTTGAAATTTAATTTTTGCACAAAATAACTACTAATTTAAAAAAATTTAAAATATTTTTGGCATGCTAAATAATTTTCAAAAATTTCAAAATTAATTTTTAAAATTTGTAAGGGAGGGAAACTTAGGGTTTGAAGACTTAGTTAGGAATCTAGTGTTTTAAGCTAGGGTTTTAGAATTTTTAAAAATTATGGCTATAATTTAAATTCAAAAAATATTTTTGAATGGAATAATTGCACAAAAATTAGTACAAAAAAAATTGTAAAGTAATTTTTGGACAAAATATGAAGGAAAAACCCTAAGGGTACCTAGGTTTTTTAATATGTTCAAAGTAATTCAGTTTCACAAAATCTTGTATTATTTTTGAGAATCTATTATTTAGATCCTAAATAATAAGGGTCTAGAATTATGGGAAAAATCTAATTTAATAGGTAATAATATATATTTTAACTAATAATTATATAAGATAAAAACAAATTAACTTAGTTGGATTCAAACTAAAATGGAAGATTCTAAGTCTAGAATAACGAGCAAAATTGGGATAGTGTCAAAAATATGGCTCTGGATTCTATTTTTTAATTACATATGAGCACAAAAAATAGGACACCCTAGTGTTTAGCATTATATTCCTTCCTAACACTATTTTTTTTTAGGCTAAAAACTTTTTGGGTTTTGTTCACTTACTCAATATGACCTTGTGTACCAAATTTTAGGTTTTTGGAGTTACTAGAGCTCGTTGTAGGTCTATTTCAATCTTCATTACTTGTATTCATATATACACATGGAAACAACACATAGATCAAAAGCAAAAGGGTAAAAACTAGGTTAGGGGAAGAATGATCACACAATCAAGAAGCCCTATTATTCTGATTATTGCCTATATTAACCCTTAATCTAGGGTCTCAGATCTGATGTAGTTCTCCCTTAGGGAATGTGCATAATCAACTTGCACAATATATGTAAGAATGAATTTTTACTAGGCCCTTCCTTGATCAAACATGTAAGTCTATGTGTGATGCAAAGAAGCTGACCTATACTATTGACTGATTTTTATTATGTCTAATGTGCCAAAGTAGTAAGTACTAGATATAAAATGCCTTGTGTAGTCCTTTATATAGGAGACTCATTATTTTAAATTTGGGAGCTTTATTCACATTTGGCCAACATTGTAAAACTTAGGAATGAAGTAAATAAAATGGGTAAGAGTCATCTAGTGAGAGAAAGTGACCATTGGCATCAAATTTGTACTTGGACAATAGTGTTGAAAATTGGACACCCTAGGTTTCAACATTGTAGACCTATTTGGGCACTATTATCTAAAGGATCCATGACTTGTGGGGATGGAATAAGCCTAGAAAGAGTGACCCAAGATAGTAAGGTTTAAGTCTAGAAGGTTATGAATGACTAGGAATGGTCAAAGAGGTGTTTGAGATATGAAACAAGACCAAGGTAAATCAAATAAAAAGACATGGCTAGATGCAAATAAGACTCATATTCTCTAGTCAGAGTCTCCTATGAAACGATTGTGAAAATACATGATATGTGTGGTTTCTTGACCAATTTAGGGTGTATATACATAGTGGGAAAATAAAACATTATCCACAACACATGAAATAAACACATCATGGAAACATAGCTCATAAAGATCTGCAATTGGGGATTCATAAAATTCATTTTCAATGGTCAATGGATCAACATGACTATAATTATTACCTTCACATTCAACCTCAACAAGTCCATCTCTATTTTTATACTTCTAAAGTAATGACAGCCATAATCATAACTCAGGGACAATCATAAAAATTAGAAATGGTCTAAAATATTTTATATTTTTAATAATAATTCAGACCACTATAAATAACATCACAATACAACATAACATCCACCACCTCATTTAGTCTTAAATGCTCAAAAAACCTCTTCCAAACTTTATAAATCTAATATTTAAATATTGAATATTTCCATCATATTATTATTTTATATTAAAAAAATAATGAAACAAGAGCAGGGTTTGTTCTATGACCATACCTCTTAATAAAGAGATGTTTGAACTTATCCCATTAGTCTATAATTTTATTAGGAAATTCATGAAATCAATCCCAAGCATCTTCTTCTAAACTATGAAATAATATCCTAATCATAATACATTCATTTTCTATCTCAAATTCATCAATCAAATTAATAAAATATTCTAAATGAGTCTCTCATTTAGTTGCAGTGCTACCATCAAACCTGGGCAACATTTTCCTAATTATTTAAAGGAAAGAAAAGTGAAAATTTTAAGAATTGGCTTTTTAATTGGCTAATATCTTTTATCAATAAATGAAAGTTAGGGAGTATGACCACTTTAAATATAATAAAAAGGATTTAAACCATTATAATACTAATAGATAGAATCTAAACTCATAAACCAAACATGTTTTTTCATACCTTTAACCTAATTCATACATCCACTGTAACCAAAAAAAATCATTGTAATTTAATATTCCTCTAAAAGAACACAAATGTTACATGAACTCATAACATAATAGATTGGGCTCTTGGTTGAAGGATCTTAGATCATAAAATAATAGTATGTTGTAATTAATTGAAATCCACTTGAAGATTACAAGTATATAAGATGATCTAATTCTCATCCTCAACAAATTCACCAATACCACATAACTAACTCAAATATGATGCATAGACTAAGATCTGAGATATTTATTTTAGTCATAAATAATGAGGGACAAACTTTCTCAATCAAGGTGTTAATTTGTTGGAAGACTAGATGGACCAGACTAAAGCAAATCATCCATAATTCACATGAATTGTGATTGACAAAGATATATTTTGAAATTAATAACAATAACTGAGATCTTCTTTAGGTGAAAATAGAATCACAATACTTAGAAACAATTCCAAAAGTGTTATTGAAGTTGATGGGCCAAATTTATTCTACCCACCACCATGCATGCTAATCATGATATAATAGATATTATAACACAAACTAGGGATCCTTAAAATTATACAATGACTTACAACACCAAAAATGGTAGTAATTTGTTGGAGAGTTGATGGGATAAATATAAATTAACCCACCATTGTAAAAAAATATTTAAAAATTATTAATAATATCCTTTACAATGTATCAAATGGAAAGGAGTATATTTAATTGAATTTTTTAAACTAGACATTATTTGGTGTGGGATGTGGCCACTCTAGGTGGATAAGTATGTGGCATTGGACATGTCTGCCTAGCGTAGACCTATCTCAAAAACTAGGGACATGTGTCCTAAGCTAAAAATAGTCTAAAAGTATAAAAAATTAGTTTGATCATTAAACTTGGAATGTTATGTGTAGTGGTTATGGTGAACAAAGGTTTGAGCACAAAAATAAACAAACAACTTAGAGGAATGGTAAATAAAAATCATGTATTTGGGTGCAAGTCATGTGGTTTTAGATGTTTCAAGAATTAGTATTATCAAGTACTTGTTACCATATTTAGGTATCTAAATCCCCCTCCTTATTATATTAATTAAATTTTTATATTAATGGATAAACTATTAAATATGAGTGTGTAAAATACACGTTTTCCTTAATAACATACTCCAATTTTGTAAGGCATTCAAATTAGCAAACCCTGTAATAGCACATTAAGTATTCATTGTTCATTTTTTAAATTTGAAGAAAGATAAACTTTGAAAATTAAAAATTTGAGAGGAAATAAAGGAAGGAGTACACCTATATGGAAATTAAACTAAATTTATATGTAGCTTGTAGAATATGATGGATAATTTTGCCCCCTTTTTTAAATATTTGGAGAATTTTAAACCATTTAAGAAGTGAGTGTGATCAAGTCCCAATTTTGATTAACTAATCAATCCCTTGAGTTGGAAATATGAATGTTCCAACTCTCATTAATGTGTAATATTACCCAATGTACTAATCCTCATAAGTTGTAACCATAACATGTTCACTAAAAGTGTTGCTAAGGTCATTGAGTGCCACTAGACTCAAATGTACATCACCCATAAAAAAATATTGAACCACATAATAGGTTCACTAGAATTAATTCCAATGTCATTTATTGTCATAGATCAAATCATACCACTAGAAAATTATCTATATTCTACTTGCATGATCAAAAAATAATAAATAATATTCATATCCCCATCATAACCTTGGTGCTAATGAATTCAAATTTGAAAAAATAGCCATTTGTATTTAAAATAATAATTTTCAAACTTTAAAAATGTTCATGATCAATTATCCTACCTTTTTAACTTTTAAAATTTTCATGAACAAGTATCACACCTTTTTCACTTTCAAAATGTGCATTAACAAGTATCATGCCCTTTTGATCTTTGAAAAAATTATGGATGAATGAGTATCATGCCTCGCTAAATTTGTATCAAATGATATAGACAGCCATACATATATATTTTCAATTATAATTATATGTGAAACTTGTAACTTTTTTTCCTATAACTATTTTTCACATACCCATGAATATGCATTTAAGTGTGTATTAATTTTTACTTCAATAAATTGAGTGCATATGAATGTCACATTCCCCCATAATCTATATCAATGTGATAATATATGTTATGTGTTTTATTTTTGAATTAATTTGAATATTTAAAGACCTATAATCTAATATAAAACCTGATATTTAAATTACTTTTAATCTTTAAAAACATGTACTTTATTATAAAATACAATCTTTACATTACTTTGAAGATTTGAAAACCTATACTCTTATAAAATATAATCCTTACAATAATTTGAATCTTTGAAAACCTATATTTTGTATCTTTGAAAGATGTACTCTATCTCAAATATGATTTTCTTATTCATGGAGGCTTGGATATATAAGACAAGCCCATATTGATCCCCACATTTTGAGATAAGGGATGTAGCCTACAAGTCACTCATCTCAAAAGAAGAGTTAATTATATCATGTGATAAATATATAATCATGTATCATCATTTCAACATGCGGATATTATGCTATCATAGAATAGTGTATGTAATAGTCATTGAATCATGTATTTAACATATTTAATGTGAGGCATACAAATGTCATATCTAAATGGATACATCAATGAGGCATGTATTAAATTACCTATCTCTAAAGTAGACTATGCACTATAAGTACATGATATAGATCATTTCACCACTAATAAATCTCAACAAATACAACACATAATCTCATGAAATGTCACATATGAGGCTAAGGGATGCATATAATGGACATGAATATGTTATAATAAATAATAACAAGGGTTATACACAAAGAACATAATTATTGTTGAAAATAATGGATATATTCAAATGTTGCACATAGTATCAAACATTACACACATGGGACCCAAGGGTTATAAATTATTATACATGTTCAAATGTTGCACATATAAGTATTGTACACATAAGACCAAGGGCCATAAGTGATGGACATGTTAAAAAAATTTACAAGTTAATATTATACACACAAGGCCCTAGGCCACACACAATAAGCAAGTAATCTCTAATAAATCATTCAAGAGAGTAAACAACAACAAAGGAGCATAGAACAAGTGAAAAATAGTCTATAGCATCCATATGTATTAATGTCATATCATATCAAAGTAGCATATTCATATAGCATAATGTAAGAGATGATTAGTTATCAAGACACTTGTAAGATATGTAGCTCAACATGGCATTTTAGGTCATAGATAGATATAACATATTATAATGTAACATGTATAATTATATGCCCCTAACATTATCATGGCCACTAGGTAGAAGTGAATCCAACTTTAATAATGTAGATATGTGTGTTCTGTATCACACTTATATTCCTTAAGAGATGCATGTGTTTGAAAAATAATATGCTATCTACCAAAATATTTGATAAACAACATATATAAAGTAGTAAATTAGAAACTCATGTCCCAACGTTTTATTTTTTAAAATGTTTTGAATGTTTTTTGTACTTTTGAAATATTTTATTTTATTTTATTTTTTAAAATATTTGAATGTTTTTAAATTTTTGAAATATATGAAAAGGCAACTATCAAGGCCTAAAAAATATAAAAGGCAGGGCTCCAAAAAATCCACAGCATGTGTCAAGGCATAGTGTGCACTAGATGTGATAACATGGCAATGTGGAAAGAGTCAAGGCAAGCAATATGCCTCCACTATATATGTGTATCATTAATATTATATGTGGACATAAGAATTTATATGCCTCTATTGTGAAATAATAAATGTGTGTTCAATAAGTATGTAGGAGTAAGAGTATGTAATCATGTAAGCTCAAATAGAATCTAAATTATGTGTAAATCGATATATAAGACTGAACAAGTAGTGTGTTACAAATGATGTGATCTATAATCATTATGGGATGAGTGTTAGGGGTTTTCATCTCATGATAAACAATCAAAAGTTAAGGGCCAAGTAAAATAAAGCCAAGGGATAGAATAAATTTTTATGTAAGCACGTATGAACATGCATGACAATCCAGAAGAATAAATTGAATAAGTAGATATGGGAAAGCTATGTACAATGGATTAGTTTCCTACCAAATAAATAGATAATTTATGGTATTCCTATATTTGGGTCATGTATAAAGTAAGGGAATGGACACCTTTCATGCACAATTAAAGGTATAATGCCACTTGTGTCTATCATTTTTTTTAATCTGTCATTGTGTCATTATTTGGAAAATCATTAATCTAATTGATTTTTTTTTCATTGTACCAATACTTGGGATTATCATGATCATAATCATATTCATCATATCATTCCTAAACTTTTTATATGCCACTCTTATCATTTTTTTCATCTATATGTGTTAAACCAACTACACCATATATTGAAATTATCCTATTGGACTTTTGTTACTATTGAGTATGTTCATCATTATCATAATCTTATCTCATTGAAAACTAGAGAACAATCAAGTATTAGGGCTTAAATATTAGGAAAATAAATGGTTTATCCTTTTGATTCTTGACTTGGATATGTGATCATAATGTTTTTATTATTAGGCATATTATGTTCCTCTATGCATGAAGTAGATATGGTGCTTGAATCTATAAAAACCACATTTGTACCATATTTTTTTATGATATAGATCTTATTATATTAATTAATATAATAAATATGCAAGACTATTCAAACAAAATAAGGTCTTATGATATCACATCATGAAGTTACCAAGCTATCACAAAATTAGGAACAAAACAAAAAAAGACTAGACCAAGCCCAGAAAATATCTATTACATCTAAAAATCAACCACTAGAAGACTAAGAAACCATGGTGAAAAGACTAGTAGAAGGGGTTATTTATCATGTGTATCACCTCATCTATAATCCATAATTCTCAATCCCTCCTAAATGGTGTCCCAACTAGAATAAGAAGTGGTATGATTACCTTCCTCCTAAAAATATTCATCTTGATTATAGTGGTAGGGAGAAATCACCATCATAATCTTTAGAAACTAATTATTAGGTGGTAGTTGATAACTACCTTATGAGATCCCTGTAGATAATTCAATCTATGTTTACCTATAGTAGGTGGATAGCCCCAACCCTAAGTGTGTGGAGGAAGTTAAAGTGGATATCCCCACCATCCATATGGAGATGGAGGATAATGATGATGTTGAGGAGATCCCTAGGCCTAACTACAAGAGTGATGATGAGAATGAATATGATGGTACCCTCTCCATAGAGTTCCATTTTCACCTCTAATGAAGCATTCTTGGGAGGGTAAGGTAGCACATGAGCCACATTACATGTGGCATAACCCTAATGTTTAAGCAAGGTCTAAAGATTATCAATCTTAATAATAATTTTATTTGTCTAAACCTAAATCTATAAAATAATATTAGATATAACCATATACTTTGTAATGTCCCTTTTCAATACTTGTAATAATTCTAAAGTTTTTATGAACTCCTTTCAATACTAGAGCATCAATTAAATTCTAAATAATAATATGCAATATTGAAACATAAAACCCAAGTGGAATATTTATTGTAATAAATTGAATGCCCACAAAACATAGATGATGATACCATTGAATATCAACTGAATAACAAACATAAAATGAAAGAAACCTTTACATGATTTATGCAACATAAAAACCCAATTTTATTGAAAACATATAGTATTAAAAAGGTAGTGGTACTGAAATACTGTAGTAGTGATACAAAATCAATGTAGTAATGGTAAGGAGTATTGTAGTAGTGGTACATAGTACTATAGAAATGGTATGTAATATTATATAAATGGTATAGAATATTGTAGTAGTGATAAAAATCATTGTATCAGTAGTGCATATCACTGTAACAGTGGTATGGATTATTGTAGTAGTGTTATAACAAATTGAAAATGGAATAAATTCTAATATTTCAACATAGATATGATCCTTGGATGGAATCACCTCAATGGATTAGAAGGTTTTTGTCTTTCACAATTGTATATTAGAGGGTTTTCATCCTTAGATGAAAATATAAAATAGAATGTCTCAAGATCTAGATTAGGGTTTGATTGTCAAATATTAATAATGAATAATCACTTTTGAGCCCATATCCTCTTTTTATAATTTCACTTTTCATTCCAAAAACCTTAAAAGTGTTTTAAAACACTTTTAATAAAATATTATTTTTTGGCCCATTTAACAAATATTACTTTTTTGGCCCACTTAATAAATATTATTTTTGGCTCCCTTTTTAATATTAATGCATAAATGTCTTTTTTTCATGTTATAAAATAAAGTGACTTTGGATAACATAAAATAGTATTATTAAATTATTTACATAATTAAATATTTTAAAAAGAGTCTACCCTTACTAAAATTTCTTGTCCTCAAGTAACTGCAAACTCACCCCAACTAACCATCTCTATAATACATGGATCCTAATTCATCCTTAGGAACTTTCAATCCCATGTTTTGAATTCCTTATGCACAAGTTGTTGGCATAAGTCAAGAACTACCTTCGCACATAATTATTATATTACAAAACCTCCTCTCTATTACATTATTTACCACTATATTTATTTTTTAGTACACTTAGATCTTGTCCATGTCTAATTGACCATTAATTAATTACCCCAATGACATTATATCAACCTGAGCAGCTTTATTTTCAATTCCATCCTCCTCCTTATCCCACCTACAGCATAAGATAGCTACCTAATTCATTTTCTTAGGATAATCATATGGCATGTAAAAATATTTATCATCTAAATAAATTTGAATACAAAGTGACTTCCCTTATATGTGGTCCTCAAGTTCATGAAGAACCAAACCACACAAACATCTTACTAACCATAGATATACACCATGAAGTAAATCAAATCCTTTATATGATAATGGAAATCCATAATCTAGTGATAAATTGATACTAGCATTTATATTCATATTTTTTACTCCCTCATTTAAATTATTTATCACCACTAGAGGATAATGCATTACCAATGTTTGGATACCAAATGTAAATTTATGACCATTGTGTATATTAGGTTCTACTAAAGCTTTAATCTAACTTTATTCATATTCTACGTTTGTAAATAAAATTTGTAGAGGAAACACTACTTTTTGTCCCTTTGTACATCTCCATTCTTAAGCTTGATTTATAGGGTTTACATTCAGATAAATTTTACCTTGTACAATTAATCCTTCACATGTATTATTATTATTGAAGCATATAGTTTCATTCAATCTTTTAGAAACACCCTCATTATCATCATGGAGTAACTGCTAATGCAACATCAATTCTAGCTCTCCATCAAAAACATTTGAGCCTCAAATAGCACAGTCAATAAGTAAATAAAATTTAATCACATTATCTTTCAATTATATGCCTAGATTCAAAGGATAATAATTTATAGCAATCACTTTATGTACACTTAAATTTTAGTCCACCCTATAGTTCCTTACTCTCTTTAAGAAATCACATCCACTAGAATATATGTATAACTCTTTTTTGATAGCATGTTTGTTGTAAATTGGATTACCACCTCCTTCCCCAAGTCATTTTTTATTAGAATTAGTCCAACCAAGAAATCAATTTCAACATCCCCTGTAATCTTGTACAAAAGAACTACCTATGACACCCATGGAGAAGACTATTGATATACTTCACTTAAAACATCTCCTTTTGTAATGGACTATATAATGTGCTTCTTAGAATACTCAACAAGAAATCATATTGAATTGTTGGGATGAAAAACATAAGCACTATAATTTACATACATTCCACTCATAGTGTTATCATCACTTGCATGGTACTAACAAAGTGACTAATGTATAGGGAAAATAGATTTTTTATCATGATTTTTGATCTCCTTCAATAACCCTATAGTGTTGGAGAATTTGATTTGAATTATTATTGAATCCAAAGTTATTTCTCCATCAATATGTTCTAGATTCATTGACAAAGTTCCTATAAAATAAACTCCACTCTTTACAAATTTTAGGAAATATATAATATAACCAAGAGTATTAATAGAAGCTTCAAAGTAAATATTAAATAGGGTCCAAACCTAAACTAAAATGTCTAATGTGTATAAATTGTGTACTCCTAGGGTTTTTGGATTAACTGGTACAATCTAAGACTAAATTTTATTTCCATCTGAATCCAAAATTTCCAATGTTGAATTTGTTAACTCCACACTTACTAGTTTCTATACTTTGATATTGATTCTCCTCATGATGTTTAAGTTCATATCCCATCATATGTGGCTTATATGTAAATCTCATTGTATAATGTACTTGGATAATTGGTGCTAAAAAATATGATGAATCCAATGTCGTAATATTAGTCACATATTCGTAGACCTATTGAAGCATCTTGACTCCTTCATAGGCATTTACATTTTATTGTCAGTCTACTTGAATACATCTCAATTTCACAAATATTTTGGAAAAATTGAAAACCAAATTTTATGTTCTTGAAGTGCCCTCAATTTTTTCCATATATTTATAAATGTATCCTTGGAATTAGGCTAATCCATTGTCACTTTCCTTAAGAGCATTATCAAATATGAGGTGACATGCCTTTGTACCATGTATTTGACTCATGAGTCTTAGGGTCTTTTCATTATAATTATTCTGAGTATGTCTTGTAATCCATGCATTATATGATACTCCATCTATGCAAGTAGATAAATTGAATGATCCTTTTGGTTTTTCCAAAAGTCACACACATGTATTTTTGGACCAATTAGAAATTAGATTTATAGTTAGTCCCACTATCATAATTTTATCTAGTCTTTTGGGATAGGGATAGAGTAAAGGATCAATCAACCAAACTTACAAAACAACAATTGATTATTATAGAATACCTTTCTATGGTTCCCATGCATGAACAATATATTTTTGATATTGAATGATTTGTTGTTATAACTATTGATCTATGGCTTGAAGCTAAGATATTTTACCCCTTTGTGACTTATTAACTATTATAAACTCAGAGTTTCTATTAAATAGTTTATGCCTCTTTGATTGAGAGCATAATATGGTTTTACTAATATAAAGAGGTGTTTTTTAGATACCTTTAGAAATTACTAGATCATATTTTATAATTTTTCATTCAAAAAGTGATGTTTATTTCTCCTTGACTTCATTAAGACAAATTTTACTAACAATCAATTTTAGAATTCAATTAAATATTTTTTCTAGTAGAATATCCTTACCTTCAACTTTCATGGTAGATTCCTCTATCTTTCTCAACTCTCTTACATATTCATATAGACCTATTTTATTTGGATATCTCACTTAAAGTAAGTCTAGGTACTCATGAAATGAAATTCAAGATTAAAACTATCAATAATACCTTGATACTAATCAAGGATTCAGGTGGCCTCAAGTTTATATCTTTATTTTACCTTTTGTATTCTTGGGGTAGCCATGTTCTAAATTATATTTTTCAAGGATTGTATCATCTTTGTCATGGCTTATTTCATGATCTTTTGGATTTACCTTATCAAATGTCTCTAACTTTGATTTATGGTTTCTTGCAAGAACTTCATTTCCTTTGTAGATAATCCCATGATTTCCCTATCTAATTCATAGACTAGTAAGATCAAATATTTGATTCCACTATAATGTCCCTTTTCATTAATTATAATAATTCTAAATTTTTCATGAATTCCTTTCAATACTAGAGCATCAATTAAATTTTAATTAATAATATGCAATATTGAAACACAAAATCCAACTGGAATATTTATTGCAATAAACTAAATGCACACAAAACATAGATGATGATACTATTGAATATCAATTGAATAAAAAAGATAAAATATAGGAAATCCTTACATACTTTAAGCAACATAATACCCCATTTTTATTGACAATATATAGTAGTATAAAGGCAATAGTATGTAAGTATTGTAGTATAAGTACAAAATCATTATAGTAGTGGTACAAAGTATTGTAGTAATGGTATGAAATACTATAGAAGTAGTAAAAATTACTATAAAAGTGGTACAAATCATTATATCAACATTGTAGCAAACTAAAAATGGAATAAATTCAAATCTTTTGACACAAATATTATCCTTGGATGGAATCACCCCAATGGGTTAGAAGATTTACATCCTCCATGCATGTATATTAAAGTATTTTCATCCTCATATGAAAATATCAAACACAATGGCTCAAACTCTAGATTAGGGTTTGATTATCAAAGATGAATAATGAATAATCACTTTTGAGTTGAGTTCCTCTTTTTGTAATTTCACTTTTCATTCCAAAAACCCTAGAAGTAATTTAAAACACTTTTAATAAAATATTAATTTTTGTAAATATTACTTTTTGTCCCATTTGATAAATATTACCTTTTTTCCCACTTAATAAATATTAATTTTGGATCCCTTTATAATAATAATAATAATACATAAGTGTTTTTTTCAATGTTATAAAATAAAATGAGTTTGGAAAACTTAAAATGTTATTACTAAATTATTTACATAATTAAATATTTAAAAAGTGGGACATATAAACTTGTTATAAATACAAAAGTGACAATCAATAGTAGCATTAGAAAATAAAGTTAAATTTATTTATTTCCATATCCAAAAAAATCCACTCTGAAAGTATGCCAACTTGGGTGTACTGTAGCAAGATCCTAGGACTAAACCAAGAAGAATATGATGCTAACTGAAAGGCTCTAGATGAAAAGGCTTGAATCAATCATGAATCTAATTCCATGAATTTTTTGTCTAAGATAAAAACTAAAATAAATGCAATAGTCTCCAAATTTCCATAAAATTGACATGACTAATGAACCACCCCTGATATCACTAGACGCCTTTCAAGTGGTAATCCTTAATGGAGAAAATGGGTTCAATAAAACTAGTCCAAAAACTTTGGAAACATCTAACCCAAGTAGATATGGAGGACTAAAACATCCCATTTGGCATTGATCTTATCAACCATTATAAGATGAGGGGATAATCATTCATAGCCCTTATGATTAGTGTAATTGTAGAAAGGGGTGTCAACATACCATTTATAATCCTTCCATCAAGGGTGAGAAGAGGTCATTATGATTTTTTATATCATATATATTAGAATGGTAATAATTATTTCCTCATAATATTCCTTACCTATAGGGGGTAATTTATATTTATATTTCACATCCACCCAAGGGAGCCAAAATTGAGTGTACTTATAAAATAAGTCTTGTATAGTACAAATTCCTCTTCTAAAAAACTTTAAAGAATGAATCTAAAGAGCTTTTATAAGAGGAATAACATGAAATTTTATAATAAAGTACCACCATAATGAGTGTTGGTTGATATAAATACCATCTCTAAATCCATTTCCATTCCATAATAACCAATGCCTAATATTTTCCCAAGATTTCTAAATGATTTTAACCACAAAGGACCTAATAGTTTTAATAGGGGAAGAGAGAGTGAGAATGTAAGAAAATCATGAACTATTATAAGTGGAATATACGTAATTATTACCTTCAAATATGAAATTTTATATTAATACTTTCCATGACTCATTCCCTTCAATGGAATAAATAATCCATTTGGCATAGAGAGTCGAGCCTTGGTGAGAAATTTCAATCAATCGCATACCTCCAGCCTCCTTAGAGAGACAACAATACTCACAGGTTACCCTATGAAAACCTTTGTAAGTGGAATAATTGTTCCAAATAAAATATTTGAGAATATTTTCAAGCTTTTTAATAGAGTTTTTGGAAGGAAACCAACAAGAAGAATAATAGACATGAGTAGCCATAAGCATCTTCAAGTAAACATAAAATTTATTTGCTAGGAATAAGGTCTTAGTTATCTAATAATAAAACAATTTCATAATCTAGTCCACCATATATTTCCATAAGATAGAAGAGGAAAGCTATAATGCAAAGGGAATTCCCATAAATTTAAAAAACAAGTCATGTTGAAGCCATTTCCAATCATAGTGGCTCACCCAAGGAGGCAGAAGGAGGAAGGATTATTTATAGCACTTCATACTTTTCCATTGAATAGAAAACCCAAATTCAAGGTGTAAAGTATCAATACATTGCATAGCATTAACAACATTAATCTCATCCTCAATTAGAGTAAGAAAGGAGTCATCCATAAAGTGACCATTGAGGAATTGAGATGGTTCCTCAGTAGGGAGATAAATGCCTTGAATAAGACCTTGAAATTTAGCATTCACCAATATATACCCAAATCCTTAAATAATGATCACATATAAAATATTCACCAATGGGCATTCTTTTTTAATGGCTCTAGATAGATAGAATTATTCAGAGTTGGTGTCTGTCGACCAAATTTTGACCCAAAGTCAAAAGGGGTCAACCCTTTGAGGTTAAAACTTCTATAGGGTTGTCAAAAATTGTATGTGGTATTTTCATGGTCTTAAATCATCGTAAATGTTCTCCATGTGGTCATATTTGTCCTTGTCTAGTCTTGTCTAAAGTTTGATCTCATGTGTACTTGTTTAATCCTAGGGGTCATTTATGAGGTCTTGGTGTTTTTAATTGTGTTTAAAGGTTTGACATGGTTTACATTCATTATAAAAGGTTATTAATGTGCCTTTAAGGTCATATTATCATGTTTTAACCATTTATTATGTTTTTATGTGCTAAAGTGTCATTTTGGTCACCTTTTGGCCTATTTGTGAAGTGTACTATATTCAAAGTCAACATTTCAAGAAGGTTACCCAACATACATTATGTCAAATGATGTTTAGGGTATTAGAGGTACAATCACTAAGAGTTGGGGGGTGAAATAGTGAGCTTAGATATTTCTATTTCAATTACAATCCTTTTAAACTATTAAGAAATCAACAAATATCAACCTAATCAAGCAACATTAACAAGAGAGCTCATTCATTTAATGCATACACAAGATCAAACACATAACACATAGTTCCTATGGGAAATGTCATGGGAAATAAAACCCACTCTCAAGTTTGAAACATGTGGACTATTGTCCTATAATGAATTACAAAAAAATACTTATCAACTCCTTTAGACCAATAAACCTTGATCATGTCCTCCTGACCAAAGGTATTTAGTGAAACACCTACTTCACAAGGAGAAATTATCCCTAAAGAAGACCAAGTCATTTAGACCCTCCTTTGAACACCTCCACCTTAGAAATGATGTATTCAACACCTAATGATTGATCTCTATTTTCTAACCCCTACACAAACTCTTTTTATCTTAAATGGGCCTCTCACATAGGCATGCCAAAATCTCTCTCCTTCATTCAAACTATCCTCATATGCAAACTTGGACCTCTTTGCATATCCTAAAACTAAAATAAAACTATTTATACATCATCAACATGACCTAAAATTCATACACATATTCCTCAATCTTCTCTACTCATTAATTCATCAACTAGGCACTCTACCTCTCCTTCACTCCACAAAACTTACATCCACCTTGCACTCTCCCACAAGTCTTCCACACAAAAATCTTGCATCAAAGTCTAGAAACCAACACATTTGGTTTCACTATATATAAATAAAACATGAATTAACAAGATCACAATATTTCCTATCAGCCACAATGCATGCCTTCACCCTTAAGGCATCTCACATGGGTCACACTTAAGCATAATCCACTTTCAAAATAGGCATAAGTCACTTTTAGGTCCTATGGAGACCCATTCATCTCTTTGACACTTCTCCAAGAAAACTAAGAAAATAGGAACACTTTTCCAACTCATGAACCCATGCCACATGATTTATAGGTCCCCCTTAAGTGTCCATATCCATCACAATACCCTTCTACTTAAGCACAAAATGCTTTAAACAATATTTTATGCACACAATCATTATGAGTGAACACATAGTCACCTTATAAGCCTTTGTTCATATAGCATATAATTGGTCAATCCATAATAATACACATAAAGCATATTTATGGAGTATACAACACTCCCATAAAGCTAATTCATCATGAAACATTGAAACAACATCAACACAAGCTCAATTACTCTTCTTGGGTCACTTTTAGAATAAACATGAACACACAATCAACGTTGAGACTCAAAATATTTATCTATACACACTTACAGATCTTTAAATACATATTTATAGATGTACCTTGTAGTCTTCTACAAGTTCACTTTTTATACTATGAGCAAATTCTACCTAGATCAAAAGTTATGGCCCAAAAACTAGAAACTAGTATTTCCTTCATAAATTCAAATATTCAAATACAAACGATCACTATTAAATTTTGAACACTATGCTTGCATCTCATGTCCTCACTATTTAGATCAAATACACACTATCAATCTTTTGTAATCTTTAACACATAGGTTCCAATGCTCAAATGTTAAACATCAATCACTTTAACCTCATCTTGTGAAATTTGGCAATGTTGACTCATCACACCGTTGATCTCTTATATGTAGCTTAGTCTTTAAAAATGATAAATAGCTATCACTTTGACATCTTGACTTTAATAAGCACCATATATCTTCAATTGTATTATCACACACTAAATTTTGATCCTTAGAAGAATTTTGGTCTTTATCTTTGCTCAATGTTAAACATCATGCACTTGTCCTCATCACCGGTTCCTCATATCTACCTAAAAGGCTAACTTTACATAGTCATATCTTTTTCTTCACTTGGATGTATGATCTACAATTTGGACCATATGATCTCCTTAAATAATATAATCCAATAATATAATAATCTAATCTTATAACCCTCACATGTGTGATATGGATCATCATTAAAATTCCTTTTCAAAATCTTCTATCATAGAGCCAACTATGCTTAGAACTTGTTTGGGAGACCAAATTTGAACATGCATAGCTTTTTTTGTGTTACATTGTATGACATAATATGAGGTGCATAAGAACTAGGAACAAAACTAAAAAAAACCATATAATCACCTTATTTAAAACATCCACATGTGTGAGATATGCCTTCATCAAAATTATTACTCAGCTCTTCTTGCCATGTTACAAATTTGGCTAAGTATGGGAAAGCACTATCAAAATGCATGAGAGCCAAAATTTTCACCCACATATCTTTGATTGTGCTTAGGCACATGACCTAATATTTATCACATATCAACTAGGGACTAATTTTATCATAACCATATGACCCCTTGACTCATTCCCATGTGGCAATGGTGACATCATCAAATTGCCTACTTAAATTTTGTACCATTAGACCCAAATTATTTAGATGAAAACTATGGACTACCAGATGAATTCCACTTATACACACAAGCACTCAAAGATTATAAAACATATTATGGAAATTTTTTACATTCTCAATATTCCATATTCATCCCTAAACAACTCTAACCATACTATAATAGAAGATCAACCAATCATACTTCAAGCATTCTAAGACAAGCACATTACACAATTTGTCATTGTCACTTAGGCTAACAAGGCACTTCATCCACTCACCAGGACACCTCCATGACATCACCATGACATTATTTATAACTCTCCAATAATCTTCCCCTTTTTCATTGATGTCAACAGACATCATTCAACTCACCTTCTCTCTCTTCAAGCACTCTCACAATAGAAACTTTTTCCCCTTTTGACATAATGAAAAAGTGGGTACCAATTGATCTTGAAGACCTAAAAAGACCAAAAATAGGATAGTACCATATTATAAAGATGATACAAACTCCCCCTTACCTTGATCCTACTTTTTCTTGCCTTGACAACTTCCTCTTACTCCATGCCAATACTCTCTTCAACCAATCACTATAACCAATGAAGAAATAACATACAAAAATAATTATAATATGATAGAAATCACCAAGAAACATCTAATATGGACTCCCCCTAAGATATATAAGCCATTGAACCTTTTGATCATCTTCATATCTCCACACACCATGAAGAACCACCACACATGCTTACTAGCCTTCTCTCTCAAACCACCTCAAGGACCACCAACAAAATTTCATGATATATACCAAATAGGAAACATACACTGAACCAACCTAGAAAATCACCTAGAAATACTCATGCATTGTTCTTTTGTAAACATTGATCCCAAAATCACTCTTCTTCTTAATAGGCCTATCAAGTCTCCTTGTAACCTTACCTAAAAATTTTATAGCCCACAATTCTTAGTAGACACATATTTGAGACCTAAAACTTCATATCTATAACATTCTCATATGCCCCATCAATCTCACTAATTTTCAACAAATATCTCATCTTTTGTAATATACTTCCTTCACAAATCGACTACCTAACTAGGCCTCCAACTTAACAAAAATTTGAAAAAATTTAGAACCATAAACATTCAAATATTTATGAAGCTTGATTTGACAACCCATTTTTCCCATTAAATATATTAAGGAGCCTCAAACCACAACTCATAAGGTAGACCAATTTTATAGCAGAGCCTAAAAACCTAGAATGTCAAAACAATCAAGATCAACATAGCACCTTTTAGTCAATATCCACCTCTAAAACTTCTTATACAGCTAGAGACAATCATTACACACTTCTAGACCAATATTTTATCTTTCACACCATTGGGAACCTTGACTTCCTATAACCCATTTTAGGACTTGCAAGCTCTTAAGCATAAATTGGGAAACCCACGAGCTTAACAAAAATATCCAAATTGACTTCAACATACCTTTAGATCATAAAATCACTTAGAACATGCTATAATAAGGTCAACATACCTTTCTATGCAAAAATATTATCTTGACAAATCACAAATCCTCCTTTGCCATTTGGGAACCTTCAACTAACCCTACGAATTGCTCCATATATAGTTATTGTTGACCAATTTTTGCCCCCTGGAAAAATTGTGGTCAACTTCTTCTCTGGCTTTTCGAAGTCAGTCATTTTTAGGTTGCAAGTCCATCTTCAAGTTCATGCTCAGTTTGAGCCTGGTTCATTGGTTTGGCCTAGTTCATCTCAGTTCAACATTTCGGTTCAAGCATGGTTGAACCAAACTGTTGAACCAAAATTTTTGGTTCAACAAGCTTGGTTCAAGTTCAAGGAGTTCATTATTCAATTCAAAGACCTCAATGCAATAGCATTGAACCTTCGTACCATTGAACCGTTGAACCAATTTTTTGGTTCAATGGGCTAGGTTCAACGTACTTGGTTCAATGGCTAAAGTTCAAGCGTGGCGGTTCAATCATTGGTTCATCGGGCTTGGTTCAATAGTTCATCGGGCTTGGCCTTGGTTCAACGTACATGGTGGTTCAAATCTTGGATAATTTCATCGGCCTTTGGTTCATCAGCATGCTCCTTTGAACCTTGAATTGTTGAACCAAAATTTGGTTCAACGGGTTCATTTCAAGGGACTGCCCCAAGCTGAAGGACAGTCAATGGTCAGGGGTGCCCTTCTGAAGGGTAGGCATTTCAAATATTTACATGGAAGGATCCAGTCAAATTTTTAACTTGGGTAAAAGGCAAAGGGGCAGGTAGGCATTCACAAAAGCAAAAGGAAGCTGGGTCGCACTAAGGCAAGAATCAAAAAAAAATCCATGAACTTTTTGTCTGTGGGAAGCATGTAAAGACCTAGGGAAAATTCCACGGAGACATTAAAATCTGGGGAGCAGTCTGAAGAGTTAAAGCAAGCCCGATGTAAAACATGAAGGCCCATCAGCAATCAACAAGCCATCATGGACCTGACTAGTAGGGGGAAGGGTGCCCACAAAGGAAAAAAGGTAGGCCACGAAGAAATTAGCAGGCGGATAGAAGCCAGCAAAGCACAAGGACATCCTAAGAGGACATCAAGTTTTATGAATAAAATGGTTGTTTTGTTTTTTAACAAAGGGAGTGCTGATCAGAAAAGAGCCAAATTGAAGTGACCCACCAAGAAGGTTTGCCCCAGGGGCCAAGTAAGTAGATAAGACAAAATGAAAAAAAGACAAGCAACCATCATGGTTCTAGTAGGCCTCTTCTAGAAGGATGATGCACTAACAGTGTTTTTCTTCTTCCCAATGAAGACATGATAGGCCACTTGCAAGCAAAGTGCAAAAGGAGTCTCCTTGTTGCTTTTTCATTATAAGTTTGTGAATTTGGTCATTGGTAAGAATCTTCCACATTTGTAAAGGGTGCAGCTCTGCAAAATTTCACCTGGATCAATACAAATGCAATTTTTTACCTCCATTTGGATAGACATTTTTGTGTATGCGTTGAATGTTTGCTTGTGTCTAGTCATTGTCTTTTGATGCTCTCACAGGTTCAACACCAACAGACCTACTGTCTACAATGTGCCATTATTGCAGCTGACAGGAGAAGAGTAGTATTTGGGAGTGGAGCAGAGGAAATTACTTCATAAGTGTGTGTTTCACATCATCTTAGGTGATCTCTATTCTGGATTTTCCATTGAAGCCTCCCTGCTAGTTTCTTGCAGCCTGGTCCTTCTACCAAGTGCATAGAGTATGTATGTATTTGTCTGAATCTGAGAGTGGACATGTGAAGGTCAACTTTTCATTTTGGTTTATCACCTTTTTAGATTAGGTTTGTTTTCCTGCATCTCTCTCCCTTTTCATCCCCCCTTTTTATCTATATATATATATATATATATATATATATATTGCACTTGCTGAAATAAACTAGATACATCAGAGGGAGCTAGCCCTTACCTAGAGACTCTCCCCTCCTGCTTTGCCATCCCATAGGTGAGAGGGGAGTTTCCATGTTGTGAGGAGAAGGCAGGAGTTTGACCTCCTTGCCTCGGGTGCAATTTCCTGTGTCAACAGTTATCAACATCATGACATCACCTTAGCATATTTTCCACTTGGACATACCTATTCCAACTAAGAACACTCAACTCTAGTCTTCTAGTATCATCTCAAGAACAACATAATAACACTTGCTTCTCCACTAAAAGGAGTCTCTTTAAGAAGCATAGACAAAGACATCCTTTGCACCATAATGTTCTAAAATAAAGTGAAGCTAGGAGTGGCCCACATCTCCCCAGTAACCACTAAAATCCTATTATAGATATAAGACTTCTTGCTCTTGTTCTTCTTATTCTTAGTCTAAATTACGACAACTAGTTCTTTTTTCTATATCACTCTCCTTTTCTTAAAAGATAGAATTGATAACACATGGAGAAATTATGGAATCTTGACATACCTTTTTACTTGAAGAATAAACCATGCAATCCTAAACCTCATCACTAGGCACTAAAAATTAATGTTCTTTACATGAATCTTGCTCAAAAATAGTATGATGTTCACTTAAATCCATAATTATCTTAGAATTAGCCATAGCCAATACCTTGGTCTTCTCTTTGAGCTTGGTCTCTTCATTCTAAACATGAGCAGTCAATGAGAGCTCTTGGTACTCTTCAACGTTTTTAGCATTCTCTACCATAGCAAATAGATTAATTAGACCTATAGACTCATCACCATTCCTACTTACCACATTTGGTCTCCATGAGTTCACTCAAATTTTGGCTTACACTCTAGGATCTTGATAAAACTTATTATGTCTTATAGGCCTTCGCTTACAGAATCTAACAATGTGAGCTCACTGTTCACAGCAATAGAAAACCATACTCCATGGAAACTTAGCTTGTCTTATCTTGAATGGACAATGTTTTATAAAGTATCTTATATCATGATATTTGAAGCACTCAACCTTGCTCACACCTTTTGACTAATGACCCCCATCATAATTCCATGCAAATTCATTCTTAACAGGTCTTCTACATTCTCTAGATCTCCCAAACTGATTACAAGTATAGTAGTAACCATTGAAATTTACATACCTCATGGAATTTAGTTGTCTGATCTAATTTTTATTCAATCTATTTACACCATCATTCCTTGTTTAATGATTTGTCTTCAAAGGTTGATTTTCCTTGTTTACATTAGTCTTCATCTTTTCTTGAGTTGTAGTCTCTAGTTCTTTATATCCAAGACTAGTTTTATCACTTTCAAGTTTCTAATCATTTATAATATTTTATAGATCACATGAGCTCTTTTCAAATCTCACATATGACATTACCTTACTATATATTCTCTCTATCTCAAATTTCAATTACATACCTTACACATTCATCTTCTTTAGTTTTTAGGTTTGTAGACAGAATTTCCAATTGACAACTGAGATGCTTGACCATATCTTCATGTTCCTTGGCATCTTCATCCATTCTTGCCTCACACACTGAATTTCTTCTCAAAGTCCTTGAGTTTATATTTCATCTTCTTATTGATCTTATTCGCAATCTTCAGTTCTTCATGAGCATTAGTCAATGTAGTCTCATAGTCCACCTCATCTTCATCATCATTTAAATCACTCCAAGTAGACTCCTTTTACTATTATCAACATCCTTTCTTATCCATGAAAAGGGATTTATCTTTAACAGGACCATCATCTTCATGATCATACTCTGATTTATTGTCTTCACTCTCATCTGATGAGCTATAATCTTCTTTGGTATAAAGACTCTTTTTGTCCTTGAAGTACTTCTTGTTATCAAACCTTATGAAACCCTTCTTGATTTTATTAGACTTGAAATATCTCTTTCCATCATCATGACCTTGATCATGCTCTTCATCATCACCTTTCTTATACTTATGAGGGCACTTACTAGCAAAATGTCCTATCTCACCATAATTAAAGCATTTGAGAGGTAGTTTACCTTTATACTTGCTTGAACCTATTCTCAATTTAATTGAAATCAAAAAAATAGTTCATCCTCATCTATATCAGGAATGTCATCCTCTTTGAGTATATTATCTTGGAATTTCTTCTTTCTCTTCATTTCAATCCTAAAATTTGCTTCCTTCTTTGGTGGTATATCATCATTCTTCCTCATCTCATAGGCAGTAAGGGTGCCATGCAATTAATCCATCTTCAATTGAGTAAGATCATGACTTTATTCTATATCATATACTTTCAAATTAGATTTGAGGGATAGAGACCTTAATACCTTTTGAATTGAATAATAATAGCCTCCTCAATGTTCTCTTCAAGACCTCTAATGATGTTCATGATTTCATCAACTTTCTATGGAAAGGATGTCATAGAATATTCTTCATTCATCTTGAGACTTTCAGCCTTCTATGAGTCTAAAACTTAGCAATCTTGACCTTTTAATCTCCTTCATAAATGATCTACATTTTTTCCCATATCTCTTTAGTATATTTACAATGGATTACCTTGGTGTATTCAGTCTCTAAAAGACCATAATTAATAGCATTCATTACCTTGGAATTGTTCTCAAAAAACTTCTTATCTATATCACTAGATGGAGTAATAATAGGAGCAACATAGCCATCCACAACATATTTCCATACATCAAACCCTAGGGACATAATGCATGTCCTTATCCTGGTACTCCAAAATGTATAATTAGATTCATTAAACATTGGTGCTTGCTTAGTAGAGAAACCTAATTGATGAATACCCATATTTTACCTTGGATCACCTTCAAGTTGTTAATCCTTCTATAAAGGACCCACTCTGATACCAATTGTTAAAGATGAAATCACTAAGAGGGAGGTCAAATAGTGAGCCCAGATATTTCAATTTAAATTGTAGTCCTTTTTAACTATTAAGTATTCAGAAAAAATCAACTTGATCAAGCAACATTAACTGGAGATCCCATTAATTCAATTCATACACAAGATCAAACACATAATAGATAGTTCCTATGAAAAACCCTCATGGGGAATAAAACTCACTCTCAAGTTTGTAACACATGGACTACTATCCTATAAGAAATTACAAACAAGAGACTAATCAACTCCTTTAGACCAATAAACCATGATCATATCCTCTTGACCAAAGGTATTTAGTGAAACACTTGTTTCACAAGGATCAACTATCCCTAAGGAAGACCAAGTCATTTAGACCCTCCTTTAAACACCTCCACCTTAGAAATGATGTCTTCAACACCTGATGATGGATCTTTGTTTCCTAACCCCTACACAAACTCTTTATCTCTATCTCAAATAGGTCTCTTACATAGGCGTGCCATAATCTCTCTCCTTTTTCAATCAAATTGTCCTCATATGTACACTTGGGCCTCTTTGCATATCCTTAAACTAAAATATAACTATTTGGACATCAAAAACATGACCTACAAGTCATACACATAGTCCTCAATTTACTCCACTCATTAACTCATCAGTTAGGCACTCTACCTCTCCTTCACTCCAAAAAATTCACATACACCTTACACTCTCTCACAAGTCTTCCACATAAAAATCTTGCATCAAAGTATAGAAACCAGCACATTTAGTTTCACTATATATAGAGAAATCATGAATTAACAAGATCATAATAATTGTTTTCAGCCATAATACATGCCTTCACCCTTAAGTCATCTCACATGGGTCACACTTAAGCACAATCCACTTTCAAAATAGGCTTAAGTCATTTTTAGATCCTATAGAGACCATTCATCTCTTTGACACTTCTTTAAGAAAAATAAGAACACAATAACACTTTTCCAACTCATTAACCCATGCTACATGATCTATAGGTCCTCTTTAAGTGTCTATATCCATCATATTACCCTTCTACTTAAGCACAAAATACTTTAAACAATATTATGTGCACACAAACATTATGACAGAACACACAATCACCTTTTAAGCCTTTTTTCATATAACATATGATTGGTAAATCCTTCATAATACACATAAAGCATCTTTATGGAGTCTAAAACACTCCCATATAACTAATTCATCATGAAAAATCAAAACAACATCAACACAAGTTCAATTACTCTTCTTGGGTCACTTGTAGAACAAGCATGAACACATAGTCAGCTTTGAAGCTCAAAATATTTGTTTGTACACACTTCTATGTCTTCAAATCCATATTTACAAATTTTCATTGGATTCCTCTATGAATTTTCTTTTTACACCATGGGAAAATTCTACCTAGATCAAACATTATGGCCCAAAAATTAGACATTTGTCTTTTCTTTGTAAATTCAAATATTCAAATGCAAATGATCACTATTAAACTTAGAACACCATGCTCTCATCTAATGTCCTTTCTACTCAAATCAAATACACACCATATAAATTTTTCAATCTTTAACACATATTCACCAATACTCAAACATTAAACCTCAATCAATTTAACCTCATTTCATGCAATGCTAACTCATCATGCACCATTGATCTCCTATATATAGCTTTGTCTTTAACAATGTTAAATAGCTATCACTTTGACCTCTTTAATTTAATATGCACCATATATCTTCAATTGTATGATCACGTACTCACCATTGATCCTTGGAAGAATTTTAATCTTTATCTCTACTCAGTGTTAAACATCATGTGTTTGTCCTCATTTTGTTTCTTCCTAGCTTCTTAGAGAAATGTGCACCATCGATTTTTCTAAAAATTTAACTTGTGAAAATTTGACTATTGGAACCTTACTTATCTTCCTAGAATTCCAACTTTACATAGTCATATCTTTTGTTGCACTTGGACACATGATCTAGAATTTGGACCATATTATCTCATTACATAATATAATCCAACCACATAATAATTTGATCATAAAACCCTCACATGTGTGAGATATATCATCATTAAAATTCCTTCTCAAAATCTTCTTCACAAAGCCAACTATGCTTAGAACTTATTTGGGAGACTAACTTTGAACATGCATAAATTCTATGGTGTTATATAAAATGACCTAAAATTTGGTGTATAAGAACTAGGCACAAAACTAAAAAAACCCATATGATCACCTTCTCTAAAAATTTCCACATGTGCAAGATATTCCTTCATCAAAATGCTTCCTCAGCTCTTCTTTTCATATTTCAAATTTGGCTAAGTATGGGAAAACACTGTCAAAATGCATGAGAGACCAAATTTGCACCCACATATCTTTGACTATGCTTAGGCACATGACCTGAGATTTAGTGCATAATAACTATGGAATAATTTTATCATAACCATATGACCAACTCTCCTTGACTCATTCTCATGTGGTAATGGTGATGTCATCAGATTGCCTACTTAGATTTTCTGCCATTAGACCCAAACTGTCTAGATGAAAACTATGGACTACCATATGAATTATAATTATGCACACAATCACTCAAAGCTTATAAAAAATATTTTGGACATATTTTACATGCTCAATACTCCATACTCATCCCTAAACAACTCTAACCATGCAAAAATAGAAGATCAACCAATCATACTTGAAGCATACGAGGACAAGCGCACTACACACTTTGTCATTATCACTTAGGATAACAAGGCACTTCATCCACTCAATAATATACCTCTTTGACATCACCATATAATCATTGATAACTCTCCAACATATGGATGGTCAAAGACTAAAAAAATCTATAGTTCAATGCCTAAACTAAGTAAACTACCTCTTTACAAGCACTTTCATGTAATTATACGACATTGGAAGATATTCTTATAGGTATAAATGGTTTCAAAGTGTCCATTTGGATTATAAAATTCAAATTTCATATTTTTATCAAGTTTCATGTCATATAGATTCATTAGACACTCTCTTTCCTCCATCGTTGCCTTCACAAGCTTAGAAAGTCAAAATTCAAGTGGATGGTATAGCCAAGAGAGAGAGTTGGGAGATAAAACTTTTCCCAATGTTATGGGTCCTAATGAGATTAAAATTAGTTTCATTTTTTTTAAATTCATTTCCACTCATTTATGAACAATGTCTAAGAGTGACAGCAAGTCACTATGCCTTTTCCATCCAAGCAGTGTCTAATTTTCTCCTATTTCTCCACTTCAGAGTTTGATAGAGAATAATAGTTTTTAGGGATGTTTTTAGAGGTAAAATATCTCCTTTAAATTTTGGTTTAATTAATCAACTCAATCTTATTAGGTGTCTTTAACAATAGGAAAAGTGTCTTAAGTGTCTAGGCATATCATCTTGTTGCAAGTTTGTTTTTGGTTTGTTTGAAATGTTTGTAATTTTTAGAGGTTTCAAAAACTTAATCATTCATTAAAAACATCCTCACTCTCCCATAATTAATGTATTCACTCTTGATAATTATCTCTTTGAAAATAGTCTTTTAAGAGGCATCATTTCTTGTTCTTTAAAAATCATGGTCTGTACATAAATGGTCTTCTATAGGTTTGAATATCAATGTTCGCCCTGATTAGAAATAAGAAACCAATTTATAATTATAAATTAATATTTGAGGAGGTTTTAAGTATAATAAATTAAAATTGAAAGATCAAATTTTACTCTCAAACAAGGTTAGAATGTGTTTCATTCACTCACAAGTTTACAGACCTGTAAGTGAGCCTTCATGGGGTTTAAGGTCTTGGTTGAGAATTTTCAAAAGTGAAAATAAGTTGAGTTTCTTTTGAAACAACCAAATGACCTTTACATACCCCTCATTGAAACCATCAAAATCATAAGTTAATTAAGATACTCCAACTCTTAGACACATACCTTACACATGAGCTAACTATATGTATAGGCCTATATGGACCAGATTGACAAGTTGAAGATGATATAATAGTTGGTCAAAGATTCAATAAGCTATTGAGAGGTGATATAAAATTATAGAGAAGTTTATGAAACACTAAAGTGTCTAAAGACTCAATAAGTTATCTTTGCATCCCATACAAGTAAAATGAAGACCTACAGGCCCTAGACTTATAGGTCCTCATTTTAGACTAAAAGTTAATTATCCTCTTAAAAAAAACAAGGTTAAATTAGGAATCATAACTCAATTTAGATGAGGGATAGGATATCAATAATTTAAATCACCTAAACTATTTTCAATTTTAGAGATGGTCAATAAGATAGAGTCTGTAGCCTTAATGTATATACACAGGTCTATATATAGAATTGAGAAGGAAAAGGTCTGAAAATGTCATGAAATAGCCAATAAACCTTATGAGGAAATGATAAATAAATATTAACTAGGTTTTAATGATTCAAAGTATCAATAATGGAATTGAGAGATCTAATTTCAATGCTCATGTTCAAACCCTTTTCCAACTAACACCTATAATTAGGATTTGAGAGGAGAAAGAAGGTTATTGTAGGTTATGAAGTCGTAGTGACTTGAGAGTGTTGAGTAAAGGTGATATATTATTAAAAAAATATGACATAATCATTTAGATGATCATTAGTTTAGAAGTGGTGTCCCAAATAAATAACATAGTCAAACTATCATATAGCCACGTACAGGTTACTTCGGTAAGTAGACAAGTTATAGACTTGAAGAGAATATCAAATGCATAATGATTGGTTTGGGGATTTGATAACTAGATTAAAAAATGTCTTTAGTCATTTGTAATTAAAATTATAATTTATAAAGTTTAGATATTATTATCAAATCAACATCTCTAAACCCTATATACATAGCTCATGAGCACCTATAGGTGATGAGGTCAATAGGATAGTTTCAAGCCTAAGTAAGGGGGAGAATGCATATAAAAAATTGTAATATAGAAAAGGTGATGTTTAATTAATATTAAACTACTTAAATACATGAAAAATCAAAGAAACATAAGGAAGATGACTAAACAGAGCTCTGAACCCTGCCGACATAGTTAAATGGATACATAGGCTTGCTTAAGTTCATGAGAAGTATTTACTTGTTTGAAAGAGTTAAAGTTATGTGAGAGTTATAATTAATGTAAATCCATTTTTAAATTATTTAATAGTTTCATAAATATCTAATTTATATCCTCAAACCTAATAACAAGGGATGAGATGAAGACAAACCCTGTCTAGGTCAGTCAAGCCTAAGACTAAACACATGAAGACCATATGTGCAGTCATGAACAATAGTGACTTTTTGGGAATTAAATTTGAATTATGAGGTCTTTTAAAGGTTAATTTAAAAATAATTTACATTTAAATACCATCCATGGATATGTTAAGGCAATAAAAGTGTCAATTTGGCCTTAAGACTTCTTCAAGCTCCCTTAACGCATGACTGACATTCAAGAACATTATTATTTTGCTTGGTAGTATCATGACCTTAATACATGGATATATGTGTTTTTTATATATGGTATTTATTTCTCCACACTTCATTATTATGGAATTATTTTTTGGTTTAGATCTATTACCTACATGAACAAAGGCTAAGAGCTCAGACCCTTCTTAAATGGCTTGTTTGCAACCCGAGAGACATCATCTTTCACTTAGAAATTTCATTAGGTTTCATATGGGAACTAGAGGTTTTTTGAGGTGTTGTATGGTTCCATCCCCTAGATGAAATATTATGGTATTAATATATATAAATAGTATTTTTTCTTTATGAAAAATCTTTAAGAACCAAAACCACTTTAAACCCTCCTAAAACCCTAGTAGTGACCAGTTGAGAGAGATGGACTCCTAAAGAAAATGAAATGACCTAGTTTGACTCTAAAAAATCCTCTAAATTTTCTTAGTACTCTAATTTTCTTCTCCATGAGTAATTTTTTGTATTTTCAATTATACAAATTATAATAAATGCAATATTTTACATGGTTTTTAGTGTTTTGTAGGGGTTTTGAGCAAAGGATACCTTTCCAACTATTTGAAAGGTAATTTGATATGTATGTAATATAATAAATCCAAAAAATCTATATGATACATCTTGAAATTAATCCAACAAAGTTCATTTTCTGAGGCAGTCCTAAATAGGCCTAAAATAAGACTAGGTGGCAAGGCCATTTCATGGTTCTCACACTTCCACAGGATATCAAGGCCTCAAATTTCACATGGAGTTTGGTGATAGTCCATTTAAATTAAAATACATGATTCTGGGTGATGTTACACGTGGTAGAGGTTTGAAGTATAAAAATAGGGTTCTATAGAAGAAGGCCTAATTGAGGAGAGAGAAAGGTAAAAAATTACTTCCACTTAGAGTCTAAACCTAAAACTTGGCATGGAGATTTAAAGCCATACTAGGTTCTAAAATATGCCGTTATATTATTAGTATAATTTTTACACTTCCCTACATAAGGAAGTTCATATTTTTTTAGGGGTATAAGGAAAATAGGCCTAATAAGAGCTTGAGGAGCAAAATGGAGTCTTGGGAGTTGTTACAAGAACCAAAACGGATTGTTTCAAGTATAATAATATATTTTAAGTCCATACATTTATATATAGTGACTTTTATAATATTATCTCAAGTTTTGAGCCACTTGGACAAAGCTAAGCATGGAAAATGAAGAGTTTCAAGACACCTAGGCATATGAATGATGAAATGTCAGATTAGAGGAGTTTATTAATGCATGATAGGTATAAAATGAGAATTTTTTAAGGAATTCATGGATAATTTATTATTTTTAAGTCCATTTTTCACTCTTATTATACAAGGAAGGGCATTTTTCAAGAAGATGATCAAGGTGTCAAGCTAAGTTCTAACTCCTACACCACTTGGAGGATTGGAGCTTCTTTAGAGGAAAGATACATTTATTTGGAAGTCTATTTGGACCATTTCATAACTCCTTATTTTTAAAACTCTAATGAACACTTTTAAATCTATTTCTCCTACACCCCTCGCTCTCTTCCCATTTCTCTATATAAGTAGTCATTTTTGGCCTTGTAATATCATCCACATCTAGTATGGAAAAGCCTTGCTAGTTTGAGTACTAATTTTGCCTTTGAATAAAATATTTAAATATATTTTTAGGCTCTAAACTTCTTATTTAAGTGTGTGAATTATTTCATGGTTGAATGGCAAGTGATATTTATCTATCATTGTGTTCATCTCACTCGCTCATGTTTTGTGCAAGTAATCTACCTTATAGCAGGTCACATGAAGTGTAGTTAGTTATTTTGTGTGTCTTTGAGTGTAATTAAGAGTAATAGTGTCTATAATCAAACCTTATACTCATCTACCTTGATAAATACATGGCATCTTACCTTCGTGTTGAAACACTTTTGTTAGAAAAACCTTGGGTGTTGAGATCAATTTTATAAATTACCCTTTCATAGTACAAGTTCAGGTAGTCTTATGGAGTTAATCTTGCTACATCACCTCTATTATGTTAGTATTTATATCCTTCTATCCCTTTTCCTTCAAATAAATTTGATTAGTTTTTATTTTTAGGTGTGGTGCAAGGTAACTATCCCTTCAATTCAGAGACTCGTCTCTCCCATAGGTCACCCACAACATGAGAGATGTTTTCATGTTACATCAAATTGAAGGAGGCTGGAGTAGACCTCCTTAAGGTTAAAATTTTATTTATAACAATGTCATTAATAAAATAAAATCTAAAACATATATAAAAATCATTTGAACTAATTGTAAGAAATTGGGGCCAAAACTTAAGGCTCTTAACATAGCCAAAATGAAGAGCCATTCAATATGCTCATAAGCTTTCTCAAAGTAAATTTTGATGAACATAGACTTTTTATTGGATATACGAGCCTATTCTAGACCATCCCACACAAAAATTATATTATCTAATATGTATCTACCTTGAATGAATCCTATGTGTTTAGGTTTGATAATTAAGGGCAAGAGATGATGAAGATAGAGCACAAGAACTTTAGAAATGATCTTGTATGAGACATTGAGTAAAGTGATGTGCCACCAATTATAAATTAAATTAGGTTCACCTTGTTTGGTAGTGAATTTAATGTTTCCTTTGTTAATTCTAATCCCCAAGGAATGGGTATTAAAATCTTCAAGATAAACTTAATATAAGTCAGACCCAATGGTATCCCACATTTTTTATAGAATTCAAATGGAAATCCATCACACCTAGGAGCTTTGTCATTGGCCATTTTCATGATAACCTCATAAATATCTTTAATTTATAGTGTATATAATGTAAATTTAAGTTTATCTAACAATCAATCCTGGCTCAGAGAATATAAATCACACTTACCCTTCCTCTTGTAGGTATATTTAGACAATCGGTGTCATGACCAAGATGGATCCGCTAGACCTAAACAAGGGGTCCTAACCACAATAATATCACTAGAGAGGGTTCCAAATCCTTTATTCAATCAACACCATGAAATAACCCTAGATAGATCCTATGTTTTCTTATTCAAAAATTAAATATAAAATAACATAAAATCTAACCTAGAATGGAGTAAAATATGGAAGCACAAGTACTTATTCAAGGCAAAGTCACTCCCTGAATTCTTTACTACTCTGGACATTTCTCATCCTTCTGCCATATGGGGGGTAGTCCAGGGGACAAAACATGTTTTAGAAGAAGGAAGTTCATGGAAAGTTGGCAATGGTAAAAAGGTGAAGTTCTGGGAAGATATTTGGTTAAGAGGAAAACCTTTGCAAGAAGAAATCCAAGATAAAGATGTTATAGATAGATGCAAGCAAAGAGTGGGAATAATGGTTAACCAATACTGGCAGAACAACTCTTGGGTAAACCTCACTGACTATGATCAAGATCTCAAGGATATTCAATTATCCCTAAATGCTATATCACTATATCCTAACCATGAAGATAAAATTGTTTGGCACAATGAGCCAAGCAGACAATTTAAAGTTTCTTCCATCTTCACCTCAAAGGGAAATGGTAGAAAACCGTTATGGACGAGAGCCTGGATTAAGGGGCTCATCCCTAAAATCAAATTCTTTTTCTGGACCCTTCTCCAAAACAAAATATTGACTTTGAATAATTTACAGAAATGCGGAATAAATATTGTAAATAGGTGTATTCTTTATAAGAAAGACCTTGAAGATAGAGATCATTTGTTCGTGAATTGTTCCTTCACTTAGCTAGTTTGGAAAGAGATCCTCAATTTGTGGGGCATTGCATGGATCCATCACAAAAACATGGAATTATCTCTCAAAAGCTGGTACTGCCCCTCCAAGAATCCTGAAGTTCTTTTTTTATGGAAACTTACTCTTCCCCATATTTGGTGGGGAATATGGAAGGAAAGAAATAACCGAATCTTTAGAAATAAAGAACTTCCTGGATGGGTGGTAGGACATAACATCATTAGAGCTATAAAGGAGAATTTTTTATCACAAAAGAATCCAAGCTCAACTCTCCAAGTGGATAACCCCTTAAGGATGGATAATTCTAAAGGTAAACCTGATAATCCCAGATCAGGAGTTACTTGGAATGTTCCCCCTCAAGGATGGATTAAAGGAAACTTTGATGGTGCTACCAAAGGGAACCTGGGGAATGCAGGTTGTGGTGGAGTTTTGAAAAACCATATGAGAAAGGTAATTGATGTTGTTTCAATCCCCATTGGTAAATCGAATTGCCACATTGCCGAAGCTACAGCTGCCCTTCAGACCATCAAAATAGCTGTGGACTCGGGATATCCCAAATTGTGGCTTGAAGGGGACTCATTGAATATCATAAATATTCTTAACAATAAAAATACTATGTCTTGGACCATAGAGGCTAAGGTAATGGAGATGAAAACATTAATTAAAAATTTTGAAGAAGTGACTATAACCCACACCTTTTGTGAAGCCAATGGTGTTGCAGATTGGCTAGCTAATTGTGCAGTCCAGACAGGTCAAACAGTGAGGTGGCATGAAACATTAGAAAATAATGTGGATTTGAGGGCGCTCATTCTTCATGATGCAACCCATGCAAAGGAAGGAAAGATTGGAGTGTAATAGAAATATAATGAGTTGGAGGAGTGGCAGTGTGGGGAAAGGACAACAATCATTAAAGAGGAAGGCCCTCAAGAGTGAGAAGCAGATCCTGAATATGCACAAACAAAGCTGACTTTCTAATCAATTTGGTAGCAGGTGGGATCATTGTAAAGACCATAGCGACTGGGTTTCAAAGAAAACAAGTATGGCTCATGAAAGGAAGGGAGAACCTAGGAAGCAGGAACCTAAGAGCTGTGATGAATGGAAAGAGAAACAAGAAGTCTGGAGAATTTTGTAGAAAGGAAAAGTTGTGAACTATATGGAAAGGCTCCATGGGTCAAAACTGCATATCACAATGGATTTTTTCAAAAATTGGACTGATGAAAGGGTCACCTTGCATGGTATCATAGTGAACCTAACAGAGGATTTTATAGCAGAGGTAACAGGGCTGCCTACGGATGGACTTAAATTCTCCAAGCAGACAAGCATTACGAATGAGGCCTTTTGTAAGTTCCCCAAGACGGATGAGGAAGAGCAGAAGCTGGTCAAGAACAGGGATTTCTATGAATTGGATCAGATTAAAGGGATATGGAGGGATGTCTTAAGCTGTATAAGGGAGTACTTCATCCTGGACAGAAGAAGTAAGCGAGTGCTCAAATTCCACTTTGTCTTCCTTAACCATTTCAGGCACAAGGTACATTTGTCTTTTCCCTTTTACCTTCGCTTCTCCTTGGTCCAAAGTTTATATGCTCATAGGAAAAAGGAAATGTGCCCTATCCTACATGAAGGCCTTATTCTATTAATCGAAGGCTATTGCAAGAATAATGCAATGGTAAAGCACCCTAACCAGGGGAAAAATAAGGAGTCAGGGAATAGAAAAAGTGAAAGTTTAAAATGGAAAGGCAAAATCAAGCTCCCTAGTGCTAAAAATCAAAATGTAGAAGAAGATACTGAATGGGAGATAATTGATAAACCCAGGGAGGAAAAATTGGAGGAAGAAGAAGGAACTGAAAGCTGGGATAAAAACTCTAATGAGGATGAAGAATGTCCTGAGAAGAATGAAAAAGAAAATGTCAACATAGAGGAGGATTCTACAAACAGAACAGAAGCTACGGAGGAAAATTAGAAAGTGTCAGAGGATGAATTTGTCCAGGATGGCCCTGTTGAGGACCCTACTTCAAGAAATGAAAAGGAAACTACAGTTCAGGATGATAATCAAGAAATGGACATGGAAATTCAAACTGAAATTAAAGAACAGGATCAAAAGGGTTGAGAGGATACCTTTGATGAAGCCAGGAACAGTCCCAATAAAAATTCTGAGGAATGGAGAGGGAAAAAATAGAATGATGAAACACACACACCAATGACTTGGGTCAATTGCAAAGCAGAGGCATCTTTCCAACTTGATTCTTGGACGTGTAGGGAGATCATGGATCTCAAAAGGAAAGTGGAACCTATGGAAGATACTTTGAAAGCTATATGGAACAAAATTAACAATATGGAAAATCAGATAAGAGATATCCCAGTCAAGCTCAAAGCCTATGAGAATAGCCTCTGAGAACTCATTAAGGACAACAAAATGAAAATGGAGGAAGTTACGTCCAATATTTGTGCTGCTACTTTCAATATTGGAAAAAGAGCTAACGAGGAGACCAAAGCCTTGGAGGGACCTATCAAAAGGATGAGACAAAGTTCAAGAAAGAAGGCTACACAAGAAGGAGCTGTGCTGGCAGCAACCACTACCCAGGATACTGTTGTGAAAGGAAAAGAAACTATGAAAATGATATTGGAACTAGATGAATAGTCTGGTTCCTCTTGTTGGTTATGTAAACTAGTCCTATTTTATGGTTTCTTTTTGTAATCTTCTGCCTTTGGTGTAACCAGATCTTTGTTAAATCTGGGTTTTGACCGGTTGTCTTTCTGGTGGTTTTAGGTCCATTAAAAACCTATTTTTGCTACTTCCTTGTTGTAGTTTTTAGGCCTTGCATGTGGTCTTGGATGCTCTTTCTTTCTTTCCTTGTACTAGGGTTTCGGGGCCCCTTCAAAACCTGTTTTTACCATAATCTAAAACATAAAATCTAACCTAGTGCTCACCAAAGCTTGTGGCACAAAATAGGGGTAATAAACACAAAAGTAAACATGCATATAAGAATTATAATTAAGTAAATATATATATAACCCTAATTCATGAAGAGATAAATATATTCAAAATCCATTACTTTTTTTACTTCTATCTACTAAAATAGAAGAGTAAGAGTTAGAGATACTTACCTTGAAGACAAACCCATCAAGACTGACTCTCTCCCTAGGCCAATGGTGCTTTGCAAGAGGTTTTAGATTATTCTCCAACTATAAACCCTAATCAATGGATCCTCAAGTAGAATGGTGGAGGAGTAAGTTATAAATAAGTGTAAATGAATGATTAACTCTATCTCTCTATAATGGAAATGGTGAAAAGGATGTATTTATATAGATGGATCTAACCCTAAACCCTTCTAAAGTTTTGGCCAACATAATTGGCCTAGTCAACTTAGTTATTAAATAAATAAAGTAGTTAAGTCCTAGACTAAGTTTACTGGGCTAGCCTAGTCCTATAGCATGCTCATTTATAAGAATAGATTTGGCCCATTCAAATGTGTTTGATAAATGATAAAAGATATTTTAGCTTAGGTATAAGTTTTTTGAGGTGGTGAATTACTTAGAGGAGCATGTAAGGGAGGTGTCAAAGCTTAGGGAAGTGTATAAGAGAGGTTTGTTTTGATTTCAAGAGGTTCTATATTGGATAACAATATTGTGAAGAACTAATATTCTACCCACTCCTTTCCTAGTGTACCCTTTAAGGTGTGCATTTAGAGAGATTGAGACTCGATGGGTTCCTACAAGAAAGAACTCATCATTAATTAATAAAATTATAAACTATTATGTGTATACATATGCCCCACTCAAATCTCATCACATATCATACAGGTGTAACAGGGGATGGTGCTTCAAAAAAATAACATAAAAACACATAACACTAAAACTAAATAAATTATAGTATCTTAAAGCATAAAATAGTTGAAATCAAATGGTTGAAAAGAAATAACTAAAAATAAAATTAATGTATGCATACCTTGAGTTACCTTTATCACTGAATGGTTGTCTACTATATTTGTAGTTTTGATCATAGAGGGCATAAAGATTGATCTAGACAAACCTAAGGATATAAAACTAAATAAAATAAATAAATAAACATGGGAAAGCCAAGATAACTAAAATGTGTATATGTGACGTACATGGAAATTTGGTAAGATGGGATGATAAATGTTAAGTTAGTATAAAATGACCAAGCCAAAATTTAGAGTAAATTAGGTAACCAAAAAGTTAAGGCTATTAAATGATTGAAAAACTCAAACAAGTATACCTTAAGTAAGAAAGGTAATAAACTAAATCAAAATATGGATACATGTAAAAATGAAAGTCTAACATTGATGTGAAAGTAGTAACAATCCTTACTTTAAAAAATATGGGAAAGAAAAGATAAAACAACATTGATGAGTGAGTAATAACTATCCTTACTATTAGCAACCCAAGTTGCACCCTTTGAAGGAGATTGTTTAATTCTACTTCAAACTTAGACTAACATGGGAATGGCCTAAAGGATATGGGTGACCTTATCATTAGACCAGACCTCCAAATTATGGGGATAGATCCCTTGGTGAATATATTTGGGCTTAGTTGACTAAGACCTAATTATTTGGGTAAAAAGGGATAGGAGTGCATAAAAGAAACCTAATATAAGGGGTGGTCATACACCAATATTGCTTATCCACTCAAATTGAACTCCTAACAACACTAATAGACAATGAATATAACTAAATCACTATCTTTAATGGATTATAAGAAATAATGTTTCATATAGAGGTTGGTTTAAATGAACAGAGTATGAGGGTAATGAGAGGAAGACCTGGTTCAAAGCACTTGCAGTCAGACTTCCACTCCAAACTCATCCATCAACATCATAACATACTAGATGACCTACATAAAAGATTTTTTCGCACCTAGGTGAGACTTGGACCTACAAGGTGAAAAATTAGACCACTTTTGCATATCAAAATAAGCATTCACATAGTAGATATTGATTTTTAAAAAGCTACAACCTTTTATTCATTATTATAATAGATTCATCAAGTACAAAACTAGGTAGAGTTTCCTCATACCTGGGTTAGGGATATAAATAAAGGCCCTAAGGCCCGAATATATAGTAGAATGAAGAGATAAAGAGAGGTAAATTTGCATGGATTTATAGATTATAGGTCATAATTAACCATAGTTCACTCATACATCAGTTTCATTAGCCATAGCAGTCCTCTTTCAACTCTCTCCATGTGTTGGTCTCTTTAATGATCCCTTAGGCATTTAGGTGGGGTAATAGGGGCTATAACTGACTTGTTTGATTTTTGTTTTGTTATTTTTGGGAATAATGGATTTTTATTCCTATTTAATAAACAAGTTTGAGTAGGATAAATTAGTAAATAATATTTCTAATTAAAGCCACTGATTTGTGAAATTGAATTATAATTTAGACCTTTTCTAAAAATAGCAATGAGAGAGAGAAAATTAAACTTGTCTTATTCTGAGCTATTCATTTTGAGATAGGGTCTGAGAATTTACCTATAAGACTAGGATAGTGTTAGAATAGGTTCCTAAACTTCATTTTTTTATTGGATAGGAATGCCAAAAGTGAGACACCCTATTATTTAGTGATGTAATCTTTTTCTAGCATTGTTGTCCAAGTGATCTAAGTTTTTTGGGTTCTACTTGGTAGGTTTGTGTTACCTTGTTAGTCAAATATTGAAGCCCAAAAGTCTACAAAGATCACTATGTAATTATTTTAATATTCAAAATCCTTAGGAACTCTTTGTGCTTGAACTTGAATGGCAACATGGGAAAGAGAGAGAAGGGGTTAGTGTGTAAAGGATACGTTGGATGCACTTCACACCCTATGTGTGGGAACATTACCTACATACTAATACTCTGAGGAGGGATCAGGATAATGTAGTTCTCCCATTGAAGTTCTTGGTATAATTATGTATGAAAATGCAACTAGATGAAAAATTGGGTGTACTTGGAATGACTAGGGACTGGTGTAAGGGTTTGAATAAGCTTGGAATAATATTGGAAGGTTGTATGTAGAGAATAGGAAAAAGGGCTTGAATGACTTTCTTTTATTCTTGTTTATCTCTTGTAAATGAGTGCCAACCCTTATAAATAGACTTTGAATAGCCTTTTATATGGAAATTAATGATCATGGGTTAAATGAATTTACATTACGATGACATGAATTAGGATAAAGATCCAAGATAATATGACCATTTGAGTTGACTTTGCACTTGGATAACAGTGCTAGAAATAGGACACCCTAGGTTTCAATGCTCCTATCTAACTTGGGAATTGTTATATAAATGGAATGAGACCTAGGGGGATGCATATAAGATTGAAATATATTCTTGGGTCTATAAGGGTTAAGTTTGTAAGGCTTTGGATGACTGGGAATCAATGAAAGAAAAGCCTAAAAGGGTTGTGAAAGCAAGTAGGAGGACCTATAGATTAGGTGTCTTTAGCCATACACAAGTAACCAAATTTTTCATTTTATATGACTAAATTTACCACCACCCCACTTTATTTTAGTGATGTAGCAAATCAAAATACTAAGATAAAAGAAAGTAGAAAGCATACCTAAACTTACCTGAAAGGGAGAAGCTCATAAAGCTATGTGGTGTTGGATGTGTATAGAGAGAACATGTTGTGCAAGTGTGAATATATGAAATGAAAGAAATAGTAGAATAGTTCTCATTATATGTGATATAAAACAAGAACATATAAAATTTTAGTAAGATAAAAATTAAGATAAATGAATGAATACACCTCACTAGGTACGTGAACCACTATAAAACTTTGTGATCCTGAGGAAGGCTGAGTAATGCTAGATTATGTTAGATGATGTTGTACTAAAAGTCATACTAAAAATGGAATTGAGTGTTCAATTCCCTAAAAAGTGGCTCAAGAATACAAAGGTTGGCCCTTTTGCTCCATTATCACCTACTAAGTGAAGCTATATGATCATGCATGTGATAATCGATGTTTGGACTATGTGTCCAATCCCTCTGAATAGGTGGCTCAAGAATACAAAGGATGGCCCTTTGGCTCTATCATTTCCTTGTGAAGTGAAGCTATGAAGTGATATCAGTATAGAATATATGTCATATGAGATGGCTCATAAATCCCATGGAGTCTCTAAAAATCTAATAATGTGGTGTGGATAGCCAAATGTATGCTAGAAACTAGGCCACTCTTGGCCATTTCAAAGGATGGAGGTTAGGCCTGTATGAAAGCCACTCTAAAACTAATGAAATATGCTTATGTGAAAGCCAACTCAAGTACTCAAGAAGTTAAAACTTATATGAAATTTCAACTTGAAAAAGATGCCAACCACTTGTAGATAGAGTAAGGCATGCAATTGCTAAAAATGCCTTGATAATAAACTAAACTCAGAAACAAAATAAGACCAATGTGTCATACACATTGCCCCAATCACTGGTGTTTGGAACATGGATTCTAATCTATAAGTTATGTAAACTAATTAATCTAAAATTGGAAGTGATATCCATCATATCATGCATGATACCCCTTATATTTGAATTCTCTAAGAAAATTGTATTAAAACTATTGATTCTAATTGATCTGGATGTGCAAAAACTATAGTTGAGTTAAACTTTTTTCTTGTTACTAGAAAAACTTGGTTATTTTTCTACCTAGATAAGAGTATTAAAATAATGACACCCTTATGTTTATCATTATTGTCTATTTCCAAAACTATTGTCTAATGTTGAAACTGGTTGTCAATTTAAAATTATCACTATTTTTATATTCTATTCTAACTAGTTTGACCTCCAGATTTTGAATTGGGTGATCTAAATGTTGTTAATTTGACTTCTAGGAGCTTTGATCTCTATGAAAAAAACCCTATTTATTTCCCCCTCTTTTAAGGGTAGGAATAAGTACCTTTTAATGACTACCCTCAGAAGAAGAAGCCCTACAAGTGTGTTAAGATGGAAATATACATGATATAGAAATGATAAGTAATAAGATATCTCAAGATATAGCAATATTTGTATTAACAAATTGTTAGATCAATAGGTGTATGCCTAGATAGATACATTAATGTAATAACATGTGTAATGTATTTAACTAGACCTGTAAATGTTAGATGATAGTTGTTAGTTGTTAGTTGTCAAGGAGGGATAGAGCATGATGTCCATCATGGCATGCAAAAAAGCAAGGAAAATTACATGATATGGATCATGGCATTGCAACAATAAAAAAATCAAACAAGCAAACAAGCAATTTTAAATAAGTAAAGATTGGCATGATGGCCACAAGCACATAGAAGAGTACACATGAGGGACATTGGAAAATGTTTGAAGGTACACATACATGAAAAAGAATCAAAGGTATTGGAAAATGTCTTAAGGCACATATAAGAAGCAAAACTAGAATTGAAGATGCAACCATACAAGCTACACTAAGCAAGGAATGAAATAAAGTAAACTAGAAATACAAATGCATCTAACTAGTTAAAGCAAGAAGTGAAAGTATGCAAGACATATTAGTACAAGACTAGGTATATGCTAAGATATGCACAAGTGTTAGATACTAGTGAAATGTTGATATAGTAATTTTTGTAATCTTGGTAAGTAATGTACATCAGTATGATAAATAGAGTGGGTGGTGTAAGAATGATATAACCTGGATGGTGTAATCATGTAGAAGATGCCCCCAGTGGGTATGTATATCAATGTGTGTCTCGAATGTAAATGTAGGAATGCCCCCTCAATGGGTAGAGTGAAGCAATCAAGTAGTTGGATGTCACACTTAAAAGAGATCAAGTGAAGCATGGTAATGTATATAAATTGACATAAAATAGCATAAAATAGCAAATGTAAGTCATAGCATGATAGTAGTAATGTAAAGCATGGATGATGCATACAATCAAAATGTTTTTAGTATTTTGATATATTTAAATGTTTTTGTATTTTGAAATTCTTTGTATTGTTTTTGTGTTTTTACAATTTTAAACTATGTACAATCAAGCAAAATATATTATGTACAAGTAGGCTAGGATAGGATGATACTAACTGATGATTCTCATGTGAGACTCCCTATTATAGTGTCCTATATTAAGGAGTAGAATCATGCATGAATATGAAGCATGATGAAAATGTTGAGACTATGGCTCTAAAATTTGTATATGTTGTAAATGCTCTAAAATTTTTAAAGTAGAAACCAATTTTGGGGTCCCATTCTAACTCTGAGAAGTGGATGTAACTGTAGGGCTCTTAGTGACCCATCTAGAAGTAGAAGAAGCTCTCTAAACATGTGTTTTATGTGTAGACCCATGAGATCTCAATGAAACTAATTTAGGTGTGAAAATTTTAGCTAGAAGATGTTTAGAATCCCAAAGATATGGAGGTGTATGAACCCTTTGTACTAGAGATGGATGTGTCAATTGTGTTTGAATCTATACCATAGGAAGAACTGTAACTAGTGGGGAAAATGAAATTGGTGGATAAGCTAAAATTGGTGATTGCAAAGTAGATGGCTATAAAGTGGGTAGTGGTAACTCATACAAAACCCTACCAACTTTAATAACCTGATTATCATGAATGAATTTCATGGATATATGAACTATAGATGGTACTACTCAAATTTTTTGAATCTATGGATGACCAAGTAACATATCAAAAACTCATGCACTAGGAAATATAGTGAAATGTGTGGTCACATGTGTTGGACTAGTCTATAAAGGAAGTATAATCTCACCCAATGAACCATATATGTACCTATTGAATCCACTTATAATTATTTATATCAAGGTTATATCCTACTCTGAATATCCCAAATGCTGTAATAATGTAATGATGCACATGTTGACATTGGAACCATTATCGATGAGAACACTATGAATGGGATAATTATGAATATGTCCTATAATAAAGAGTGTATTATAATATAAATTATCCTCCATAATCTCTTGATCTAAGAAGGATATTAAAGGTCTAGCTAAAACTTTGGACTCATACACACTGATCATACTACTCAAAGGATGTGTCTCAATTAAAGGTGCTTGATATCTAACTAGTGGTGGATGTGCATGATATGCATGGTGAACCCTTGATGTGTCCTCTATATCTTATTTTTAATGCTATGTAAATGGATCTAAGAAGATTTTCAAATATTTATCCTATGTTGGCTTAGCCTATGGAGGCTCAACTAAAGTGCCAAGATCAAGTAGGTTGTCATCTGTCAATTCCAGTATCTTATATCTCAAACTAATGCATCTATTTGTAGTATGGCCGGGTGCCCCATGGTAATCACAAAATGCCTATTGATCATATCCCTTAGGAAGAGGTTTTTTTGGATCAACTTCCTTAATAGGAGGGAGAGATATGGTATGACAATCCAAAAGCTATTGTAAAACCCTAGTTGGAGGAACTAGAAGATGTGAGAAATTATGTCAAGGGGGTGATGATAAAACTATAATTTGAGGAGGCTCTAAAGCTAAATTTACTATAGGTTGATTCTATCCTTTTGTATCATTGAATTTGACCTTGTATGGGACTTTATTATTAATCTTATTAGTTGTGTCTAGAATGCTTGTATACTTGAGTTTGCCTATTGAAATGAGTTTCACTTCTCATTCCTTTAGTGTATGAAGTAATTTAATGAAGTAAGAGAATCACTTAAACATAATTGATTCATGAAGTGCTAGTAGAAGACTTTATTTGAAGAGGTCATGTAACTCTTGATCTGTCATGGGACTAGTCATCTTAGCCAAGATGGTCTTATACCAAAGAACATAATCTGTGAGATTCTCATTTGGTCATCATTTCTATTGAGAAATTTGAGCATATGAAACTTTATCACCAATGTTAATGCTAAAGTATTCTAAGAACATGTCAGCTAAAGGATTAAATACATGAACCAACTAATTTAGTAGACTATAGAACAATTATAAAGCATAATCCTTTAGGCTCCATAGAAATAGCTTGGTAAGTAGCTAGTCGATGGGTACATAGTCTAAGAATTTTGCATGAAATGCTCTAAAGTGTGTCTCTAGATCACCATTTCCATCATAAATATTAAGTTTGAGTTGAACAAAACCTTATGGCAAGGGTGTAGAAGTAATGTGGCATGTCAATGGTGTATGTAGTAAAGTGAAAGAATCCAATGTTTGAATAGGTTTATCAGTACCTTTCTCAATATGTATCTCCTTGGATTGAAGAGATCTTATCTCTTGCACAAGGGATACCACATCAGGAGATAGGGATGTACTAGTTGTAATTGGTGTCATAGAATAAGGTTGGATTGTTATAGGTGTTGTTGAGACATAATTGCCCTCGTAGTGTCATTTTGAATTGGTTGCTTGGTGGGGATGGAAAACTCAACTTGTTTAGAATTTTTTATTTCCATGATAGATTTCAAAATTAGTGTATGATCTTTATGTTATTCCTTAAGTCTTTCTCTAAAGTTTTGGAGGATCAACTCTTTGTTGAAAACAACTTCATTATCAATAATGGGTAGAAGTGGATCAGTAGTCCAATGTGGTGGAGCATGAGCATTGGTGTGTACATCATCATTTTTATTTTTATACTACTCTTTATCAAAATTATACTCATTAAAATTGGTGTGATCTAGATGTGTAAATCTATGACTAGAACCTGAGTTGGTTGTTTATCCATGGTATATAGTCGAGTTGTAGGAATCTGGGTGAATTCAGGAGGATTGCCACTTAGTCTTGCAATTCATATTGAAGTAAGATATGCAAGGAAATTAGTTTTCATAAGTAAAATAACTTGGATAATATTATAAAATATTAAGTTGATATAATCTAAACAAGGAACTAGAATATGCATAGAAAGGATACATTACTCCCAAACATGTAAGGTGATACCTCAAGAAGTAAAATAGGATCTAGTACATGAAACTAGGGATTTTTTTAGAAATATTTCTACAAAATAATATGAATTTTTAAAATTTGAATTAAATTTTTGAGCTAAGTATGCAAGATAAAATTTATAAAATGGTTAGAAAATTAGTGGAAAATAACTATGAGCTAGTTGATATAACTAAGGTGTCTGAATGATTTTTTTTAAATTAGCATGATAATTTTAAAAAAATTATATGAATTTATATATAATTTGTGTAATTTTTCTTGAAAATTTTAGGAAAAATGAAAAAATATTTCTAAAATTAGCAATATATTTTTCCTGGTGTTTGGATTGTGTTTGTATGCAAAAAGGACCTACTATGTGCAAACTAGGGTTTTACAAAAATATATGATAATTTTGAAATTAATTTATAGATTTATGATTTTTAAATATATTAAAATATGGAAAAAAAATCAAAAATAATTTACCCTAGAGTTTTTAGGGTTTTTATGCAAAAATTCAAAGTCAGGTTCACCAAATGTTTTGTTATTTTTGGGAATAATAGAGTTTTATTCCTATTTAATAAACAAGTCTAAGTAGGATAAATCAATAAATAATATTCCTAGTTAAGGCCATTGATTTGTGAAATTGAATTTAAATTTGGACCTTTCTAAAAATAGTAGTGAGAGAGAGAGAGAAAATTAAACTTAGCTTATTCTGAGCTATTCGATCTAAGATAGGGTCTGAGAATTTAGGTACAGGACTGGGACAATGTCAAAAATAGGTTCCTAAACTTTATTTTTTTATTTGATAGGAGCACCAAAAGTGGGACACCCTATTTTTTGGTGTTGTTGTCTAGGTGATCTGAGTTTTTTGGGCTCTTCTTAATAGGTCTATATTACTCTATCAGTGAAATATCAAAGTTTAGAAGTCTATGGGGCTTCATGTGCATCTATTTTAATCTTTAAAATCCTTAGGATCCCTTTTTTTTTGAACTTGAATGGCAACTTGGGAAAGATATATAAAGGGTTAGTGTGTAAAGGATACGTTAGACGCACTTTACACCCTGTGTGTGGGCACACTACCTACATACCAATACTCTGAGGAGGGATCAAGCTAATGTAGTTCTCCCATTGAAGTGATTGGTGTAATTATGTATGAGAATTCAGCTAGATGCAAAATTGGGTGTACTTGGAATGACTAGGGACTGGTGTAAGGGTTTGAATAAGCTTGGAATAATATTGGAAGGATGTATATAGAAAATGGGGAAAAGTTCTTGAATGTACTTGTTTGTATTCTTGCTTCTCTCTTGTAAATGAGTGTCAACCCTTCTAAATAGACTTGAATTGAATTTTATATGTAAATTAATGATTGTGGGTTAAATTAATTTGCATTAGGATGACATGAATTAGGATAAGGATCTAAGAGAATATGATTATTTGAGCCAACTTTACACTTGGATAACAATGCCAAAAATAAGACACCCTAGGTTTCAGTCCTATAAAGGGAATGAGACCTAAGAGGATGTACATGGGCATAAAATATTTACCTAGGCCTATAAGGGTTAAGTTTGATGTTAGGTTGTGGAGCTAAAAGCTTCACTTATGCAGACATTAGAGAAGGGTGCTGAGTGTCACAGTCACCGGCGTCGATCAGGCCAACCAATGTCGGTCAGGTGGAGACAGGAATTTGTTGATGACGGTCAGGGATCAGCCGGCATCGGTCACCCCTATGTAGATAGGGACTGACATCGGTCACCTATGCAGTTCTAAACTATGAGTTCCACAGACAGTTCATTAACGAACTAATTATTTGCATGAAGAAGGCTAATTATTGTCTTGAGCTCCAGATCTAATTATTTTAATTAGGTGTCTAATTATTGTTTACATGAGATATATATAATAGACTCATGGGCTATATTGTAATTTGTGCTAGAGAGTAAGAGAGTAAATATTAGCTCCTTCTGTGTGTGAAGAGAGCAAGGTGTGTTCCTCCTAGTGCCATAGTGCCAAGTATGGGTGCTGGTTTGGAGAATCAGAAAGATTCTTCATGTATGTAGGATCTTGGTCAGCAGGTGTGCAAGGCCACATTTGGAGATCTACATGGTAAGTAAGATCATTGATTTGTAGGTGTATGTGTGTGCGAGATCTAGGTTTGCAGGTGTGTAGAACCAGATTGATTTGTAGGTGTGCAAGATTAGGGAGGATAGAAACACAACAAGTAGCAAGATCAGGAGAGATCTACTTGGAGTATGGTGTGTACTCAGTCATTGAGCATAGAGGAAGGCAAGGTAGATCCTTCCAAAGTAAGATCATTTGAGTTGCAGGTTGTTGCAAGTTCATGAGAGATCTACTTGGAGTGCATTGTGTACTCGGTTGAGTATGTGTGTATACTTGTGTACTGGTAGTAGTGGATACTGACTGGTTGGAGGTGAACACCAACTCTGTGTTTGAGTTGTGTGTTGGGATTGTAAGAGAGAGAGTGAGCTCTTGAAGAGATTTATTGTTTATACTCTAGATGTGTGTGAGCTCTAGAGATGTAAGAAAGAAGACTGTGGCATCTTCTTTGTTGTATTTCCTTCTAGAAGAGTATTAATACAATTGGGTATTATCTCTCATATTCTGTGTTGTTTTTGAATTCTAGTTACTTATTGATTCTGGTTAATTCTGCATGTTTAGTTGCTTGGTAATCACTTGTGCTTCCTAGATCCTGACAAAGTGGTATCAGAGCTAAGGTTGCAGGGAGCAGGTTTGTGTTTGGTTACAGGTCACTCTCAGGGGTTGTTGATTGAGTGGGAGTATAGCAATGGTAGAAGAAAGTAAACTAAGAATGGAGGAATTCAAAGGCATGAATGGTCAATTACGGTGTTATGGAAAGAAAGAGCAGGAAAAGAAAGATTGTTCGTTGGTAGTAGATCAGCATGAAGAAATTGAAGAAGTAGATGTTGTAGGTGTTGTTGTACAAGATGCTCTTGGATGTTCCTTGGATAAATTAGAATCTTGGTTTATAGATTTTGTTTCCTCTTTCCATGCAACCTGAATTAGAGGGGTTAGTGAGCCTTGTCACATGGTCGGCAAAGGGGAAGTGTGGTTGAAATTGAAGGCAACCAACACATGGGTGTTGAAGGAGGTCATGAAGGTCCCAGTCTTGAAGATGTGGCTAATTGCTTCAGGAAATTTGGGTGATGAGAGATGCACAGGAACTCTCATAGTAGATTCTTGGAATGTTACCAAGAATGCACATGAATTAGCATGTGGTAAGAAAGTAGGTACTCTTTATCCACTTGCTTGTATTACTAATTCCACTTTTATTACACAGGTGTGGCTTTGTAGGCTTGATCACATAAGTGAGAAGAGAATGGATTTTCTTAATAAAAATGGTAAGATTTTAGCTTCGGAGAGCATAGACCGAGATTTTTATAAGCAGTGGGATGCTACAAGAAAGGATTGTGTTTATTGCAGGAAAAGGAAGACTGATGTATTTGATAAACTTAAGAACTATAAAGCCTTGGTGTTCTTGGAGGAGATGATAGACAGAGATCAGTGGAGGGTGCTAGATACTTCTGAGTAGGGTAGTTTGGACATGGGTATGATTCAAAGAAAGCTCGCAGGTAAAAAGTCATCACTCATAGGTATACACAGGTATCAACGTCGATCAAGGAGAATCAACGTCAAATAAATAGGTAATGACATTGGTCATGTGTATACCAGAGAAGTCAATGGTGTCAAGTAGGTAAAGACTGATGTCAGTAGGATAACCAGCGTTAGCGACTTGGATAGTCGCATGGAACCGATGTCGGTCGGATGCAGACTATGTGGTGATCAAGGTCGATCACTAGAACAAATTTTGGGTGGACAGCAAGCTGTCAAGGAGTCTCAAATGCCCATGTGGAGGACTAAAAGGGTAAGTAAGCCTCAAATTCATTGTTCCTCTTCTTTATACTCATTGCTCACTGTAGAGCAGGAAGGATCTAGGAAATAGTGGGAGCATGGCATGAACAAGATGTAGAACCAAACAGGGGATTTGGTAGGGTTGTCAGCTAGTATGAAAGCACTAAGATGAATGGATACCTTAGTTAAAGAATAGAGAGAATGGATACGTGAGATGGAAGGCTAGGTCATATGGTCTTGAGGAAGCTGCAGGACATTGGTATAGGTTTTGACAGGTGGATGACAAAGTAGGGCTTTAGTCAGCATCATTGTAACCATTGTGTTTGTCTTACCAGGTGGATGATGGTCGCGACATTATCCTATTGTTGTATGTGGAGGATGAGCTTGGTGTAGGTTCAGACATATATGGTTTTGATGAACTAAGGGTAAGGTTAGTTCAGTGGCATGTCATGAGGAATTTGGAGCAGCAAAATTCTTTGGCATGAGTGTGTTCTAGAGACATGGAAGATCATAGGTTGATTTTGTCTCCAAATGATTGTGTGAAACTGGTTATCACACCGATGGGTTGGATAGTTCTATGAACAGTGTCCTGATTCACATGATGAGGTTAAGTACATGTGTATTGGACCTGAGGTTGCCCACACCGTGGGTGCTGTCAAAAATTTTGGAGCTGATTTGGGAAAGAAGCACTGGAGGACAGTTCAGTGGATTCTTAGGTATCTGAGAGGGACCAGCAGCAGGTCAACATGTTATGCAGGGTTAAGTTCTTTTCTAAATGGGTTTGTAGATGCATATGTGGCAGGTTACTTGGATGACAGGAGGTTCACCACAAGTTTTGTGGTGGTTGGTCTTCAAGATTGAGCTTAAAGAGGGATACAAGCCAAGAAATAGATTAGATGGGGTACAGATATAGGTATAGTGTAGCTATTTATCTCCAAGTGGGAGATTGTTAGATTGTGGAGCTAAAATATTCACTGATGTAGACATTGGAGGAGGGTGCTGAGTGTCACAGTCATCGGTGTCGATCAGGCCAACTGACATTGGTCACGTGGAGACAAGAAGCTACCGATGACGGTCAGGGATCGGCCAACATCGGTCACCCCCAGGCAGATAGGGACCGACATCGGTTGATTGTGTAGTTCCAAACTGTGAGTTCCATGGATAGTTTGTTAACGAACCAGTTGTTTGCATGAAGAAGGCTAATTATAGTCTTGAGCTACATATCTAATTATTTTAATTAGGTGTCTAATTATTGTTTGCATGAGATCTATATAATAGACTCATGGGCTGTATTGTAATTTGTGCTAGAGAGTAAGAGATAAAATATTATCTCCTTCTATGTGTGAAGAGAGAAAGGTGTGTTCCTCCTAGTGCCACAGTGCCAAGTATGGGTGCTGGTTTAGAGAATCAGAAGGATTCTTCATGTATGTAGGATCTTGGTTAGTAGGTGTGCAAGGCCACATTTGGAGATCTACATGGTAAGTAAGATCATTGATTTGTAGGTGTATGTGTGTGTGAGATCTAGGTTTGCAGGTGTGTAGAACTAGATTGATTTGTAGGTGTGCAAGATCAGGGAGGACAGCAACACAACAAGTAGCAAGATCAAGAGAGATCTACTTGGAGTACAGTGTGTACTCAGTCATTGAGCATAGAGGAAGGCAAGGTAGATCCTTCCAAAGTAAGATCATTTGAGTTGCAGGTTGTTGCAAGTTCATGGGAGATCTACTTGGAGTGTGTTGTGTACTCGGTTGAGTATGTGTGTATACTTGTGTACTGGCAGTAGTGGATACTGACTGGTTGGAGGTGAACACCAACTCTATGTTTGAGTTGTGTGTTGGGACCATAAGAGAGAGAGTGAGCTCTTGAATATATTTACTATTTATGCTCTAGATGTGTGTGAGCTCTAGAGATGTAAGGAAGAAGACTGTGGCATCTTCTTTGTTGTATTTCCTTCTAGAAGTGTATTAATACAATTGGGTATTATCTCTCATATTCTGTGTTGTTTCTGAATTCTAGTTACTTATTGCTTCTGGTTAATTCTACATGTTTAGTTTCTTGGTAATCAATTATGCTTCCTAGATCCTGACATTTGAAATGTTGTGGATGACTGGGAATAGGTGAGAGAAAAGCCTAAAAGGGTTGTGCAAGGAAGTAGGAGGATCTCTGGATTAGTTGTCTTTAGCCATACTCAAGTAACCAAATTTTGCATTTTATATGAATAAAATTCCTTTAAAATCATTATCATGCCTAATAATGGGTCATTTAATTCCTTATATGGAAGTTACAAAGTGTAATGAGATGCAATTAATCTTAATGAGGCATTGAGCAGTCCACTAGTCCTCTTATTCATATTGACCAAACTAGAAAACTACCTCCAAACTATCATTATAGTTATGAATTGTATTTTTTCACCCCTTTAATTAGTTATGAGGTTAATTACCTTGTATTAACTCCCACAATATCATCTCTATGCCATTCTTCAACTTTCCTTCTTAACTAAGTAGGCCTAGTATGTCACTAGGCATAATTATATAGTGTTTATGCTTGAATGACCATGGAAAAACTATATGAGACCTTTAGATAATTTTAATAGGTTATATTTAGGTCATAAATAATTTCCTATAACATTACATGGGCCTTCTTAAGTATCTCTCACTTGTAAACTTGCCAAACTAGATGACTAGGTCACCTTCTCTTTCATATCTACAGACTGACTATTTGGAAGAGGCTTATAGAGGAATTTTTAGGAATATATTTAGACATATAATGACTTGAGGAGATAAAAAAATTCCAAAACCTTCACTTCCAATTATTTTTAAATTTAAAAATAGTTTAGCACCCTAAAAATATCAAAAAACCTTGAAAAAGTACCCTTTTTTGACAATTCCATATAGACTAGTACTATAGGCAGGGCCTTCTTTGAGTTATCTTTATGTTCATGTGTTTTTAGGGTCATTCAATAGGGTTTGATAAAAATTATTTTCATGTTTCTCAATTTAGGTTTGTATTATGATTTAAGTGGAATTTTAGAGGCCTACCATCTTAATGATGGTTCATAAATATGAGACCTCCAATACCAAAATTATAGTCATGGATGTTTAGTACATAAACCTCCATAAAACTCCTAAAAATATTTGGTTCCCATGAAGCTTGTGTGTGTAAATACACACAAAATATGGTGGTCTATGAGCACTCTATAAGCCTTTTGGATCTATCTATAATCTTAGTAATTATTCATAAAAGTGGGCCTCCCAATATAACTATTTATACTATGGATCTCAAGTGTTTTGGGGTCTTCAAATCCTATTAAGATAATTATACTTAAGCCCTTTTGTGATGAGATATCTGAGCATCTGAAATAGGCAACTTGAGTTTGCTTCCTGAACTATGTAGTTTGAGTTGGGTCTTAAGACTAATTTGATCCTTTCTTTGCATTTCCACAACTTGAAATATCCTTTCTAGGTTTTAAAAAATCATTTCACATTTTATTATGGCCCTCAATCTATTTTATTTTTGGCTTGACATGTCATAAGATGGTGGAGGTGTCTTTAGGCCTTAAGGATGGCCTTAGGCCTAAAAGCCTATATTGAACTTTGAGATACTTTAAAATTATTTAGGTGAGTTGATGGATAAAACACCATCACAACACCTTCTCCATCTATTTCCCATCTTCTATTCTTATTTTCAAATGCTTAAACTTCAACCCTATTCCCCTTTTTCTTATGACTACCTGTAGATCACTGCCTAGACTGCTAACTCTAAGTGCATATCAATAGGTGATGGGTGCCTAAATGATCTCCATTTATTCTATAGTGATGGAATTTTTAAATACCATGCAACATATTCTTAGGATCTAACATAACATGTAGGTTTAATTCCTTCATTAACTCAGTCTTTTGCATACTCTTATACAACAATCTTAAAATTTGTAGTAGGTCACACCTATGTAGCCTTAGGGGTTTAAGGATCACTCCTTCTACCTAAATTGATAATATTTTTATCCAATAACTTTATTTATCATTCTCTTAATTCCTCATTAGGATTTTTCAATACCTTAATCAACCTCCAAATAAACAAAAGTCCCTAGTTTAAGCATAAGCATGTTTAGGCCTGTTTAGTCCTAATAGGCTTATTTAGGTCACTAAGATTATTTATTTGCATCCTAGGGTTAAGAAAACTAAATTAAATTACTAATATTATTCATAAAATAATTATAAATCCCTATTTTCACTTTCTCAATAATCACCCTTAAATGTTCTCAGGTTTCCATTAAACATTCTAAACCTGCAAATGTGAATAGGGTTGTTTCAGTTATGTCTAGGCCTAGAGGCTTGGTTCTATCTTTAGAGATTAAAATATCTCAATGGGAAGTGTTTACATCACTTATAAAACTTATATATATACCCCATATCCAAAAAAATTTCACCTTTACATAGGATCTAGATGTCTCTTCTCCAATCTTCCCTATTGCTATAAACTATTTGGTTTAGGCTGAACTAGGCTTATTAGTCTATAAAGGTTCTTTTTCCAATCTAAAAATAACATAAATTTAGTAAATTAATAATATTTCTCATTAAATTTATTATATGTTTTCAAATATTATACCAATTCAAAATATGCATAAGTTCTCAGTCGATGTGTATAGGCCTGTGCAGGCCCTTTTAGGCCTAATAGGTCTCTATGGGTTGTTAAGTTATATCCTTGTTAAAATTGGGTTATAATTATTTGAAATCATCTTATACACCTTAATACCTACCTTATATATTTTTATAACTCTACCAACACTCTGGGACCTGTATATATCCTTTACGTGCATAATTAGGTTTGTAATTGCCTATTTTAGGCTTAAAATAGCTAACTATCAAGGTCCTAGTTTCATTAAATGAGTCAAGCACTTTTTTAGGAGGTTATATATATATATATAGAATTAAAAAATCTCCTCTCCTATATTCACAAAACATAATCCATCACATTTCATATTAAAACCTAAGACCCTACCTATAGGTGGTAGTCTTGGACTAGGACTATGTGTACCTCACTTGAGGGGTGATTTGATGCCTTTTTGAAAGAGATCAGTGTGTTAGATGTATTTATTTATCTTATAAACTATTTTATATTATTTAAAAATTCTTCACCATTATCATTTCTCTCATTTCACCACTGTAACCCTGTGTGTACTTTGAGGACTTTGACTGAACTTGCCTTATCTTTAAGCAAGTTTAGCATGTGGTTCTTGGTGAACCCTGTTTGAAACTATTCAACTCATTTTTCATGCCTCTTCATACGTCCTAAGACTAATCAATTTTACTCAAAGGCTTGTCAATTTTTTTAAGGATCTATTTCATCAGTCAACATTCCATCCAAGTCTCTGGTTTACATGAGGCATATAGGTGTTTATGTGGGGTTGCTTGGACTAGGTTAACCGCCTTTAGATCAAGTTTAAGGAATTGACCTTGATTGCACATTATTTCATCTATAATTTATTTTATTCCTTCATGATTTATCTTTGAATTTTCTCACATCTCTATATTCCATGCCAACAATGACTACCTTATTTATTTAGTATGCTTGAAAGGTTTGTAGTGATTGGGTGAGAGATCATATTACATAATAGGTTAGGGGTGGATATGGTTAGGGTATATTTCCATGATGTATATGAGATATAAAATATATCATGGATCAAATATGACTCATGTGCATACCTCTCAAACAACCTAAGGATCCTTTGTAAAAACTAACAAGGAGTCTTAGATTACATATACAACAATCATATTGGAGATAAGACCATGAAGAGGTCATTTTCATCTTAAGGTGGCTTAGTTGAGTGATTTGGAAAGGCATATAGGTTCAATTTGATTCCAAGGAACTATTACATATCCCATAACTACCATTCACTTACATTATCAATCTTTGAATACCTTGTAACATATGGAAACATGTCTATAATCTACAAGATGAAGAAAGCATGAAAGTTTTGTTTTGCTCCCACCACCAACACATGTGAACCAGGAGATGAAGATAAGGTAGATGGGTTATGAGAACCTATATAACATTCATCATTCATTAATTTTCAAAAACTCCTCCAAAATACACTAAAATTATTGCCTTTCTAAACCCTTCACAGACGAAGAATGTCATTGGAGTGACCAAATTATTAGCCCTTGTTCATAGAGTATATAGCATGGATTTGTAGACAAATTCCATGAATAAGGTCAAGGGACCCCTTTCCTCTCCCCAAAGTATTAGCTCCTGTTATTCTCTCTCATGCCCATACCATCCACAAACTTGAAAGCTTTCTTGGGCTACCAAAGAAAATGATGGGGAGATAAGGTCAGTTTTTGGCCTATTTGACATTTTTTTGCCATGAAATTTCACCAAGACACCTATAATTAACCCAAATACAACCTCTAACTCCCCTCTATATGTATTGGTCATACAATTTTGTACAACCTACAAGAAACACCTAATTTTCCCTCTTTTTGCATTTATTTCCATGTCTCTAATTTTGAACAACTATTTGAGGATGAAGAGAGGGAAAACACAAGTCAAACCATCTTTGGAACCTAGTATTACAGCAAGGGGATATAAAGAGGCACTCTTTTCCTATGTGTGGGACCCATTTATTGAGTGAGAAGTGAATATGGATTTTAAAATGGACTTTTAAGGGTTTGAAATCATTTGACATGATTTAAAATATCAATAAGTCCCTTTTAAGACCCATTAAAGGCAATGTGGCATCAATACACTCTCTTTACAAAGTTTTATAGCATAATGTAGACTCTTATGAGGTATTTGAGGGGTATTTGATGGCTTTTAAGGGTGAATTAAGGTGTGAATTGGGCTTAGATGAATACATCATGAATAGTGACCTTAAACTCATTATTGTACCTCATGGTATGACTTCAAACAATGTTTAGACACCCTTACATACCATTGAAAAAGTTTTCCTTTCTTGAAATGGTTTAAATACGCCTAAAAATATAAGGATTAGAAACATCATTTTCTCCAAATTACCTTAATATTTGCTAAATGACCTTAATCTTTCCAAACACTATTTAGACCATACTTATAGACCTCCAAAACATTTGGAACACTTTTCACATACACAATGACCATCATAAGGACCTAGTACACATCACCAATAAACTCAAGATATCCATGACACATGAGCTCACAAACAAATTCTATGACACATCATGATACACCTAACAAGGATCAAAGACTTTCAATAGAAATTTATGAGATCATGAGAGTTTATACACTATATATAAGCTTAAGAGGGTTATCATACAAGTTTCTTGTTATAGGGGTTGAAATTTGGCCTTAAAGGCCAAATTTCCAACTTTTTTAGTGACTCATAGGGGTTGACCAGTGTGCTGGTCAAGAGAAGTCATTCACTTTCATGACAATGATGACTCAACATAACTCATGACTTGAAAAAACACCTTTTTGGATTTTCAAACCAATTTGGCAATTAATGATACCTATAGGACTATAAAAAAAACTAAAACACACATAATTTAAACCTAAGAAATAAATATAACACCTACAAAGCAAACAACAAAAATACCAAAATAACTAAGGCAATAGACTACAGACTTGTGTATGACACACTTATTGAAACATGATAGAAAACTACTAGAAATAACTAACTAAAACACACCTCAATCCTCCTCTAGGATTAAAATGGAAGATCCTTTGATCAAGTTGGTTCCATAAGGCCAAATTACCACATGATGACTAAAGTATAATCAGGTATTATCTATTGAATGAGGACTCCCACTCATAGATGAAGACACTGTCATGTTCATTACCTCTTAAGGGAGTAACTAAACCTTATTTCTCCACTCTTATGTGTCTGTATTGGTTATGTGAGTCAATCACTCAATTATAGTCATCCCATACTTATCTTCCTTGCATAAATAGCATCAATTTTGCCTCAGTCATGGGTTATTCTTGATCATATTAGATAGTTTGAGGTGGCCCTTGGGTTATGGTAATAAGGTTGGCTTATAAGGGAGTTAAATCTTGTTTAATAATTTCTTGAGGCCACTTGAGTTTAGTTCTACCCTCCAAGAGGGAAGAGGCATCATATGATGGGGTGAGGAGTTGATAACCTTGCTTGAAAAGCTCACACAAGTCATCTCTACATGAAATAGTTTCTTGAGAAGGAATGGTTAAATGGTTATCTTCCTTTTTTTTTATAAGACCATATTCTTGAATTCGATCTTGATCATAACATGTTTCAACAAGGTCGTAACCTAACTCAATAATGGAAAATAAATCTCTTAATTGATCCTCATGTAGCTAAAGTGTAATAGGACTATCTTTAAGTTGAATAGTAGTAGATACAGGAGTAGGCATATCATAGTTTGAAATTTCACCTTATTGATATTTTAAGTCATCTTATATGACCTCTAATTGATCATTTTAATTTCTTTCATCCTCAAAAACCACTTAATGATTTTACAATCTCTTAAAGTTACCTTATTCTTCATCCTCATTAGTTAGTCTGCACTTTTCTTCTATAATTATTCCAATTTCTTGAGGGTTATCATGATGAAGAGGAGTTTCCATGTAACCAAGGAATTCTTGGGAATCATCCTCCTCTTGTCCAACTAAATAAATTTTATCTTTTGGCTCATCTAATTCTTATAGCCCATCCTATTCTACATTTTTGAATGCCAAGTTTTGTTCCTTACCAAGAGGTGTCCTAATGACAAGTTACTCTTCAATTTCACTCAGGCCATCATCATCAACTACTGACTCAATCTAAATTTATTTGCTCACCTCTTCAATAATAATCTCTCTCAAGGATTGGCATGGAAAATCCTTGGAATGATTCTAGGAGAGAATTCATGTATGTCTAATTTCCTTCATTCAGTTGCTTACTCCTAACAACCATAATCTCCTCCTTCTACACATTGTTTTGAATGGATTTCCATGAGATAAATGGCTTAGAATCTTTAGGAGGGAGGGGTAGGGATTTAATGATCTTAGTTTTCCTTTCCACTTTGACACTTTGGCTTATTCTTGACTATTTTTCTCTTCCTTGACTATAGCATTTGTTTCCAAGTTGAAAACTTAGATGTAGGAGTTTCCTTCACATGTATTGAATTTGTTGCAACTTGGGGAAGTAATGAAGGTGTCTCCAATTGATATTGTGTTTCTCTTGTAATTAATATTGACTGATGTAGATGCTTGTCTATAATCTCAATCTATTTATTTAAGTAGGCTTAAAAAATAAGCCTTGACTGATCAGGGATTTGCTCATGCTGACAAGTCCTCTCAATGCATACTTTTTCCTCTTATTATACTTTCTCTTAGATATATTTCCATGATGGAAGAATTGAGAAAGATTGTGAGGATATTTGAGGTCTTTGAAACTCATTTTATTGAAAATTTTGAGAGGTGATGGGCAGCTCAACATAAGATTGATATGGGATGGAGGAGGGGAAATAATGCTAATGACGGTGAACCTATTATTCCTCATATACTACTAACATCTCCTCAATCTATGAAATTAGACCCTCGATATTCAACATGTCACTATTGACCCCTGAATGACCTTGTCTCATGAAAAATTCCCACTCTATATTGGATTGATGAAATTAAATTCTCATGCTCTCAATCACATGACTAAGAATTTATTGGTCATACCCTTTTAAGGTGTCAATGCTCACCATGTGTCTTTCATAGCATAACAAGGTCTATTTAAGGCTTGATATGGTTTGGTTTGGGATATGGTTAGGCTGACTAAGATCATCATGATATATCCATGACTAATTATGTTGATAATTATTTTTCCAAGGAGGTGAATGAGGGTAACAAGTAGGGTTAGAGTGGTGTCCTTAGTATTAAAGGGGATCATAAGACTGATGAGGGCTCTCATATTTTTACAAGGATGAATGTATGGCTAATAGGGGTTAGAATAGGTTTAATAGTGATCATAATGGAATTGGAATGGATCATAAGGTTGGTAATAATAAATTTAATGATAAAAATATGCACCATATGAAGCCATAGCTCACCATAATACACATGAAAATAAATGCAACTATCAATATCAATTATTCTTGAAACTATTCTTACCATGAGATGATGACCTTGTCATGAACTTCTAACTACAAACTAGAATGTGAGTGTTTGAAGCTACTTGTGAAGACTAAGATTTTGTGAAGGATCCAATGCTTGAATATTGTCCCATCAAGAATTTTAAAACTGTTAGTAACCCAGTTTGCACACTTTGAAGGAGATTGTTCAATTCTGCTTCAAACTTAGACTAACATGGGAATGGCCTAAAGACTATGGGTGACCTTATCATTAAACCAAACCTCTAAATTATGGGGCTAGCTCCTTGGTGCATTTATTTAGGATTAGTTAACTAAGACCTATTGATTGGTGTGAAAAGGGATATGAGTTCATAAAATAAACCTAATATAAGGGGTGGTGATGCACCAATATTACTTATCCACTCAAATTAAATTCCTAACAACACTAATAGGTAATGTATAGAATTAAATCACTAGCTTCAATGGCTTATAAGCAATAATTTTTCATATAGAGTTTGGTTTGAATGATTAGAGTATGAGGTTAATGATAGGAAGGCCTAGTTCAAGCCACTTACAGTCAAACATCCACTTCAAACTCAACCATAAACATCATAACACACTAGATGACCTGCATATAAGACCTATTAGTACCTAGGTGAGACTTAGACCTACAAAGTGGAATATTCCACCACTTTTGCATATAAAAACAATAATTTACACACTAAATACTAATCATGAATAATATTCAACATTCTATTAATCGGTCTAATAGGTTCAGCAAGTATAAAACCAGGTAGAGTTTCCTCACACCCAAGTGAGGGATACAAATCAAGGCCATAAGGCTTGAATATATAATAAAATTAAGAGATAAAGAGAGGTAAAATGGAATTTATTTATATATTATAGGTCATAATTAAACATATTCCACTCATAAATAAGTTTCATTAGCCATAACAGTCCTCTTTCAACTCTTTCCATGTGTTAGTCTCTTCAGTGACCCCTTAGGCATTGAGGTGGGGTATTGGGGGATGTAATTGACTTGTTTTATTCCTTTAAATGAATTAACATGCAAAATAATGGTTTATTTACTTCCATAAATGGCAGTTATAAAGTGTAATGAGGTACAATTAGCCTTTATGAGGCATTGAGTAGCCCACTAGTCCTCTCATGCATATTGACCAAACTAGAAAATTGCCTTCAAATAGTCATTATGGTTATGGAGTGTATTTTTTTCCCCTCTCATCAGTTATAATGGTAATAAAAAAATATTAACTCCCTAAATGTCCTCTCTATGCCATTCTTCAACCTTCCTTGTTGACCAAGTATGCCTAGTAGGCCACTAGGCATAGTTACATAGTGTTTGTGCTTGAATGGCCATGGAAATCCTATATGATACCTTAAGATAATATAAATAGGTCATAATTAGGTCTTAATTAATGTGCCATATCATTAAATTTTCCTTCTTGAGTATTTCACATTCCTAAACTTATCGTACTAGGTGACTAGGTTACCTTCTCCTTCATATCAGTAGACTAGCTATTTGGAAGAGGATTATAAAGGCATTTTGAGGCATATTTTTGGAAATATAATTAATTTAGGAGATAAAAAAATTCCAAAATATTCACCTCTAATTTTTTCAACTTTACAAATATCTATATACCTTGAAAATCTCATAAAACCTTAAGAAAGTACCCTTTTTGATAATTTCATATAATGTCTGTACAGACTAGTACTATAATAAGGGTCTCCTTTGAGTTATCTTATTTTTATGTGTTTTTAAGGTCATTTATGAGTGTTAAAGTGTAATTATCTCCATTTTTCTTAGGCTAGGTCTGTATTAGGGTTTAAATAGGGTTTTGGAGGTCTACCATATTAACGATGGTTCATAAAGATGAGACCTCCAATCTCAAACTTATGGTCATGAATGTTTTGATAATATACCCCCATAAAACTCATAAAAATATTTGTTTCCCATTTATCTTATGTGTGGATATACGATCATAATATGGTGGGTTATGAGCTCTTTACAAACCTTTTGGACCTATCTGCAATCTTAATAATGATTCATAAAAGTGGACCCCTCAATCTAACTCTTTATACCATGGATATCAATTATGTTGGGTCCTCAAATTCTTCTAACATTATTATCCTTGAGTCATTTTGTGATGATATATCTAAAATTTTGAAAGAGGTAACTTGAGTTGGCTGCCTGGACTATGTAGTTTGAAGAAGGTTTTAAGACTAATTTGATCTCTTATTTGCATTTCCACTACTTGAAATCTCATTTATAGGTTATAAAACATCATTCCACATTTTATCATGGCCTTGGGTATACTTTAAGGTTGGATTTACAATTCATAAGGTGGAGGAGGTGTCTTTAGGCCTTAAGGATGGACTTAGGCTTAAAGGCCTAGATTGAGCTTTAAGAGATTTGAATTTTTTGTAGGTGAGTTAATGGCTAAAACACCATCACATCACCTTCTCCATAAAGTTCTCCAATTTTATTCTTACTTACAAATGCTTAAAATTCAACCATGTTCCCCTTTTTCCTATGACTACCTGTAGATCACTACCTAGACTACTAAGTCTGAGTGCCTATCAATAGGTGTCGGATGCCTTCATGATCTCCTTCTTTACTACAGTGATGGAATTTGTAAATACCATTCAACATACTCTTAGGATCTATTAGTAACTTAGATAACACCCTGATGAAGGTTGATTACTTAGGATCTCATTCACACCTAGACTATCATTAGAATGATCTGAAGTGTGGGACATTTGAACTCATACCAAACATCTAGTTTTGATGAGGTTATCTCCTTTGATGTATCACTTGTGCTCTACTTACTAAACTACTATGATTTTTTTGTATGAAAAGGCCTAGAATGAAACTAAAAAGTAAATCGTATTCTACTATTAGTGACACACCTATATTATTGATTCATCCACTCTATTTGAGCTTCTAAATCATTGATAAGATAAGAAAATAACTGAAACTACAACCCCAAATGAATCCTATGAAATAGTATTTCATATAGAGGTTTTATCAAGTGATTAAAGCATGATGGAAATGATGGAATAGGCCTTATTCAAGGCACTAACCAATCAATATAACCATTATTAGTTCAATCAATCAATATCAAACACTGAACATGACATGCATAGGATGACATACTAGTAGGTAGGTGAGATTAGGACCTACCAAGGGAGAAATTTCTACCACATGTGAAAATCAAACCAATATAACACATTATACCAGAATATTGGAATCTAAAAATAGTCATTTATTTATTTTAAAAGGTTATAAAGCTTAATCTTGGTAGAGTTTATTCAAGCCTAAGAGAGGGATCTTGAAAATTGTCTTGAAAGCCTAAATATATAGAAGATAAAAGAATTTATAGCCAATGTGGCATAGAGGTGAGAAGGATAAGTCAACTAGAATTAACTCCAAGTCAATTCTCTTTTAAAAATTACTTATGATAGTCCTTAAGACTTGTCTTTTTGTGTCTTTGTCTTGAATGATCTCCTTTTTCAAATTAGAAAGGGATGGTTAGCCCATTTGAATTATTCAACTCCTTTTTTATGTTTTCTATGCCATATATTTATTGATAACTCCACTTGAAGTGAGTTCAAGAGTATGTTAATGTCCTTCTTCATCCATTAGACTTGAAACATGCACTTAGTTAAGGATTATTTAAATCAAAATGGGTATTTAAGACTAGTTAACTACTACTTTAGTCCTTCCTTTCATGAAATGGAACTTTTAGATTGAGAGTGTATGATAACTCAACATGAGGACCAGATGTGTGGCATGGCAACTCAAAAATAAATCATTTGATATTTTTTTCAATGTCATTCTTTAACCTCAATTATTTGACCAATTAGGTCGACTAACATAATTATTTCACTTGATGGCTCTTGAAAACCTTAATAAAACTTTAAATACCTAAAAAAATGGTGATATTAGACCCAAAATAAGCCCTCATATCATGAAATATCTCCTTTTGATGAAGAAACACCTACAACTCAGTCAAACTAGATGACTAAGTCAAACTATCTGAATTTCCTACAAAGTGGTTGTCTTAGATGAGCTAAAAATGACACTTACAGTAATATTTATGATCATCTTATGGTTTGAGGATTAAGAATAAGTCCCAATATTTAACCTCCATGGATTAGATTTCATTGGACTACCCTGTACCTCTTCTTTTCACACTTTTTTCTCCAACACCCCTATTTTATGCCATGATACATACAATTCCATACAAAAAAGTACCATTTTTGGGACCCTCTCTAATTTTAAATCATTTTTTCAAAGTTTTCAAGTTTATTCATGTGGTTTTTATTGCAATAAAAATGAATTTTCTCAAAACTAGTCCTTATGAGGGTTTGGGAGGGTTTTGGAGGTAAACCTTATTAATGATGGTTAATAAAGTACAGACCTCCAAAACCAAACTTATTTCCATAAATTTTTATTATACATAACCCTTAAACGTACCTGATAATATTGGGTTCCCATGCAAAATGTATGTGAAGATACCTACGTAAAGAAATTTGTTTGTAGGGTTTGCAAGCATTCTGGACATGTGTATGCTCTTAGAAATTATTCATAAATTAAATCCCCTCAACCACTATCAATTATTCATTAATTATAATTTCATATGGTTCCTCAAATCATTATAATATCATTTTTCCCAACTCTTCATGTGGTGAAAGATACGAGCACTTGATTAGGTGGCTCAAATGAGTGTCTTGATTATAGAATTCAAATTTCTCATTATGGACCAAAAATACCTTTCCTCCTAATATTTTTTGATTGAATAAATATTCATGGTACCTTTAACATGTCATTATATCATTCTAAATGTGTAATTTTTCATTTTAGTTCTTGGAGATGTCTTGAGGTGGTATAGGCTTGCTAGGCCTAAAACTGAGTTTTGGCCTAAAATTGAGTTTTGGCCTAAAATTGAGTTTTTATGGTTAAGTCACATATGAGGGAGTTTTATGGTTTCAAAATAAATTTTCTCCATCCAATTTTACCTTCTATGTCTTCTCTTTTCTTCCCAAACTCTTTTTACCTTGGTGTTTCTTAGGACTACCTATAGGGTTTCTTGTAAAAATGGCCTGTCAAACCCTTGATCATTGTGTTTTCCTATCTTATCATTTGAAATTATATTATAAAAATTTATAACATTTTAAATTTATTTAAAACCTCTTTTTATGGTGTATACATCTTGAAAAACACTCAAAACAAGAAAAGAGTCCTAACAGCACTCAAGCCTGTTATAACCTTCCTAATTATATAGCCCTCAAGGGCATGGTTTTATTTGATAATGGAGTGTTATCAATTTTTAAAGGTATTTTTAAGATTCAAAAATATCCTCCCATTCTTTACAAACACTTCAAATTATTTCTAACCCCTTGGTACACCAATAAACACCTTGAGAACCCTCCCTACTTGCATTTTAATTGTGTTTTGACATGTTGATGACTATGTAAAAATAATGAGTATCTCATAACCTTTCATGACAATAAAAAAGGAATTATAGGATTTATTAGGTTATATTTGTGATCTTCACCAATTTTTAGGACCTAATTCCACTTGCATATGCCTTAAAGATATAAACTTCTCTCAAACTATCCTCTTATGCATTGACTATGCATGTGACTATGTAGATGTATGTTTTAGGTGTTTTCATGAGTAATGGAAGTTTATACAATAAATTCAAAATTTTTTTACATTTTATTCCTCTGATCTCACTTTAAACCATCTCTCACCTACACCTAGCATGTTTTACTTTTCAAACAATCCTCTTGGGCTCTTGTACAGTCATAGTTCATACAAGTCTATTGTAGTACCTTCATGTCACTAGTAGTGCCTTAGCATGATCTTGATACAATGATTTAATATATTAATTTTTCACTTGATATATATAATATGTCTTCATATTTTCTCCTTGACTTTAGTGTTCTTGCATTATATCCTTAGGCGAATGAATGTATGACTGTGTGAGAGGAAAAAACCTTGAATGGTTATAGGTGTAATTTTGGTAGTTGAATTGATTGACAAGAATGGATTGGAGTATTTATTCACATTGTTCATGTTTATATTCATAACTAATTTCTCTCTTAAAATACTTTCTTGAACATGAGAACCTTGTAGACCATACCCTAATTCTCTATGCCAACTTGATGAAAAGCCTATGTGTTTACAAAGCTGTAGGTGGAGATTATGAGGTGGTTTTAACTATGTCACCATGATTTGGTAACCCTCTCCATATTATTTATTATATTATAACATCATGCTTCATGAATCATTTATACAATTATGAAACTAAACATTAAACCTCCTTATAGATCATTGTATCATCATCCTACCTACCAACTAGAAGAAAGGCCTGCTCTCACAAGGTTGTAGGTAGATATTTTTATGAGTTTGGATAATTTTAGAATTCATTGAATTATTGGATGCCATTCATTATTATTTCATGTCATTATTATTTCTCTTATGGACCACATGATCATAAAACTCCATCAAATGAAGAAATTTGCCCTCATGATTCATACAAACTTGGAGATAAGCTATACTTTCATGAATGTAGGTTATTGCTAAGAGTTAAATGACTATATATATATATATCTCTTGGATAACCCTCTTCCTTTCATTTACTCATTAATTCTTCATTTTTCTCATGAAACCTCTATTTCCTTATGAAACTCTATCATATGACCATTTTGCTTTTACCCTTTTCTTTCCAACTTGAAGGTAGCATGTGTTGCTTATGTGAATATAGGGTTTGGTTTTCAAGGTAAAATACTATATCACTATGTGTTTATATCCTTACTTAATCCCTTTGAAAACCTCATTTATCATCTCTATTAATCTTTCATACCATGAAGTTATATTTTGATCACTTTGCCTTAGTCTTCAAAAGAGTGAAGATAGGACTGTGTACTAACAACTCTTGTATGGTTGTGGCTAAGTGTTTCAAGAGTTCTTGGATAACTTTAGTACTTGATTATGGTTTATAAACCATGAATATCCCTTGATGATTATGTATCATCATTATCTTCTTGTAGAATCTTATTGAATTGAAACTTCTCTATAGGCCATTATGCTCTCAAACTATCTTACTAACTTGGGTAAGAGCCTATGTTATTGAGACTGTAGGTGGACATTTTAGTCAAAAAAATGTCTTAATGTAAACTTAAACCTTATTCATTGTCTTCCTTCAAACTATGTCTTATGATCATTCTTGACTATACCATTTTTATTACTCTTAATGCTTGAACATAGACCCCTTGATCTTACTAACTATATGTGAGCTACTTGGTCCTTGTACGGACTATAGTAGGGTGTCAAACCTTGAAATAAGACCAATGGACTTGAATTCAATCACTCTAATTCTTTACTTTAACCCTATCTTCATTTATCTCAAAATATCACTTGGTTGCTTCTTGATTCTCATGTTTGACCTTCAATTATCTGAGTCAAATCGGTCTATAGATAGATGTTTGACCTTCAATACGATAATAAGATGCATAAAGGTATAGAGTGATTTGGTGCTAACTTCACTTGAATATCCAACATTCACTTTAAATCCCTTCATTGTTTTTCCCTTATTTCATACCAAGAACTTGAGATTCATTTCAACACTCAGTCATAAAGAGATTAAACACCCTGTTGTAGGTGGATGTTGAATGTATGATTGCATGGACTGAGGTGAAATAACCCTAATAAGGTCACATTATTTTTGGTGAGCTTTATATTGATTCATGTCAACTTGAAGGGAGTTTGAACAAATACCATTTAGAAGATATCCTTCACACCTTTCTTACTTATTTACACTTCCATTTGAATCCTTTGACTATGTTTATTGATGGTTTATAGAGATTAATCATAGGTTCAAAGCTTGGTTTTGAATTAACAAAACTCTAAGGCCCACTATCATGCTTTCATTCCTCTTTAAATTATTTATCAAGTTCCAACTCCTCCTTCATATCCTTGATTTGACCTGGAGTTGCATTTTGACCTCATCTTTAGTCATCATGGCTATAGGTGACTATTTATATGGACTATGAATGGGTTTTGGACCTTTGGAAGGTCATAAAATAATCATGGTAAACCTATCTTCCTTTGACTTCAACTTTATAATATGAGTTCAATCTCCATGTGACAACCCTACCTTTAGTGTCCTCAATGCAACCCTCTCTTGAAATAAGGATTGATTATAGGTATATTGGATGTAGGTAACTATTTCATCTTAAATTAGTAGGCTTCCATGGTTTGGATACTTATTTGTGTGACCATGATGTTTAGACCAGCCCTTTACTCCCTTGATATCTCCTCATGAGATGAAGGTGAGGTGGAAGGTAGTGAATATGATGGATGATGGAGAATGGAGTGGTGATAGAGTGAAAATGGATCCTTATAGCAGTGTGAAGGTAGTGATAAGGCAATGAGGATGGTAGTAACAAGATGGAGGTGATTGAAAGCACTAGGATCATGTCAAGACTAGATTGAAGAGTCATATGTAAGCATAAACATACACTCGACCACATATATCAGTTTGGAGGCCATTGAAAGAGGACAAAGAGGTTAAAATGAAACCTAGGAGTATGTTAGGAACCTTAACAAGTGCTAAAAAACCTTAATCTTTACTAAATAATGATTTTGAGATGCTTCAGAACATGATGATGGCCTTATTGCTATGAATATTAATGGAAACTTTGATAATCTATCATGAAACTATAATAAAATTAAAGAGACACCTAAAAACATGAAACCAAGAAAACTTTGAAAACCTTTCTCTCTCATAGGTTGCACAATCTCTTTTAGAAGCATGTTAAACTATAGATTTGAAATATCTTGTCTTATTTAGATGTATTTGTCCCTCACACATGTGAAATAACCTAATTAATAGTATGGAAATAAGTTAAATGTCCCTAAGAATCCCTAAAAACTTTAATTTTCTTAAAATGATGCCCTAATAAGGATAATTTAGAAAAAATTGATTGCCTTCCTAGATGCAAGACTATAGAATTATGCCCTAACTTCAAAAGGATGATTCATGAGATAGATATGACCAATTTGAGAACCACTTACTCCAGAATGAATCTCTCTAAGTCTAGTTTCTCTAGAAAATATTGTAGACCTAATTGTTTCTCTCTCTTAACTATACCAACTACAAACTTGACGATCTATCTCTATGTACAAGGAAGAAAAGTAACTATAAAGAACCAGTTTTGGCCTTGTTTTGCCTCCTTCAGCCATGAAAATCGTCATGAACATATTTCATATCCTCCTCCTCATTTTTCAAACCCCTATTGTATGGAATTATTCATACAAATCCATACTTATGTATGAAATTACATGAAAATGGATCTTTATTTGCTTTTATTATTAACTCATGTCTTCCACCACCACTTTAATGCATGAGGGATATACCACGAGTCTTTTATGGGATTAAAACAAGAATTAAGCATCTTTACATGCATTTAGAGCCAAAATTGGCATGTGGGAGCATAAAAAGGGCCTTTTCACACTTAAACTAGCTTTAAGTGACCTTTTTTTAGTATGGAACTTTATGAATAATATAAATTCATATATACAAATATTTAAAAGGTAAATTTATTATTTTAATGGCCCTTTAACTCTAATTTTGAAATTTTAAGACCATAACTTATCCTTTTAGGCCAAAAATACATAGTTTTAGACCATTTTGAGTGGGCTCAACAGTATTAGGAAAATTTTGAATTGTATGGGTTGGTATTTGGCCTTAATAGGCCAAAATAACAATAGTATATAACAAAATCCTTAGGTTCAAGTCTTTCATTAACTCAGTCCTTTATACACTATTATACAATAGTTTTAGGGTTTGTAGTAGGTCATGTCTATGTAACCTTAGGGGTTTTATGAGCACTCCTTCTACCTTAATTTATAATCTTCTCATCCAAAAAACTTGGTTATGATTCTATTGATTCCTCCTTAGGATGTTTCAATTCCTTAATCAACCTCTAAATAAATAAAAGTCCCTAATTTAAGCACAGGCCTATTTAGGCCTAATAGGCTTATTTAGATCACTAAGCTTCTTTATTTTCATCCTAGGGTTATTCCAAATCAATGAAAGTATTGATATTATTCATAAAATAAGGAAAAACCCCTATTTTAATTTTCTCAATAATCACCCTCAAATGTTTTCAGGCTTCCATTAAACATTTTGAACATGCAAATGTGCACATGGCTATTTTAGTTCTATCTAGGACTACAGACTTGGTTCTAACTTGAGAAACTAAAATATCTCAATGGGAAGTATTTATACCAATTATAACACTTATATATATATATATATATATATATATATATATATATACCCCATATCCAAAAAAAATCACCTTTGCATAGGATCTAAGTGTCTCTTCTCCAATCTTCCCTCTTGCCAGAGACTGTCTGGTTTTGGCTCAACTAGGCTTACTAATCTACAAAAGTTATTTTGAGAATCTAATAATCCTCTAATTTTTTACCCTTAATAATATTTCTCATTTAATTTATTATATTTTTTCAAATACTAGACCACTTAAAAACATGCATAAGTTCTTAGCCGATGTGCATAGGCCTATGTAGGCCCTTTTAGGCCTAATAGGTCTGTGTGGGATATTATGTTCTCTCCTTATTAAACATGGATTTTAATTATTTTAAATCATATATTGAACCTTTATACCTCCCTTCCAAATTTTTCTAACTCTACCAACACTTTGGGACCTATAGATATCCATCAGTTACAAAATTAGGTCTCTAGTTGCCTAATTTAGGCCTAAAAGAGCTAACTATCAAGGTTCTAGTTTCATTCAATGAGTCAATAAATGTATGAGGATTTTTGGGACCTAGAGATAAAATTCAAAACTATCTTTATGTCTCTACACTCTCTTCACTAAACATACTCCATTACATTTCATATTAAAACCCAAGACCCCGCCTATAGGTGACAGTCTTGGACCAAGACTGTGTGTACCTCATTTGAAGGGTGATTTGATGCCTCTTTAAAAGATATCAATGTGTTATAGGTATTTTTTTTATTTTTACCTCTTGGAGCTTCTCATTCCACCATTGTAACCATGTATGTACTTTAAGGTATTTGACTGAGCTTGCCTTCTCTTTAAGCAAGTCTAGCACGTGGTTATTAGAGAACCCTATATACCCCTATTCAAATCATATCTCATTCATCTTCATATGTCCTATGACTATTCAAATTTCCTCAAAGTATTATCAATTTATCCAAGTCTCTAGTTCATTGGTCACCATTCCATCTAAGTATCTAGTTGCATAAGGCCTATAGGTGTTTAGATGGGGGTTACTTGGACTAAGTTAACCCTGATTGGATTGAGTTGAAGTAATTGACCTTGATTTCACTTGATTTCATCTATCATGTCTTTTATAACTTATTTTATTCTCTTTGAAGTTTCTCACATCTCTATATTTCAAGTCAATAGTGACTACCCTATTTGTTTAGTATGCTTGAAAGGTTCGAAGTGATTGAGTGGGAGTTCTTATTATAGAATAGGTTAGGGGTGGATGTGGTTAGGTTATATGTCCATGATGTATATGAGATACAAAAATAGATCATGGATCAAATATGACTCATGTGTATGCCTCTCAAATAACCTAAGGATCCTCTGTAAGAACTAGCAAGGAGTCTTACATTACATATACAGTAGTCATATTAGAGATAAGACCATGAAGAGGTCATTTTGGTCTAAATGTGGATTAGTTGGGTGCTTGAGAAAGTAATAGAGGTTCAAGTGGATTCCAAGGAACCATTACATAGCCCATAACCACCATTCACTTACATTATCAAGCTTTAAATACCCTGTAACATATGAAAACCTATCTGAAGTTTGTAAGATGAACAAAGCATGAAGGTTTGCTTTCTCCCACCACCAAAATGTGTGAAAAATGAGTGGAGGGTAAGGTATATGGGATTTGAGAACCTATAGAACATTCATCAATCATTTATTTGTATAAACTCTTCTAAAATGCACTAAATTTTTTGGATTTATAAACCTTGCATAGATGAAGGTGGTCATTAGAGTGACCAAATTATTAGTAATTATTCATAAATTACATGGCATGTACCTATAGATAAATGATATGAATAATAATTTCAATGGATCCCTTTCTTCTCCCCAAAGTCTTAGCTCTTGATCTTCTCTCTCATGCATGTACCATCCACAAACCTTAAAAAAATTAGGCTAACAAAGAGCTTGATGGGGAGATAAGGTTAGTTTTTGGCTTTTTTGACATTATTTTACCATTAAACTTCGCTAAGATGCCTATAATGAACCCATTTATAACCTATGACTCCCCTCTATATGGATTGGTTGTACAAGTCTGTATAACCTACAAGAAACACCTAAAAATCCTTCTTTTTTTATTTTTTTCCATGTCTCTAACTTTGGACTACTATTGGAGGATGAAGAGAGGGAAAACACAAGTTATACCATCTTTAAAACCTAGTAGTATGATAGGTGAAACTAAATAGGCACTCTTTTCCCATGTGTGGGACCTATTTATTGAGTAGGGAATGAATATGGGTTTTAAAATAGACTTTTAAGGGTATGAAACCATTCAAACATGATTTAGAATATCAATGAGGCCATTTTAAGACCTATAAAAGGCAATGTGGCATCAAGACACTCTTTGTCCTAGTTTTTATAGTGCAATTTAGACTCTTATAAGGTATTTGAGGGGTATTTGAGGGCTTCTAAGGCTGACTTAAGGTGTGAATTGGGCACAGATGAATAAATCATGAATAGTTACCTTAAACACACTATTGTAACTCATGTCATGACTTTAAACAATGTTTAGACACCCTTACATCTGATTTGCAAAGTTTCCCTTTCTTGAAATGGTTTACACATGCCTAAAATTATAAGGATTAGAAACCTCATTTTCTCCAAATTACCTTAATATTTACTAAATGACCTTAATCTTGACAAACACTATTTAGACCATACTTATAGACCTCTAAAACATTTGGCACTTTTTTCACTTACACAATAACCATCATGGGGACCTAGTACACATCACCAATAGACTCAAGATAACCATGACACATGAGTTCACAAGCAGATCTATGACACATCATGATACTCCTAATAAGGCTCAAAGACTTTAATTAGACATTTATGAGATCATGAGATTTTAGGCAATATATATAATTGCATATGGGTTCTCATGCAATTCTTTCGTTATATGGGTTGGCATTTGGCCATGGAGGCCAAATTTCCAACACTTAATCATCAATGGAAAAAGTACATGAAAATGGAAAATAACATTAGTGAGTGAGAAGTAACAATCCAACCTCACTCAACAATGGAAAAAGAACATGAAAGTATAAATGGATGTGGTTATCTGAAAAAATCAAGTAAAAAAATATATAAATAGATGCAGTTGTCCAAAAAAAGGAATGATAATGAGAAAATTCAAATAAAACCAAGGTAGTTCTAGAAATTTAAAATAATGGTATAAATAAAATAATCCATAATCATTCAAGCATACTATTTTAGTCTAAAAATAGATAAAACCAAAATAAATTAGTGCTAGCATGTTTTAATATGTGAAGAAGAGGGAATATAGAAGTGAGGAAACAAATTTAGAATCAAACTTGCCTGTCAAGGGGGAATGAAATGGGTGGTGGGGAAAATGAAATAAAAATCAAGGTAGATAAACTCTTTATCAAAGTCAAGACATTAAAATTAGGTTTGTCAAAACAAGAAGAATTTTAACATTAATTACTCTAGAGAAATTTTCCTAACCACACAAATCTTGGGTTATCAAATGAAGTATGAGTATCATCCCATGAAGGCTATATGCATGAAAATTAAAATGGACCTACCTTCCCATAATGTATTCCCTATTCCTCAAGACCCCTTACAAATCCATTGGTCTACTATAAAGATTAGGTACTTGTGTGAGAAATTAGGTAACACTATATATTATTTTGAATTCTCCTATCCTAATCTACTGACCTACCACACCCCAATGGTCATCACCTCTATAATGAGGCCAATTTTAGGGTTTGAGATTTGATGAAAGATAGGATATGTGCTATAAATCATGTCTTTTGGTGTGAATATAACTTTTGAATTTATGTGTTTCATTTTGAATCATTTCCTTTTGTGTAAATGATTTGGATTTTAAATTTTGATAGACTTTTATATTCCTCCTCCATATGGATCTGGAGAACCAAACATGGGTGTTAAAAATTACTATCATTAAAAACTTTGGATATGGCTACTAAGAAATAGACTTAGAGAGCATGGTGTCTAAGAGTCTTGTTTACTCATGTGAAATAAAAGTGTTATCTTGGCTTCAACCTTATTTACTCCATAGTGAAATGAAAGGAAATAAAATCAAGAGGAATGAATATGAATAATTTGAATTACTTCAAATCACAAAAAATGTGACAAAGTGAGAAGGGATATAATAATAGGTAAGTATGATTCCTTATCATAAAAATTTATGTAAGTGTAGGGAAACATGATGACATCCTTTACTGGGAAAGTTTTATCTATAAAAGAAATGAAATTTGAAGTTGAGAATATGGGATCACAAGCTTGTAACCATTTCTTAACATTCTAAAAAAAGAACATTTGGTTTAGTAGAGGTGAAATAATATGTTGATTTTATGAGGAGATCCTAATCTTATCTATGGTATTACACTAAAACTCATAAACTAGAAACCCAATTGGGTGAAAAAAAGTCAAAAATGGTATTTTTGAAGAGATCTTGGTCCTATTTGTGGTCTTAAACTTTAACCCACAAAAAAAACTCAAGTGGGTGCCAAAAAAGGAAAAAATGGTATTAATGAGGAGAGATTGGTCCTAATCATGGTCTTACACTGAAACTCACAAAAGAAAAACCCAAGTGGGTGAACAAAGTATTGTAAAATAAAAAAATTGATATGAAAAATAATTGTATGAAATCAAAATGAATTCATGAGGAGAATTGGGTCCTATCCATAGTATTACAATGCAACTCATGAAATAAAGAAACCAAAGGATCAAGGGAAGGAACTAAGTTTTATGGTAAAATGAAACTAACTAAAAAAATTGCGTAAAGATAAAGAAACATGAGACAAACATAACAATAAAAATCTATGCTAATGTCTATATTAAATATGAGCATGTGAAATACAAGCCTATGTGTCTCAAAAGGTTTCTTGAAGTTGAATTTGTTTGTTATTATGAAATGTAAAATAAGAGTGGTCATTGTAAGATGGGCCAAAAGGTAATTGGATGTAGGTATGGTCATCATAAGATTCCCCAAAGTTTGAAGTGATATGTGTATGGTAATTTTAAGATACCCTAAGGTTGAAGTGATATATGGATGGGAAGCTTGGGGTTATCCATTTTGGCTACTGCTTATTTTAGTTGAGGAGGATTACCAATTATTGAACTGGTGGAGTGTTAGAAATATCCCTTGATGGTTTTATTGTTTGGTTCAAATTATTTCATTAGAAATTTTTATCACTTAGATTGATTGATATAATTGTTTAGGGTTTGTGGAATAAAAGTTTGAACCTTTTTTGATGTCAAGGCAATTATGAAGATTTGAACAAGTTATCATCAATCATGTTGTGATCAGATTTATGAGCCAAAGATTTCCAATGTTTGATAAAATCATGATTTGATTCAGAGTGGGATTGTTTATCATTAATTAAATTGCTAATACAAGTTTTAATAAGATCATTGTGTTTAAATTACTTAACTAAAAGATTGACTAAATCCTCAAGTTGCACATATAATGTTTGGGGAGTTGGTTATACCATTCTAACATGTCACTTGTGAATGTTTTAATTAAAATTTTGGTAGTGGTGAAGGTATTCGTTTGAATCCACTCTTTATAAAGATTACCAAATGCTTTTAGGAAAGATGTAGGGTCTTTAATGCCATCATGTTTAATAGTTGGAGATATATTACCAATATCAATAGAAAAAATGAAGGGGGATAAAGGTTCATGTTTAATATTTTGAAGCATCTTGTTGTTCATAATGGCTTAGAGAATGATATTTCCCATGGAATATTTAAGAGGTGGAGGGATAAAATTTTGGTTATTTGGAGGAAGAAGAATAGGATGTTGATTAACCACGTTAATCAAATGATGTTGCATTTACATCATTTGATAAGTATTAGATGTTTAAATGATTTTCATTTATTGTATTATTTATGAAATAATTTTAGTGGTATCAACTAGTGGATTAGTGTTTTGAGGTGGATTGTTAGGATTGGTAAGAGGAACTTTCCATAAATTGGCATTAAAGGGAGGGTTACTAAGAGAAGGATTACTATGAGATAGGTTATCGATGTTTAAGACACTTCTTGTGGGGTTGTTGGTTAGGCTTGTGTCAATCACTCCCCCAATGTAATATGGTGATTTAAAGAGAGAATAGTCTTGAGAAGTGTAAAATGGATTTGATCCATTATGCTAATAAGTTGGAGTAATTTTTACCATATTACAATCCAAAGATGAGGGATGATCAAAAGTGCTCCAAGAGTGAGGATCCTCTTGGGTAGAAAAGGTAGGAATAAAATAACATCCCATATATCGTCTAAAGGGATTTATGTTATCCAAAAATATTTTGATAGGTTATTTTAAGATGCTTGGAAAAAGAATTTGAGATCAAAAAGCAAAGGTCAAAAATAGGAACAAATTCAATAAAATACAAAATAGTATCATCTAAGAGTTACAGAGTTGAAGGGGTTGATAGAGTGTATAGGAAAGGTCAATAGAACATGATGCAAAAAATACAATTAAACTACTTGACTATGTTATATAGATGGTAAAATTTAGAGACTCTAAAATACACATGGTAGAATAGGTTGATTGTATATTGAAGATAAACAAAACAAGAAGCCTAAAATAGATTGAGTCGATGGGGTCGAGTCTATTCCAAAGATAGGGAAAAATTTTACAATATATTAACTAAGAAAATTTAATTGAGCACATAAGAAATTAGATCAATGTGTTTTATCTAATTGTAACACATAGCACAAACCTTGTACAAATGCTAATTAGTATAAGTTTTGCAATATAAAATACAATTTTCAAATATCAAGAAACAAAACTAGAATGTAAATGTTAATTTAAATGGTCATTCTTGAATGTTGTTAAGTTATAATAAAATTTCAAATTAATGTGATAAGGAGTTGGCTATAATAAGGAACTAGAAAAGTAATCTATGGATAATTTTAGGTAGTTTAGGCTGAAAGGAATCTATATTGGTGATATTACTAGATTGGTATTGGGTCCTACCCCCTCACTTCAAAATCCTGTAGTGATAAGGGTGTTGAGTGATTTTCCAATATATACCATCAACCATGTATTTATACTTGGCCAAAAAACCAATTAAGCTTCCCCCTTGGTGATGAAATCCAAGTGGGTAGACCTTGGGTAGGAATTATTTAATGTTTTTTGGTGTTAAGTGATTTAGAAGTGTGTGAAAAAGAAAAATAGTGTAACTAAATTGGTAAATTAAAAACCTCCTATTTAGTCTATGTTTGTTACTCTAAGAAAATAAGAAACAAAAATGAAAATTGAATTAATTACTAGTAATATAAGTTAATTCCTTTGTTTTTGAATAGTATAGAGTTAATTCAAGTGATATTATATGCAAATAGTATAGAATAGAGTCGATAACATCGACATTGTCTAAAAAAGTAAGATATAAAAGAACAAAATTGAATAGGTAAATTGAGTCTTTTATATAGGAAATCAAGTTATAGAATTGTGTCAAGCTCATTGACCTAGTTTATTGTAAGGTTTTAGTTTTATAGACTGCAAACTATGAAAAGCATAACTATCAATGAAGAACATGAATGACTAAAAATCTAACAATGACCTTGATAATTTTTGAAGATGTTGAATTTTATATTTTTATGTTGTGTTCCTCTGATGATGATTTTTATTCTACTAATAGAGTTGATTGGGTCTATCACAAAACTTATATGCTAGAAATGACCTAATAACATAGTCGATTGGATTGAATGAGTGTGTAAAGTTGTGGTTGAAAAATGGAATTGAGTCAAGTTGATCGATCCAATTACCTATTATTGTAGAAGACCTACACATATAAATATAGAGTTAATTAGAGAAACTATGTTGAACATGTGCATATAATGTTAGAATGTATCGATAGGTTTGATATAGTACTATAAAAATAAAAATATATGATATATGATAATAAATGAATGCATAAAATAAAAATTACAAGGGTTAGATTCATGCTAGGTTCATCAAAATGAATATAAATTAAATTGAAGTTTATCTGAAAATCAATCCTATTTTGGAGAAGATAAACCACACTTACTCTTCCACTTATTAGTACATTTAGATAATTAGGTCATGACCAAGATAAATCTGTTAGACCTAACCAAGAGGTCCCTTACCACATTAATATCACTAGAGAAGGTTTTTAAGCCTCTAATAAAGTAAAACCATGAAATAACCCTAGTTAGGTCTTATATTTTCTTAATCACAAAATAAATTAAAATATAACCTAGTGCTCACCAAAGCTTGTGGCAAAAATGGGGGTAATAAACATAAAAGTAAACATGAATAGAATAATTCTAATTAAGTCAATATAGATATAAAACTAATACATTGAGAGAGAAATAAATTAAAAATCCATTACTTATGTTACTTATATCTAATAAAATAGAGTAATAAGAGTTAGAGATACTTACCTTGAAGACGAACCCATTGAGACTCAATCTTTTCCTTGGCCAATAGTGCTTTGAAAAAGGTTGTTTTGGTTTGTAAGGATCATTAAGATAGGCCAAAGAATTCAAGGATTTTGTAAAAGACAATATTATTATCCAAGTATAAACCCTAAGTAATGATTCCTCAAGTAGAATGTTGGAAGAGTAGATTATAAATAAGCATAAATGAATGATTAACTCTATATCTCTCTAATGGAAATGGTGAAAATGATATGTTTATATATTTGGGTCTAACCCTAGACCCTTTTAAAATATTAGCCAACTCAGTCATCCTAGTTGACCCAATTCTTAAATAAATTAATTAATTAGGTCCCAGACTAGGTCAGTTGGGCCAACTTAGTTTTATAACATGCTCATTTCTAAGAATAGAGTAAGTCCATTTGATTGTGTTTAGTAAATGACAAAAAGATATTTTGGCTTAGGTAGGGGTTATTTGAGGTGTTTAATTGCTTCAAAGAGTGTGTAAGGGAGGTTTAAATGTTGGAGAGTTTTCAATGATGTCATGGCGATGTCATGAAGGTGTCAAAATGAGTGGATGAAGTTCCTTGATAGTCTAAGTGACAATGAAAAAGTGTGTAATATGCTTATCCTAGTATGCTTGAAGTAGGCTAATTGATATTCAAAGTTTGTCTATTTAGAGATAATTAAGGATGAGTTTGAAGTATTTATCATGTGCAAGGATTCCTATCATAATTTAAAAATTATTTTAATACTTTTGTGTATGAGTGGATTTCATTTGGTTGATCATTGTTTTCATCTAGACATTTTGGGTCTAGTGGCAAAAAATCTAAGTAGGTAGTTTGTTGACATCACCATTGAAACGTGTGGATGATTCAAAGGGATTTGGTTATATGGTTATGATAATATTTTTTATTAGTTTATATTCACTAAATTTTAGGTCATGAAACAAAGTGAAACATAATATATGAAAGTACAAAGTTTGACAGTGTCTTCCCATACTTAAACCAAATTTGCAATATGGTAAAAAAAAATTGAGTAGACATTTTGATGGTGTTATATTTTGCAAAAATGAAGGTATAAATATAAAATTATCATATTTATTTATTTAATTTTTCATAGTTTATATTCTCTAAATTTTAGGTCATGCAATGAAGCACATCAAAAGATATGCATGTGCAAAGTTGGTCTTCCAGGCAGTTCTTGACATAGTTGGCTCTGTGGCTAAAAATTTTGAGTGAATAGATTAATGGAGTTATATATCACAAACATGAAGGTTTAAAGAGTATTTTGACGCAATTTTTTATTCCCCTATGAATTAATGTTATATGGTGAAAATTTGAGAGCATGCATTTGAGTGAAGCAAAAGATATATATGACCAAAGTCGGCCTTCCAGGCATATTGCAGTGGTTTCTTTAATCAATTTTGCACGAGGTAAAGTTTGAGAAACTCTCAAATATATTTATGGATCAAATTTTATCTAATATTTTATGAATTAGTGATATGATAATAAGTTCATTATGTTTAACATTGAGCAAAGTTAAAGGATAAGGATTTAACAGTGAGTGGGAGTTCATACAGATTGATCTAATGATGCATAACAAGTCAAAGTGGTCAAAGTGACTGTTGTTTAATAACATTAAATAACAAGATATTTTAAGGAGATAAATGAAGTGTGTTTGATCTAAAGTTCCAAGAAGTAATTAGATGAAGGCAATGTGCTTGATGTTTAACTATGACCATTTGAATTTGAATATTCAAATTTACAAAGGGAAAAACTAGTGCTCTATATTTTAGCTATAATGTTTGATCTAAGATGAATTTAATGGTTCTATAAAAATTAAAGTTGTATATGACTCAAATATTAATCTATGGAATCTATTTTAGATGTCTAAATGTATGTATAGACAAATAATTTGAGCTCTAAAATTGACTATGTGATTGAATGTGTTTTGCAAGTGACCTGAGAAGGTTGTTCAAGCTTGTTTTGTTATTGTTTAGATGTTTCATGATGAATTATATATTTAAAAGTGTTTTATACTCCTTTTATATGATCTATGTGGTATTTTGAATCTTAATAAATTGATATTTAGTATGAATAAATCTTAATAAGTTGATTGTGTGTTCGTTCATGATGTCCTTATGAACAAGGTTATTATTTGAGTTGATCAAGCTTGCACAAAAGAGTGAAATGATGACTATAAGAATTTTATAATGTCAAATGGGTTATTTAGAGTGGACATATGCATTTTAAAGTGGTCATATATTCCTTTTTTTATCAATGAAGTGCTAAATGTGTCAATAGGTCTCCATGAGACATATATGGGCTACAAGGGCCTACTTCAAAGGTGTAGTTGCTTAAGGGTGATCCATAGATATTATGGCCAACATTTTGAGGATTGTATTGATATATGGATTCATATGTTATAATTATTAAGGTTTAAGGCATGTCTAATGGCTAACCAATATGTTGATATTTATGAAGGCTCTATATATGGTGAAACCAAAGGAGATGGTTTTTAGATGTGAGAGGTGTGTGTATGTGAGAGTTATAAAGTGAAGGAGAGGGAAAGTGACCAGTAGATGATTTCATGAGTAGAGTGTATTTATGACTATATGTATGACCATTTTATCATGTTATTTATGGGGTGATAGAGTTATTATTGAGGAGTGAAGAATGATCTGAAAGGTGGCTTTGGATGCATTGATTATGTAGAGTTAAAGAGAGTCAATATACTTTGTATCTCTACCATTTTGGTAGGAAATAAGTATTTAAAATATATTCTATTCATAGGTGTTGTTGTGGTTTCTCAACATCTAGGGGGTTATATCTTCCTTGCAAGGTGAAACTTGCTAAAAGTCTAGTTGTTGTGGTTGCTCAGCTAGACAAGTGTTATAATGCCTTATGGGATTATAGTCTCACTAAATAAGGGTTTTTAGTTATTGATAATATATAAATGGTATAAATTAGTTCTTTTTATTATAGGATAGTATTCCAATTTTAGGGTTTAATGGGTTTTCTCCCCCAAGAGGGTTTCCCACATATGTCATGTGTTATGTGCTTGATATTGCATTGTCTCTCTTGTTCTTTGTTATGAATGATATGTATGATTCATGAAATGTTTTTGGTAAATAATTAGTATTTTCAAAGGATTTAAATTGAATTTGGATTATCTGGGATCACTAATTCACCCCCCCCCCTCTCAGTGATTGTACCTTTAACAATTAGTATTAGAGTTAGTCCTTCTTGTAAAGTTTAACCACTTGAAGGTGATCAAAGGTAAAATGGTTGATAAAGATGTTATGCCTTATCTTAAAGACAAATTTTTATGTACTTTATTATAATTTAATGCAAGAATGGATGGTTTGAAGACACATGTGCAAGATCTAGAGGCAACAGTCAAGAATATGTAGGTCATGATGAATAAAGATCTCAATCAAAGGATGGAATAATTAGAAAGTAAAGTCAGGACTTACACAGATGTGATCTTATCCAAGGACAAAAAGGATTAAATATCCACCAAAAGGGTTAAGAATGAAAATTAATAGATCATTAATAATCAAGAAGGAGGTCAAATATGAACAATGTCTTTAATGGGTATACTTCTCCTACAATCAATTTAGTCGTAGATATAGGGACCACTCTCTCTCTAGAGATAAAAAAGGATATCATATGCTAAAATTGTAACCAACAAGGTCATATAGCTAAAAACTACAAAATAGGATTTTGGAAAAAAGATATACAAGTCATTAACACCATAAAATGGTTCAAAGAGACTAAGTCTAAAGAAGAAAAGAAGCAAAATCCAATCAGTTCACCAAAGGAAGAGTATTTGTTTGTTAAAGAAGCCTTGAATACTCAAGAAGATGAGAACAAGAGATTGTTCATATATATTTGATGCTCAAATCATATGACAAGAGACAAGAGCAAGTTTATCTCTCTCAAGAAGACCAACCTAGGTGCAGTTAAATTTGGTGACAATAAATATGCTAACATAGTTGGCAAAGGTATCATGAGTTTAAAAAATGATCATACTAGGACTGAAAATGTCTTCAATGTATAAGGTTCAAAATATAATCATTTAAATGTGATCCAAATTCATAAGCAAGGAAATGTTTTAGCTTTTCATGATGATGTATGTGAAGTAAGAAAGGCAAAATATAGCAGATTAGTTACAAATGTTTATAAAATAGATAACAACATGTATGTGTTTAATGAATCCAAGAAGGAGGAGTTCTTCATGATTTAATTGGAAGAAATCTTGTTTTGTCATAAAAGGCTTGGACATATAATTTTTGATAATATGGTAAAGATTAGTTTAAATGGGTTAGTAAGGCCCAAGATTTCTAATATTCTTTATTCTCTTTGCAAGGCATGTCTTCATAGAAAGTAAACCAAGAGAAGATACAATACCAAGGAATTATCCACTATTTATCCATTAGAGTTGATCCACATTGATCTATGTGGACCTATGAGAACTCAAAGTATTCAAGGTAATATCTACTTCATGCTTCTCATTGATGATTTTACTTGGATGACTACATATTCTTTCTTAAAGAAAAATTAGAAGATTTTACAAGATTTGTGGAATTCAAAGCTCTTGTGAAAAATAATAAAGGTTTAAATGTCAAGTGTGTGAGATTAGATAGAGGATGTGCGTTTTGGTCTCATAAGTTCGATGATTTTTGTTAAGAATAAGGGATAAGAAGATAATATTTTATTACTAGAACACCACAACAAAATGGTGTTGTTGAAAGGAAAAATAGGACTATTGTAGAGATTATTAGAACCATGATTGAAGATGTAAAATTATTAGATGGTTATTAGGAAAAGGTAGCCAACACTTTAGTTTACATTCTAAATAGGTGTCAAATTAGAGTAAATGGTGATAGACTCCTTGTGATTTATGGAAGAATAGAGAAGCTAATGTCAAACATTTTAGAGTGTTTAGGAGTAGGTGCTTCATCAAAAGAGATGAAGATAATATTGGAAAAAAAATTTCAATATCTAATGAGGGAATCTTCTTAGGTTACTCTTTTATCAATACTACCTATAGGTGCTTCAACAATAGACTTCATAATATTGTTGAAAGTTCAAGTGTAAGGATAGATGAGACAAGTAGAGTTAAGAAGACAAAATTATAGGTGACTCAATTTAGAATTCTATTACAAATAATGATGAATTATTCATTCAAAAATATGATGAAGATGAAGAGGAGGAAGAAATACAAGACTCTATAGCTCCATCTATAAGAATTTAGAAAGATCATCCAATCTCTTAAGTTATTGGAAATGTTGATGCAAGGTTGCAGACTAGAAGGAAAATATTGATCAATCAAAATCAATAAGACTCAATTTTTTTATCCATGACTGAGCACAAAACATTTATGGAAGCTAAGAAAGATTAAATTTGGAATGATGTAATGGATGAAGAAATTGATCAAATAGAAAAGCATGAAACATCAGACTTAGTTCCTAGGCCAAAAGATAAAAATGTGATAGGTACCAAGTGGGTTTTCAAAAACAAGATGAATGAGAAAGGATAAGTCACAAGGAACAAGTCTATATTTGTGTGTAAAGGATATGCTCAGGTTGAAGAAATAGATTTTGATGAGACTTTTATTCTTGTGGTAAGAATGGAAGCAATTAGACTCTTCTTGGAATATGCAAGTTTCAAGGGTTTTAAGGTATATTAAATGGATGTGATATATGCATTCTTGAATAGAAACTTAGAAAAAATCTGCATTGAGTTACTTGAGGGATACTTCATGCCAAGTAATCAATATTTTGTGTGTAAACTTAAGAAGGCTATGTATGGTCTTAAACAAGCTCCTAAAGCTTGGTATGATAGGTTACAAAGTATCTTTTGAGTCAAGGTTTTAAAAGGGGGTAGTTGATAGTAATTTGTACATTTAGATAGAAGGTAATCATTAATTGATACTTTTTGTATATGTTGATGACATGGTTTTTGGATCTGACAATGATAAAATGAGTAGATAATTTACAAATATTATGAAGACTAAGTTTGAAATGTTAGTGTTGGGAGAACTATCTTTCTTCTTAGGATTAGAGATTAATCAACTTGATGTAGTGATATTCATTTCATAATCTAAATACATCAAGGATATGCTAATGAAGTTTGACATGATGTATTTTAAGCCAATGGGTACTCTAATGATCATAGGATGCAAGTTAAGTAAGTTGGATGACTCACCAAAAGTTATTCAAACTTTGTATAGATCCATGATTGGAAGTCTTTTGTACTCTACTACTTCTAGGCCTGATATCATGCAAGTAACGGGTCTTGTAGGAAGGTTTCAATCTAACCATAGATAATCTCACTTAAAATCAATCAAAAGGATCTTGAGATATCTCAAAGGCACCATAGAGTATGGTTTATAGTATCCTAAGAGTAAATAATTCTCTTTGAAATCATATACTAAAGCAGATTTGGCAAGATGTGTGGATGATAGGAGGAGTACCAGTGGTGGGGTCTCCTTCATGGGGAATGCTTGGTTTCTTGGTTAATAAAGAATCAAGCCTCTTTATCTCTATCAACTGTAGAATCTGAGTATATAGCAATTGCTTCTAATTGCACTCAAGTCATGTGGATGAAATAAATTTTGGAGGATTATAAGGTAAGATAAAATGGACCTTGTCCTATGTATTATGACAAAACTAGTGCAATTAGTATCTCAATGAATCCTTTTATGCACTCAAAAACTAATCACATTCCTATTAAATACCATTTCTTGAGATAATAGTGATTAATCAAAGTGTTAAGCTGGATCATGTGCCTATAAAAGAGTAGCTTGCAAATATTATGACCAAACCAATATCAAAAGCTACATTTGAGTATTTAAGACAAAGATTGGGTGTCATTTATTTCTTTGTGAATAAATATAATGTCTTTGGCTAAAGGTTAGCAACAAGTTCATGATATTTCTCTAGATTTTTATAAATAAGCTATAGTGCAAATGCAAAGCTGGTGGTCATGGAAGTATCTTAAGAGAGAAGGATAGTAAGTCTATATGGTGATTCTTCATGGTGTGTGGAGATATAAATATGATAAATTGGTTTAATTACTTAAATATCTTATGGGGATTCCCTCTCATATGTTTCTTGGTAAGATCCATCAAATTTTAGTGTTTTGTGTGTTGTTTATTCATTAGTTGTAGTGCTTGGTTAAAGAGTGTTGGCATGTAGCAAGAGGATGTTGTCAAGGCAAGAAGAGGTAGGTTAAAGGTAAGGGGGAGTTTTTATCATCTTTATAAGGTGTTCATATCTTATTGGTATTATTTTTAGTCCCTTAAGATCATTTGGTGCCCACTTTTTCATTGTATCAAAGGGGAAGAAAGTTCCTATTTGAGAGTGCTTGAAGAGACAGAAGGAAGGTGAGTTATTTGATGGGTGTTGACATCAATGACAAAGGATGATATTGTTGAAGATTTTTAAATGATTTCATGGTGATGTCATGAAGGTTTCCAAGTGAGTGGATGAAGTTTCTTGATATTACAACTAACAATGACAAAGTGTGCAAAATGCTTATCCCAGTATGCTTGAAGTAGGCTTGGTTGATCTTTAGAGTTTGTCTATTTAGAGATGATTAGGGATGAGTTTGAAGTATTTATCATGTTTAATGGGTACTATCATAATTCAATAATTATTTTATTTCTTGTGTGCATGAGTGTATTTCATCTAGTTGATCATTATTTTCATCTAGACATTTTGGGTTTAGTAGTAGAAAATTTGAGTAGACAGTTTGCTAACATCACCATTGCCACATGTGGATGAGTCAAGGGGAGTTGGTCACATGTTTGTGATAAAATTTTTGCCTATTTTATATGTAATAAATTTTATTTCATATGATCTAAACATAATATATGCAAGTGTAGAGTTGGGCTCCCAGGCAGTTTGATAGTGTTTTCCCATACTTAGAAAAATTTGCAATATGGCAAGAAAAGTTGAGTAGGCATTTTGATGGTGTTATAATTTACACACATAAATGTTTAAATAGAAAAATATAATATTTTTTTGTTCATTTTTTTTCCTAGTTGATATTTTATAAATTTTATGTCATACTATGAAGCGCATCAAAAGATATGCATGTGAAAAGTTGGCCTTCCAGACAGTTCTTGACATAGTTGGCTATGTGGCTGAAAAATCTGAGTGAGTAGATTAATGGAGTTATATATCATATGAATGAAGGTTTCATGATTATTTTTACACATTCTTGTATTCTAATATTAATTAATATCATATGGTGCAAATTTTATAGCATGCATTTGAGCACAATAAAAGATATATCTATCCAAAGTTGGTCTTCTAGGCATATTACAGTGGTTCCTTTACTTAGTAAATTTTGAAAAAGGTAAAGTTTGAGAAACTATCAAAGATATCAATAGAGAAAATTTTATCTAATATTTTAGGAATAAAAAATATGATAATAATTTCATGATTTTTAATATTGAGCAAAGATAAAGGATAAGGATCTAACAGCAAGTGGGAGTTTGTACAGATTGATCTAACGATGTATATCGAGTCAAAGTGGTCAAAGTGATATTTGTTTAATGATGTTAAAGACAAAGATATTTAGAGGATATTTATGGAGTGTGTTTTTTCCAAATTTATAGGAATAAATGAGATGAATTCAATGTGCTCAATGTTTAACTGTGACCATTTGAATTTGAATATTCAAATTTACAAAAGGAAAAACTAGTGCTCTGTATTTTGGCTCTAACTTTTGATCCAAGATGAATTTGATGGTGTTGTAAAAATAAAAGTTGTAGAGGACACAAAGGCACATCTAATGAACCTATTTTAGAGTTTTCAGTGTATTTACAAACAAAATATTTTTAGCTCCAAAGTTTAATGTGTGATTGATTATATTCTGCAAGTGACTTGAGAAGGTTGTTCGAGCTTGTTTTGTTGTTGTTTGGATGTCTCATGATGAATTATCTATTTTAAATTATTGTATAATAATTTTTTATGATATGTGTGGTATTTAAAATATTTAAAAATTAATATTTAGTATGAACAAATCTTAATAATTTTACTATGTGTTCATTCATGATGTCCTTATGAATAAGGCTATTGTTTGAGTTCATTGAGTTTGCATAAAAGAGTGAAATGATGACTGTAAGCATTTGATAATGTCAAATGGATCATGTGGAGTGGACATATTCATTAAAAATTGGTCTTGTGTTATTTTTTTTCTTAATAAAGTGTTAAATGGGTGAATAGGTCTCCATGAGACCTATAAGGGCTCAATTGAAAGGTGTAGCTGCTTAAGAGTGACCCATGGATGTTATGGCTGACATTTTGAGGGTGGTATTGATTTTTGGCTTCATATGTTAGAATACTTAAGGTTTAATTAATGTCTAATGGCTGACCAAGGTTTTGATATTCATAAAGGCTCAATATATAGTGAAACCAAAGGAGATGGTTTTTAGATGTGAGAGGTGTGTGCATGTGAGAATTATGGAATGAAAGAGAGGGAGAGTGCATAGTAGATGAGTTGATGAGTAGATAAAATTAAGTAATATGTGTATGAACATGTAGTCATGTTATTTATTGGGTGATATATTTTTTACTAAGGAGTGAAGAATGATTGAAAAGGTGGCTTTGGATGGATTGAGTGTGTAGAGTTGAAGAGAGCTGATATACTTTATATCTCTATCAGATTGGTAGGCATCAGTGTTTAAGAGATGTTTTATTCATAGGTATTATTGTGGATGCTCAAATTCTAGTGGGTTTTAGCCTCTTTTTAAGGTGAAACTTGTTAAAATTCTAGTTGTTGTGGTTGGTCAGCTAGATAGGTGTTGTTACACCTTGTGGGATTATAGTCTCACTAAATAAGGGATTATAGTTCCTTGATCAATTGTATCTGGTCTAAATTAGTTCTTATTATTATAGGATATTAGTCTAATTATAGGTTATAGTATTTTTTCCCCCCAAGAGTGTTTCCCACATATGTCATGTGTTATGTGCTTGATCTTACATTATCTCTCTTGTTATTTATTATGAATGATATGTATGATTTATGAAATGATTATGGTAATTGATTAAGAGTTTGAAAGGATTGAAATTGAATTTGGATTATCTGGTCTCACTGATTCACCCCCCCCCCTTCTTAGTGATTGTACCTTTAATATTCAAAACTTAGGGAAGTATATAGGAGAGGTTTGTGCTAATTACAAGTGGTGGTATAAGGGATAACAATATTGCGAAGCACCAATGGTCTACCCACCCCTTTCTTGGTGCACCCTTTAAGGTATGCACTTAGAGAGATTAAGACTCAATAGGTTCCTATAAGAGAGAAATCATCAGCAATTGATAAAGTTTGAAAATATTATGTCTATATAGATAGCATCCTATCACAAGTAGGTATTTATGTAGGAGTTAACTTGTAGGGAACAACTAAGAGGCATTGGGAAAGGGCTTATTATCACTCAAGGGATGGTTCATAGGATTTTAAAACTTTTTTGTAGTATCAAAAAAATATTTAAATCATATCCATCACTTCAATAAGGTGTTATCCAACATCCTAAATGGATTTAATCTACTAATTATCATGTTTATCTTTGATCACGTGAAATAATTCCTTGGAGACCTTATCACCCACGTTGATCCAATGCAATTAGGCCCATATTTGAGCCCCCAAGCATTGTAATTATCTATAGTTTGAATGAATTGCTTGATATTTACCACTTTTAGTTATAGAGGCTTATAAAAGGGGATTATTCAATCACTACCATCACATGACTCTACTTAGATGAGGTGGTGAAATAGGAATGCCACCTTATCTTTGCAAGTTGTCAACCATCATTTTAGATAAATTAATTGGTCTATGTGAGTGTATCATACCAACACTAAATTAAACCTAGTTACTTAGCTAATTGAGGGATGAGCTCTCAAACTCTATGAATGTGGGTGATGGTAAGCCCATGCTCCAAAAGCACAGTATTCTAAAAAATATATTTTTTGGATTTTAGGCTGTTTGAATCACCAAGTGATATAAAAGTGGATGGATGAGGGATTTAAAAGTAAAAAATCCATCATGGCTTCTAATGTCAATGAAAAATAGTTGTTGAAGGAGAATTAAGGTTGTGTGGAAAGCATTACCCAATAAAATTACTTAAACACATGATCAAATCCACCTCAAATATTTTACCAAGTGTACCAAACTTTAGAAATGGGATGTTGCATGGTATTAGGGTCATAAAACCCAAATTTATTACACATAAATATTCAAGATTCCCTTTTTTTGGTTATCTAATGTATCATAAGATGACCAATCTTATAAGTAGGCTACTCTACCATATTAGAGTTGCCACAAATTGCCCAATCGATATCTAAGAGTTCATTATTAATCCACCACCATAAATATAATATTTCATGAGTTTTTTTTATGCATACACATTAATGATCACAAAAAATTAGTTATCAATACTAAAACGTACCAATATGACATGATATGTGGGTCAAATCTAGAATCCACATAATTTGGACGCCATTTTTAAGAAATAAATATAATTACACCCACATGACCCACATCATGATTCATTTTTAGAATTGTCTATTATGCCAAATTACTTTACTAAGAGAACAAAGAAGGAAAATGACCACCTTAACTTTTGGAAGGTAGAGAATGTCCATTTTTGAAAATTTCCTTCAAAAATATCAAAAACATATTTTTTATTTGAGTTTGTTATACCCCAAACATTCCTTGAGAATCAATTCATGGAGTACAAGTGTCAAAAGACATATCTTTATCATACAATCCCTCTAGGTCTTCATAATAATTTTTAAGTAAATGAACATTATTGGAATGTATAAAATCTTAAAGTTGAAAAGGTCATCTATCTACATATTCTACCACATACTCTTCATCTATCTAGCCTCTTGGTGAGGATGGATGTGTTAGTCTATGAGAGAGCCACGATATAAAGTATTTTGGGATCATTTACTTGCTTCTTGATAGGGAGATATATGTTAGGAGAGAGACAAATAATCTAGAGAAATCTCTTGTGATATTAACTAGGTAAAGACTATGAACTAGAAATAACATTAGCATCCATGAGATGCTAAAAAACCAAGGTTTATTTATTTCAAATTTGGTATGAACAAGTTCCTTAGTAGGTTGAACTAACTAAGTAGACTCCCTAGTAGGTTGAGTATTTTGTATCAGCTCTAGTGGCATAGAGTTTGAAGAAGGTTTGGCATTGCTAATAGGGAACTAGTTGATAAGACCCTTATTGTGGTTATTTTTGCATCCCTTATAGTTTTCCACCTATTTTCATGGGTGTTATTATATTTATCAATAGTGGGATTGGGCATTCATTTATTATTAGAAAATATAACAAGTAATCATTTACCTTGTTATTAGTAGCTTGTTAGTGAAAAACATGTATTTGGCAAGTTGGTATACAAGACACATTAAGAATGAAAAGAATCACCAACCTAGATATCAACAAAATCCTTAAGGTATTTTGATAATTAACTTTAACATAGACCCTTTGGGTGGAACAAATATAACCAAGTAGGTTCATGGAAAATTACCTTAGATTTATCAGTAGTGGGATTCAACATTGGTTTGTTGAAAGGAAAATACAATGTTTAATCCTTTATCTTTTGACTAGTAGCTTGGTAGAGAAAACAAGTGTTGGGCAAGTAGATATACAAGACACATTGAGAATGATGAGAAATAATAACCTAGATATCAACAAACTACTTAAGGTCTTTTGATAAATCAACTTCAACATAGGCCCTTTTCTAGGGATGAGCCAAATAGAACTAAGTAGGTTAATTGAAAACTACACAACTAATGGAGGACATGATTTAGTTGATCAAGTATTATAAAGGTAGCATTAAACTATTAAACTCAATCCAAACAAGGAATTTAAGAACAATATGCTCAGATATTACAAACTCCCTTATCCAAGGCAAAATAACCATAAGGAAGTTACAAACATAATAGGTGGTATATTTATTCATAATCATTCCTACATGGGTAGGGTCAGAAAAAGCAACAAAGATAAACCCTTGATCATATTTTAGACACTTTCAAGCTTGATGCCATGAGTAGTACAAGTAGATTGAACCCAATAATTAAACATAATTTTATAAGGAATGAAATAATAAAATAACCTATTAAACAAAATTGTTCTAACCATTCACAAGCAGAGTTAAACTCAAGAAAAGGTAAAATGACATCAAGTTCAGATTTTTTACTTTTTGGAAGACTTTGGGTATAACCTTCCTTAGATGTTTGAGTGGGGATGCCATTGCTCAAATCTCCATTGTCTCCTTTCATGGCTTCAATGGTCAGACATAATGGAGAAGAGGACATAATAATAAGCTAAGCTCACCCTAAGGTGAGGCTCTCTAGAGGAGAAATAAATGAAAATATCCCACAAGATCTAGAAATGACAATGGAATCAAATATTGAAAAAAAAGAAAAATTAATGGTGGTGCACATAGATCAAAACCCTAGCAGAGTGTCTCCACCATTAGTATTTTTAGGAACATGTTGCTTTTGAAATTCTTTTATGAGAACCCCTTTCTTAAGGATTCTTTCTTGCTTATCTTGAGTTTATTCTTGTAACTTCTCTTTTGGTAATTAATATTTTAATAGCATTTTCTTTTCAATTTGTTCCCTTTGCTTATCTTATTATTCCATTTATAATTACTCTTTGTGTAACTTGTATGTTTCCTTTTATTCCTTTTGTAACCTTTCTTGATTTAATGTCTCCTTTCATAAATTTCTTATTCTAATTTTGGCTTTTATAGCCTTTCTTACTCTAATTTTCCTTTTGTATCATTTATTTCTCTAATTTTCATTTTATATCCTTTCTTACACTAAATTTACCTTGTGAAGCCTTTATTTATCTTATTTTTTTATTTTTTTCTATTTGCACTTTTTCCTTAGAAGATACATTCATAGTGTCAGTGAGTTACTTGATTGATTTATCTAAAATAGGATCACCACTATCAATGATGCTTTGTATTTTGTTTTTCAAAGCCTAAAAATATCCATATGATGCCCATGCATTTTATGATATGCTTTGATCTTCTTATAGGATGCGTAGGAGGTAAATTAATCAACTTGCTTTGAAGCATATCTCTTAAAGTTTCACTTGGTTTTTTTATGTAAAATGTTTATACCATTTATTGTAGATGTATGTTGCTTTTTAACCCATACTTGAGATTATATATTTTGATGCACAAAATATTTGTATGGAGATGTAAATATATGATTAACACTGGCATGCTCTAGATTCTTTGTATATGTGACCTTGTTTTCAGGTGATGCGATCTTAAAACTGAAATATTGATTTTGCTTTTCCAACTCTTCTATGAATGCTCTTATAGTGACTATTTAGTCTTGACTAGATTAATAAGTGCAAGCCTTACATACTACTTATTGAATATACATACAAACACCATCAAGAGGATGTGTGGGAGGTGGAGGGGTTTAGGAAGGACATGTTTGTTACCTTCATTTTTTACTATAGTGTGGGTCATTAAAGACTCCATAGACATAGAAGATGTATTATGATTGATTGTAACCTATATTTTATTTTAAATTTATGTTCCTAATTTATTTCATGATTATGAAAGATATTGAATATTTTTGGTTGACATCATGAAACTAAAATAATCATTACTTAAATTAGAAAGTTTACACTGTGAATATCCAATATAGCCATTATATGAGGTGCATAATAGAGAACCGACCATAGATTCAAACCCATGAGGTATTTATAGAAATAAATAGATGTTATTTATAAAAAATTAGATAAATGAAGCCCAAAAATTAATGTTAAAATAGGTACACCATTTGTCCTCTGGGTTGAATTTACTAAAAATAGTAAATTTTAAATTCCAAAAAATCTATACAATATTTTAAGGAACAAAAATAGTTTTTTCATCCACTAAATATTACTAAAAAAAGTTTAAACATTTGGAAAATAAATTCATTTTGATCTAAATATTAGCTAATCAAATAATAACATTAATATGAGAATGAAAGTAACTAGGCATAGTGTGTTTGACTTGTAGGATCTCATATATATTGATCCAAGTCATAAATAGTGAACAAGGCCCAAAGGGAAGTAAATACAGAGGATTCAACCATTTCATAGCTTCATTATCCCATATCTAGGGTACATTGAGAGTAACATCCCAAGGTTAACTGATTACTAGTGCACTAAAATAATAAAGGCTAAATCCTTCATATGGTTGAAATTCAAAAACTCTATGTTTCCAATATAGCATGAGGTACGTGAAAACTAAAATATATATACAGTATTGTCTAATGGCTTAAGAATTGGGGCAGTAACCCTCACACCATGGTTTAGGTAAAATTAAAGACCACTTGGCCTAAAAAAAACAACTCATATGAATTTAAAATTTATTGAAACATATTTTAGGGAAAGAAAAATAAGAAAAGAAAAATGAAATTGAAAACCAAAATAAAAGAAAATATTTTTGTGTGTATAAATCATAAACTAATCAAAAACCAAATTAGGAGAGTATTGAGGGGCTAAGAAAATATACCAGAGGAATCTTTAAGAAAGTTGAGGACAAGGTATGGTCAGGAAAAGACAACATGAAGACAAAAAAAGAAGTTATGGCTAAAGCACTGACATATTATTCTTTCTCTCATGATTCTTATGTTTAGTCTTTTGTTGGGCATTATGTGTTCTGTTTAGGTTGTGTTACATAATCAAAAAAAAATTAAGCTTTGGTAAAAGTTTAATGGCTTCTTGGGGGGTGTTTACCTTTTTTTAGTTTTTTTAATCTAAACCATTACATCTTTTCTTATTTTTAAGGTTGTGGGGAATTTTAAACCCCATTTATTTATAAATATCCAAAAGAAATCTAAAACCCCAGACAAAAATCATAAAAAATAATGCTCAAAAATATACGGGTTCACCAATATACTTTACGCTATTTTTTATTTAATAATAGATATGTTGTATAATAGGTGTAATAATAGATAGAAAATCAAAATGCTAAATATGTATAATTATTAAAAATTCTAATTTGAAACTTGTTAAATATGGAAAACTACTATTTTGGGAAAACACTAATTAGAAAGGTACTTATGTCAAATCATGATTTTTATTGATTATTTATAATGGCTAATAGTGTTTACTAATAGAAGAAAATATTGTTATTGTGCCTGATTAGTGATGGAATATAAAATTATTTTTGGATACTTTTATGTTCTTTCGATACTATTGCAAGTTGGTCATATATTTTGATTACAGACTTGTCCTAGTTTACTGTGACTGATGATTGATAGTGAAAATAGAGAAAAACCTAATTGTGATAGTGTAGGTCCAACAACAATATATGAGAATATTCATGGATACCATCTTGTTCCCCAAATACTAGTATAAACCACTTACTTCCTTTGATTGTAGACTTGTCTATGTAGACCATGATGAAAATCAAATCGATTTGCCTTATACACCTATGTCTTTTGATTAGGATAAGATATATAAATTTAAATTGTGTCACACATAATTTGATGTTTTATTTTAATTTTCATTAAAAACCCTATGGCTTTTTTGACAACTAGAAAACCTATAAAAAAAGATGAGTAGTGTAATGGGTTGAGTTGGCCCCAATCACCCCTTGATGATTGAACACTACCTACATATCCAAATAATGTGAAGAGGGAAATCAATCCCATGTAATAATGGTTAAAAGAGGGTTAAGACTGCATATACATAATTATCTTAGAGGAATGGTGAATAAGAATCATGTATCTAGTTGCAAGTCACGTAGTTTAGGATGTGTCAATAATTAGAATTTTTAAGTAATTTTGACCATATTTAGGTATCTACATTGGGGGATTCTGAAAGCATATTTAGGAGACCACAAAAAAGTGAAGAAAATCACAAGGAACCCTATATAAGTTACCAAAGCACATAGAAGTATTTTAAAACCTTATAAATGTTTGCATTTTGCACACAAGGATCCCAAATATGAAATGAGGGCATATAGGGCTCCAACATGATCCATATATTGTATATATGGGAGTATAATTCTATTTTAATATAGATGTTTATATAATTCCCCCAAACTTAAATGTAGGTATAGATGTGATCAATGAAACTCATAGGATAGCTTAGTATAATTATGGTGAGGTTGTCCTCATCTATGCAAGATATATTAAATGAATAACTCATAATTAAAATACAAGTATAATGCCCAAGTAGGAAATGTATAAATCATTTACAAAAATTATTAATATATAATCATGTGTCTAGGAATTAATATGATCATATTGTACCAAGATCTGAGTAGTGTTCAAGGATCAATAAAGTGATGTTATGGTTGCCCACTAGTGTAGTAATTGAATGCACAAAATTAGTTGGCTCCAAAAAGTGATATAGGATGAATTATGATCAAATATTTATAATTTTTATCATGCCCCTATGGGAATGAATATATGTGTTTATATGTATTTTCATGTAATGCTTGAACTCAATGTAGTGTCATATGAAAAATTGTCATGTTGCAACCAAGGGGCAAGATATGTATGATAGGCTCAATGGTGAGAGGGAAAAATAATGTTTCTTGATATATTATTTTTATACAAATGGTGTATACAATAATCTCATAAATGCATTGGGGTTATGACTCCCCTATTATAAATTCAAAATATGTCTTGTGTAGGTGATGCACCTCTAAGAAGGCTAGGTATAGAAATAAATCATAATCATAGTGGTGAAAACATAAATTATATGGTACCAAGGTGTAATATATATTTAATTATTTATCACAAGGTATATTACGTAAGAATCCATGAAACAATAACATGTAGATATCCATGTATGCACACCAAATGTAAATGATAGCAAGATATGCTTGATATATCTAAATTAGCTCTATATAATAAATGGTAAACTATAAATATGTCACTATATGAATCTATTATATGAGATTCCCTGATAGGATATGTATGGTCATTAACCATATATAACCTATATATCCTACATCTTACCCACTCAAAGTACACCATGATAAGCATGTGTGGAAAACATGAATATATAGGCCTCTAGCATAGGTAGATAAAAATGATATGTATCATTTGACCAAGAGAAAGGAAAATAATTTTTTGATTTTTGTGTTTCATTATTTTTTTGTTATTTTTTTCATTTTATAATGAAATCACAAAATAATATATGTAAAATAATTATGCATCAATGAGGCACTAGATGTAGGTGAGCATTACTAGTGTATAAGGTAGCTCAAAGTATAATGCCATAGTCATGAATAGTTAGATGTAACATATTAAGTATCAAATATATCATATAATAGGAAAATAAGTCCCTAAATCATTAAATGAGATAACCACTATAGAGATAAACAAATATTCTATCACTTCCATATATGTGAGGATTGTAGTCCAAATATATCATATATAGTGGAAGTTTTTATATGTAGTAATAATCTCAAGAACTATATGATTAAGTAAAATGAGTCATAGACATGTGTCAAAAATAAAAATAAACAAGGGTCATAATATTAAATAAATAACATTTATGGTAAATAAATTAAGCAAAGGTGTCGTAAATAGGGAAATGTCAAAAGATGTATGTGATAAAGCTCGCACTATGCTATATGAAGTAATAATTCATATGTTTGGGGTCATGAAAATATCCCAAGCACATATCATCATGTATTAGATCATAATTTTCATAACTTAAGTCTTGAGTGTATTGGTATTTATTATTTTCCTTAAATGTTGTTGATTGTGAAACATCTTTAGGAGGTTTATTTTCTTTGTTAAAAATATCCTTTCCTACGAAAGTTTGGTAGTCAAGCATTATCCTATTTTGATCAATGAGCTCATGAATTTTGTCCCTATAATAGTATGATATTAAAAAAAAAATCATTGTAATATTTTGATCTATACCTTGGATTGATTTCATGTGTAGGTGGTAGATCAATCAAGTTATTGTCTAATAAAATAGTTAGTATTTCATATTGATTTTTGAAAAACTTATTGGGTTAAATTGTGATAGGTCTCATTGTATGTGTTACTTATTTATTAAACTTAGTATTATATGTTTTTATGGTAGGTGCATGGTCATTAGAAATGTTCTAATTCCTAAGAGGTGATGTATGAACCTTGGGTCAAACTAATCCTTCTTCTCGAAGGTTGGTAGCCATATTACTAAGATAAGTGAATGATTTTTAAGTTGTTTTGAGTAGATTATTTTTTATAGGTTTTATAGGAATATTGATGAAGATATATTACATTTTAATATCACATGGTTAAAAAATAAATGAGTGCATATGATAATAAAATCTAAATATGTAATCGCACATATCCTCCTTTTCAGACTGTTTAAGATATTATATGTTTTCATATGTTTTTATAGGTGCATTATTATTAATTTATCTATCTAATAAATCCTCTTTTAATCATATAAATGAATGTATGGACCCACTAGTAAATTAAATAACTAATCCAAGGCCTCACCAACCAATGAGCGAGGAAAACACATAAATAATATTAAACATGAACTTCATAGTCTCCTATATATATATATATATATATATATATATATATATATATATATATGGCATAAGAGTGTACTTGAAATTCACCATGACCATTAATAAATTTAAATTTTGGAACCACTAAGTCACAAGGAATAGGCATGGAAAGCACATCCTTTGCAATAGGATGGGAAGTCACAATATCATGCATGACCTTAGTGTAGACACTTGGTAACATTAATTTTGACATACATGACTTGTGCATACACATTTAACTCTTGCACATACTTTTCCCTATCCATTTACTTATTAATTTTATTTACCAACCTAATTTATTAGTATACATATTCATTATCTCCATAGTCTATGCCAAAACACTCTATAATCCTAAGTAGATGTTTCCACATTCCATATCAATGATTTTACTTGTTTGGATTGTCAATGGTAGTTGGATAGTTATGATATGATATAGGTGTCTAAGCTTCATCAACATCATCCATGAGTTTTTAATGTTTATTTTTCAAAATAAAATGTCTCCCTTGGGTTAGACTATACAAATCATGCCTGAAGGTCATACTTATTGAATATATGCTAACTTGGTCATTATTTAGCATGTATAGTGAGAAATCCATTTTTGCATCCTTAAGACATTATCTAAATGAATACACATCCAAAACCTTTTAAATTAGAAACCCTAAATCCAATTTTGAATACAAAATGAAATTTAAGTTCAATGTTATCAAGTGAATAAAACCCAAGCATTACATTGCATTCTAGTGGATCATGATTGAACACACACACATAACTAAGATAGCTACATGTTCTTTGAGCTCTCTTTAGAATATTGGAATGTAGGCAATTCTCAATCACTTAGTGGGGAGTCATTAATACTATTCAACCCATATTTCTAACCCCTTTTTCCAATTCAAACTTGTGTCTAAATTGAACCTAGGGTTTTCAAGGCAAAACAATAAAAATTAGAATTTGCACATAATATTGAGCACAAGAAAGTACATATAAATAATCTAAAAATATAGGTATAATTATCTAAGTGGCAAAAATGAGAAAAAATAATTTGGACACTACTATTAATCATATGTGTTTAAGTTTTATAGGTATCATCTTAGTAAATTATGAGGGTTTGTTTCCAAATCTAAACAGTTATGTAAATCAAAGAACATTTTTTAGATTACTAGCATATACAGTGAATAATATAAATTAGAAAATAAACTAAGTGCCTTTTATCCCTTCTTTGTTTGGTCATTTCTAAAAATAGTAAATGTAATCAATCTCTCTTTATAATTCATATTTGTATGGTAAATATCTTATCTTGCATAATATAAATTTAAATAGTTTTACCTTGTTTAGATCACCCTTAATCCAAAATAATATAAAACATTCTTAGTAAACCTAATATTTATTTTAAGTGTGACAAACCCTAGGTATTTCTTCCTTGAGTCTTTATTTTCCTTATTAGGGTTTTAAATTTTATTTCTAATTTCCCCTTATTCACATAATAAATGCCCTAACATATGTATAATGGATGTCAATAGTTTATATTTTAAGATTCAAGGTATGATTTTCATGATTGAATTTATCTTTCCTAAATTATGTATCATATTTCTAGTTTATGCAATTTAATGGGTTAAATTTATCTATAATAAACCTAAGGAAGATGTTAATAATGATGAGCTCATAGATCTTACCATTAAAACATATTGTATGAATGTTGACTATGAGATGTTTTTGGTTACTACTCATTGGGAAAGGGCATGTATGAATTTTTTCAATCCTTATCCCCCTAGACATCAAGGTAGTGATAGCCACCATTGACCCCAAATTATTTACCCTAGGCTTATATTGGATTCAATGGTTCATCTCATCACAACTCAAAGAGGTAGGATGCATCATCATGTTCAATGAAATGGAGGAAGTAAAATAGTCCCCCTAATCCCCCTCCATGTCCTAGGGCACTATCAAATATGACTAGAGAGTATGATATTATTGATCAATTTTAGAATACTATAGCTAAGATATGAATATTAGAGTTTATAAAGATATGTTTAACATAGCAATGCATGATGAAACTTTAAAAAAAGTATAGATCCAACTTATTTTTCATATATTGTGAATACATTGAAGGATAGCAAACATACAATTTATTTTGAGAAAGAATATTTTCCCACTCAACATACTATAAATCAAAATCTCCCATTGTTGATTTAAGTGTGAATTTTAAATAAGGGAGTTAAGAATGTTTCGGTAGATAATAAATCAATATTAAATATTTATAATATCATTTTTTTGCAAATGCTTACAATTAATATGGACTTTATTCATAAATCAAGAAAGAATATAAAAGGATTTAAGTGCTAGTATCAATCATTTTCAATGTGACAGTGGTCCCTACAATGTTAACTTATAGATTTCATTTATGTCAAATCATTTGCATTATAACCTAATCTTAGTAAAACCTTGGATTCATTATATGGAGGTTACTCCACCCACCTTACATCAATGTTTAAATTTGTATGTACATGTCTTGCAGATAGTCACCTTTCAATTATTATAAGATATTAAAACCTAGTGATTTATGTATACCACAATATTTTGATCCTCATTATTCTATAATACCTCTATTACAAGTCATGCCATTATATAAAATAATTAAATATGAAGTTTTAGAGTCTAGAAAAGATAATTAGAATGATTCAATTCCAAATATATCACTTAATCAAGAAACTATAAAAGAAAAGGTTAATAAAATTTATGAAAATTTGAAATCATGGGAGTCTTTGGGTGACAGATCTTAGAAAGATAAGATCAATGATCTTGATACATCGAATGTTGAGGATCATGATAGGGGCTTATATGGGTTATTCCAAATATAAGATGTGAGAATTTTGATGTGGGTGAGGGTTTTGAGGAAGGAACAATAACAACATGTTGATTTAACCTTTCTCCTTTAGGGTCAATCGGGGGAAGGAGGTTGTCTTCAATAATTAAATTAAATGAGGATCGGATATCATTGGTAGAGAGGCTTAAAGGTCAAAATTTAATGAGTATCATTTTGTATTTCTCTCTAGATCCATATGTTGATGAAGAAGGTCTTTAACTGAGGGTACTTGATATGGTGGTTGATAAATCTTTCTCCATATTTTAAAATGCTCTAATAGGGAAATTCTTAGGTTCTAGGCTAAAAATTGATATTTTTAAGAGTTGGAATTATATGAAATGGAAATTTAAAGAATAGGTAGAGTGATGTAGGAGCATACCAAGCTTTGTGCAATCTTGCATCAATCAAGAATAGAGTGTGGTGCATTTATGTGGGTTTCTATTTTTTGGATTTATTTTTGTGCACTTGTTAACCTCTTATAATAATGTTATAAAAGTATTCCTTTACCTCAAAAATCATAGATATCTTTTGACTATTTATATTAGTCTATGGGGGTTGTTATATCACAAAAAATTGTCAAAAATGGTTCTTTGAATGAGATAGTAATTAGTTGATAAATTTTTATGAAGTCATAACATATGAAACTTATAATAGCATGAGGTTTCAAATTTTTAGACCATTTGGATCTACTATGGAAATGTACCAATTATTATACTAGCATGAGGTTTCCTTACTTTTAATAATGTTGTGAAAGTAATTATATGTTGAAACTTGGTAGGATCATATAATTTGACATTTACAATCTCTGCACAAAATTTAAAATCATTTGGAGTCACCATAGAGGTGTAGCAACTATTACACTTACACAAGGTTTCCTTACTTGGGATAATGTTAAGAAAGGAATTAGATGATGAAATTGTATGGGTTCATATCACATGGCACATAAAATATCTATACCAAATTTTAGACCATTTGCATTAACCACAGAAATGTTATGGTTGTTTATTTTAGGCTATGCCTACATCACTTGGAAAAAGGTTCATGACCTTGCATAATATTTGAGTTATTAGTTAGGTTACCAAATTTCAAATGATGATAGAAATTATACTCAGTGTTCTAAATTTCATCTCAATTGGATAATTGGTGCCAAAGTTATGATAGTATTTATAACTATCACTTATTTAGAAATTACATCTGTCTAATCTACAAAATGTCCACTACCTTGAAAAATAGTTGCGATAAGAGTTATGCCAAAAAATTGTATAAGTGATATATAATGTATCCTAAAATTTTTGTTTCAAATTACATCTCAATTAGATAAGTGAAGGCAAATTTATGACATTTTCATGACTGTCATTTGATTACAAAATCCATTTGTCTAGCTTGATTGTTCATTACCTTATGATAGATCTATTTTATTAATTAGGTTATCAAATCTGTTGGGTTGTTCTAAAATGATTTTATTATTCTATGTTTCAAAATTTAATATCAATTGGATAAATGTAGTTAAAATTTTAGAAGTTTTAATAACTAATATTCAATGTAGAAACGTCATATGTGTAGTATGCAACACTTGGTAGGTTTTTCTTCACCTAAAATAACCTATGTTAAGAGTTAGATGGTGAAGTTTTGAGGGATGATTTAAAATGTAGTATATAATTTTTTATTCAGATTTTATACTAATTTTTTTAACAATGTTGAATTTAGGTTCATTTTTATAATTGACATTCAGCTTGAAATGTCACATAATAGTTTTTTATAGTTATGGATAGTTAGGTGTTGGTCTAGAAAATTGAAGGTTTCCTAACTCTTATAAGTTATGTGGAGGTTAGGAAAGTTGAAGATACACCCCATACATATTTGGATGTTAATAGGAATACAACATTTAAGTAAAGTGATTTTTTTAAGAGTGGAATGAGATGTGAAGGAGCAAAACTCTCCAAGAGTAGAATAGAGAGTTGTATCAGTTTAGGAGGAACTGTATGAGAGTCTAGAACTCTTTCATGAAATGAAATAATATTTTACAAGAATGTGAGAGTGTGTGTGTATGTGTGTGTTTGAGAGTGTTAATTTAATCCACTTTGATGACTTAATATTAATACAATGAAAATATGTTAAGTGTGTCAAGTTTGAGTAATGTGTTGAAGTGACCATGAGTGAATGTTTGGCCCTAGCAATAAAGAGATAAAGGTAAACCTTAAGTTTTCCCACTTATTTTGTGTTTTCACCAAGTGGTATCCAAGTAAGGTGTTTCCCTTATTATTTGTTTGTGTGAAACTCTTATATGAATTAGTTTTAGGCTATGAAAGATAAGTCTATTGAGTGTGTTGCAAGTTGTGAAAGAGAAGCTTGCGTAGGTGGTTACAAGTGTGTGAAGTCCTAAAAAGTTGAGATGGAGTTTGAGAGGATATATTTTGAATTTGTTATAGGTTAAGAAAGATAATCTTGTTAGTTTTGGTGAGATATGGCATATCAGAGAAGAGCACCAAGTGGTATCATAGCAAGGTGTTTTCCTTACAAGTTGATTGTATAAAGGAAAATATTATCTTTCAAGTGATATTAGAAGTTATGGGTTATCATTTGGATGCTTAGATTTATTTTTAATTTATAGTGATGATATTGGTGATGAGAGAAGAGATGGAAGCCATGAGAGAAAAGATGAAAATAGAGAATATTGATCCAAATCACATTGGATTTTGATTATCCAAAGACAAAATGGTTTTAAGAAGAGGTGGTCAATAAATGGTGGGTTTAAGTCCACAATAAAGAGTAAAATGCAAGAACAAGCATCTTGGTATATGTCGTCAGATATAGGTGGGTTTAATGTTGGCATGTTGTTGTCATTGATGTCAAAAAGGTGCATCATGTAAAGGCATAATGGTCATTGATGTCAAAGGTCTATTTGTTCAAGTGTTTAAACATTATAGTTGATATGAGTAGCCTATTGAGATTGTGTTCTCAATTGGCAGCATGATGTTGTCAAAAGTGATCAGTTGTCAAGATTGATGTCAAAGGTAACTAAGGACAAATGGTAGCATAGTGATATGAAGAGGTATGTGTATAGTATGGCATAGCCATAACATGGAGAGTTTTAGGATGAGCCATGTAAAAGAATCATAGTGAAATGAATGAACAAAGGTATGTGATGTGATAATGACCACTGAGAGAGATGTCAAGCCATATGAAGCTTGGTCATGTGGTTTTAGGTCTGTATGAGGCTATGGAAGATTATTGTCATCAAAAAGATAATGGTGTATTGATATGAGTAAATTGTGATTTCTTATGTTTTCTTGTTTAATGTTTTTTTGAGGCCATGACATGAAATGAATAGGTTAAGTTATCAAGTGCATTGGAAGCTTGAGCCTAGACATGGCATGGTGAAGGTATGAGCTAGTGTCATGATGAGGTGAGTGAATTCAAGGAGGTGAGAGGTTTTTAAGTTGTATGATCATGATAATAAGGTTTGGATACACTCATAAGTTTTTTAAATTGAGTCCTTAAATGTAGGTCCTTCAGTCTTGGTCTGCACCTAGACCATTCTTTAGCCCTACCTAGTCTAATGAGGCATGAAGATCATATTTCAAGGTGAATGTGTTGAAGAGATAATGGATATAGGTAATTCAATTTATTTTAGGATTTAACATGAAGTATGAGGTTATGGTTTATAGTAAATGGCATGAAAATTAGTTTTGAGGTCTCTCAAGTGCACAAAATGAACGTATGCAAACTTGAGAAGGACTTTCAAGTGTTCAATGGCATGTGTAACCTCTGCATGGGAACTTTAGCTATTAATTAGAGATGTATAAGGGTCCTATATAATATTTATATGCATTGGTTTTGGAAATAATGGACAGTCCTTTATGAATAATCATTAACACCAAAACCTGTGTTAAACCTCCTTAAAACCCTAATAAGCACTTGATGTGAAATATCTTGTTTAAAATAGCCCATAATGGTCTCAAATGACTATAAAAACTATTGTATCATGTTTTTAACTCTCCAAAATACCTCTAAGTAGTGGTGGTTAGTCAGATGAGAGAGAAAATATATAGATATAAGCTTATTTGTGATGAGTTTGTTGTAATAGTCAAAAGTTGCATTAGTCAAGAATAAAAAATGGATGGAATAAGGATATAGATACTCATACTACATTACCATTAAGTTTTATATATAGGTTTTGTAGATATGGAATCCAAAGTGAGTTAGATCATGCATTAGTCAAGAAAACTCAAATAAGCATAAATAATATAACTAACTAAGCCAACTTCCTCAATGGGGTATTGCAAATGAAATATAAGAGCTTTTTTAAGAAGGAATATAGCAAAAAACCTTCCCAAGATAATCCCACCTCTAAATGTAGCTCAAAACACGATATTCCCATTACTTTGGTTCTCAATTCTTTGTCAATGATGAGTAGTTTGCTCCTCCATCATCGCTTAGTGCACCAATGAAACTAGGCTCATGAATTTGATTAATGTTATGCCAATACTGAAGTTCTCCTATTGAAAATTAAGCATAATAACACTACACAAAAATGACTTGTGAAGATAATTCTACATAATAAGTTTACACCAAAAAGGAATAAAAATGGTGGCCTTGGCCCTTTTATTTATAGATTTTTGAAAATGATCAAAATCAATCATGACCATCCATCTTGAGATCAAGATGTGTGGTCATGAATCAATTCAATTTTTTAGGATAAATATATAAATATCTCCATTAATATTTAGATAAATAGGGCATTAGAGAGACATGGGAGGGCTTAAACTAGATATTTATTCCATTTATGGCTTATGAATGCCACCCCACACATGATGTCACTTGATGATGTAGATATTAGGAATGCAATTCCAATTAATACATATTCAATATCTTCCATGGATTTTCAACTTAAGCCTTTGATTTAGATTAATTTGATTAAGTGAAGTTAATTTTTTTTTTTTGTAATTCTTTGGAAATTGGTTTTACACTTAATCAAACTAGTCAAAATGTCAAGTTATTCAGTCCTAATTTGACTGGAGTATAATTAGAAGGTGGCATTTACATATGAACCAATACCCCATTTAGGACATTGTCAACATGAAATAACACATGCACATGTCGTGTGCTTTTGAATTAGAAGAATTCAATGCTTCAGAATATCAAATTGTATTTTCATCATTTTGACTCAAAATGATTTGAGAAAAGTTAATAATCACATAAAATGTATTGCCCCATTTAGGGATACATTGGCCTAAATCAGCACTTGTATACAAAAATCTTAAACCATTTACTATTTTTAAGTGATTTTGGCCCAAATTGTGCTTTTGAGTGAATTTTGAGTAAGATTTACAATTTCAACATAATGGTGTTAGGAATTAGATGTCTACATTTTGCCCATATTTGAGAAGGTGTGATGATACATTCAGTTGAAGCAACATATTTTCAAATAAAAGAGTTGTCAAGAAGAAGCGAGAAGGAAATGACCCATGATTCCCCCTCAAGAGGACATATGAAGATGAAAGAGAGGGATCGACTCTTGAAAAGAGAGAAAGATTTAAATTAACCCATGGATGAGATTAAATCCATACAAGCTAATGATTTCATACATTGATTCCTAATGATCAAAATATAATATAATATAATGGGCCCCAAGGTAGGGGCAAGTGGGAAGGATATAATTTAAAAATATAAGAGACACACTTTGAACACAGCCATAAGAGGGTGAAAGTTGCATGCTTAAGGAATGATTGATCCTGAGACAAGTTGCATACTTTAAAAACTACCAAAATGATGAAAAAATATGTAGATCTTGGAATTAGAATAAAAATGAGAGCATTGCCCTGGAGAAAGGAAAATAATAATGTGCTCTAGAGAGTAGATTTAATCGATTAATAAAGAAATTTTAGCCTAGTAGGGTTGATTATGATCACTGATAATTAATTTTACGCCCGTGGGGATGATTTTATTTATGTTTGATCAAAAGAGTGTGCCCAATTAGGCAAAATTAGCAAGCATACATATCTCAAGGATATAACATAATGCATAAATTAAATATGAGCAGGTGAAAATATAGATGTGGGGGTCTTTTGATAAAAAAAGCGATAAGAAACCAGGCATACATGGAAGTACAAAGTGATGAAAGAGATTATTAGAAGAAGGAAGGTGTCTAAGATGACCCAAGATACGTCATGTATCCAAGTATTGCCTACATAGTCCATATGGACCTCAAGCTAATGTAGTTCACCCAAGAGTGGGAGAAAATGGGATGAGAAATGAAGAATAGAAGAAAAGTGGACTCTTATTCAATTAGACTCATAGTATATGCCAAGAGATGCACATCTTGTATAGATTCTTTCATGTAAGCCATTGATTTTTAATTAATTGGTACACTGAGAGTTGATCATCAGAGATGCATTAAATTTTTGACTTGGTATCCAAAGCACTTGGTGCTTACTATAGCAAAATGAAATTATGCATCATAGGTATGAGTAACCTATAATGACATTATATTTTTATTATGATGAGTTGATTCAAATGTGAATATTTATAACTGAGAAAAATGATAAAAATTACCAATACTAGAGTTACAACTATTTACATTTAAATAAGAACAAAGTTAAAATTAATACAGAAATGTAACCTAACTTAAACTTCATTTATGAATAATCAGGATTTAAGTAGGAATAAGAATGTATAAAAATAAATCAAGAACAACTTAATAAACAATATGAAAGCAAGAATTAATAATCAAGATCCATGTGTATAATCAAGATGTAATTGGAAAACCAAATAAAATAACAAGCCAAATACAACTCTACACAAATCAATCTTAACTAAAAATTAGACTAAAAGTGATTATAGAATGTATTTGAACTCAAAAGAATAAAACAAGACAAAATAGTAATGCAAAAGACCAAAAAGAAACAATAAAGGAACAAAATAAACAACATAAATGGAGAGAAAATAAAGCACAACAAAACAACAATAAAAATTAAATAAACACACCCAAACAAGAGTTAGTCACCATGTTAGTGCAAGCAAAAAATAACTATTCACACACATGTAGTAAAGGCATTACTTTCTACGACAGTGTAAGAAAAACAAAGGACACAAAGTTACCCCTAATTAATAGGGAAATAATAAGATAGAACAAAATGGGGGAAAAATAAGAAAAAGAAGGGGTGGCTGAGTTGATTTTAGATGTATGAGACAAGTGGATTCTACATACATAGTTCCATGGATGTGAGATCCAACATGAACATTAGGCCAAATGTAGTTCTCTCAAGAAATGGGATAGAATAAAAATGATGATAAGAAAACATGATTAAATTTGTAGAGGAAATAGGGAAAATGGCTCATGAAATGTTGAGAGTGTTCAAATTAGTGCTTACAAAAGGGCAAGAGTGTGGGATTTAGAATAAACAAAAGTACGAGATAATATTTTTGTTATTTTTGTCAATCATTTTCTAATGTTTTTATGTTTTTGGGATAAGCAATAGAAATGAAATAAGAAAAAAAGGCCCAAGGAACCACCTAACTAAGGAGATGCATGTCCACAAGTAAGAGTTTAAACAATAACTAAACTAGTTGCAATGGGTGTCATGAATATAAACAATGGTACAGGGAACCAACTAATCAAGGAGATGCACATCCAAGAGTAGAAGTTCTAATACAGCTAAAGTCAACTATAATGGCACATGGAACAATGCAAGATTGAGATCCTACTAAGGCAATAATGCCTACCAAATAATAAAAGAATAGTATGTAGTGTGAGATAAATTTGAAGTGTCATTCAGTAAGCAAAAACCATATGTTATTGTATCCATGTTCACTTGTCTATAAGAGGAAGCTACAAAATACTAGTCAGGCTGAACTACTTTTTAAAAATGGTGTTGAGTGTGTCTAAAATGCCTATGAGTCATAATCAGTATCATAATTAGTTAAAGGATATAAATTTTCTAGGTTACAACGGTCCAAGATATGAAAATAATATGGTTCTAAGCACAATGGTCCAGGATAAAAAAATTAAGTTCCAAAAGAGGATGGTCTAGGGTGGGATAAAAAGAGTTGGAATATAAATGATCCAAAGTACCAACGGTCCAGATTTTTTACTAATTTAAAGTCAAAAAAAATACATTATTCATGATAATGGTCTAGGGTAGGTCAAAACAAAATAAATATGGTCCAAAATAGGACAGTCCAGGATATAATAGTGGGATAAAATGACTTTAGCACAAGTTGACCCTAAGTAAGGGGTCTTGTAGATAATGGTTCAAACAGTTGTCAAACATAGAACTGCTTAAGATGTATAATGTTCATGGGCTCTAAAAGTTACTCATCACCTAGAGTAGCTAATTAGTATGCCCCTAATCCATAATTCATTGTGATAACATATGGGTCCAACCAATCGGGTTGGAACTTACCCTTCTTCTTCCATTTAGAATTAGTGTTCTTCTAATTTTCTTTCAAGACCAAATCACCAATTTCAAGCTCCTGAGGGAGAATCCACTTGTTATTGCTTTTAATAAATCTATTTTGATAGGATTTCAAGATGTCTATGGTAACCAAATGCTTACCATCAAGGAGTTCTAGTTCTTGCAACCTAAAAACTCTATAATCTTCATCTTCAATATTCTCTAAAGATAATTGTAATGAAGGTAGCTCAATCTCAATCAAGATAATAGCTTATATGCCATAAATAAGGGAGTGTGGAGTGGCTCCTATGTGGGTTAGATGACTAGTGTGATAAGCCCAAAGGGCAAGAAAATTTTGTAAGTGCCAATTATGGCTAGTATCATTGACAATATTCTTTAGTATGGCCACAATGGTTTTATTTGATGCCTCAACTTAATTTTTGACTTGCAGGTTATATGGTGTGGATTTTGTGTACTTGATTTTAAATTTTGCACAAAGAAATTTAACTTCTTAGTTTACAAATGATCCACCATTATCAGATATAATTCAAGTTGGGATACCATATTGACAGATGATATGATAATGGATTAACTTGGCAATTTTCTTCTCGATGACATAAGTGAGAGGAATGGCCTCAATCCACTTAGTAAAATACTTGCTAGAAATGAGAATATGTTTGTAGCCATCAAAAAATGTGGGGTTTATTTTCCCATGAGATCAAGGCACCATGTATAAAATGGGCATGGTGTAGATCAGTTGTAGTGGTAAATAAGGTACATGTATCAAATTACCCTGTTGTTGACAAGCAACACACTTCCTTACATAGTTACAAGCATATATCTCTATTTTGGGCCAATAGTAACCTATTCTGAAGATATTTTTAGCTAAGACTACACCATTAGTGTGGGCCACACACATTCCTTTGTGAACCTCCTTAAGCACTAACTTGGATTCTCCCAAAGATAAAAAAATGAAGTAGTGTTCCATCATAACCTTTATGATAAAGCATGTTTCCAAGGAGGGTATAATGGGATATGTGATGAATGAAAAGTTTTTATCTATTATTAAAAAGGTCAAATGGAAAAACTTGGTCATGAAAATAGATATAAATGTCTTGAAACCAAGGAAGTTTAGGTGGGGGATTGGGACTAGAAATGACATATACCCTTTCTAAATCTGGCAAGACATGAGTAGGTTGTAGAAGATTTTCAATGAGAAACTGATACTCTTTAGTACTGATATCAATTTGTATCATGGACCCAATTATTTCCATTACATTAGCAGATTTTTTATTAACCTATGGTACTTGTTTAAATTATAGGGATTTTAAATGAGTCTTGAGATTATCCATAATATGCTTGTAAGGTATAAGCTTGTCATCTCTAGTTGGATATTGATCTATGGTTTGATTGATAATAATTTAGAAATCCCCATAGACCATCAAGTGTTAGATATCCCACTGTACTACAAGATGAAGTCCTGTAATAAGTGCTTCATACTCAACCATATTGTTGGTATAATGAAAATTGAAATTAAATGATTTGGGAATAAGATCCCCTTGTGGTGTAATCAACAAAATATTGACTAAAAATCCATGATAAGTGAAGGAACCATCAAATTATAGTTTCCATTATTTAGGTTTTTACTTTACTTCTTTTATTGTCATAATAAAATCATCTAAGAAATTAAATCTGAGTGGTTGAGTGTCTATTGTAAGGGCCTTTACAATTTGATTAGCAATAACTTGCCCCTTGATATATTTCTAATTCTGATACTCAACATCAAACTCACTTGAGAGCATGATCCATTTTCCATGCATCCTATGAGATCTACTTTGTATAATAAAAATTTGAGGGGGTCCACTTTAGCAATAACAATGGTTTTGTTTTTAGCATATAGTGTCATAGCTTTTGGGGAGTAAACATCATAGCTAAATATGCCTTCTTGATAGACATAAAATTATTATCATAAGAAACTAGCATGCAGATCAAATAATAAATTGCATGTTCCTTACCTTGATCATAATGTTGGGCCAAGAGTGCCCCTAGTGCATGTTTAGTCACTAAGATATAGAGAAGTAATGGTTGTCTAGCTGTTGGTGGTCTCAAAATTGGTGGGTTGGCCAAATATGTTATGAGATTCACAAATTTATAATTAACACTCTTGATCCCATTGAAATGTGACCCCTTTCTTCAAGAGATGTGTAAATGGGTAGCATTTATCTATTAGTTATGAAATGAACCTATAAATAGACTAGATATTTCCTTGCAGGATATGAAGCTTTTTGAGATTAAAAGGTAGAGGCATTTCAATAATAGCCTTGACTTTAGTAGGGTCTACTTCACTCCCTCTTTTTGATATAATAAACCTTATCAATTTTCCTGAAGTGACAACAAAGACACACTTATTAAGATTCAAACAGACCTTATATTCATGAAGTCTCTCAAAAATTATTCGTATAATATCAAGATGTTTAGCACGTGTTCTTGATTTAGCTAGGATGTTATCAACATAGTCTTCAATAATATTATGCATCATGTCATGGAAGATGATAGTCATAGAAAACTGATAAGTGGCTCCAATGTTCTTCAAGTTGAATGGCATGACTTGATAATATAATGTTCCCCATAGTGTGGTGAACATAATTTTATGCTAGTCTTCTTGAGCTATTTTGATATGATTGTATCCAAAAAATCTATCCATAAGGGATATAATCTTACACCCTGTAGTAGAATCAATAATAATATTAATGTTGGGCAAAGTAAAATCATCTTTGGGACATACCTTATTTATATCTCTAAAATATGTACAAAGATGTATACCATATGGATTTTTGTTGATTGGTACTATATTTGATATCCATTCAGAATAGTCCAGTGGTCCAATGAAGCCTGCTCTTAATAATTTCTCTAGTTTTAATTTTACCAAAAGAGCAATGCATGGTTCTCAAAAAATTTTGAGTAGATTGGCATTTGTATAAACAAGTTGATGCACAACTATGTCAAGGTCTAAGCCTAGTATGTCAGAATATGCCCATGTAAAAATATCAATAAAATCCCTTAAAATGGATATAATGTGATCTCACTCCTCATCAGTGAAGGAAGCTCCAAGATAAACAATTTTGGGATTATCATATGTTCTCAAGTTCACTTTAGTAGTGTTTTCTATAAGGAGTATAGAACCATCTTCTAGAATAGTAGCCAATGTTTGATCTTGATCTTCTAGTTCTTCTATAGTTTTTGGTTATTCCTCCCAAAGCTCTAGATAATGTGACAAATCTGAATCTATCAGTTCACGTAATGGCCAACTAGAAAATATCTCAGGATAGTTAAGAGCAAGATGTTTAAATACTTATTATTATTCTGACATGATGTTGGTATTAGCTATAGAGATAGGACTTGATGGACCTTATACATATTTTGGGGATGATCAAACTTTCCCATCCAAGAGTGCCTAAAATAGGTTTTCACTCAAGGTCTCATCTTTTTCTTTACTATTTCCCTAACCAACGAGTGACTCAAAGAGGTTTTCACTTGAATATCTCAATGTTTTATCTTTTTCATGACTAAGAAAGTTTGCCTACTTTCTAAATTAGGTAGAAGGATCCAAAGAAAAATCAAAGTTATGCTTATGATTTCCAATTGGCAATCTATCTCTTAGGCCCATTTATTCTACAATAGATTCTTCAGTCTAGAATTCATCAAGGCATATGACCAAATTTTGTTAGTCCCAATCAAGGAGTTCAAGATGGCAAAGGTAAATGGAATGATGGGGTGTTATGTTTATAATGGAGTTTGAATCAAATAATTTTATGTCAGCAAGTTCATCATAAATACTATAATGGGATGTTATGTTGTTTCCAAGAATCTCATCGCTAGTCAATTCAAAAGAATCACTATCAAAATTCATGAGAGGTCAACCCCAAGTGGTATAAATCTAAGACCTTGATTTATGATAGGTTCCCTAGTTGATAAAGGTTTTAGGATTCCTTGCACTCATGGGATAAGGCATTTTCCTGTATAATCAAAATTATCCATAATCTAATTAGGGATAAGATATTTTAGATTTTGAAAACAATCATCAATGTTGTTAGAATATTACTAGTCTCCTTCAATGAAAGCTTCTCTATCTCAATTTGGTGAAGTAATAGGTACAAATACCATTGGTGGTTTCTATGTATCTTTCTTCTTTTACAAAATCATGTTGGGTTTATAAGGTCTTTTGGAAGGTTTGGGTTTTCCAAATAATTTAGGAGACTTGGGCAACTTAGCAATATGGAAGGCATCTTTAAGATGGTATGTGTAAATTATTTCATCTTCTATAATAACCTATTTTATAAGGGTTGTGGGAAATGGATTAGCCAAAGTGGAAGCAAGGTCACTTGGGTTGATATAATTAGATTTGGGTGGATGTGAAACTATTTCCTTATTCTTCTTTGCAATGAATTTGAAATTGGGACAATAGTTATAATTATAAAATTTAGCCTCTATATGTTTTCAATACTAGTAAGGTTGTAGATCAACAATAATTATGACTTCAATCCCATCATGGGGAAACTTGAGGCACTAATGCAAAGTGAATGGGATATCCTATACTTTATGGATTCAAGGATCACCAAGAAGTATGTTATAAGGCAACCCAATATCCACAATATATAACAAGGTATGATAAGACACAGACCTAATAATGATTTTTAAACAAATAGTACTAGAAGACTCCCTTTTGCCATTATCGTATTCCTTTAAAATGATTCTCACCAGCTGAATGTGCTTCACAGTATAACCCAATCATTATACTAGCTTGAGAGACACTATGTTCAGCCTTGAACCATTGTGTATAAGAACATGTTTGATTTTATAGTTTTCAATGATGACCTCAATATATGAGGGATTATTATGGCTAGGACCAAGAGTGTACATGTCTATTTGATAAAATGTAACTTGTCAAAATGAAGACAAATTCCCTACAAGTGTTTGGAATCATTTAGGTTTAATGTCCTAAGTAATAGTGGATTGCTAAAGAAGGTTATTCAAAATAATTATATGGAATTCAGATTTACACAAAAGATGTAAAATATAAATTTGCACAAAGGTTTTACTCAAGGGTCCAAGATACTATATGGCTTCTCAATAGTAGCATGAGAAGGTTTAGTCCTAGGTGGTACAGTGTTAAACTTTGGATCTAAAGGCACAATGTTCATGTTGGGTCCAATGTTAGAAAAGGGTAAAGGGCCCTAAAGGGTAACTCATAAGCATCTAGTTGTGATTACAAAATCTAGAGATGGCAAGGACCCATTATAATTATAAGACAAATTCAAAGGGCCTTAGAGGGTAACTCATGGGCATCTAGTTGTGTTGGCATAATTTTGAGTCAGCAAGGAGCCATTATAATTAAAATAAGGGTGGAAAAAAATAGTAACCCATGAAAATCAAGGAGTAATATAATTATTTGTACTTGATGTGGCATTACATGAAGGGGAGGGTGATGACCCTATAATGATGGGTCTAATATTTTAAGAAGCATGGGATGGTTCATGAGTTTTAATAGTGATGGTAGTAATGTGGTTTATAGAAATACACCCCACCATATTATTGTAACCATAAGGCATATTGTTGTAACCCAGGTTATTAGCATGGGTATCATGATCTTGATTATGATCAAGCTAATCAATATTATATTTTTGATTTTGATTTTGCCACTAATTTTGTCTTGGGTTCTGATTGTTTATTCCTTGTTGTTGATTATGTCTAGGAAATGGATCTTTATAGATGCCCATATCCTAATTAATGTTTTTAAATTTAAGTTTGATCTCAACTTCATTATTTTAAATAAACTCTTCAATAAGGTATCACAATTTAACACATCAATAAGCACCATGACCAACAACACAATGGAATTTGTAAAATTCATCTGCCTGATACCAATCAGGCTTGGGTTGATCTTTAGGGAATCACCTCGGTATAGGCCACACAATAAAATTAGTTTCTACAAGATTTTGGATCACTACCTCAAAAAATTCTCCTAATTTTCTAAAGACTCTATATTTTCTATTAAATGCCCTTCATGGAGGGACTCTTTGCAAAGTGGTTGGTGGATTAGGTGGAGCTAATTGCACATTTGGAGCTGGCAGAGCCTACACCATTTGTATATGTCTTGATTCATTCATTCCATTCCATACCATGTTCTTTTTATTATTAAACCCCTTTAGTTTTTTTTTGTAACAATTTGGATAGCTGATTGGATATGATTTTACATTTGACCCTATGAATAAATCTTGAGAAGGCTTTTAGTCATAAGTACCTTCTCAATCTTCACACCCTTATCTATAATTTCTTCAAATGTGTTTGCACAAGTAAGTCACAGATTGTGCACCACCTTAAGTTGTAGGTTCTTTGTAAAAAATTTGGCCAAGTATTTGTCTAGAAAATTAAGTTGAAAGCATCCAACTATTGCTTTTCACTACTATAGATATAATATGAAGCTTTCTCCATCTCATTGTTTGGATTTACATAAGTTGACCACAATCAAATCATGCTCAATATTGTAAGAGAAATGGTTGACAAATTTTATAGATAGATCATTCCAATATACCACTAATCCCTTGGGTAACTTAAGAAGCCAATCTAAAGTTTGTCCCACCAAACTTCAAGGAAACAAATGAATCAAATAAATGGTACTTTAAGCTACCTCTTGACATAATACAAAAAATGCCTAAATATTTTTATGAGGGTCACCCTTCCCTTTGTATTTGTAAAATTTGGGTGCCTTAAAATGAGGTAGAAAGGGGACTTAGAGAATAATCAAATCAAATTCATATGGGCATATCTCATCAAAATTGTATTTCTTGACTCAATTTCTCATATCTAATCATGACACAATTTCCTTCATTAAATTCCACACTTGCATATTTGGTGCATTAATAGGTGGAATGATCCAGGCATCAATTTAGGCGACAATTCGGGTGACAGTTCCACCCCAATTGATGACGGAACTTCCGGGAGCCATAACTTTTGCACCGTAGCTCCAATTGACTCGCCGTTTGAACCGTTGGAAAGCTAAGAACGAGGGGAACGTCGTGAAATAGCATGGAGCTTTGCTCAATGAAGTTTGACCCCCGAAAACTCAACGGAAGTGCCTCAAATTTCAATTTTAATAGTGCTGTCTAAAAATAGTAAGTTTCCATAAATAGTAATTCCTCGAATTATGTATTGTTTTAAATATTGGAAGTCATACCACTTCATCTCCCTCGAGATTGGTGACCTTCCACATCCTCCCCATGCTTTCAAATTGTGTATAAAAGAAGAGGTAACCCGAAATGTGAAGACAGACATCTCTTCCCAGAGATAAGCATATTTTTGTATTGCAATTTTGAGTAATAATACATCTCTTCTCAGAGAATTCATTGTTACTGTGCTATTTTCATGTTATTGTGATATTTATCAACCAAAACTTCTGAGTTTTGGATCATGGAATATAATTCCATTGGGGTGTTGTGTGCCCCTATTGCATTAATGTGTTAGGGATATACACCCTCTGATCTAAAACTTTGTTTTGGTTTACTCCTTGAGTTAAGTAAGTGAGTCATTGATTCTTGGGTTGATAAACATTCCCTAAAATCAGTTGCCTTGAAGTTTAAGTGTTTTTTTATTTTGGGGAGTCTGTGGTTGATTCACCAAAGAATGCATTGGTTTAGAAGAACTTTCTAAAGTATTATGAACAATATCCTCAGTACTTACTATGTGTTTCATTCCTTGGTTGTACGAAGGAATAAAAGGCTTTTGATGATTGAAAAATGTATGCTCTATGTCTAAAAAATCATGTTGTAAAACATGTTGAAGCTTATTTTGTTCAATTGAGATAACATGATCCATCATAGGGTATTCTCAACTAAATTATGTTGTGTTGGTTCTACCACATTCCCTTGTTCCTTGTAAGTTTCATTGTGTATTAAAGTTGTAGCTAAAGAGTTAGTCAAGTCCATGATAAATTTGTCTACATATCATTGACTTATCTTCTTGATCTTGGTGGCAAGATCTTCATCATTAAGTGTTGACTCTATGAGTTCTTCCTTTCCTTTGCTAGGAGAACCAATGTTTGATTTCATAATATGAGCAAGGGATTGCTCTCTTTGTTGTTCTTCTACCCTAACCAAGGTATGTAATTATTCCATAGGAAAGTCTAATAGCAATCTAATGCCTAATTCAATCAACCTTAGGAGTCCTTCATCTTTGTCCTCTATGGGTTGATGTTCAAAAATGTTTTCTTTTGATCTTTTGATTGTGGGAATGTCTTTAAATACCATAGGATTATCCTATCCATAATAAAAATGTTCTTCCTCATAGCTAGGGCCGTAAAATACCCCCATTATGAGTATACCTTTATATCATGCCTAGAATATTGTTCTCTATGTTTTATAATATTTGAAATGTGTTTATAAATGTTAATAGGGTATGTTTTGATTTTTTCCAAATAATTGACAAGGCAAAAAGAGACTATAATAAATATAAGTGGTGTAATACCACATAATTAAAAGAAATGGTTACGAAATTACTCAACTTTGGTGGGTTTAAATCATCAAATTAAAAGAGGGTATGATAGCTCTAAAACCTAAACTGCAAGAATCACAACAAATTTAGGTTAAAGATACATCAATATTATAAAATCTAGGTACAACTTTGATGAGTTACAACTAAAAAATTAGAAGAGAATCTTTATGATGAGTAGGGTAATAATTCTAACCAAGAAGCTTGAGACATGAAAACACACAAGAACTCCTAAGTATAAAACTAAAACCAAACATGAAGCACAATGTCACCATATGGTAATAGGAAGTAAAATGGTCATAAAACTTAGAGCATGAACAAACTCAAGATAACCTAAGTCCATAACGATAAAAAAAAATATGGTAGTGAGTCTATATAATGGCCTTCAATCTAAATGGGAAATAGTACCCAAGTTAACTCAAACCAAGTGCAAATGAAAAATTGATTAACACCTTGGCCTATAACTTAAAAAGTTGAGATTCCAAATTTGATTTAAAAATGAAGGACTTGAATATTTTTTCAAAATGGTCTAGACTCAAATGGATAGCATAACAATATTGTTTTAGATAATACAATCTTTTAAATGAGGATTTGAACAAGGTAAAAAGAGGTTTTGATTTGGTCAGCATAATGCCTCCTTATTCAAATAAAATTATGGATAACAAAGGTGTTTGGTTGTGACATGTTTTGGATTTGAAACAAGTTTTAGACTCAATAAGACCAAGCAAATAAAGAATAAAAATACAAAAAACAACTAAGTATAACATCCAAAGTTCTAAAATAAGGTTGCATCGTACCATTGAATTATGTCTATATACATGCTCTTAGAAGGATTTTGAGTGTTAATCTAAAAATAAAAATGCATGAATAAGTAGGGTTCTTACACATCCCCTTCTCCCAAGAGATTTTATGGCAACATGGAACTTTGGGATACTTACCTTGCATCAACAATATGTCTATGGCAAGTGGGGTTGTTCTAAAACTAAATTTTTGTGTGTATCTAGATGGTCTGAAGTATGGATAACACTAAATATGACTTACATAAATTTTATCTATGTCAAGTGACTTGTTGGGAAAAGGTATTGTCCTTTTCATGACCACTACATCTGTTATTTACTCATTATAGTGTGATGTCCAAATTACCCTTACGATCTGAGTTGGAGTGCCACTAATAGAGTTTGTTTAACCACTCAAACAAACATCCCATTGGGTCACCCTCAATTTATATACCTAATTATAGAGTGGGGTTGAAATGATGTTGGGAGATGAATTCCTAGGTAAACTCTTCCCTAAATAACCTATGAAGAGGCTATGAACTCCCGCTCACAAGCCAAATTGCATAAATATAAAAGATAAGGTAAAAAGAATTTAAGATTGTGTTTAGAACACCCAAACCATATGGATTATAAGAGAGCCTTAAAAACATTCTTTTCATGCCTTTTTATAATGTACAAATGCAAATAAATAGCATTTTTGGTCACCCGAGTTCCCTAAAGGGTATGGGGGGAGAGCATACATGCATCCTTCATTTTGCAAAAAAAATACAAGTATAAAATATCTAGCATAAAATAGCAAGTGTGGATGTTTATTTTATGAACAAAAGTGAATTGTTTGTGAAATTTGTGTCCCCTTCCCCTTAGTTAAAACCTTGTAAAAACCTTCACAAAATAATTAAGCGTAAAACCTCTAAAATCTTTTTAAGCACCAAAATGAGAAGTTCAAGACTTAACCGTTTCAAATTTGGCACTAATTCTAGCTTGTGTTCTATAATTTTTAGAGGGTTTATGTCTACCTTGAAGCATAAATATCAATGAGAAAACAAGCTTTAAAAACTTGCTCTTGGGTTTCTCTATTTTTGTTACATAGAGACTGACATCGGTCCATAAGGACTGATGCCTGTCATAATAAAACTGATGTTGGTTAGGATAAAACCAATGTCAGTTGACTATAACTAATGCTAGTTACTTATAATAAAAACTCAGTTTTCAAAAAAATAATTGGTTAACAAAACAAGTATAAAAACAAAATAAGTATTTGTATTCTATAATAAAATAGTGAAATAGAGAGCATGTAAGTTTTATAAACATGGAATAACCATTATAAACTTCAAGGTAAACCCAAAAATCCACCTTCTGTCATGTTTTTCCCTTCACACAAGGATCAATGTTAATTAGGACAAGACCAATACCAGTTAGGTTAAATTGATGTTGGTCATTGTGTAAATTGTGTGTCTCCAAAAAGAACAAAAACACAAGAAAAATAAAGATAAAACTTGATTTTTAGGGACTTTTAAGTGTTTTTTTAGAAGATCTAAGAATGCTAAATTAGTATCCTTGCTTGTATGGGATGTGTGGTCCCATCGAGCATGCCAAGATGTGGAGATGGAATCCAAAGTGAGTTAGATCATGCATTAGTCAATAAAACTTAAATAAGCACAAATAACATAACTAAATAAGCCAACTCCCTCAATGGAATTTTACAAATTAAATCTAAGAGCTTTTGAAAGAAGGAATATACCAACAAACCTTACCAAGAGCATCCCATCAAAATTTAGCTTAAAATGTGATTTTCCCCTTGATTTGGTGCTCAAGTCTTTGTCAATGATGAGTGGTTTGCTCCTCCATCATCTCTCAATGCACCAATGAAACTGGGCTCATGAATTTAATCAATGTCATGCCAATAGTGAAGTTATCCTATTAAAAATTGAGCATAATAACACTACACAAAAATGACTTGTGAAGATAATTTTTCACAATAATTTTATGCTAAAGAAGCTTAAAACTGGTGGCATTGGCCCTTCTATTTATATATTTTTTAAAATGATCATAATCAACCATGACCATCCATCTTGATATCAAGATGTGTGGTCATGAATCAATTTAATTTTGGAGGCTCAATACATAAATATCCCCATTAATATTTGGATAAATAGGACATTAAATAGGCATGGGAGGGATTAAACTAGATATTTGTTCCATTTATGGCTTATGGATGCCACCCTATAGATGATGTCACCTGATGATGAAGATATTAGGAATGCATTTCCAATTAATATATATTCAATATCTTCCATGGATTTTTCAATTAAGTTTTTGACTTAGATTAATTTGTTTAAGTGAGGTTAATTAATTTTTCTACTATTATTTGTAAATTGGTAGCACACTTATTCAAATTGGTCACAATGTCAATTTACTAGGTTGTAATTTGATTGGAGTATAATTATAATAAAGTGTCAATTGTGTATAAACCAATACCCCATTTAGGACATTGTTGACATAAAATAACACATGCATGTGTTGTGTGCTTCCAAATTAGAATAATTCAATGGTTCAAAATGTTAAATTGCATTTTTGTCATTTTGATTCAAAATGATTTGAGAAAATTTAACAATCACATAAAATGCATTTCCCCCATTCAGGGATACATTAGCCTAATTTGGCACTTGTAAACAATAATTTCAAACCATTTAGTGCGTTTAAGTAATTTTGGCCCAAATTGTGCTTTTAAGTGAATTTAGAGTAATATTGAAAATTTCAAAACAATGTTGTTAGGAATTTCATTTCTACAATTCCCACCCTTCTAATGTGCTAAACCAATCTTCCAAGTTAGCCAGTTGTTAACATGCCTAATGGTGTAAACAATGTAAAACTCATGCAGTAGTGAGAAGATGAGTTAGAATATGTTTTCATGATATAATTATGAAACCAAGTTTATGGATATGTTTCTCAAGAATTTTAATAAATTTTAATGCTTGGTATAAGTTTTGGAGGTCAGTGAATATGGTGAAAAAGTTGCTCACAATTTGACATGTCTAGTTCAAATAAGATAGTGTGATTAAGATCATGAGATTGGTCTGAAAGACCAATATTTTAATATTAGACCATATGATTTTTGTATTTTAGGATTTTCTAAATATTTCATATAATATTTTGAATGCACCTAGAGTGTTTTAAAGTTTCTACATAGGTTTTGGAGGTTTAAGTCACCATGACTATGTTTTGAGGTAAACTGATAATTCTAAGTAAGTTGTAGAGATGTTCTTGAGCCCGTATCTCTTGAGTTGAAGTGTTTAATTTATTTGGTAATGAACCTAAGGTCATATAGACTATGTCTATGTACTTTTTTGATCATTTTTAGTGTCTTAAGTATGTTTAATCTTTAGTATTGAAAGGAGAACTTTTTGGTGTCCATAGGCCTAATAGGACTGAGTACTATTGAGGGGTTTCATGAAGTAGTCAGACCTATAAGGTGTTATAGAGATAAAAATATGTTGGATAAGGTATTTTTTTATGTTTTATGAAATTATTTTTCCATGTATATAGGTATAATTCTTTCAAAGGGATCAAATGGTAATGTGTTGATAAAAAGGCCTAATGCAATTAGATCTCTATGAGACCTAAAAGTGAAATGATGTCTAATAGAGTTATTACAGACCAAAAAAGACTCAATTTTCATTTTAATAATGTTTATAATATGTCATAAGACCTATTATATGGCTTACCTAAGATTTTAAGGGTGTGTGGCCAACCAAGTGATTAATGAACAAGAGATGAGTGTATTATGAGGCATTTTTAGGCCTATTTGAGTAAGCTTAGAGGAAGCAAATGGATTGATAAATCAATGAGCCTGAGGAGGTTTGGTAAAATTTTTAATCCCTAATAATAAATATAGAATCATTTCATAATGATCATATAGGTATTTTATAGATAAATATCAAGTACACATGACCTATTTTGTCTTAAAGAGGGCTAGTTGAGCGAAGAGGCCTAGAGGCAGTTTTGAGAGAAATCAAGTGGAAAAAAGTTGGAGTAATAATTGATTATTGAGAGGCTATTAGATTTGCATAAAACATGTGTTTCTGATGTATGATAGTTTATATATCATACATAGGTCAGTGGAAGAGTAGAAGAAAGATGTGTGATTTATTGAGTTGGTGCTTAGTTACAGAGGGAGTTGAAGCTTCCTTGCAGGTTATTGCTTGAAGAATTGGTCTTGTTTGAGTTGGTGATTTATCAATATGGAGTTGGATATACCTTTTAGGCTATTTATTTCATAGTTTTTATTGACTAATTTGGTACCTATTCATAAGGGTTTTTAGCCTCCTAGCAATTAGGTGCTTGTTAAAGTCAAGTAGGTGCTTGATAAATTTTGGGTTGGCGCTCAACTAAATTTCATGCCTTATATTATAGGATAGTTTTTCCAAGATATATTCTAGTGGGTTTTATCCCCCATGAGGTTTTCTAACATATAAGATGTGTTATCTTGTTTCATGCTCATGTGATTGGTTTTTAATGCATTGATAGATCATTGTGTTGCTTTCATAGTTCATAAATGAGTGGATGTAATTAATTGAAATTTTTTGAAGACTAATTCACCCCCTACCTCTTAGTCATTTTTATTCTAACAATTGGTATCAGATCATGGTCCTTTGAATCAATCCCTAACAGCTTTAAGGTGATCCTAAGAAGCACAATATGTTTAGTGATCAAGAAGAAGATAACATGTATGATGAATAAGTCTAATATGACATTGAATAAGAAGAATATGAATTACACCTTGAATTTGAGCTCATAAGATCCCTAGATAATTTGAAGCATAAAAAAAGAGGAAGCATGAATTGAGATCTATGGTCAAGGATATTAAAGAACATATATGTACCTTGAAGAGTAACATGGTCAAAGAAGCCAAAAAAGATGAGAAGACCATCAAGGATCTCAGGAATCAGTTAGAAGGTGTCAATAGAAATTTTAGATCAAAGGAATTTGAGTATGATTAGTTGAAGAAAAATCTAGATTCCTTGAAGGTTGAGCATGAGCAACTCATAGACATGATGAGAAAGTTTGAGAAAGAGAGTGAGAAGTCAAAACAAGTCAAGAGTACCAACATGAAAGTTAACATGAAGAGACCAATCAAGTATCCCTGTGTAATTAGGGATGAGTTATCATGGGACCATAGGAAAAGAAGTGATCAATCAAGAGGTATGTACATTAATATTGTTTGTTATAATTATCGTAATATGGGACACATTGCAAGATTCTATCCTAATAGAGTTATCTATTAGAAGACCCTCAAGACTTAACAAGGTATATGGAGCTCTTAGAGTGCATGATAAGGGTAAAACATTGGTATGGAAGCCAAATAAATTTATGACTGATCATATTGAGCTCAAGATTCAAGATGGATTATTTGCTAAGGAGGATCAGAAGACTAAAAGAAAAGAATCTATGCTAGCTCAGACTACCTTTCACATTCAATAAAAAGGCATGAAATAGTATATATATAGTGGTTTATTAAGCTACATGATAGGATAAAAAAACAAGTTCATCTCATTGAAGAGGAATGTTGTAGGAATAGTGAGATTTGGAGACAACACAACTACCAATATAGTTGGCAAGGTTATCTTGAGTTTGGATAATGGGAAGACCAAGATAGAGAATGTGCTATATGTGGAAGGTTTAAAACATAACCTACTTAGTGTAAGTTAAATGTGTAGCCAAAGACACACACTAACCTTTCATTATAGAGGGTTTGAGATAAAGAGAGCCAAATCAGGAAGGCTAATTGTCAATTCTAAGAGGATTGAGAACAATCTATATGTTTTGAATGAGTTCAAGAAGGAGAGATGTTTTATTACAAATATGGATGAAATTTGGCTATGGAAAATAAGGTTAGGTCACCTAAAATTTGACAATCTGATCAAAATAGGCACTAAGAAGTCTATGAAGAACATTCTTAAGATCACCAAACCTACAAACATACTTTACAAGGCATGTCAACATGGTGAGCAGACTAGAATAAGTTTCAAGTCCAAGGAGTACTCTACTATAATACCTATGGAGTTAATACACACTGATCTATGTGGTGTTATAAGAATCCAAAGCATTCAAATAGATAACTACTTCATGTTACTCATAGATGACTACACAAGAATGACTTGGGTAGCATTATTGAAAGAAAAACCAGAAGCTCTTGATAAGTTCAAGGCATTCAATGCTCTTGTTGAGAATGAGAAGAATGGAAAGATAAAGTGTCTAAGATCTCATAGAGGAGGAGAGTTTTGGTATAATGAGTTTTATGACTTATGCGAGGTCCATGGAATAAATAGATAGTTCTCAATAACTAGGACACTTCATTAGAATAGATTAGTAGAGAGAAAGAATAGGATATTTTAAGAGATGGAAATAACTATGCTACATGAGTCTAAATTGTCTGATGGATACAAGAGAGAGGTATTAAGCACTACAGTCTACATTTTTAATAGAGGATAGATAAAGACTAGGAAATAAGACTCCTTATGAACTGTGGAAAGTTAGACCTACTAATGTTGAACACTTTAGAGTGTTTGGGAGATAATATTTTACCAAAAGAGATGAGGAAAACTTAGGTAAGTTTGATCCTAGGTTTGATGAAGGTATATTCTTGGGACACTCATATATAAGCTTAGCTTATAGATGTTATAACATGAGGTTACAGAAGATAGTAGAAAGCATCAATGTGAATATTGATGAAAGAAGGAAATCACAATCATAGTAAAAGGGTATATCAGAGAATTTAGACTTAAAGAATGAAGAGGAAAAAATAGAGGTTGATGAGGAAGAAGAAGAAGTTGATTAAAGATAAAACTCAAAAGGTCCCTCAAGAAAGATTCAAAGAGATCATCCTAAATCACAAATAATTGGTAACAAAGATGTAGGTATGAAAATAAGGAGAAGACTGGAAAGAAACCTAAACCAATAAAATGTTGTTATATTTTCTAATATTGAACCTAATAACCTTGTAGAAGCAAGCAAAGACAAGTTTTGGATACGTGATATGAATGAAGAGTTAGACCAAATAGATAAGAATGAAACTTGGGAACTAGTTCCTAGGCCTAAAGACAAGAATGTCATTGGCACAAAATGGGTGTTTAGAAAAAATTTGAATGAAGATGGAGAATTCACTAAGAATAAGGCTAGATTTGTAAGCAAGGGATATGCACAAGTTGAAGGGGTATACTTTGAGGAGACCTTTGCACCAGAAGTAATATTGGAGGCCATCAAATTGTTTCTAGCATATGCAAGATTGAAAGGGTTCAAGGTGTACCATATGGATGTCAAATCTACCTTTTTAAAAGGAAACTTGGAAGAAGAGGTATATATATAGATCAACCTAAGGGATTCTCACTATCACTTAATAAAGACTATTTTTGTAGATTTAAAAAGGCTCTTTATGGTCTAAAACAAGCTCCTAGGTCTTGGTATACCAAATTAGATAGGTATTCCAAATTAGATAGGTATTTGTTGGATTAATGATTCAAAATAGGAGTTGTAGATAGTAATCTATACATAAATATAAAACATGACCATCAGTGGATTGTATTTGTCTATGTGGATGACACAATATTTGATGGAAATAACAAGAACATGGCTAAGGCCTTTTTAGAAGTGATGGAGTTTGAGATGGTTGGGAGAACTATAATTCTTTCTTGGATTACAAATCATTCAATCTAAAAAAAATTATATTCATTTCATAAGTCAAGTACATAAGAGATATGTTGAATAAGTTGAAGATGGAAAATTTCAAGGTAGTTAGTGAACTTATGATCACATGCTGTAATTTGAAAAAGGAAGATGAGTCTCCAAATGTCATTCAGTTATCATATAGGTTAATGATTAAAAGTTTGATATACACCACTACCGCTAGATTTGACATCAAGTAAGTAGTAGGTCTTGTGGGAAGATTTCAATCAGATTCAAAAGAAAATCATCTACAAGCAGTCAAAATATACTCAGGTATCTCAAAGGGACTATGGAGTTTGGGTTGTGGTTTCCAAGGAGTAAAGAGTTCAATTTGATAGCCTATACAGATGTAGACTAGATAGGGAGTCTAGATGATATAAATATTACTAGTGGAGGAGATTTCTTCTTAGGTGAGTGCCTATTTTTATGGATAAGCAAGAAGCAACCATATATGCTATCATCTACTTGTGAGGTTGAATAAATTGAAAATACTTCATGTTGCACCTAGGTCCTATGGATGACAAACACCTTAAGAGACTACAGGTGGAGTACGATGGTCCTAGACCTATCTATTGTGACAATACAAGTGTTATAAGCATCTCAAATAACCATGTTATGCACTTAATGACTAATCACATTCCCATTAGGTATCATTTCCTAAGAGATTATGCAAGTGATCAAAGTATTAGTCTTGAATATGTTTCTACAAAGGATCAGATTGTAGACATTATGATAAATCCACTCTCAAAGGCATCTTTTGAACATCTAAAATAGGAATTGGGTGTAATTCCTACCCCTATTAGTCATTAAATAAGTTAAGTGCTTAAGGGGAGCTAATTAGGTGGTTTATGAGCTCCAAAATTAGGTGAGTAGTGTTGATAAGGTATGAATGGAGATAGGGGAGCTTTGTATCTTTGTGTTGTTGAAGTTCAGGTCTAAGTATCAAATGGAAATGTGTGGAAGACCCTTTGACATTAATGTCAAAAGGGGGAGAATGAGTAAATTGGAAAAGCATCTTTTTGAAGTGATTTCATTTATGTAGTGTGTTTTCCATCAATGTGTTTGCCATTAATGACAATGGGGGAGTTTGTTGGCATGTTATTGCCATTGATGTCAAAAGGGTGCATCATGTAAAAGCATAATGGTCATTGATGTCAAATTTATATTTGGTCAAGTGTTTGAGCATGATAGTGGATATGAGAAGCCTGTTGAGAGTGTGTTCTAAGTTGGTAGCATGATGTTGTTAAAGGTGATTAATTGTCAAGATTGATGTCAAAGGTAACTAAGGATAGATGGAAGAATAGTGATATGAAGAGGTATGTGCATAGTATGGCATATTAATGACATGAAGAGTTTCAATATTATCCATGTGAAGGAATTATATTGAAATGAATAAACAAAGGTATGTGATGTGATAATGAGCATTAAGAGAGATGTCAAGTCATATGAAGCTTGGTCATGTGGTTTTAGGTCTATATGAGGCTGTGGAAGATTTTTTTCATCATAGAGATAATGGTTAGATGATATGAGTATGTTTTGATGTTTTATGTCTACTTTATTGATGTTTTTTTGAGGTTATGACATGAAAGGAACAAGTCAAGATATCAATTGCATTAGAAGTTTAAGCCTAGTCATGGCATGGTGAAGGTATGAGTTGGTGGCATGATGAGGTGAGTGTACTCAGGAATTTTATAGGTCTTGAAGGTTGTGTGATCATGATAATAAGGTGTGGATGCACTCAAAATTGTTTCAAAGTGAGTCCTTGAAGGCAAGTCTTTTAGTCTTGGTTTGCACCTAGACCATTCTTTAGCCTTACCTAGCCTAATGAGGCATGAGTATAAGATTTCAAGATGAATGTGTGAATTAAATCATGGATATAGGTAATTTAATTTGTTTCAAGAGTTATCATGTAGTATGAGGTCATGTTTTTTATGAAATGGCATGAAAAGTGGTTTTGAGGTTACTCAGGTGCACAGAATGAAGGTAAGTAAACTTGAGGACTTTCAGGTGTTTTTTGGCATGTGTAACCTCTACATGGAAAATTAAGTTATTAATTATATATTTTTAAGGTTCTTATCTAAGATATATATGCATTGGTTTTGGATATAAGGGGAAGTCCTTTATAAATAATCGTTAACACTAAAACCTGTGTTAAACCTCCATAAAACCCTAATAAGGACCTGATGTGAAATATCTTGTTTAAAATAGACAAAAATTGTCTCAAATTACTATAAAAACTATTATATCATACTCTCTCATATACTTATAGGTGGTGGTGGTTAGTTAGATGAGAGATAAAATGTGTAGATACAGGATTATTTATGAAGAATTTATTGTAGTAGTCAAAAGTTGCATTGGTCAAGAATATAAAATGGATGAAATAAGGAGTTATATACTCATACTAAATGAAAATTAATGTTTATATATATATTCTATTCTTATAATGTGCTAAACTGGTCTTCCAAGTTAGCTAGTCATTAACATGCCTAATTGTGTAAATAGTGTAAAACCCAGGCAACAATGAGAAGATGAATTAGAGTGTGTTTTCATGATTTAATGATAAAACCAAGTGTATGGAGATGTTTTTAAATAATTTTTAAGACATTTTAATTTTTTTTATAATTTTGGGATTTTAGTGAATATTGTGAAAAATTTGCTCACAAGTTGACTTATCTGGTTCAGATAAGATAGTGTGATATAAGGTCATGAGATTGGTCTGAAAGATCTATATTTTGATATTAGAACATATTATTTTTGGGTTTGATAATTTTATAAATATTTAATATAATATTTTAAATTCATAAATATTCTTTTAAAGTGTTTACATAGGGGTTGGAGGTCTAAATCATCATGATTGTGTTTGGAGGTAAAGTGGCAGTTCTAAGTGAGTGAGTTACAGAGATGTTCTTGAGACCTTCTCTCATAAGTGGAAGCATATAATGTATTTTTTAATGACCCTTAGTTAATATATAATTTTTATATGTACTTTTTTGATCATTTTTGAGTGGTTTAAGTATGTTTAAGCTTCAGTATTGAAAGGCAAACTTTTTGGTGTACACAAGCCTAATAGGACTAAGTACTATTGAGGGGTTTCATGAAGTGGTTGGAAATAAAAGGTGTTATAGAGCTCAAAGGATGTTGGATAAGGATTTTTATTTTATTTTATGAAATTATTGTGTCATTTATATAGGTATAATTCTTTCCAAGGGATCAAATGGTAATGTGTTGATAAGAAGGCCTAATGCAATTAGGTCTCCATAAGACCTAAAAGTGAAATGAGGTCTAATAGAGTTATGATAGAATAAAAAGGACTAAATTTTAATTTTAATCATGTTTATGAGATTTTATAATACCTAATATATGGTTTACCTAAGAATTTAAGGGTGTGTGTCAAACCAAGTGATATATGAACAAGAGATGAGTATATATACAAGACATTTTTAGGCCTAATAGAGTAAGCTTAGAGGAAGCAAATGGATTGATAAATAAATGAGCCTAAGGAGGTTAGGTAACATGTTTTAAACCCTAATAAGATATAATACAATAATTTCATGATGATCATATATTTATTCTATATATGAATATCAAGGACATAAGACCTATTCAGTCTTGAATAGGGCTAGTTGAGTAAAGAAGCCTAAAGGTAGTTTTGAGAGAAATCAAGTGGAGCAGAGTTGAAGGAGTTAGAATTTATTATTAATATTCTATTATATTTTCATCATATATGTGCTCCTAATGTATTATATTAGATAGATTAGATATATATCTAAGTGGGAAGAGTATAAGAAAGAAGTCTGATTGAATGAGTTGGTGTTTGGTTAAGGAGGGAGTTGAAGTTTCTTTATAGGTTGGTTCTTGCATAATTGGTCTTTGCAAAGTTAGTGATTGGTCAAGAGGGAATTTGAACTACCTTATAGGTTGGTGCTTGCATAATTTTTCTTGACTGAGTTGGTGTTTATTCATATGGGGTTATAACCTCCTATTAAGTAGGTGCTTGCTAAATTCAAGTGGGTGATTGATAAATTTTGGTTCATGCTCCATGTTGGGTTGATGATCAACTAAATTTGATAAAATTTCTTATAATACAACTTTTCCAAGCTTTTTTTTAGTGGGTTTTATCCCCCATGGTGGTTTCCCACATATGTTATGTGTTATCTTGTTTCATGCTCATGTGATTTCTTCGTAATGCATCAATAGATCATTGTGTTGTTTTCATAGTTCATAGATGAGAGGATGTAATTAATTGAAAGTTTTTGAAGACTAATTCACCCCCTCTCTCAGTCATTTTTCTTCCAACATTTAATCCCACAAGAAAATGGAGAGTGTAAAATATGAGCCTTTGGCAGAGGAAGATGGACTATGGTGGGTCTATCCCCACAAAATGAGGAGTGAGGAGAGATAAGAAGATGGAAATAAAGAGTAGAGGAAAAATAAAGATGAAAAAATTGAAACCAATAAGAAGGAGCTATAAATGGAAAAACAAACATAATAATTTATTAAATTACTTAGTGTGTTGGAAGGGAATTCCATGGCCACTATACTTCTTGGTCAAAAGAGTGGGTTTTTTATTTATTCCATCCATGTGAGTATGAGCTCACATTTTATAAACCTTGAGTGTCTTATGCAGGAACATCCTAGGGTTCATGTAATCTTACATCAACCAAAAAATTAGTGTGGTGTGTTTGTGTGGATTTTTGGTTTGTGGCTTTGTTTGTGTGAGTTTGTTAACCTCTTAGAATAATGTTTTAAAAGTATTCCTTTGTCGTGGAAATCACATAGATATTTTGACTTTTTCTATTATTCTATAGGAATTATTGTATCATATAAAATTGTTAGAAATGGTTCTTTAACTGTGATAAAAATCAATTGATGAAATTTTTTGAGGTCATATAATATGACATTTACAACATCTATACCAATTTTTAGACCATTTATAGTTATAAAAAAAACCAACTATTACACTAGCAAGAGGTTTCCTTACTTATAGTAATGTTTCATATGGAATCATATGTTTAAACTTATTAGTGTCATAGAACCTAACACTTACAACCTCTACACATAATTTTAGATCATTTGGAGTCACAGCAAAGGTGTACCAGCCATTACACTTGTAAAATATTACCTTACTTTTGGTAATGTTTTTAAACTAGCTATATGATGAAATTTTTTAGGTTCTTATCAAATTACACTTAAAATGTATGTACCAAATTTTAGACCATTTAGAGTTGTCATGGAAAATTTATGACTGAATCTTATAAGTTATACTTGTATCACTTGGCATAAGGTTCATGACCTTTTATAATATATATGGTAAGATTTATGTTACCAAATTTTTATTGGTTATATAAATTATAGTTTAAAATATTTTTTTACAATTTCATCTCAATTTGATAAGTGGTTCTGAAGTTATGATAGTTTTTGTAACTGCCATTCAACCAAAAATTGCATCTATCTAGTCTACATAAGTTTCATGACCTTGATAGCTAGTCATAATAATATTTAAGACACAAAATTTTGAGAGGTGTTATTTAATGTATATTAAAAGTTTTTTCTCAAATTTTAACTCAATTGGATAAGTGGAGGCAAAGTTATGATAGTTTTTGTGACTATCATTCAACCAAAAAATACATCTATCTATCCTAACGGTTCATTACCTTACGGTAGATCTATGGTATGAATTAGGTTTAAAAAAATTGAGTTGATATAAAATGATTTTATAATACTATTTTTCAAATTTAATATCAATTATGTAAATGGAGTTAAAATTACGTAAGTTTTAGTAACTACCATTCAAGCTAAAAATGTTATTTATGGAGTTGCAACACTTGGCAGGTTATTCTTCACCTGTAGTGAACTATAGAAACATTTGTTAAGATTTATATAGTGAAAATTTTATGGTTAATTTAAAATTTATTCTATAATCTATGGTTAAAATTTCATATCAATTGGATTAATGATAGTGAATCTAAGGTAGTTTTTCTAACTGTCATTCAACCTGAAACGTCACCTAATAGTTACTAATAGTTAAATGTTGATCTTAAAAACTAAAGGTTTCATGACTCTTGTAAGTTATGTATAGGTTAATTAATTTGAATATACACCTAAAAATATTTTTATTAATAGGAATATAATTTTTAAGTAAATGAAGTTATTTTTAAAAGAGGAATGAGCTATGAAGGAGCAGAACTCTCCAAGAGCATAACAAAAAGTTGTATCAGTTCATGAGGAACTTTATGAAAGTCTATAACTCTTTCATGAAATGAAATAATCTTGTAGATTAATGTGTGAGTTTGTTTGAGAGTGTTAATTTATTCCACTTTGGTGATTTAAGATTAATGTAATGAAAATATGTTAAGTGTGTCAAGTCTAAGTAATGTGCTAATGTGTGACCATGACTAAATTTCCAGACCTGGCAACATAGAGATAAAGGTAAACCTTAATTTTCCCCCTCTTTTATGTTTTCACCATATATATTTTATCAATGTTTAAATTATTTTTCTTGATTTCCTTTCTAAATCATGAGTATTATGTTTGAACCCTCTTGGGAGGACCATGGTTTTTAGGGAGAACATGATTATTTTAAATAAGATGGAAATCAAGTTTTGATCCAAAAAAGGAAAATCTAAATCAAGTTCCAATATGGTTTAGGTTATCTATACTTCTAATGGAATAGTCAGAAGATGAATTCATGATGGTTATAACATAAAAAAATGGATGACTCATTATTTTTTATGTTGTAAATAGATCCAAGAAAATGTTGGTCTATGCTAGATTCTATGTGCATGCAAATATAGATAAGGAACTAACTTCATCCATCAAACTAGCATCCAAGTATGGTAACTAGATTCAATAAATAGAATATGAAAATACCTCATTTTTTTGCCAAAACTATCACAAAATGGTGTGTTTTGCAAAAAAAAAAAATCCATTCAAGAAAAAGGATCAACATATATAAATAAATAAGGATAAGAGTATTCAAAATACTCTACATGATGCTAAATATAATAAATATGATGATTCAAAAAAGGAGAAAGATAAAATCCATAATAATAGATAGAAATAATAAGAACTAAATTATTCCATATATATTCTCATATCAATCCCAATGCAAAGAATGCACATGCAAGAAGGGATTATCCCTAAGAAATATAAAGATTAAGTAAAGGAAAATAGAAGGAATGAGAAAAGGATCAATACTATGTTTTTATAAAATTAAAAGATTCATTTTATGGAACATAAAGAAGAGGGGAATAATTAAAGATGGGAAAGAGTAGCTCTTGGAGAGAGAAATACTACATCATTAGAAGAAGGATAATTTGTCCAAAATGTAAGGATATTTGTAATTATGATTCTTCAATTTCTAACCCACCTCTAATCATGTTTTGGAATAGAAGTATGAGGGTAAAATCCCTCAAGTTGAGAGTCAACACTTGGATCAAATTGTGACCTTATTTTTGAAATAGAAGAAGTGAGACAATGCTCATTAGTTTAGCCTCTAGGGAAACAGATGGTTTCTCTTCAACCAGCCTAAAAAAAATAAGGATCAAACATGTGTAAGAGTAACTAGACATGCAAAAAAAATTGTTGACCTAGGATTGGAAGCTAAGAGAGGAAGACCAAATCTTAAATAAGTTTAAAGTAGGGAGATAAAGAAATATATAGCTAATGGGAGTCAAAGTGTAATGGAGATTATTGGTTCCAAATCATTAGCTAGATATCACAAATGAAATTTATAGCATGGAATATAAGTGTGATGAATGTAATAACAAAAATATAATGGTAAGGAATTTTAAAAAGGATCATAAACCTTGCTTCCTTTCTTTTCAAGAGGTTAAAATGTCAAAAATTAGTTTTGCTGAAGTTAGCAATAAATTTTATAACAAATCATATTTTATTAGAGTTAGTTTAGTTGTTTCCTCGAGAGGATTGGTGACTCTTTGGGATCCTCAAGTTGCATAGGGTGAAGTGTTAACAATAAATAATCATCATTTAGCAATATTGTTTACAAATAAGTTAAATAATTATTTATGGATTTTTTCAAACATTTATGCTCAAAATTCATGTTTTGGAAGAAGAGACCTTTGAAATGAATTGGAAGAGTTTATGAAATATTGTAAAGAGTTTAAATGGATGATATCAAAAAACTTTAATACACCTTTTTCTCCCTCGGAGAATAAATTAGGTATTCAGGATTTCACAAACAAGGACTTGGCAAGATTTATTTTTGACTATGGTTTACTAGATATAGAGATAAGGGGGTAAAATTTTACATGGAAAAATAGAAGAATGGGTGATAATCTTATTCAAGATAGATTAGATAGGTTTTTAATATCTATTGATTGGTATCTCTATCAAAAAACATTATTTGTATTCATTACCAAGAATTGGATGAGATCAGAGCCCATTTTTTCTAAAATTAGAATTGGAACCTAAGAGGGTAAAGAACCCCTTCAGGTTTGAAAACATTTAGTTACCCTATCCATATTTAAAACATTTAGTTACCCTATCCATATTTTTAGGACATAATAAAGGAATGGTGGAAGTTAGAATTTATGTTTAAGATCTTTAAAAAATTAAAGAATGTCAAAGCAATTTTTGAAACATTGAGCAAGGAAACCTTTGGTAGTATTTTATTACAAAAGAAGAGGATCATGGATGACTTAGAGAATATATATAAATAGATTCAATGTTATTAGGAATTAATCAAGATTTATTTATCAAAGAAAAAAAAATTGTAGTGAATTCCACTCCTTAGTTACTAAGGAGGAAACCTTCTAGAGATAGAAATCTAGGGCCTTATGGTTGTCGGCAGGTGATATAAATATTAAGTTTTTCCACATTTCAACATCGGGGCATATGAATGCCAAAAAAATTAAAGGATATTTCTAAATTTTATGGAAGTTTAAGTTTAGAAGACAAAATAATTAGAGAAAAATGGTCCTTTTCTTCAAGAAACTCCTCATAGGAAATGTTGAAAGTAAATTAGAAGTAGAAAATGATAAATTAAATGTTATTCCCTCTATTATATCTTAAAAGTATAAATATTCTCTTATTGGTACAACTTTAATAAGTTAATTATGTTGTGTTTTATATAGGTGGAAACAAATACCCAAGATCTAATGGCTTCCTCCTACATTTTTTTAGCAATTTTGGGACGTTGTAGAGTTATATGTTATAGCAACAACACATGAATTTTTGGTCTTAAGTAAAATCTTAAGGGAAATTAAAATACCTTTCTTGTTTTGATTCCAAAAAAAATAGAGCAAAGTATTTCAATGATTTTAGACTGATAAGTTTATGTAACACTTTATATAAGATCTTTACTAAAATATTAGCTTTAAGAATGTAATTGATCCTTCCTTTAATTATCTTAGAATAATGGGGTAGATTTGTTTGTGTCAAGTAATTTCTTGACACTCTAATCATAGTACATGAATCTATACATTCAATGGATAAGATAAAAATGGTAGTTACGAGTCTTAAATTAGATATGAATAAATCTTATGATAGGGTTTTGTGGAGCTTCCTAGATAAAGTTCTTGATAGATTTGGCTTTGAATATAAGTTTAGAGATTAATATACACATGCATTTATACTTATATGTTTTTTAGTATGATTAATGGGTATTCAATGGGTATTTTTGATAATGAAAGAGGATTGAGATAGGGAGATCTTATATCCCTTTACCTCTTTATTATGAAGGTAAAAGCTTTAGGAAGAAGTTTTGCAACATAAAAAATTGGAAGAATTCAAACATGCTTCCTCTATAAACCTAATTTATCTTAAATAATTTTTTTATGATACTATAAGCTTAGGTGAAGAATATTTAAGGGTAGTAAAATAAATAATAAATTTAATGGATTTTTACTTTTGAGGCAGAAATTTAATTTGGAAAAGAGTGTAATTTTTTTCAACACTCCTATCGACTAGAAAAGAATATCAAAAAAAATATGCCAAACTAAGAAACTCTCATCCTCTTAGCTATGTGTGCCTATGTTCAAAGGTATAATGATTTAAGGTATTTGAAACTTGCTTCTTGATAAATTCTAACATAAATTAGAAGGTTGGAAGGGATGTCTTCATAGCTAAGCAAATAAATTATAGATTCTTAGAATCACTTTGAAAATTATCCCTACTTACTTCATGTCCATCTTCAGGATACCAAGGAAGGTATCTAATAAGATTAGACATATATAGATAATATTTTTGTGGTCAGTGTTAGAAGAAAACAAAGAATACTATTGGTTTTTTGGGAGTGAGTTTATCCTCCTAAGAAACAAGGAGGTTTAGGAGTTCATACAGTGAGAGATTTAAATAAAGCTCTTCTAACTAAATTAGGATGGAGATTTTTGAAAGACCATAATTAGTGGAAGGATATCCTAAAGGAAAAATATCTAGATAATAATGAGGGTTTATATTTATATCCAATAATTCATTTCCTTTAGGATCAAATTTATGGAATAATTTGGTTAAGGGTAGAACTTTATTATGGAAAGGTAGCAGATGGAATGTGGGTTTAGGTAGTAAATTATTATTCTAGGATGATGCATGGTTTGTTAATACACCTTTTATCTCTATCAAACAATGGGAAAACTTTAGCATCTCTATTAAAAATATTATGGGATAAAAGGTGATGGACTATATAGAGGTAAATAATTTAGGTAGAGTTTATAAAAATATTAAGCATTCCTTGTATGAGTTATTAAAAGAATTCCATATTAGTCAAAGAAAGAGAGAGAATATGAGCTTATTTGGTTAATAGCATTAGATGGAGTTTAGAATGCAAGTTCAGGTTATTCAATACTCAAATTCTCTATCAGATGGATCTCCATGGCATTAGGTTTGGTATAAGCACCTCATTCTAAAATTTAAAAAAAAATTAGCTAGTTATCCAAAATAGAATCCTAACACCAGATAATTTTATGAAAAGAGGATTTATGCTACTTAACATGTGTGTTTCCTATGTGAAAAGGAGATTGAAACTATTGATCATATATTGGTGGTGTGTTCATTTTCCTTGAATACCTTTAGCACAATTATTTATAAATTTGGGGCATGTTGGATTTAACTTGGTTTTATCTTAGATCTTGTTCAACAATAGACACCTCCCTTTATTAATTCTTAGTTACAAACTCTTTGTAAGTTGGTATTACCACCTATTTTTTTGAGACATTGGTTAGAAATAAATTCAAGAATTTTTCAAAACAAAAAGTGTAATATTTATAGAGTGGGATATAAGATTGCACATAATTTTGTAAAACTTCTCTATGATAAAAAAAAATGAGAGAGAAAGCAAGAGAAATTATTGGAGAGTGAAGTTAGGATAAATTTGAATTGGAATATTTTAGAAACTAAAGGAATAATGAATGAAAGGAAAAATATTGATAGAAACTTAATAAAATAAAATAAATTATCACCTAATTAGTTTAATTTGAATTTTTATAGTACCTCTAAAGTCATCCCTAGGGAATCAGGTGGTGGAGGTATTATAAGATATAATTATGTAAAATTAGTAGCAGTCTATGCAAGAACTTTTGGAGTGAAATCAAATCATTATGTAGAAGCCAAACCAACTTTCTAGGGCCTACAACTGGAAAAGGAGATAAATATTATTCACCTCTTCATTGGGGATGATTCATGAACATCATCAAATGTCTTAATAAGGAAAGGCCCCCAAGTTGGACTATTAAAAATATGTTTTGATATGTACTTGAGATACTACAAGCCTTTAATGAAATAACAATTTGTCATGTTTATAGAGAGGGTAATCATGTATCAAATTAGTTTTCTAATAAAGGAGTGTCAATATCAAGACTGAACAAAATAGTTTGATGTTGAGTCCTTGCCTACTTTAATTCTTCAGATTGTCAATGAAGAAGAAAAGTTATAATATTTTCTATTTTATCCTTACTTTTTTGGTAACTACTTTATATGTTAGTTGGTTTATTTTGATGTCCTTTTTTAGAATTAGGATGGATTTTTTACCTTCTTTATGTAAGGTTTATGTAAAATATAGAGGAATTATTGATTGCATAGCCCTTTGTATTTATATCTCTTTAAGGTGGCATGTGTATTATGATCTTTTAGTCCCTTTGAGTAATTGTTCTTATCATGACATGAAATTATCTATGGAGAGTAAATTCAAGTGATATAAGTTTTGGATCAGAGATGGAAGAGCTTTCCTTATGATTGAGAAAATAAATTTTATGAGGATAAATTCTTCCATGAGATCAATGGGAGGTGACAAAGTGAGAATTGAACCCTCTACATGTGAATGAATTATAATAAATTTTACAATGTGACATATCTTACATTGATTAGGTCTAACAGAGTTTACGGATAAGATCAATGAGTGTGATCTAGTGCTCTCTAGGGAATTTATCAAATCTTGTAAAGCTATAATTAGGGGATTAACCTTTGATGTATTTTAGGAGAGTATAAATATGGCAACATAGTTAGCCATGGATGGAATGAAATTGTAGAAATCTAGATGTTGCCATGGATGGAATGAAATTGTAGAAATCTAGAAGTTTTAAGGAAGAAACTATTAAAGTGTCTCTTAGAGGAAAGGATAATTTGAGCAAGTTTCAAGGATGATATCTTAAAAAAACCTCTTTTTAGGTGTAGGAGTGAAGGGTTACTCTAGATTATGAAATATATCATACTTGACGGTAGATTTAAGTGTGATTCATCCTATCACTTTAGACACAATAAAATGGTAAATATCCCATTTTATTTATTTATGTCAAAACTATATCACAAACATTCAACTTGGTAAGATAGAGATTCCCTTTCATTAAGCTCTCATTTTCCTATTGTTTCAAAAACCCAAATACTAGTTTGTTAAATCTTTACTAATTTTTAAGGTTACTTTAGTATATTCTGGTTCTATTGGTTTATATTCCTTAAGTTAATTTAAGGATGATTTAGGTAAAGATATTCAAATACTTAAATCTATGGTTATTATAGTTCCCCCTATAAATAATAACTCATCATAATGAGAGACAAATGAATGGAAGATTAGGATGCCTAGGAAACTTTGTTTTGAAGAGGACTAGGAAGAATAAGAGAATCCAAGAGATAAAATAGAGAAGGATTCCCCTAGTCATCCATATCCTATGGAGGATAAAGTCAGGCTCTAGAGTAAAATTTCAAAGGAAGGTGATGGGAAGTATTCTTCTTTCAAGGGTAAGATAGCTCAAAAGAGAGAATGTTTAATTACCTGAAATGGATTTCATTGAAAAGGAGAAGAATGGTCAATATGGATATAAATAAACTTAAGAAGAAGAAAAAAGGGAGTAGATTTCTAGGGATAAAGGAGAAGAATTTCCTTATGAAAATTTTCACATGATTGGACTTCTAGAGAAGGATTGTCATCTCCAACAAAGCATTATAAAATGGTTCATGATAGAAAATGAGAGGTCAGGGAATAGGATTGGTTTATTACACCAACATGTCAATGGTGATCAAACCCAACCTAATATTAGGTTTCCTTTTTAAAAATATATTTGGACATTGATAGGTAGTATTTGTGAAATTAAGAATGAGGTGCCCATCTTAAAAGAAAAAATAGTTCAAGTGGAAAGGGATTAGAAATATCTTGATGAAACATTAATAAAGGTGTTACATGTTAGCATAGTTACTATTAAAAATTATGTTGTTAGTATCACTATGCTACAGGAAGGTTTGAATAAGAAGAAAGGGATTCTAGAAGAGAGAATATCAAGCAAAAGAATTAAAAGTTAGAAAAAAGGTAAGGAGATAGAAGATAATGATATGGATAAGGAAATAGTAACACCTAAATTTCATGAAAGAAGAATGGGAGGTAGAAAAAACTTTCAATGACTTTTACTAGTCTTAGCCTTAATTTTTATTGAAGTATCTTCATTATCTATTTTCTAAATGTCTATTATTTATTTTATATGTTTGCAGCTTTATTACATCCTGGGATATATTATAACCCATTTTTTATTATTAATAATGGTTATTATATTTTATTGTTACATCTATATATATTTATTGTCGAAGGATTTGGACACTTTAAAGACCCCACTTTTACCCATATATAAAAAAAATAATCATCATAAACGTATGAAGTGCAAGACAAGAAGATAAAAGATCTTCCTTTATTAGTCAATATAGAATCTCCCAATCTAAAATTTATAGAGGATGATAATGATGATGGTGATAATGAAATTTAAGAAAATATAGATGATTATTTGTATCATCTCAACTTTATTCATACATGCCTAAGAGATTATAAAAATTATTCAAGCATGGTCACCACTAATAAATTGCAGGGCTATATTCGTGTGAAATGGAAATTAGATAAATAAAAAGCACCCATTCCAACCAATTAAGAGAATATCAATGTAAATAATTATTTCAATATCAATTCATAGTAGGAATATCTCATATTAAGTGCTCCATTGAGATAATATATTTTGAAATCTAGTTTGACTTGATCATAAGAGGCATTGCACAATGTACAGTGTATCAATGATGAGTATTTGATGAAAATTTTATGTAACAATATATAATTTATGGATACACAAACTTCCATAAGATTTTAATTAAATAGTGCATAATACAAACAAATTATTATATTGAAAATGTTACTTGATAATAATTTCAATATTTTACCTTCCAATAGATACCAATTTATGGCACAATTATTGCATCAAAAATAAAAATCATATTATAGTTATCATATGATAACTAGACATGAAAAAAATAATTATGAGGTGTTACAATAAAAAATTAAAAAGTTTAAAGGTTGAGGCATCATTATAGTAAAATGAATACAAACCAATCCTACTAAAAATTAGGCTAATACAAGTTTACAATCTATGTTCATCCTTGTGGCAAGGAGATAATTTTCATGGTTATCAAAATATCCTCAAATGATATTACCAAATTTACTTGACCATAATCTCATATCTATTTCTCAAAAATTTAAGGTTGATATGACAAAGGCACAATCTAAGGGGTTCAATATCAATGCCTTTTATGACTACCATAAATGTGTAAAACATTATACTGATAGATGTTTTAGTTTGAGACATAAGATACAAGATTTAATAGTATCCAACACTATTACATTCAATGGTTCTTATTTACTTATTAAATATTTGGTCACAACCTAATGTAGAGATTCAAACATTTTTTGAATCATATTTCACCTCAAATATATGAAATTAAGCTTGATAATGATTACTATGACAAAGATACTATTTATTTTAAAATGCATGATCGTTTCTCTGATTTAGACATCAATATTGATGTTGATCTATGCCCACAACATAGTACATACACACCAATTGATCCAAGACCTAAATGTGGGTATCCCATTGATGGGATCATTGGTTTTCTCAAACAGAATATATTTTACATGTCTTTTTATTTTCCAACTTGATCACCTTCTCTAGAGTAAATTGATTGTTGTCTTTATTCTTCTATCTCGACATACATGTTTACATATGACTTTTCATTGACCATTCTTTTATACCTTTATTTTACTCTGGTTATGGTATTTCTATTGGCCCTTACCTTTTGATTCATTATCTTGAACTAAAAATTCTTGATAGTTATCGTACGATGACAAATTCTTTAAAAAAGTCTCATTCTAATTCACATCTATATATACCTAAATCTAGTCATAGGTACTTGATAATGTTAATTCTTGACATATCTTAAACCACTTGACTTACACCTAAATATATGACTCTTATTCACCATTCCTCTAGACCTTTATCTATATGTGGTCTTGACCCCTATGTTCCTTAACACTACTACACAATAAATTCTAAGTCAATGTTTAAACAAAATTATACCATTCCTCAAACTATTCTAACCTCAGGACAATTATCCTTACTTTTATAGGACATGTTTGTAGTAGGTAAACAGGAATGCTATTGCAGACATGTCCACCTAGTATGACCTTGTCCCAACACCATTTGATAGATAGTTTGTAAATTTTTAAATATTCATTTGGGTCATCCCAAAAAAAATTAAATTCAACTAAAGGAGATCCTTCAAAATATTCACTATGTAAAAAATCAAATTTAAATTAAGGGAATTGATATCTATCTAGCATCTATCTTTTAAATTATTGCACAGTGAGAAAATATGTCCCATTCTTCCCAAATTAAAGATCATTCACTAAGAGTAGTATCAATCAAGTTTGAATAATTTCAAATCAATTAAAGAGATAAAATTATCAAGTATCAAAACCAAATTTATAGATACATACATATATTAAAGGAACACAATTGCACAATCAAACTAGGTGGGAGAACTATGTGTGATTCGATTCCCTCCTCATAGTATTTAGATATGTAGGTAATGGTCAATAATCAATGGGGCTTATTGGGGTCATCTTAATCCATTAATCTTCTCCTATATTTTTTTGTGTTTATAAATCTCATAGGTACCCCTAGGGTTTCCAACTCAAAAAGAAAGAAAATAGATTTTTGTGTGTGACACCTTAAGAATTGCAATATCTTAGTCCTCTTAAGAAACACAAGTGCATGCAAAAAATTAATCATTGTTTATTCATAGTCAAAGTAGACAAGTCTATAATCAATAGACATGGCTGGCCTATGCTAATATCTAGGGAGTGTGGACCTATCCATAAATATGTATATACTCTATTCCTAAACCTGAACTATCACAATCTTGTCTTGTTTTCTTTCTCATTGTCAAACATCTGCTATAGTCAACCAAAAATTGGAAAAGCTAAGTATCTTATTATTAGATTATACTTAAATATTTTTAGCATATAACACTTTTCAATAAATTTCAATCAATTATGCTTTACATTTAGATTTATGTTTAAATGTCATATATTATAAAACTATTAATTTTTATACCTATTAGAAAACAATTACTTTTTGAATAAAAAAGAAGGTAAAACAACATCCTTTATGGCATACTACTTTCTCACCCTTCCATAGTGATTATTTATAATTGTTATTATTTGACATACTGTGAGCTTACATGATCACATATATTATATGCCTATATATCCTCGAGACATTTATATATACATCGATTATTTTCCAATGGGGGAATGCACATTGTTATTTCCATATAATTCAATAATACATGACTTTTAGATTCACATATAGTGGGGGCATGTTGTTTACCTTCACTTCCTTGATATTACTTTACTATTACACATAGCGCACATTATTTTTTGACAAAAATTCAAAAAAACTAAAATCTTCAAAATTTTAAAATCAACCTATGCATGGCATGTATTGCTAGTCTACATGATTGATTTATGTTATTTATCAAATATGGTGAATTACTCATCCATTATCTATACACATGTTTTTCATAAATACATGAGTGTGATTTAGGACATTCAAGTTACATATGATACATGGATTTAAGGATGCATGACATTCATTACTCTTAGGGGCTACCTTTCTATATTGGGGGAATGCCTAAATTGAGATCATCTTGAAACACTTTTCAAGTTTTATCTTTATATGAAATTCCATTGATCATATTGAGATCCTTCTATGGTTACACATGTTTTTCTCGTGTATAATTTTTTAGTATTATTCCCTATAGATATTGTGCTTTACTATACTAAATGATGATCTTGATTGACTATGTTGACTCAAATTATGTGTTCTACACATGTTTGATGTTAACATTTTCACATTATGAAATTATACATGTATGTTATATTATGTGCATATTAATGTGTGTTACATTGCATGTTACATGAGTGAATCGATGATGTATTATTACATCATGTGTCATTTGTGATCAAGGGTCCTCTAGTCCATGTTGTGTCCATGTCATGTATGTGTTGGGTTAGATTTGATCATGTATTAAGTGTTTGTGTGCTTCACGATCATGATTTTATATGCATATAAGTGTGACTATTTTTATAATTTATGTTGTGACTACTATCATGAATTCTTTTATTGTGATTTATGTCATGATGTTTATCACACATAATTTACTTCATTTATTCATATTACATTCCTAATTGTTATATTTATTGGACATGACACTTGTATACCTATTGCTTAGATTACATGTTCATATGTGTTCTGATGATCGATATTTATATGATAACATATATTATCATGTTTACATACTTTACATAATGAAATTTCATATATAAGACATGGTGCACATGACTCTTTATTTTATACAAGTGATTCTTAGGTTTTAGGGAAAATATAGATAATTGTGCAAGTAATTAAATATGGAATACAAGCAATAAAATAATAACAAAAAGATAACACATTACACAATGAGATTATGTGGAAACCCTGCAATGTACAAGGAAAAACCATAGGGTAATGATAGCTTCCAAACTTATACAAATCCTCTTCTACAAACAACTTCCTCAAATAACTCATTTACAATGCTTGCATATAAATGCCAATATTAGGTAAGATTACTTCTCCAAAGAATACTATTACAAAAGTTATATCATGCATACATAGAATTATAAGAGAGAAGAGAGGTAAGAGAGAAACTCTAATGAGGCAAAGAAATACACTATACTCCACCTAGATGTACAGTGCTCAATAGTGTTTATTTTCCCCCACACGTGCAAAGGTCAAAAATTGGAATCTAATTTTTACTAAAGAGGCCACCACCATGTGCCACCAAATATGGCACCCCACTCCACATGTGTGAGCAATCAGGGATAGTAGTCAATGTCTTCCACTTTTGCATAAAAGTTAATATGTGCTTAAACATCTTTATGACTTTAGACAACACTCACATGTAGGGATCCGAATAGAAACGAGCCCCACACCCAGCCATATCAATTAGCAAAGTAACCCACATGCCTTAGTGGAGTAATCTACCCCCACATACTACCTCATCATGAATAGTAATTTCCACCTCATCAATATGAATAGTGACTTCACTTCTTAACATTTTCCAATTTGAAGTTAATATACAAAAATTAATACACCTATGTATTCTATGTTGGCAAGTGTTATCATTGATGTTAAAAATTGATATCATGTGTGCATTGATGTCAAAGGTAATGACAAAGTGATGATGTCATGATGCTGATGAGTTTGAGCCTAAATTTGTGTAAGGTAAGATTTGGATGTATATTATATAATTTAAGTATATTTTGAGGCTTATCATATTGTATCTAGCATGTTGATGTGGTTTCAGGTGAAGGAGAGAAGACAAGCTTGTGAACAGTGTGTTGGCATAGGCTTGGTAGCCTAGTATGTAAGCATGTATATTTAATATATACTTAGCTAGGAAGCTGATGAATGATATAAATGATGATATCATGTTGTATAGGTCTTATGGAGTGTCAAGAGTGCTTAAATTTCTTATGATAATACATGGTGTTCATCCAGTTCTTCATTATGTTCATCTAGGCATAATTGGTTCCATGGTAGAAAAATATGAGTAGGAATTTTTAGAACATCACCATTGCCACATATGAATGAGTTAGGGGGATTTGGTCATATCGGTGTGATCACATTATTCCCAAGTTGATATGGTCTAAGTTTTAGGTCATGCAGTTGATCAGAGTAAAAAATATGTGGGTGCAAAGTTGGCCTCTCAGATAGAAGTTCACTAAGTTTTTATACTTATCTAGACCATCACTACACATCATGAAAATATGATTGAACTAAAAAGTTTTTGAATTTAATTCATGTAATCATAAATCTAATTGAGTTTAAAGGTTTTTATGAAGATGTTGTCTATAGTGTAAGGAAGCTACCCTAAAAATTTGGAGTCTTGAAGTGATTTCTAGCTCAAGTTATAAATCTTCAAAATTGCTCTAGCAAACTATGATGGGCCAGAGACCATCAAGTTTAATCACATTAAAGACTAAGGTAATTGGTCTAGAATATCCAATGGTGATAACTTAATCATTAATATTGAGATCAATGGTCTATATGAATTCAACATGTCAAAGGTTGTACATGTTGGTGACAAGTGTCACAAGCTCGCTAATCTGACAAAAGATCAATGGTGAGTGGTGGTTTGTACTTATGAAGATCAATGGTATGGGAAAATTCAAAGATTCAACAAATCATGTAAGATTTCCAAGTGGCACAAGCACATGGACTGATATCAAAGTGTTTAGAAGGCATGTGAAGGTACCAAGTGTCATAATCATGGGAGTTTTGATCAAGATCTAACAGTGAGCATTGCAAGATAAAGATCTGGTTGATTCAAGGAGATCGACGGTACATATTTGGTCAAAATTACAACATTTCATGAGATTAATTAAACATGTTTGAATTGTAATAGTTGCTCACTGATCATTCGAATTCAAATATTTGAATTTGGAAGAGTAGTCTATAATTTGTGTGTTATAACTTTTGATATATGTAGAATTTGATCATGGTGTAAAAGGTAAAGTTGTAGATGACTTCATGGCACATGAGAACCTAGTTATAAGGTCTAATTATGTTTATATTCAAAGATATGGAGCTCCAAATTTGACTGTGTATGTGTTCATGCTCTACAAGTAATCTGAGAAGGGTAATTGAATTGTTCTTGATGGTATTTCAATGTTTTAAGATGAAATAAGTGTTGGAGCATGTTGTATACTTCATGAGGACCATTTGTGTGGATTATGGAGGTTTGAACAATCTATATTGTATATGATCAAAGGCTTAAAAGTTGACTATGTGTTTTTTCTTGGTGATTATATGTACAGAATGTTGTTTGGGTTAATTGTGTTGTAGCAAAAGGGTGATGTGATGGATGTTGTCACTTAAAGTGGACCTATAGATTGTGTGTCATGGGTCTATGTATTTTTAAAGTGTTCATGTGTTATAATTTTTCTCAAATAAGTGTCAAAGAGGTGAATGGATCTCCATAGGACCTAAAATGACACTTAGGCCTATTTGAAAAAGGCATAGCTGCTTAAGTGTGACCCATAGTTGTTATAGTCAACCTGTGTGGATGGTATTTGGCTATGTAAGATGTCTTAAGGGTTAAGACAAGTATTATGGCTGACCTAGATGGTGATATTCATGAAGGCTCTATAAATAGTGAAATCAAAGATGATGTTTTCTAGATGTGTGAGACTTGGAGAAAAGAGGGCATGTGTGAGAGTTGTGAAGAGATGGAAAGAATAAAGGGAGTGTGTCAAATGGATGGGTTATAGAGTAGAGTAGGTTTATGACTATGTGTATGAAATTTAGGTCATATTTTTTATGTTAAAACAATGATCTTACAAGTTTGAAGACTTGTGAAAGAGAGGCATGTGTGAGTGTTGTGGAATGAAGGATAGAAAAAAGGGAGTTTGCCTAGTGGATGGGTTATAGAGTAGAGCAGGTTGATGATTATGTGTTTAACCTATAGGTCATATTTATGATGTCATAAATAGTGCTCTTCTAGGTTTGAAGATTGAGGATGAGTGAAGATGTCTAGAGCGATCTAAAAGGATGTTTCAGATGCCTTGAGTGTCAGCAAAGGATAAATGATGTCTGTGTAAGCTTGGTGGTTGATTTGAGACATATATCATAGTGTTGACTATGTGTATTCAAATTTGTTCATGTTGTTGAGGTTGTGATAGAGTTATTGCTAAAAAGTGTAGAGTAATCCATAAGGTGGTTTTGGCAACTTTTGGATGTTTATGGCTATGTGAAGAGGTGAAAGGGGTTGATATACATTGTATCTCCATTAGATTGGTAGGCAATCAATGTTCAAGAGATGTTCATATCATAGGTGTTGAGAGGGTGCTCAAAATATAGGTTAGAAGGAATTGACCATCCTAAGGGTAGGTGTTCCTTGTGAAGCAGGTCTTTCACTAAATCTAGGTCAGAAGGACTTAACCATCTTAGGGGCAGGTGCTCCTTGTGGAATGGGTGTTCCACTAAATTTTTATGTTTATAATACCTTATAGTAAAAGTAGTCCATATATTTTTAAGTTTAAGAGTGGGTTTTATTCCCCATGAGGATTTCCCACATTAGATGTTGTGTTATGATGAGATTCTCTTATTCATGATTTATATGTGGTCTCTTTGCTTTGATGGTAATCTAGTTGCATATGATTATTGTGTTGATTCATGAATGCCAATGAATGAATGAATGACAAGTGATCAAAAAATGAAATATTTGTTGATTTATTCACACCCCCTCTCAGTCATATTGTACCTCTAACAATTGGTATCAAAGTAGGTCATTTGGAGGAAGCTTAACAGCTTGAAGGAGATCCTAAGTAGCACGAGATGGATAAGTAGTCAAAGAAAGAGAATCAATAGTGGAAGGTTATGATCAAGGCACTTGAAGAGTAGATATGTACTTTGAATAAATATGCCAAAGAGGATGAGAAATTTATCAATGGTATTAATGGTATCAATGTTCAGCTAGAAGAAACCAAGGCAAAGATGAGTTCAAAAGAAGAATTTTTCCCAAAAAAAAAGAGCATCATGTATAATGAAGAAGTTTGCCATGATAGTGGAGAAGAAGAAGTGTTCTATGATAATGAGGAAGAACAAGTGGATCTAGAAACTGAGCTCATAAAGAGGAATCACAAGATGAGGTATGTGATCAAAGGTCTTGAAGCACAAGTCATTTCTCTTGAGGGAAGTTTGTTAGGCAAGACCAAGAGAGATGAGAAGTATCAAGAGATTATCCAGTCTCTTGAAGATAAAACAAGTAGATTGAAGGATGACATGGCTAAATAAGCCAAGGAGGATAAGGAGGTCATCAAATATCTTAGAGGTTAATTAGAGGTTTCAAATGGTAGCCTAAAATCAATAGAAGAGTGTAGATATCTCAAGACTCGATTAGAAGAAGCCAATACCAAGGTGATTTCAAAGCAACGTGATCAAGATAAGTTGAATACTAATCTTGATTCTTTGAGAGCAAAGCATGAACAACTCATAGACAAGTTGGACAAGTAGGAAAAGGAACATGTAAAGCCTAAGTAAGCCAAGAAGAATGAAAGCTTTGAAAGTAATGCAAGAAGGTCTTTTAGACAACCAAATGCTTCAAGGTATGCTAGTTTATTCCATGGTCATTATTATACATGTAATAAGTATGGTCATAGAGCTAAGGACTGTAGAAGGAAGTCAGTCAAGTATGTACATTCATGGATTTATGATAGAAGGAGTTTTTGGCCAAAGATTGATCACTATTCAAACCTATCAGAATGTATGAATGATGTTATTGGTTTCATTTGTGATAAGAAATATCATGTTACTAGACTTTGTCCTAGAAAAGTTGATAAGCCCTCAAGTCATATAAATAAGGGAGAGACTCCTAGAAAGCATATCAAAATTCAAAACATGATGTGGAAACCTAAGGTAGTGAAGGCTAGTCTTGTTGAGTTCAAGGATCAAAATTCTAATACTGTAGAAAAGGAATTAGTTTTGGAGGTGTCTCAAGAGTGCCAAGGAATCTTGATATTAGTCTAAATGGATAAGAAGGTGGATGATCCAAGAATCAAGTCATTTATACCATTCAAGGCCAAGGAGAATCTGAAAGAAGGATCTCAATTTGATGGCTTATTTAATGTAGTTGAAGAATTTTTAGGTAAGAAGGAATTTCATGATTTCCAAGAGTTCTTTTTTTTTGCTTTCAAAGAGGATAAGGTATTAGTTGAAGATATATACCAAGAACCTGTGTTTTCATCAGGCATTGTCAAGGAAGCCAAAGAAGAGATGGATGCTAAGTAAGTTGTTTTAGTCAAGAAAAGGAAGAAGAAGAAGGTTCTTTAGTCTTGTTATGAGGACTGGTATGCTCCTCTATTCTAGGTACTTATGAAGTAGATATGTCTTTGTTGTGCTTCATGAAGACATTTCTCAGTTTGAAGAAGCATGTGGTCTTGTAAGGTGTTTTTAGTCTATAGGGTCAGATTGAAGGTTTCTAAGTGGCAAAGGAGGAATTGTGAGTTATCAAGATGATATTTTTACATAGAAAGTTCTATTGACCTTATTCTAGCATGCTCCAAGTGGTTTTGTGGTCTAAAGGTATGTTGAAGTCAAATTGAGTGCTCTCAATTTTCTCAGTTTTCGCTTAAGAGTAAGTAGGCCTAAAATGGGTTATAGGATGTATGGGTTCCCAAAACTATGGAGGCTAAAATATTGGTCCATAAGTTTGTGATGGTGGTCTCCAAGTGTGCAAGAAATTTTAGTGGTGGGTGTTGACTAGAAGGAGGTTTGTTGACCCTATTTATTTTAAGATTCTATAGTTTTGGGCTATGCTAGAAAAGTGGTTTGCCTTATCATTTGAGGTATAAGGATTATTAATAGTTTTAATGGGCCATATTGGTTTTCAAATAAAGCTTCACAAAGATTTAAAGGTTTTTGGTTTTCAAATTATTCAAGTTTTTGTCAAGATGAAGGCCTAATTGGCTAGTAGGTTTATGAAGGAAGTATGTTTCAATGAATGATATAGGTTATGAAAATTGGTGTGATTTAGGGGGCATATGATAGTTATCCATATATGAAGCTTCAAGTTTTGAATATGTGTCTACTAAAATTTGTGGGTTTTACAACTTACAGGTAGGGCTATAAGGAGTCTAGATAGGCCTAATGTGAAGAAGAGTGTTTTTTGATCAATTTATCCAAAATAGCATGGTGTGAGTGTTTAAATTCAATTTATATGGTTAATTTATAACATATTTCCTATTTATTGTGTGGCTTGAACATCTGTTGGTATTCTTGGAGGTGGCTTGCAAGTGAGAGTATGAAAGTAGAATGGTGTTGTTTGAAGACCCAAAGCAGTTCAGTGTTCTAAGTTTGATATTTTCATGTTGTTGAAGCCATGAAGGTGCTCTAAGAAGTTCTATAGGTGATATTTGGTTAATAATATTAAAGGGGAGTCTTTTAGGTTGGCACAAGGAGGATCATGGAGTTAGGGGGAGCTAACTCAAATGGCTTGAGAAGCTATGCATGAGGTAAGGGGAAACATATGTGAGATGTTCCAGTCATATTGAAGATGTGGTGATATCTACTATAGAAGATAACTCAATAAGGTTGGTATGATTACTTGATCAAACCTAGTCATAATTTTGAAAATATGTTGAATCTTCATGCATAAGCAAATGGAGCTTGTAAATTTTGCAAGTAAATAGGTCCAAGGATCAGAATAACCCAAGTTCAGATTGATGTAAGTCAAGAATAAATGACATGAAATGGATAATGATGTTAGGGGGAGATTTCTAATCTCTATGATCATTTTTTTAGGTCCAAGGATCAGAGATGTCCAATTTTAGATTGATTCATGTCAAAGGGGGAGCAATTATTTCATATGAGGTATGTAAGTATCCTGACCACTTAGAAGTATATTTGAATACATTCATGATGTTAAGAGGAGATTGGTGGTTGTTTAGTATAATTTTTCATTTACGATAAATGGGGAGAAGTAAAATAAGAGGTTTCCATTAATGAAAAAGGGGGGGATTGTTGGCAACTGTTGTCATTGATGTCAATAATTGATGTCATATGTGCATTGATGTCAAAGGTAATGACAAAGTGATGATGTCATGATGATGATGATGAGATTGATCTTGAATTTTTGAAAGTCAAGATTTAGATGCATTTGATCTAAGGTAAGTATATTTGTAAGTTTATCATATTGTATCTATCATGTTGATGTAGTTTCAGGTCAAGGACAAAAGACAAGCTTGTGAACAGTGTGTTGGCATAGGCTTGGTAGCCTAGTATGTAAGCATAGATCTTCAGTATATCCTTGGATAGGAAGTTTATGAATGTTATATATGATTATATCATGTTTCATATGTCATATGGGGTGTCAAGAGTGATTAAAATGTTTATGAGAATGCATGGTGCTCTTTCAGTTCTTCATTATGTTCATCTAGGCATAGTTGGTTATATGGTAGAAAAATCTAAGTAGAAATTTGCTGACATTACCATTGGCATGTATGGATGATTTAGTTGGATTTGGTCATATGGTTATGATCAAATTATTCCTAAGTTATTATGGTCCAATTTTTAGGTCATGCAATTGAGTGGAGTAAAAGATATGCAGGTGCAAATTTGGCCTCTCAAACAAAAGTTCACTAAGTTTATATGCTTAGCCAGACCATCACTACACGTCATGTAGATATGAATGAACCAAAAATTTGTTTCATTTAATACAAGTTCTCAAAAATAAAATTGATTTCAAAGGTTTTCATGAGATGTCTATAGTACCAGGAAGCTACCCTAAAAATTTAGAGTTTTGAGGTGATTTCTAGCTCAAGTTATAAAGCTTCAAAGTTACTCTAGTAGACTATGATGGGTTAAATACCATCAAGTTTAATCATGTTAAATTTTGAGGTCATTGGTTTATAATATCCAATGGTTAGTGCTTAATTATATATATTGAGATCAATGGTGTGTATGAAGTCAACATGTCAAAGGTTGCACGCATTAGTGACAAGTGTCACAAGCTCACTAATCTGTCATAAGATCAATGATGAGTAGTGGTTTATAATTATGAAGATAAATGGTGTGGGACAAGTCAAATATTAAATAAAGCATGCAATTCTACCAAGTGGCACAAGTGCATGTATTGACAACAAAGTTTTCAGAATGCATGCGAGGGTGCCTAGTGTCATAATCATGGGAGTTTTAATCAAGATCTAACAGTGAGCATTACAATATAAATACCTAGATGATCCAAGGTGATAGATAGTGTTTATGTTTTCAATATTATAAAGGTACATGAGATTATATCAACATGTTTTAAGTTTAATAGTTTCTTAGTGACCATTGGAATTCAAATATTCAAATTTAAGAGGGAAGACTAGTCTATAGTTTTTGTGTTATAACTTTTGATATATATAAAATTTGATCATGGTGTAAAAGGCAAAGTTGTAGAGGACTACATGGAACATCCAAAGAACATAGTTATAAGGTATAATTATTTTTATAGTCAAATATATGTAGCTCCAAACTTTATTGTGTATGTGTTCTTGCTCTCTAAGTAACCTGAGAAGGGTAATTGAGTTGTTCTTATGGTATTTCAATGTTTTCAGATGAGCTAAGTGGTGGAACATGTTGTATACTTCATGAAGACCATTTGTGTGGATTATGGAGGTTTGAAAAATCTATATTTTATATGATCAAATGATTATAAGTTGATTATGTGTTTATTCTTGGTGATTGTATGTACAAAATATTGTTTGGGCTAATTATGTTATAGCAGACAGGTGTTATGATGGATATTATCACTTAAAGAGGACTTATAGATCATGTGGCATGGGTCTATATATTTTTAAAGTGTTCTTGTGTTTAAATTTTTCTAAGATAAGTGTCAAAGAGGTGAATGGGTCCCCATAAGACCTAAAAGGACACTTAGGCCTATTTGAAAAAGGCATAGTTGCTTAAGTGTGACCCATAGTTGCTATAGACAACCTGTGTGGATGGTATTGGGAAATGTAAGATGTCTTAAGGGATAAGACAAATATTATGGCTAACCTATATGGTGATATTCATGAAGGATCTATAAATAGTGAAATTAAAGATGATGATTTCTAGATGTGTGAGACTTGGAGGAGAGAGGGTGTGTGTGAGAGTTGTGGAGAGATGGAAAGAAGGAAAAGAGTGTGCCTAGTGGATGAGTTATGTAGTATAACAATTTTATGATTGTGTTTTTGACCTGTAGGTCATATTTATGATGGCATAATAATGCTCTTATAGGTTTTAAGACTTGTGAAAGAGAGGCATATCTTAGTGTTATGGAGTGAAGGATAGAAGAAAGGGAGTGTGTCCTAGTGGATGGGTTATAGAGTAGAGAAAGTTTATGATTGTGTGTATGACCTATAGGTCATGTTTTTGATGTCATAAATAGTGCTCTTGTAGGTTTGAAGATTGAGGATGAGAAAATAGGTCTAGAGTGATCCAAAAGGATGTTTTGGATGCCTTGAGTGTGAGTGAAAGATAGATGATGTCTGTGTAAGCTTGGTGGTTGATTTGAGAGGTAGATTAGAGTGTATACTATGTGTATGACCATTTGGTCATGTTTTTTAGGTTGTGATAGAGTTGTTGTTGAGAAGTGTAGAGTAATCCAAAAGGTGGTTTTGGATGTTTATGGTTGTGTGAAGTAGTGAAGGGGGTTGATATACATTATATCTCCATAAGATTGGTAAGAAATAGTGTTCAGGAGATGTTCATATCATAGGTGTTGGGAGTGTGCTCAATAACTTGGTCAGAAGGACTTGACCATTCTAAGGGTAGGTACTCCTTATGAAGCAAGTGTTTCACTAAATCCAATCTGAAGGACTTGACCATCCTAGGGGTAAGTTCTCCTTATGAAGTAGGTGTTTCACTAAATCTAGGTCAAAAGGACTTGACCATATTAGGGTTAGGTATTCCTTGTGAAGTAGGTGTTTCACTAAATCTAGGTTAGAAGGACTTGACCATCCTAGGGGTAGGTGTTCCTTATGGAATGAGTGTTCCACTAAAGTCTCATGTTTTTAATACCTTATAGGATAAGTAATACATGTGTTTGAAGGCTTGATATTGGGTTTTATTCCCCATGAAGGTTTCCCACATTAGATGTTGTGTTATGATGAGATTCTCTTATTCATGCTTTGTATGTGGTCTCCTTACTTTGATGGTAATCTAGTTGCATATGCTTGTTGTGTTGATTCATGAATGCTAATGAATGGATGATAAGTGATCAAAAAATGAAACATGGGTTGAATTATTTACCCCCCCTCATCAATCATCTTTTACCTCTAACATTATACCATCTAGCTACCTTCATTGATCAACATTACCTTTATCACAACTTCTACAATCCAGAGAATTTTTGCACCACTAAAACGTTTCTACCCTGATCAGCTTTGTTAACATGTTTGTAGTATTATGTTTGGTGTTAATATTCTTTAATAGTATTGTGTTGTCCTCAATCACACTCCTAATGAAGTGGTAATTTATGTCAATATGCCTAATGCAATCATGAAATGTTGCATTCTTAACCAAGTCAATTGTAATATAACTATCACAATGCAAAGTGATCTTACCTTACATTTCCATGAAGTCACCCTATAGTTGCTCTAAATATATTACCTATTTGTGACCTTTAGTTATAGTTGTTGTTCCCAAAGTTTGTCACTCCTTTTTGGGACAACACATGAACTATTTTTGGTCTTACAAGCCAAAAATTCTCTCTTCCCTTTTTAAAAATTATTATGAGCCTTCAAATTCTCTATTTTTCAAACTTTTTTAGCTAAGGGACCCTGCAGATGATTTCTACAGACTCCATAGATAGAATTCTATGGACTCCACAGGCTTAAATCTATGGACTCTGTAGGATGATTTCTACGGACTCTTTCAAGGTTAGAGAAAACTTAGAGAAAACTATGGACTTAATTTCTATGGACTCTATAGGTTCATTTCTATGGACTCAGTTTCTATGGACTTCAAGGCCTCAAAACTATAGACTCTGTAGGTGGAACTATGGACTCTACAGGTAGGAAATTTATGGACTCAAATCTATGGATTTCATAGAAATAAATCTACGGACTTCATAGGAAGAAATCTACAGACTCTGCAGGATGAAACTCTACGAACTCATTTCTATGGACTCCCCTAGTTCTATGAACTCATATCTATAGACTCTATAGCTTAGTTTCTACAAACTATGCAGGAAAGAAATAGGTTCAACACTTAGCCATTTTTTTTCAATCGAGAAGTTCAAAGGAAGGTCTTCCAAGAGCCCGAAGGACAAGTACCCTTGCAGAGGGCACTTAGCAGCTAAAATAGACCCTTGCAACTTTTCCAAAAGACAACATTAGAGGTCAGACAGTCCTTGTGGAGGGTAGGTGATGAGTGAATTGGACTGTTTCAAAGGCTGAGTGAACAAAGGAATTCCTTCAGAAGGATTTTCTACAGCAAAGTTGTCAAGGCATTTCCTTCAGACAAAAAGTCTAAAGGAATTCCTTCAGACTTTTGTCTAAAGGAATTGGCCTGACTGAAGGATGCAGCCCAAGGGAAGCAAGCGAGAATGAGCGGCTAAGGAAAGGAACATTTCCTTCAGACAAAATGTCTGAAGGAAAAGCCTGAAAGCAAAAGCTCAGTGGAAGAAACAACAAAGAAAGATTTCCTTTAGACAAAATGTCCAAAGGATTTCCTTTGAACATTTTGTTTGAAGGTAAAGAACCAATGAAGGCTGCCAAAAGAAATTAAATCTTGAAGACCACTCGGTTGATCCCGAAGGGCAAGTACTCTTGCGGGGGGGCTCTCACCGAGGAAAATGAACCATTTCCAAAGACCCCAAAGGGGTTCCTCTCCTTCAGGAAAGATCAAACAATGATGTTGAAGGAATTGCTAAGGAGGATGATGGGCCCACAGACATAAAATTTGAGATTCATGAACTAGTTGTTGGGATCCAGATGTCTAGTGACGTCCCCGCAGCCATCAAATTTAGCACAACTGACTAGCCATTGGATTTCAAATGATAATGGACCCAAAGATGTCAAAGTCACAATAATGAAATAGCTATTGATCCTTGCAGGCTTAAACATGGACCCAAATTCATTCAAAGGCCTTAAGGCCAAGGCCAAAAGGGAAGAATCACTGATGAGAAAGTTGAAAGAGCTAGCAAAGCTAGGAACATAGCCTCGAGAGCTTAGATTCTAAGAAATGACAAAACTTGGGAGAGATAAAGAGGGAAATATCTACGTAGTAGTTATTCTAGTAGGTGGAATAGTCCTCAAAATAGATATTTGAGCCCTTAAACATTGAAGACGTGGCCTATTTCTCTCCCTTAGAGTAAAGTCAAAGTAGACAGCTGCATAGACAGCAAGAGACAGACCAGATGACCCAAACTTAGGAAGAAACATTTGAGATTACTTAGCATGCCACAGTTAAGGCAGCTACCTTATTTTTAGCATGGTCATTTGACAAAACTAAGGATGCATTCAAAGCATTAAATGCAACATGGGTCACTCCAAGGAAAAAAGTGCCAGTGTTTTTTGGGCTGCTATACATTGTAAAATCCTATTTTATGCAAAGGAGATATTTTTGGTAAAAAGAAGCAAAACTCTACCAAAATTGAAAGGCTATCAATGAGACATTGAGCTCAGGTTGTTGATCATTTTTCTTTGTTTGAATGAGAAATCAAGTTACTTTCAGACTTTATGTTATCATAGCTTGTATCATTTAGGAGATTGTTCTTATGTCTACCTTTTGAATGTGTTTTTATCCATTGAATGAAATAAGCAGAGTTAGTAGAGATAATCAAGAAGGTGTCATGAAGCCAACTATAAGAAGACTTTGTGTTGTTTATAATTGCCTTTAGTGTGTTTCTTTATTTTCTGTTTATGTGTAAATGACCTTGGGATGACTTTGTGCCCTCATTGTTCTTTGTATCTGACTCTTTGGGTAGTTGAAGTAGAGACTTTGTGTTATACTTCATTCTACTAGTTACTACACCCTATTTCCAGTCACTTGTCACTACCTAAAAGAACTCTTGATTTTTCCTATAAGACCACTTCTAAAAGAAGAGAAGTGCCTTGAGTGTCTTCACCAAGATTTCTCCTTTATCTGAGAGCATCATCTCTAAAAAAAGAGAGATAGATGGTGTTACCCTCCCCCTGAGTGTTATTTTTTGCATATATATATAGTCTATAGCCCCCTTCATACTTATAGGGAACCTCCCCTTGATGAGAGGAGAGATTTGTCCCCTTTTGATGTGGTAAACCTACACACTAGGCTGACCAATCTTCCTTGCTCTGGTTGATTAGACCTATTTTGCTCATCAGTTAGTTGATTGACAAAATATTCACCCAATAGTTTTTTGACGACTCTGTTGGGGAATGTTACGTGCAGTCTGAATCCTCAAGCTTCAGATTGAAGTAGTTCATATCCTTATCCATTATATATATTTGGTGACTCTCATCTGGGTCTTACCTATTATCATTATAGCCTTATCCATTTCCATTATATAATCTAGTCTGCAAACTAGATCTGCTGGGGAAGAACAAGCAGTTTGAAGCCTCAAGCTTCAAGCTGAAGTAAGACCAATCCTTTCTCATTTTTATCCTACAATTTGGCAACTCCACATTATACTAGAAGTTAGAGAACCCAAAATGTTGTTGACCCGGTCTTTGAATTGGTGCAGCAAGAAAATTTTGATTTGTTTCCTCCACAACCTCAAGTTCAAAGATCCAGGAGTGTTCCTCCCATCCGTACCATCTCACCTCTACAAAGTAGAGCTTCTTTTTCTATTATCACTAGAGCTTTACCTATACATACTCCACCCAGATTTATTATCCCTACTTTCAAAAATCCAATCATGGTAGTTCAAGGCCCCTGGGGTAACTCTTTTGGCCCACTAAATTTAAATCCACCCCTACACGAGCTTCCACATAGTTCAAGGAAGAATTTCCCCAAATTATTTGGTGATGGGAGATTTCAACCTAATGAACACATTGTAGACTTTAGCATAGCCTGTGGCATGATAGGTGTGGAATTTGAGGATGTGATAGTTAGGTTGTTCGTAGAAACATTACAAGGTGTTACTGCAGACTGGTTCTACCACCTGCAGGCTTAGTCAGTAACTAATTGGAACACACTCAAAGCCAAATTTGAAGCAAGGTTCAAGCCTGTAGAAGATGTACATGCCCTCCTGGCCCAACTCACGTAGATGAAGAAATAACCTCCTGAACCTATGAGGGATTTCATTACCAAGTTTGACAAGCTCAAGAATCAGATTCCTATAATTGCTCAGCCTACGCCTGAGAACCTAAAATCTTTCTTCATCAACTCACAACTACCTGAAGTGAGTATCTTGCTGAGATGTGTGGGCCAAATAGACCTTGTTGCTACTTAGAACTTGGCTACTAAAGTGGAAGATGATATTATCTTGGTAGGAAAGATAAGGAGAGATCCTAACAGAGGTAAATCCTCTTCATCTTCAGAATATCTACCTATAGCCAACACTGATCCAATGGTGTACAAGCTAGAAAATGAGTTGCTAGCTCTCAAAAAAATGGTACAAGGGATGTCATCCACTCTTGCATACTGAGATATGCCAAGGAGAACATTTCAGAATTAGTCATACCAAGGTAATGTTGTTAGGAATCAAGGGCAAATAAATCATCTTCCTCCTCCACAGAAGAACCTTGCCCTTGAAGCACCTCCAAATAGCTTAGCAGTTGGATATCTGGAAATAAAACATGATTCCTCTTTCCAACTTGAGTTTGATCAAGAAAATGGCATTGATCTCTTCACAGAGGATCAAGAAGAATTAGCTGGCGACTCTAACATTAGTTTCCTGAATTACCAAGATGAACCTCGAAGTGAAGGTAAAGTAGCTAAGGGATCATATGTTGTGTTTATCTAGTCTAAGAATCAGTCAACCTAGCAAGCTGATAAAGAGAAGATGGAGTGACCTCAACCAGCAATCTCAATTGCTAAGTGTGGAACCACTTTGCCCTTCCAGCCAAAGGATCCGGTGATTGCTAAAAAGGTGAATACCTCAATTGTGCCTTCACCTCCAATTTCAAATTCACAAACCAGTCCTCTCCCTCCCAAAAATTAAAAGGATGAACTCCCATCCTCTGTTCCCAATTCATTTCAAATATTTGATATAATTGACCATATAAAGAAAACCAAAATTTAAATGTCTGAATTTGAATTCTTGTAGTCCAACCCTGATCAATTGGATAAATTGGTTCAATGTGTAAAGAACCAAACCATCCTCGCAAGACAAGAAGATAAGAAGGTAACTCATGATCCCCCAAGGAACATGTCTATCCCAAATAACCTTGTTATTACTCTCCCTGCTGTCCCTGGGAAAATAGAACCTTTCTATGTTTCCCTGTTGATAAATGGTCACAAGCTAAACAATTGCATCATTGATTCTGAAGCTTCAGATAATGTCATGCACGCTAAAGTGGCAGAATCTCTTGGTCTCACATTGACCAAGACATTTGGGAGATGTTTTTCCATGAAGAAAAAACAAGTCTGCTTGCTGGGACAAATTAAGGACGCTCAATTTGCATTTGTAGCATTCCCAAACAAAAATATCAAGATGACTATCCTAGTGGCTGACGTCCCAACATCATACGACATCCTTCTTGGTTAAAATTTCTACAAGGATGTTGATGGCAAGTTGAGCATGGACTTATCCAAGATGAGAATCCCTGTCAAAGGCATCATGAAGAGGCTACTTTCTGAGAAAGAAGTGAAATATGTGGTCACTAAGACATCAGCCCCTAAAGCTCTAATTTTGTTTGAGTCTTCAGGCATGGGTAATTATTTATTGACCACTGAGGATGCTCATATTTTAGCTAATGAAACTCCTAAAAATTACAATCTAAAAATTGATTTAGAAAGAATAGCAGTAGACATGATATAGTGCAGTGCAAGTGCAGAGGAACTCTCCCCTCCACACAAGGAGAAGCATAAGAAAAAATCAGTCTCAAATGAGGTATGGATACTAGAATTTGATGGAAGTTATTCCTCTACCAATTTAGGAGCCAAGATTGTATTGATATCTCCTCAAGGAGATATTTTTTCTTTATCATACAAGTTATAGTTTGGCAATACTAACAATACTGTTGAATATGAATCTCTTCTGTTTGGATTGAAGGCCGCTAAAGATAGGGATGTCAAGCTCCTTCATGTTAAAGGAGATGCTAAACTGGTGGTTTGTCAGGTGAGAAACCTATACCAAATAAAAAATTAGAGATTACATCACTACCGCAATCTGGTTTGGGACCAAATTGAAAACTTTGATGCTTTCAGCATCTCTGCAGTTTCTATGGAATTCAATGATAGAGCTGATGCTTTGGTTGTTTTAGAAACTCTTTTGGTTCCTCACCCTAATTTTAAGAGAGACAAGTACACTATATAACTGGTCTTTAGACCAAGTGTACTTGAAAATGCCAATCATTGGCAAGTATTTAATGGTGACCACCAAATCATGCCCTTCCTAGAACAAAAAGGCAGCTTTGAACAGCTCCATTTTGAAGGTAGTGAACCATCCCTTGAATCAAATTTAGACATAGGTGAAGAATTCTTGCAAATTAAAGGTAATAAAATTCCCAAAGAATTGGTTTCCCTTGAGAAGTTGTTTGATAAGCATGACAGGTTCGTCAAATAGCAACAGAGAAATTCCAACTCTTCCCAAGAGTTTGATCAAGTAAATTTAAGTACCAAGGAAAATCCCAAGATGGTGAACATTGAGAAGTGCTACACTCAGGAGGAAAAGTTCAAGTTCACTTCTCTGCTTAGTCAGTATATAGATTTCATAGCATACTCCTATGATGATTTGAAGTCGCTCAGGCCTGAAGAAATTTGCCATGAAATCTCTCTTAAAGATGATTTGATGCCCTACAAGCAAAAATATAGGTAGTACAATCTAAAGATATCAGGTACTATTCTATCTAAAATATATAAAATTTTGAATGCTAAGATAATTTTTCCAATCTATCATTCCACATGGATTGCCAACATAGTACTTGTGAGGAAGAAGAAAGGTGAAATTTGTCTCTGTGTAGACCTCAAGAATTTGAATTAGTCATCCTTAAAGGATAACTATCATTTACTGATCATGGACCAAGTGCTTCAGACCATGACCAGTTCAGAGATGTTATTAATGCTAGATGGCTTCTTAAGATATAATTAAGTTGAAGTTGGTGAAGTAGACCAGCACAAGACTGCCTTTACCATGCCTTAGGGCACCTTTGCATATCAAAGAATGCCTTTTGGCCTTATAAATGCTGGTGCCAATTTCTAGAGGGAAATAGACCTTGCTTTCAAAGATGAAATGGGTAAGTTCATTATGGTATACCTTGATGACTTGACCGTCTTTTCTAAGCATTACCCTGACCATGTGCACAAGTGCTAAAACACTGTCGCTAGAATGGCATTTTTTTAAATCTCAAAAAGACTATTTTTGGGGTAAAAGAAGGGAAGCTTCTCAAACACATTATATCCAGAGAAAGCATAAAGATTGACTCAAAAAGATTCAATTCCATCTAAGAGTTACTCTGCCCACGAGTAAGACTACAGTTCACTCTTTCTTCAAAAAAGTGAATTTTTTACGAAGGTTCATCCCTGAGTTCATTGAGAAGACTCGTCATATTGTGGATATGATGAAAGGAAAGGCCACCTTCAACTAGACTGAAGAAGGCAAATTAGCATTTTGAGACATCAAGACAGCCATTACCCATGCCTCAATTCTATTTTGTCTAAATTATACCAAGGATCTCATCATGTATAGTTATGCTTATGAACACACACTTTCAACCATTCTGGTTCAGCAGAACAAAGAAGGTGTGGAATCTCCCATATCTTTCATGAGCTATCCTCTCAAAGCTCATGAACTGAAGTATTCAAACATGGAGAAGCATGCTTATGCAGTAGTCAAGGTAGTGAAGCCTTTTTGCTTTTACATTTTGAATTCATGTGTTAATGCCCTGGTTCCTGATACCACGGTTAAATCCATACTAATTCAGCAAGAGTTTAGAACCAAAAGAGGGAATTGGATTACTAAAATCTAAGAGTTTGATCTAGTCATCAAACCAATGAAGCTAGAGTGTGGTAAGGTCCTTTGTCAACTAATTACTGACAATAGACCTAAAGAAGTAGGGCATGAAGAAAAAGAAGCAGAAGACATGCCAACAGTCCTCTTTGTCTCCACCACGAATGAGTGGTACTCAAGTATTGCTCATTTTCTTACTTATGGTGAGTGTCTAGCCCACCTATCTTGTAAAGAAAGGAGGACTGTCAAACTGAAAGCTACCAATTTTGTCCTCTGGCACAATGGCTTGTACAAGAGGAGCCTTGATGGAGTATTCCTTCACTGCATGGATAAAGAGCAGCAGAACCAACTTTTGAGGTCCTTCCATAATCTGGCCTATGGAGGACTTTTTTTGCTCCTATAACTACCCACAAGATTCTTAGATCCAGGTATTACTATCCTAATTTATTTTAGGATGCATACAAATGAGTACGAAGGTGTGAACTGTGCCAACAGTTCATTGAAAGACACAAATTAGCTGCCCTACCCCTCAAGCCAGTGGTGATAGAAGAGCCATTCTAGTAATGGGGAATCGATTTCATTGGTGTTATAAACCCATATTTAAGTGTTGGATATGATTATGTCCTCACAGCCACAGATTACTTCACCAAATGGGTGGAAGCAATTCCAACCAAGCATGCTACTTCAGAAGTAATATGTGATTTTCTCAAGGAGAACATCATTTTCAAGTTTGAAAAGATTGTGATGGATAATGATACCTATTTCTCTTCTCATGAGATCACTCAATTTTTTTTTTACTATGAGATTACCCTCTCCCACTCCTCTGATTATTTTCCACAAGGAAATGGCCAAGCTGAATCAAGGAACAAGAACTTGGTGACCATCATCAGGAAGTTGGTGGATGACAACCAATGGATATGGCATAAAGCATCGGTTGATGCTTTATGGGTAGATATATTTACACCCAAGAGGGTGATAGGTATGTCACCTTTCCAACTTCTGTATGGTCTCAATGCAGAGATACTGATCACCTTGGAATTGCCAGCACTGAAATTGGCAAAGGTGGTCGAATATCAGACATATGAAAGCTCTATTGATAAGAGGATCATGTGCTTGACTGAGCTGGATGAGCAGAAAACTATGGTGGTGAACCGCATTGCTACTTATCAAAGTCTAGTGAAGAAGCTCTTCGACTAAAAAACAAAAGACCATGATTTCTAGATTGCAGATCAAGTCCTGCTATGGGACAAAAGGAGAGAACCAAAGGGAATGCATGGGAAATTTGATTCCCTATGGAGAGTTCCATTCACTATCCATGAGGTCAATGGTGAAAATAATTTCCTATTGATGTACCAAGATGGCATGCTCTTTTCTCTACCTCACAATGGGCAGCATCTAAAGCACTTCAACTCTTGAAGTATCAGATAAGATCATCTATACATATGTATATTTGTATAGTCTTTAGTTATGTTTTGTGTTTTTCCTTTTCATTTTCATTTTTGGCACCTTGATTTCTTATTGGTTGGCATGACTCCATAGCCCAATGGCATACTTCAAGGCACTGGAGATTTTGTTCTCTACTATCCTTAGCTGCTTCAAAATTTTCACTGAGGAAAGTTCCCCAACTGGAGCCAGCTATTGTTCCCAAAGTTTGTCACTCATTTTTGAGACAACAAATGAACTAGTTTTGGTCTTACAAGCCAAAAATTCTCTCTTCTCTTATCAAAAATTATTATGAGCCTTCAAATTCTCTATTTTTCAAACTGTTTTAGCTAAGGGACCCTGTAGATGATTTCTACAAACTCCACAGACAAAATTCTATAGACTCCACAGGCTTAAATCTAAAGACTCTATAGGATTATTTATATAGACTCTTTCAAGGTTAGAGAAAACTTAGAGAAAACTACAAACTTAATTTCTATGGAATCTGTAGGTTCATTTCTATAGACTCAGTTTCTACAGAATTTAAGGCCTTAAAACTATGGACTCTACAGGTGGAACTACAGACTCTACAGGTAGGAAATCCATGGACTCAAATCTATAGACTTTGCAAAATGAAATCTCTAGACTTCACAAGAATAAATCTATAGACTCTATAGGATGAAAATCTATGAACTCATTTCTATAGACTCTGCTAGTTCTACGGACTCTGCAGGTTAGTTTTTATGAACTCTACAAGAAAGAAACAGGTTCAACACTTAACCATTTTTTTTCAATCGAGAAGTTCAAAGGAAGGTCTTCCAAGAGCCTGAAGATCAAGTACCCTTGTGAAGGGCACTTAGCAACCAAAATGGACCCTTGTAACTTTTATGAAAGGAAACATTGGAGGTTAGATAGCCCTTGTAGAGGGTAGGGGATGAGTGAATTGAACTGTTTCAAAGGCCGAGTGAGAAAAAAGATTCCTTTGAAAGGATTTTCTGTGGCAAAGTTGTTAAGGCATTTCCTTCGGACAAAAAGTCCAAAGGAATTCCTTCAGAATTTTTTATAAAGGAATTGGCACGATCGAAGGATGAATCCCAAGGGAAACAAGTGGGAATGAGCGGCTAAAGAAAGGAATATTTCCTTCAGACAAAATGTCTGAAGCAAAATCCCAAAAGCAAAAGCCCGATGGAAGAAATAACAAAGGAAGATTTCCTTCAGACAAAATGTCTAAAGGAATTCCTTTAGACATTTGGTATGAAGGAAAAGAACCAATGAAGGCCACTCAAAGAAATTAAAGCTCGAAGGCCACCCAGTTGATCCTGAAGGGCAAGTACCCTTGCGGGGGGCTCTCATTGAGGAAAATGAACCATTTTAAAAGACCTAGAAGAGGTTCCTCTTCTTCAAGAAAGATCAAATAACGATGCCAAGGAATTGTTGAGGAGGATGATGGGCCCGTAGACATCAAAATTGAGTGTCACGAACTAGCCATTGGGATCTAGACATCATGTGACATCCTCATAGCCATAAATTCAGGACAACTGACTAGCCATTAGCTTTCAAATGATGATGGGCCTAAGGATGTCAAAGTCACAACAATGAAATAGCCATTGATCCTTGTAGGATTAAACACAGACCTGAATACATTCAAAGGCCTTAAAGCCAAGACCAAAAGGGAAGAACTGCTGATGAGAAAGCTGAAAGAGCCAGCAAAGCTGGGAACATAGCCCTGAGATCTCAGATTCTAGGAAAAAACAAAACTTGGGAGAGACAAAGAGGGAAATATCGACGCAGTAGTAATTCTAATTGGTGGAATAGTCCTCAAAATAGATATTTGAGCCCTTAAACATTGAATACAAAGCATGTTTGTCTCCCTTGGAGTAAAGGCAAACAGCTATGCAGATAGTAAGAGATAGAATAGATGACCCAGACCTAGGAAGAGACATTTGAGATGACTTAGCACGCCACAGTTAAGGTAGCTGCCCTATTTTTAACATGGTCCTTTGACAAAACTGAGGATGCATTCAAAGCATTAAATGTAACATGGGTCACTCTAAGGAAAAAAGTGCCAGTCTTTTTTGGGCTGCTATATATTGTAAAATCATGTTTTATGCAAAGGAGATCTTTTTGGTAAAAAGAAGCAAAACTCTGCCAAAATTGAGAGGCTATCACTGAGACTTTGAGCTCAAGTTGTTGATCATTTTTCTTTATTTGAATGAGAAAGCAAGTTACTTTTAGACTTTGTGCTTTCATAGCTTGTATCATTTAGGAGACTATTCTTATGTCTGCCTTCTGAATGTGTTCTTGTCCATTGAATGAAATAAGCAGAGCTAGTGGAGATAATCAAGAAGGTGTCCTGAAGCCCACTGTAAGAAGACTTTATGCTATCTACAATTGCCTTTAGTGTGTTTCTTTATTTTCTATTTTTATTTAAATGACCTTGGGATGAATTTGAGCCCTTATTGTTCTTCGTATCTGACTCTTTGGGTAGCTAAAGTGGAGACTTTGTGCTATACTTCATTCTATTGGTTACTACACCCTGTTACCAGTCACTTGTCACTACCTGAAAGAACTCTTGTTGTTTCCTATAAGACCACTTCTGAAAGAAGAGAAGTGCCTTGAGTGTCTTCACCAAGATTTCTCCATTGTCTGAGAGCATTATCTCTAAAAAAAGAGAGATGGATGGTGTTACCCTACCCCTGAGTGTTATTTTTTGCATATATATATAGTCTATAGCCCCCTTCATACTTATAGGGAACCTCCCCTTGATGAGAGGAGAGATTTGTCCCCTTTTGATGTGGTAAACCTACACACTAGGCCAACCAATCTTCCTTGTTGTGGTTGATCAGACCTATTTTGCTCATCAGTTAGCTGATTAACAAAATATTCACCCAACAGTTTTTTGGCGACTCTACTGGGGAATGTTACGTGAAGTCTGAAGCCTCAAGCTTCAGATTGAAGTAGTTCCTATCCTTATCCATTATATATATTTGGTGACTCTCATCTGGGTCTTACCCATTATCATTATAGCCTTATCCATTTCTATTATATAATTTGGTATGCAAACTAGATCTGTTGGGGAAGAACAAGCAGTTTGAAGCCTCAAGCTTCAAGTTGAAGCAAGACCAGTCCTTTCTCATTTTTATCCTACAATATGGCAACTCCACATTATATCATAAGTTAGAGAACCCAAAGTGTTGTTGACCCAGTCTTTGAGTTGGTGCAGCAAGAAAATTTTGATTTGTTTCCTCCACAACCTCAAGTTCAACGATCCAGGAGTGTTCCTCCCATCCGTACCAAGTCACCAATACAAGGTAGAGGTTCTTTTTTTACTATCACCAGAGCTTTACCTATACATACTCCACCCAAATTTTTTATCCCTACTTTCAATAATCCAATCATGGTATTTTAAGGCCCCTGGGGTAACTTTTTTGGCCCACTAAATTTAACTCCACCCCTACACGAACTTCCACATAATTCAAGGAAGAATTTCTCTAAATTCTTTGGTGATGGGAGAGTTCACCTTGATGAACACATTGTAGCCTTTAGCATAGCCTGTGGTGTGATAGGTGTGGAATTTGAGGATGTGGTAGTCAGGCTATTCATAGAAACATTGCAAGGTGCTACTATAGACTGGTTCTACCACTTATAGGCTCAGTCAGTAACTGATTGGAACACACTCAAAGACAAATTTGAAGCAAGGTTCAAGCCTATAGAAGATGCACATGCCCTGTTGACCCAACTCATGTAAATGAAGAAAGAACCTCATGAACCTATGAGGGATTTTATTACCAAGTTTGACAAGCTGAGGAATCAGATTCCTATAATTGCTTAGCCTACACCTAAGAACCTAAATGTTTCTTCATCAACTCACAACTACCTGAAGTGAGTTTCTTGCTAAGATGTGCTAGCCAAAAAGACCTTGTTGCTGCTCAAGACTTGGCTACTTAAGTGGAAGATGACTTATTTTGGTAGGAAAAATAAGGAGAGATCCTAACAAAGGTAAATCTTCTTCATCTTCAGAATATCTACTTACAGCCACCACTGATCCAATGGTGTAGAAACTAGCAAATGAGTTGCTAGCTCTCAAAAAAAAAATGGTGTAAGGAATGTCATCCACTCTTGCATACAGAGATATGCCAAGGAGAACATTTTAGAATCAGTCATACCAAGGCAATGCTACCAAGAATCAAGGGCAAACAAATTGTCTTCCTCCACAAAGGAACCTTGCCCTTGAATCACCTCTAAATAAATTAGTAGTTGGATATATGGAAACAGAACATAATTCCTCTTTCCAACCTAAGTTTTATTGATAAAATGACGTTGATCTCTTCACAGAAGACCAAGAAGAATCAGTTGGTGACTCCAACATTGGTTTCTTAAATTACCAGGATGAACCTAGAAGTGAAAGTGAAGTAGCTGAGGGATAATATGTTGTGTTTACCTAGTCCAAGAATCAGTCAGCCCAATAATTTGATAAAGAGAAGATAGAGGAGTGACCTCAACCAGTAATTTCAATTGCTAAGTGTGGAACCACTCTACCCTTCCAACCAAAGGATCTGGTGATTGCCAAAAAGGTGAATACCTCAGTTGTGCCTTCACCTCCAACTTCAAATTCACAGACCAGTCATCTCCCTCCCAAAAATCAAAAGGATAAACTCCCATCCTCTATTCCTAGTTCATTTCAAATATTTGATATAATTGACCATATAAAGAAAATCAAAATTCAAATGTCTAAATTTGAATTCCTACAGTCCAACCCTAATCAGTTAGATAAATTGGTTCAATGCGTAAAGAACCAAACCATCCCAACAAGACAAGAAGCTAAGAAGGTAACTCATGATCCCCCAAAGAACATGTCTATCCAAAACAACCTTGTCATTACTCCCCTGTTGCCCTTGGGAAAATAGAACCTTTCTATGTTTTCCTGTTGATAAATGGTCACAAGCTAATTGATTATATCATTGATTTTAAAGCTTCAGATAATGCCATGCCTACCAAAGTAGCAGAATCTCTTGGTCTCACATTGACCAAGACATTTGGGATATGTTTCTCCTTGGAGAACAAATAAGTCCCACTACTAGGACAAATTAAGGATGCTCAATTTGCATTTGCAGCGTTTCCAGATAAAAATATCAAGATGATTGTCTTGGTGGCTGACGTCCCACCATCATATGGCATCCTTCTTGGTTGAAATTTCTACAAGGATGTTGGTGGTGAGTTGAGCATGGACTTATCCAAGGTGACAATCCCTGTTAAAGGTGTCATGAATAGGCTACTTCCTCAGAAAGAAGTGAAATATGTCGTCACTAAGACATCAGCCCCTGAAGCTCAAATTTTGTTTAAGTCTTCAGGCATGGGTAATTATTTCTTAACCACTGAGGATGCTCACATTTTAGCTGATGAAACTCCTAAAAATTGTAGTCTAAAATTTGATTCAGAAGGAATAGTAGTAGACATGATAGAGTGCATTGCAAGTGCAAAGGAACTCTCCCCTCCACACAAGGAGAAGCATAAGAAAAAATTAGTCTCAAATGAGGTATGAATACTAAAATTTGATGGAAGTTGTTTCTTTACTAGTTTAAGAGCCAAGATTGTATTGATATCTCCTCAAGGAGATATTTTTTTTATCATACAAGTTGCAGTTTGGCAATACTAACAATACTGCTGAATATGAATCTCTTCTACTTGGATTGAAAGCCACTAAAGACATGGGCGTCAAGCTCCTTCATGCTAAAGGAGATGTTGAACTAGTGGTTTTTAAGGTGAAAAACCTATACCAAAATGAAAATGAGATATTGTGTCACTACCACAATCTGGTTTGAGACTAAATTGAAAACTTTGACGCTTTCAGCATCTCTATAGTTCCCAGAGAATTCAATGATAGAGTTGATGCTTTGGCTATTTCAACAACTCTTTTGGTTCCTCACCTTGATTTTAAGAGAGTAGAGTACACTATAGAACTGGTATTTCAACCAAGTGTACCTGACAATGCTAATCATTAGCAAGTATTTAATGGTGACAACCAAATCATTGCCTTCTTGGAACAAAAAGGTAGCTTTTTACAGCTCCATTTTGAAGGTAGTAAATCAGCCCCTGAATCAAATTCAGACACAGGTGAAGAATTATTGCAACTTAAAGGGAATAAAATTCCCAAAGGATTGGTTTCCCTTGAGAATTTATTTGATAAGCATGACAGGTTCATCAAATAGCAGTAGACAAATTCTAGCTCTTCCCAAGAGTTTGATCAAGTAAATTTAAGTACCAAAGAAAATGCCAAGATGGTGAACATTGCGAAGTGCTGCACTCAAGAGCAAAAGTTCAAGTTCACTACTCTGCGTAGCCAGTATATAGATGTCCTAGCATACTCTTATGATGATCTGAAGTCGCTCAGGCCTGAAGAAATTCACCATGAAATTCCTCTCAAAGATGATTCGATGCCCTAAAAGCAAAAATCTAGGCAATATAATTCGAAGATATCAGGTGCTATTATATCTAAAATGTAAAAAATATTGAATGCCAGGATAATTTTCTCAATCCATCATTCCACATGGATTGCCAACATAGTACCTATGAGGAAGAAGATTGGTGAAATTTGCCTTTATGTAGACTTCAGGAATTTGAATCAGTCATCTTTAAAGGATAACTACCCTTTGCCCATCATGGACCAAGTGTTTCAGATTGTGACCGGTTCAGAGATGTTATCAATGCTAGATGGCTTCTTAGGATACAATCAAGTTGAAGTTGGTGAAGCAGACCAGCACAAGACTGCCTTCACCATGCCTTGGGGCACCTTTGCATATTGAAGAATGCCTTTTGGCGTGATAAATGCTGGTGCCACTTTCCAAAGAACAATAGACCTTGCTTTCAAGGATGAAATGGGTAAGTTTATTGTGGTATACCTTGATGACTTGACCATCTTTTCCAAGCATCACCCTGACCATGTCCACCATTTGCAATAAGTGCTAAAATGTTGCCGCCAGAATGGCATTTCTTTAAATCCCAAAAAGTCTATTTTTGGGGTAACAAAAGGGAAGCTTCTCAAATACATTATATCCAGAGAAGGCATAAAGATTGACTCATAAATATTCAAGTCCATCCAGGAGCTTACTCTACCTGGGAGTAAGATTGTAGTTCACTTTTTCTTTGAAAAAGTGAATTTTTTACGAAGGTTCATCCCTGAGTTCATTGAGAAGACTCATCATATTGTGGATATGATGAAAGGAAAGGCCACCTTCATCTAGACTGAAGAAGGCAAATTAGCATTCTGAGACATCAAGACAGCCATTACCCATGCCCCGATTTTGGTTTGTCCAAATTATACCAAGGATTTCATCATGTATAGTTATGCTTCTAAACACACACTTTCAGCCATTCTGGTTCAGCAGAATGAAGAAGTTGTGGAATCTCCCATATCCTTCATGAGCTATCCTCTTAAAGCTCATGAGCTAATGTATTCAAACATAGAGAAGAATGCTTATGCAGTGGTTAAGGTAGTGAAGCATTTTTTCTTTTACATTTTAAATTTCCATGTTAATGCCCTGGTTCCTGATACCATGATCAAATCCATACTAACTCAGCAGGAGTTTAGAACCAAAAGAGGGAATTGGATTACTAAAATCCAAGAGTTTGATCTAGTCATCAAACCAACGAAGCTAGTGTGGGGTAAGGGCCTCTATCAACTAATTACTGACAACAAACCTGAAGAAGCAAGGCATGAAGAAAAAGAAGCAGAAGACATGCCAACAATCCTCTTTGTCTCCACCACAAATGAGTGGTACTCAAGTATTGCTCATTTTCTTACTTATGGTGAGTGTCCAACCCACCTATCTTGTAAAGAAAGGAGGACTATCAAACTAAAAGCTACCAATTTTGTCTTCTGGGACAACGACCTATACAAGAGGAGCCTTGATGGAGTATTCCTTCATTGTGTGGATAAAGAGCAGCAAAACCAACTTTTGAGGTCATTCCACAATTTGGCTTGTGTAGGACATTTTTCTGCTCCTATAACTACCCAAAATATTCTTAGAGCTAAGTATTACTAGCCTACTTTATTTTAGGATGCACATAAATGGGTACGAAGGTGTGAATTGTGCCAGCGTTCATTAGAAGACCCAAGTTAGTTGCCCTGCCCCTCAAGCTAGTGGTGATAGAAGAGACATTCCAACAATGGGGAATCAATTTTATTGGTGTTGTAAACCCAGCTTCAAGCATTAGACATGATTATATCCTCATAGCCACAAATTACTTCACCAAATGGGTGGAATCAATTCCAACCAAGCATGCTACTTTAGAAGTAGCATGCGATTTCCTCAAGGAGAACATCATTTCCAGGTTTGGGGTCCCAACCAAGATTGTGACAGACAATGTTACCTATTTATCTTCTCATGAGATCAATCAGTTTTGTTTTTACTATGATATTACCCTCTCCCACTCCTTTGATTATTTCCCACAAGGAAATGGCCAAGCTGAATCAAGCAACAAGAACCTGGTGACCATCATCAGGAAGCTGGTGGATGACAACCAATGGACATGGCATAAAGCATTGGTTGATGCTTTATGTTCAGATAGAATTACACCCAAGAGGGTGATAGGTATGTCACCTTTCCAACTTCTGTATGGTCTCAATGCAGAGATATCGATCACCTTGAAATTGCCAGCATTGAAATTGGTAAAGGCAGTCAAAGATCAGACATATGAAAGCTCTATTGATAAGAGGATCATGTGCTTGATTGAGCTAGATGAGTAGAGAACTATGGTGGTGGACTTAATTGATTCTTATCAAATTTTGGTGAAGAATCTCTTCAACCAAAAAACAAAAGACCATGATTTTTAGATTGGAGATCAAGTCCTGCTGTGGGACAAAAGGAGAGAACCAAAGGGAATGCATGGAAAATTTGATTCCCTATGGAGAGGTGCGTTCACTATCCATGAGCTCAATGGTGAAAATATTTTCCTATTAAAGTATCAAGATGGCATGCTCTTTTCTCTTCCTCATAATGGGCAGCATCTGAAGCACTTCAACTCTTGAAGTATCAAATAAGATCATCTGTACATATGTATATTTGTATAGTCTTTAGTTCTATTTTGTGATTTTCCTTTTCATTTTCATATTTGGCACCTTGCTTTCTTGTTGGTTGGCATGACTCCAGAGCCCAATGGCATACTTCAAGGCACTAGAGATTTTACTCTCTACTCTATTTAGCTGCTTAAAAATTTTAACTGAAGAAAGTTCCCCAACTAGAGCTAGTTGTTCCCAAAGTTTGTCACTCCTTTTTGGGACAACACATGAACTATTTTTGGTCTTACAAGTCAAAAATTATCTCTTCTCTTCTCAAAAATTGTTATGAGCCTTCAAATTCTCTATTTTTCAAACTTTTTTAGCTAAGGGACCCTACAGATGATTTCTATAGACTCCATAGACAGAATTCTACATACTCTATAGGCTTAAATCTACAGACTCTGCAAGATGATTTCTATGGACTCTTTCAAGGTTAGAGAAAACTATAGACTTAATTTCTATGGACTCTATAGGTTCATTTCTATGGGCTCAGTTTCTATAGACTTTAACGCCTCAAAACTACAGACTCTATAGGTAGGAAATCCATGGACTCAAATCTACGAACTTTGCAGAAAGAAATCTATAGACTTTTTTAGGAAGAAATCTATGGACTCTATAGGATGAAAATCTATGAACTCATTTCTATGAACTCCCCCAGTTCTATGGACTCTGTAGGTTAGTTTCTATGGACTCTACAAGAAAGAAATAGGTTCAACACTTAGCCATTTTTTTTCAATCGAGAAGTTCAAAGGAAGGTCTTCCAAGAGCCTGAAGGACAAGTACCCTTGTGGAGGGCACTTAGCAGCCAAAATAGACCCTTTTAATTTTTCTAAAACGCAACATTGGAGGTCAGACAGCCCTATTAGAGGGTAGGTGATGAGTGAATTGGACTGTTTCAAAGGCTGAGTGAACAAAGGAATTCCTTCAGAAGGATTTTTTGTGGCAAAGTTGTCAAGGCATTTCCTTCAGACAAAAAGTCTGAAGGAATTCCTTCAGACTTTTGTTTGAAGGAATTGGCCCGACCAAAGGTTGAAGCCCAAGGGAAGCAAGTAGGAATGGGTGGCTAAGGAAAGGAACATTTCCTTCAAATAAAATGTCTGAAGGAAAAGCTTAAAATCAAAATCCCAATAGAAGAAACAACAAAGGAATATTTCCTTTGGACAAAATGTCTGAAGGAATTCCTTTAGACATTTGTCCAAAGGAAAAGAACCAACGAAGGCTTCCCAAAGAAATTAAAGCCCAAAGGCCACCCAGTTGATCCTGAAGGGCAAGCACCCTTGCGGGGGGTCTCCCACTAAGGAAAATGAACCATTTCTAAAGACCCAAAAGGGTTTCCTCTCCTTCAAGAAAGATCAAACAATGATGCCAAAGGAATTACTAAGGAGGATGAGGAGCCCACAGATGTCAAATTTGAGCATCATGAACTAGCCATTGGGATCTAGACATCTGGTGACGTCCCCGCAGCCATCAAATTTAGGACAACTGACTAGCCATTGGCTTTCAAATGATGACAAGCCCAAAGATGTCAAAGTCACAACAATGAAATAGCCATTGATCCTTGTAGGCTTGAACACAGACCCAAATGCATTCAAAGGCCTTAAGGCCAAGGTCAAAAGGGAAGAACCGCTAATGAGAAAGCTGAAAGAGCTAGCAAAATTAGGAATGTAGCCCTGAGAGCTCAGATTCCAAGAAAAGACAAAACCTATGAGAGACAAATAGGGAAATATCTACGTAGTAGTTATTCCAGTAGGTGGAATAGTCCTTAGAAAAGATATTTGAGCACTTAAACATTAAAAACATATCTTGTTTGTCTCTCTTGGAGTAAAATCAAAGTAGATAGTTGTGCAGATAGTAGGAGATAGACCAGATGACCTAGACCCAGGAAGAGACATTTGAGATGACTTATCATGCCACAGTTAAGGCAGCTACCCTATTTTTATCATGGTCCTTTGACAAAATTGAGGATGCATTCAAATCATTGAATGCAACATGGGTCACTCCAAGGAAAAAAGTGCCAGTCTTTTCTAGGCTGCTATATATTGTAAAATCTTGTTTTATGCAAAGGAGATTTTTTTGGTAAAAAGAAGCAAAACTCTACCAAAATTGAGAGGCTATCACTGAGACTTTGAACTCAGGTTGTTGATCATTTTTCTTTGTTTGAATGAGAAAGCAAGTTACTTTTAGACTTTGTGTTGTCATAGCTTGTATCATTTAGGAGACTGTTCTTATGTTTGCCTTCTGAATGTGTTCTTGTCCATTGAATGAAATAAGTAGAGCTAGTGGAGATAATCAGGAAGGTGTCCTGAAGCCAACTGTAAGAAGACTTTGTGCTATCTGCAATTGCCTTTAGTGTGTTTCTTTATTTTTTGTTTCTATGTAATGGACCTTGGGGTGACTTTGTGCCCTCATAGTTATTCATATCTGACTATTTGGGTAGCTAAAGTGGAGACTTTGTGTTATACTTCATTCTACTGGTTACTGCACCCTTTTACCAATCACTTGTCACTACCTGAAAGAACTCTTGTTGTTTTCTGTAAGACCACTTCTAAAAGAAGAGAAGTGCCTTCAGTGTCTTCACCAAGATTTCTCCTTTGTTTGAGAGCATCATCTCTAAAAAAAGAGATATAGATGGTGTTACCCTACCCCTGAGTGTTATTTTCTACATATATATATAGTATATAGCCCCCTTCATACTTATATTTAACCTCCCCTTGATGAGAGGAGAGATTTGTCCCCTTTTGATGTGGTAAACCTTCACACTAGGCCAACCAATCTTCCTTATTGTGGTTGATCAAACCTATTTTGCACATCAGTTAGATGATTGACAAAATATTCACCCAACAATAACCACATACTATGTTTTAGTGGTTGATAAAACCACCACTGGTTGTAACTTAGAATCCCAATTCATAGCTTCATTAGTAAGAGTAAAAGTGTATCTTGTAGTGGAATTTTATCCATCTCTATCACCACCAAAATCTACATCTATAAAACCTTTAATTTATAAATTTGCTCCTCTATAGTAGATAACAGCATCTAAAGTACCTCTCAAATAGCTAAATATGAACTTCACTATTATTATTCACTTTATACATCTACTTATTACCGACTATTTTTCTTCTAGGTGGGAGATCCACAAGCTCCCATGTTTCATTCTTATGAAGATATAGAATTTCCTCCTCCATGAATTTGTTCCATTTTACTACATTTTCAAACTCTCTAGCTTCCTGAAATAAACTAGGTTCACCCTCATTAGTTAACAAAGTAAAATAGGACTAAAAAATAAGAGTATACCTTTGTGTAACCTTTTTAGTATGTGTGGATCTTATAAGTTGTAGATGTTGTTCTTGGTTATATACATGTTGATCATAATCTTCAACATGTTTCTTTTCATCTTCTTCTTCCTTAACTACCTCAATAGGTACAATTTTAGATGTTTGTTGTACCTCCTTCCTTGTCATGGATTTTTAATTAAACACAACATCTTGGCTAATAATTATCTTGTGGTTAGTAGGATTTCACAACCTATACCCTGTAACTGTGTCTTCATAGTTGAGAGACACACATTTCCTTGATTTCAAATCAAGTTTAGACCTCTTTTCATTAGGCACATGGTCAAATGAATCACATCCAAATATATGTAAATCAAAATAATCACCTAATTTACCATACCAAACTTCCTATAGAGTTATTTCATCCAACACAACCATAGGTGACTTGTTAATATTATTAACAACCTCTACCCAAAATCCATTATCCAAATTATATGCACTTGGCATGCTTCTTGCATGCTCCATGTTAGTGTGGTTCATCCATTCAGCTACACCATTATTTTGTGAATTATAAGGGATAGTCTTTTGATGTTTAATTCTTTCCTACATATAAAATTTGTCAAACTCCCTAGAGCAATATTTTCCTTCATTATCTGACCTAAGACATATGATAGATTTTCCCAAACCTTTCTTTACCTGTGCCTTTAATTTTTTAAGTTTTTCAAAAGCCTTTTATTTCTTCTTCTAAAAATACACCTACACTCTTCCATAAAAATCATTTATAAAGGTTATAAAATACATTCTACCATTCATAGACTGAGTGGGAATAGGTCCAAAAAATATTCAAATGGATAAGTTGCAAGAAGTCATAACTTTTACATGTGATAAACTAAACTCTCTTCTATTTACCAAAAATATTTTGCTCACAAAAGTCTAAATTACAAGACTTAATTCCAACCAACATACCTCGATCATGCAAAATCCTCAATCTTTTCTTAATCATGTGTCCAAGGTGTTGATGTCATAACACACTGCATCCCAAGCATTATCTAAAGTTGTTATAGTAATTGTCATTGAATCTCCACACTGATGATATAGGGAACCATAATATTCTCTTTTTGCTACCACTAAGGCTCCTTTGGAAACTTTTCATTGACCTTTTACAAAGGTACAAGAATACCCTAACACATATATCACCTTGATGGAAATCAAATTCTTCCTCAAATCAATAACATGATGTACATCCTTCAATATCCTTAATCTACCGTCATCCGATTTGATCCTTATATCCCTTCTTCCCATAATTTCTAAAGGATGATCATCACCCAAGTAGACTGACCCTCCACTATATGGTTGATATCTAACAAACCAATCTCTATGTGGAGACATGTGAAAAGATGCACCTGAGTCTAAAACCTAGGCATTGGAAAGAGTTTTATTATTACTGAGATATAAGGATTCATGTACAAGTGTTTCCTTTGAATCTATTATGATAGCCTTGGTTGAAGGTGGATTTTAATTTACATCCTCCACTTCCTTCTTTAGTTTCTAGCAATCCTTCTTTGAATGTCCTAGTTTTCCACAAAGTCAACACTTCATTTTCTACTTGGATCCTTTTGAATTTGATCTGGATGGTGATCTACCTTATTTACTCCTCTCACTAGAATAACCTCTCATAGTTAAGGTTTTATTGATAAAGGATGATATATAATACTTTCTCCTCATAGATTTTCCAAGCAAAATAATTATCACATCAACAAACTTCAAAGCTACAGAAGATGAATTATTGATGGTCATCACCAAATGATCCCAAGTATCAGGGAGGGAGCATAGTGAGGTGATTACTTTGTCCTCATCCTTCATCTTCAAACTAAGGGAGATTAGCTAGCTGATAAGAGTATTAAACTCATTTAGGTGATCTACTATATATGAATTCTCCTTCATCCTCAAGCTACATAGTTACTTCTTCAGGAAAACTTTATTGGTTGTTGATTTTGTCTGATATAGTTTATTGAGCTTCTCACATAACTCTTATATAGTATTTTCCTCATCAACATTAAAGAGAACATATTCTGTAAGACAAATATGGATTTTATAAACCACCTTCCCATCCATCTTGATCCACTCCTCATCTTTCATGATGTTGGGTTTGTTTAAAAGACCTTTCAAGGCTTGATCTTGGTCATTCTGAGCCAAGAGATCCTCTACCTTCATCTTTCATAGTGAGAAGTTCTTGCCATCAAACTTCTCAAATTCTAATTTGGTCATTCCTCTTATCATTTTTATCTCTTCCATTTGCATAAATCTCTATAATTATAGAAATCACTCAAACACAGAGTTTTTCAAATAGCCTAGATCTAACACTATATGTTAGGGAAAAAATAGATAATTGTACAAGTAATTAAATGTGAAATACAAGCAATAAAATAATAATAATAAAGAGAAAACACATTATATAACGACATTACATGGAAACCCTACAATGTGCAAGGAAAAACCATAGGGAAATGATAGCTTCCAGACTTATATTAACTTCAACAACTCCTCTTCTACAAATAGGTTCCTCAAGCAACTCATTTACAATGCTTACATACAAAGCATAAAAATGCAAAGCTTAGCCAAGCTTACGTCTCTAAATCATACTAATACAAAAGTAGTATCATGCATATATATAATTACAATAGAGAAGAGAGGTGAGAGATAAAATCTAATGAGGCCAATAAATATACCATACTCGATTTGGATGCATAGTACCCAATAATGTTTATTTCCCACCACATGTGCAAAAGTCAAAACTGGGAATATACTTTTGACTAAAGAGGCCACCACCATCTGCCACCAAATATGGCACCCCACTCCACATGTGTGAGAAATCAAGAATAGTAATCAATGTCTTCCACTTGTGCACAAAATTCAAAAGGTTCTTAATCACCTTTATTAATTTATACAACACTCACATGTAGGGAAACCCATAGAAATGCACCCCAAACCCATCCATATCAATCATCACCCATGTGCCTTAGTGAAGTAACTACCACATCATCAACATGAATAGTGACTTTACTTCCTAACATTAGGCTTCATCCTCACCTTAAAAGGACGGCATACACTATGTTTGTCTTAGAGATTCAATCCATTACTAATTGACAATTTCAGATTTAGGGTTAGATTATGTGATTTATATGAGATATATTAGATAGATTGAGTAATATTATATGCATATGTTAATAAATTTAAAGGATTGTGAGGAATAATTGATATATTCAATGGCATTTAGAGATAAATTATATGGGTCAAATTAAGAATATTTTTATCAGATTTATTAGACTAAATAGGTTAATGGAATATTAATGGAGTTTTTATATCATTGTGAGGTACATGTGGATCAAACATTGAGTATGAATATTGTTCACATGTATACTCTTTTATTTTTGTGATGTGTTTATATGTGGAATGATGATACTATGTAGTACCTTGGATATAAAATCCATTTGTAGTGGGTGATTGACAATTTTATTCAATAGACAAACCTATTTCAAGATCCACATTTATAGAAAAACATGTTTCAAAGTTCCACCAAAATATTTATGATGATATTTGGAGTAGTGCGGTTGAGAATTCTACACCACTTAAATTGTAGCACTTCTTTTTCTTAAATGGTTTATACTTTTCAACCCATGTTTATAGTAGTGGCATTTCCTTGAGGAATAATCACCCCATGGCATTCTCCTAATGAGTTCAAAGAGTGGTTTGGTTCATGTACCCATAAGTGTATTCATTCCTTGAATTTTTCAATTTCAAGTATTTCAATGGTTTATATTATTTCAAAATGTCTATCATGAGTGGCCATTGATTTCTACATGTTTCCTTGTAGGTTTTGCATGATGCAAGTAGGACATTTGGGGCATGCCTTTAAACACCAAGTATGGTTATCATAAGTACCAAATTTCTTCATTTTTAATCTATAATTTCCAATACTACACTAAAGGGGGGGAATTTTTAAACACATAAATATGGTATTAAACACTTGGTAACATTGATTTGACATATCTTTGACATACATGCTTTATGTGTATGTATTTGACTCTTGTACACACTTTTCCTTATCCATTTATGCATTCATTGTCTTAGCCAACATAATTTTTTAGTATAAATATTAAGGATATCCTTATTATATGTCAAAAAAATCTATAATCCTAAGAACACTATCACCACATTCCAAGTCATTGATTTTCCCTATCTGAACACTGTTAATAATAGTTAAGTAGTTATGGTTTGTAACCAGTGTTTAAGTTTTGTTGGCAGCTTTCATATGTCTCTAATGACTATTTTAAAAAAATCAAACATGTCCCTTAGGTTAACCTATACACATCTCAAAATTTAGATATGAAGGAAAATATCAAAGAGTCATTTATAAATAAAAACTAAGCATAAAGGTCATGTTTACTTACATATTAGCTAACATAGTCACTATTTGGCATGCACATTGAGATTTCCATTTGCACATACTTGAGACATTATCTAAAATGCATATATGGGTAAGTGCATGCAATTGGTTTACAATTTCATGGAAATTTTAGCATAACATGTACATGTTATTTCTATAATGTGTACGTGTTATATTTTCTAGGCTCAATAAACACTGAGTTTGTGAAACCATTGAAGGGGGTAAAATGAAAATATGGGATGAGTTAGTAGGTGGGGGATTAGGGTTACTAAAATAAATGTTAAGTATAAGTCAACATTTAATTATACTTTAAATTTATTTTAGTAAAAATATGAAATTAGGGTCACTCTGCATTTGATAGAGTTGGTCTCATATTTACATGCCTTATGATGTGGGAGATAGTTTTTTAAAATCTAATTTGGTCAATACTTAGGAATTTTTAGGGTTTTAGTATTTAACCTAAGGATTTCAAAGTGTAAATTTTATAATTGATGTCCATTTTGGTAAACATATAGTCATTTTTTAGGTTTTTGTGCCTTTTAGATTACCTGTTGGCAATTATAAGAGTCTTAGATTTATCAAAATTTAAGTTTACAAACCAATCACTTTTAATTCAAGTCAAAGTGGTGTGATTAGGGAAACATAGGTCATAGAGATGACATGTGCATATCAATAAACCACTTGCTCATCATCCCTCCCTCGTCCCTAATCACATTCTCCTCATCCCTCATCATCCTTAATTACTCCCTCCTCATCCTTCATCATCCATGATTACTCACTAATTAACCCTCACCATCCCCCATTATTTATAATCACTCCCTCGTTAACCCTCACCATCCCTCATCATATTTAATCATTACTTCATCATCCTTCAATCATCCCTAATCACTCCCTCTTTGCCCCTCATTATCCCTAATCACTCCTTCACTTACCCTCACCATCTCTAATCACTCCTTCATCATCCCTAATCACTCCCTCATTAACCCTCACCATTCATAATCAACCCTAATCATTGCTTCATCATCCCTCATCGACATTAATAACTCCCTCCTCATTCCTCATCATTTGTAATCACTCCCTCATCAACCCTCACCATCCCTCATCATCCCTAACCACTCCCTCATCATCATTAATCACTCTTTCATTAACCCTCATCATTTATCATTATCCATAATGACTCGCTCATTATCCCTACTCACTCCCTCCTCATACCTCCTCATCATTAACCTCTCCCTCTAATACCTTGATGGTGGGTGTAGTAGTTTCCTACTTATGCTTGATTAGATTTTATTACAATTCCAAATTTTACTCACTCAAATAAGACCCAAATAAAATCTTCTTTCACTCATCCCATTTCACTCATAAAAAGAAATTAGAGATATCATTTGATTATTAGTGGGTCCAAAGATATAAATGGCAATCCATGCCTAGACTATGGAGATAATGTGTACCAAATACTTATGATAGAATAAATAGGCAAGAAATCGATCAAAGGGTGGGATGAAATTGTATTAATTACATATATATATTTGTATTTAGGAATCTAATAATCCCAATCCCAGAGTTGAGGATCTAAATTTATATCTATATAGATATGGGCTATTGGAGACTAGTTGAAAATTCCAATCCCAATGCCATTGTTGACTTCTCATTTTCTCTATATGTCATTAAGAGTATGTCCATAGTAGACCATATTTCTAGATAGATAGATAAGTGATCACCAATTTGGTAGAGTGTGTTCCTATTTGGTAGCTGATATACCCAAATTGATCTACACCCAACATAATATATGAAAGGAATGAAGGGCATATGCCTTAATCTAATGTATCAAGGAGGGGATACTTATAGCTATCAAGGAATTTTTCCTTCCTGATATTTAGCTTTGTTTTGTTTCTAGATTAAGGAATAGTTATTAAAGGAAACTTGCTTTCTAATATATATATTTGTTCTTACCCTACTTACTTAGTTATACCATACCCAATAAGGCAAGGGAATATTGCTTATGGATATATAGCTTCATTCTTGTCCTACCTACTTTCCCCATCTATATTATATTCTTAGATATCAAGGGAAGCTTTCTTCCCAATCTATAGTTTGCATATATCCTTTCCCTACCTACTTATTTTTGCACTACCTACTTAGCCTATGTTGTTGGCAAGGGAAACTTGTTTCTTGATAGATGTAATGAGAAATGAAGTTTTGAATCATGTTATGTATGTAATATATCTAACCATTGAGTATGCCCTACCTACTTTACCTAATTGAGTATGTCCTACCTAATTTATATATTTGAGTATGCCCTACATACTTTACCTACTTGAGTATGCCTTACATGATTAAATATTTAAAGCATATCTTGATATTTAGTATGCCCTACCTAAATACCCAATCCATATATTGATCTCGACTATGCCCTACCTACCTTCTTGAAATTGAGTATGCCATACCTGTTATACCTACTTGAGTATGCCCAGGTCATGGTAATTGGGTTAGTACTTAGGTAGGAAAAAAGACCCATCATATTTAAGAGTCTCAAACTCAAGGGTAAAAAAAATCTAAATCCAATCTATGTGAAAGATATGTTGCCTATTATTCATTAAATCAAGCAATGGAGACCTTATTTGATCCATAGACATTTTAGGTAAAGATTGATTATGATAATATAGAATATTTTGTAGAACAATGATTTTCATCAAAAGAATAATATAATTAGGTGACTAAAATTTTGGGATATGACTTTGAAATCATCTATGCAAAATGAAAATATATATTTTTTAGTAGATGAACTACCCAAGAGGGATGAATCAATTGAGGTATTGTTATGTGCAATGACCATTTGGAAGGTATCATTTGTTGTAACAACCCCTCAAGTTGTAATTACTAATTCATTTCCTAATTTACAAATAAATTATTACATGGATATTTAAAATTGCATTTAACTCAAGTTCTAAATTTATTAACTTCCATTAATTTCTTCTTTCCCTTTAGTTTACCAATTAATATCCAAAACATGTTAATTTAACTAAAATAATTATAAAATATGTTTTCTTAATTTTCATGCATAATTCAAATTTTAACCTTAAATTGCATTAACACCTCTTCCATGCAATTTTATAAATAATGATAAACAATCATTTAACTAGAAGATAAAATAAGTCATTAATTATATTTTACTTGTAAGATAATTATTTCCACAATAATTATATCTATTAACACTAATATTTATTTTTTATAATTTAAAATCAAAAACTAACCCAATTAGACTAAAGAAATTAAATGCATACTAAAACTAATTCTATGCATATAAATATAATCACAAGCAATATGCACTAGCATTTTTATGCAAATATTATTTAGAATATAATGTAAGTGTGTGTAAGGTCACTAGCATTTCCCACTGATATTTCTTCCAATCACTCCATCTAGTCAACCCTCTCTGATGATGTTCTCCCTCATCAAGCTCTGAGGGTAGGACCTATCCTACATCCAAAAACAAATAGGTAGTTAGTTTGAGTCATCATATATATCAACCAATGATGTTAAACTAATAAATATACATCCTCAGTATATAAAAATATCAAAATATAATTGTCACACAATGTATACTAATCAATAATATCATTGTTCCATACCAGTATATGTCAAAATACTCAAATCAAAGCAATGATAATCAGATAATGACCATATTAATCAATGATTAAAGGTTTATTTCACATAGGGTGAAATCAGGATGTGACATCTTTCCCCCTAAAACTAGTCATCACCCTGATGACTCTTATTCAAGCAAAAGTTATGATTAACAAATAGATTTTAACAACATAAAAAAAAATTATCAATTACCATATCATGCAATTAAATGTAAAATGTACCCGAAAAACTTATACTAGTTCTCCTAACTAGCACTATTCTTAGAGAATTGGTCCCACAAGACCCTATTATGTGACATTTCCTATTCTATAAACAAGTTTCATGAAAGTCACCTTATGTCGATTGGTTCTATCATGACCACCCCATGGTTAAAAACCATAGAAAAAGTCTAATAAATAACTCAATAAAAGTTTCACTGCTAACTCAACAACACATGATATCATCATAAAATTCAAAACAAATGATTATACGACTAAATTTTAACAAGTTCCACCTATCAAAACTTTGATTTGACAAGTCCAAATATCAGATTCAACTCAGTAGCAATCGAGTTAATATGAGGCTAAGTAGGATATCATCCTATCACTTATAACTCATGTTCCTATTTCACTAATCATCCCTCATGTCTCCATGACTAGATGATCTTCAAAAGGTGGACAAGGTTCATGAATTTATTCTAATAGATGATACAAATCAATGTTATGTGCTAGTAGATTCCATATGCACTAATATACACACAATATAAATCATACAATCATCCTAAGATTGATTTAAGTTGCTACTAATCAATCAAAATGAGTATCATATCCTACAACTTAACTAGTAGTGTTATATTCATAGCAAAAATAAATAATATCATAACTAATATAACATATAAAGACTAAGTATTATGTCATCCTTAATACCTTATAAGCGAGACATTGTCTCCTTGCTTGCACAACTAGCACACAATAGTTAAAAAGTTTTATCTTAACCTTTTTAGATTCACCAAGATGTTTTGTACACCTTATACCTTACTTGCTCCAAATATAGGTACACATATAACTCTGCAAAACAATATGCTTCAAGAAGATAATAATATCAATATAAGCAAAGATATACAATAACATAATAGTTATAACAAACTAGAATTAATATAAATTTAATGTTAGCCACTCTTCATGGTCAAGTTCCAAGGTTAGATAAAATAGTGACTCTAAAAATTCACATACAAAAGTAGAGAACTAAATTCTCATAAATCAAAACTTCCTACATACCCTCATATGGTAGAAGGAAACATCACAACCCAAGTTGTCAAATCACTATTCACTTACCAAACTTGTAAGTGTAGTATCATCACCTACTTCCACGAATGGAAAGAAAATATGAACCACAATGATGCTTCACTCCCTTCAATCCTACAACTTTCCTCAATGATAAATAGTAAACACCATCCCATAAACTCAAAGGAATAGAACAATAATTCAAAAACAAGTTTCTACCTAAGGAAACTCTAAATCAACATCCTGAACATAAAAACCTTCTTGATAGCTAAAAAGGATGTAAAAGGAGAGTGAAAACATAACAACTCACCTCTAAACTAATTAAGAGAGATTACTCTTCTTCTCAAGTCTAAAATATATAAAAATGCTAATCCACATAACAAACTCCTAAAATAAAGGAAATCATAATCATGACATCTACACTCAATTATAAGAAAACTCCCACTACACTAGGTGGTACCAAACTAGAATAGACTCAAAATAATTCCCACTCATAGGATTTGTGTATATAAGAAACAAGACTAAAACATATAAACCTAAGTGGGTAGCACTCCATGATTTTTCAAACACTCACAAGCACAAACACAAATGGTGAAGGTGATTCAAGAAATACATAATCACACTCGAGGTGTTCAATCTAAGGATCAAAAATATGGTAAAGAACTTATGTTCATGACTCATGAACTAAGCTATGTACTCACCTACCCAACACATTATAAAACTATCACCAATGAGATACTTGATAAACCAATCCTTTATCAACTCTTAAAGGGGTATGAATGCTCTTAGGGTACACACTCAATATACCACACACATTCACAATTCTCCTTTTTTATAAGAAAATGGATATGAAAACACTAATGGACTCATTAGGTCCTAGAGTTCGAGTCATAGTTCTGATACCAAATATAACAACCCCTTAAGTTATACTTACTAATTCATTTGCTAATTTTCAAATAAATTATTGCATGGATATTCAAAATTGCATTTAACTCAAGTTCTAAATTTATTAACTTCTATTAATTTCTTATTTCCCTTTAGTTTACCAACTGATATCCAAAACACACTAATTTAACTAAAATAACTATAAAATTCATTTTATTAATTTTTGAATGCATAATTCAAATTTTAACCTTAAATTGCATTAACACCTCTTCCATGTAATTTTATAAATAATGATAAATAATTATTTAATTGGAAGATAAAATAAGTCATTAATTACATTTTACTTTTAAGATAATTATTTCCACAATAATTATATCTATTAACAATAATATTTATTTTTCTAGATTTAAAATCAAAAACCAACCCAATTAGACTAAATAAATTAAATACATACTAAAACTAATTCCACACGTATAAATATAATCACAAGTGATATGTACTAGCATTTTTATGCAAATATCATTTAGAGTCTATTGTGTAGGGTCACTAGCATTTCCCACTGATATTTCTCCCAATCACTCCATCTAACTGACCCTCTTCGATGATGCTCTCCCTCATCAATCTTTGAGGGTAGGACCTATCCTACATCCACCTTGCAACAAATAGGTAGTTAGTTTGAGTCATCATATATATCAACCAATGATGCTAAACTAACAAATATATATCCTCAATGTGTAGAATTATCAAAATATAATAGTCACATAATGTATACTAATCAACAATATCATTGTCTCATACCAGTATATATCAAAATGCTCAAATCAAAGAAATGGTAATTATATAATAACCATATTAATCAATGATTAAAGGTTTATTTGGCATAGGATGAAATTGGGATGTGACATTTTTTGGAAAAAGCATGTGCAGAATGGGAGAATGACAAGGATACATAGGTTTTGATTCAAAACATCTAGCATGGTTATGATGCCTTATCCAAATCTGAGTGGAAAGATAATTAAATATGGTTTGAAGATCGTTTATACTCGTGTAATAATTCTAGCCTCAATCACAATATCCTTAAGGAGCTTCATGCATATCCAATAGGTGACATTCAATATTTTTCAAAATTTATCATATAATCAAGCAAGATTTCTTTTGGTAAGGACTCAAGGGAGATATATAGAATTTTTTGTCTAAATTCATTGTCTATCAATAAAACAAGAGTGAAACAATTAAAAGACTTGGTCTTCTGCAACTGTTATACATTTTTAGCAAGAGGTGGGAGGAGGTCTCCATGGATTTCATTACAAGGATGCCAAGGTCTGAAGGTAAAAAAATTAACATAGTAATTATGGATAGGCTCACAAAATATGCTCATTTTTGCTCCTTGTCACAACCATTTTTGGATAGTACATTAGTCCTTGCTTTTATGGATATAGTTCAAAAGCTACATGGTACTCCCAAGAACATTGTAAGTGATCGTGATCCCATATTTACTAGTAATATTTGAATTTATTTATTTTCATGTTTAGGTACTCAATTGGTTCATAACTCATCATATAATCCTCAATTTGATAGGAAAATAAAGGTGGTCAACAAATGCCTATAAGGGTATCTCTATTATTCTGCATAATATAAACAAGAATAATGGGTTCATTAGTGGTCACTAGTAGAATGGTGATATAACACTTTATTCCATACCTTTTCCAAAATGCCTCATTTTTTGTCACTTTATGGTTATCATCCCCCATACATCACTTATTCCTTGAGAGTGTAGCTGAATGTTTGAGATATTAAATAACACATTCAACATCAACAAGATGTATTAACTACTCTAAGAGAGAATTTGGCAATGGCATATAATAGAATTAAGTAACAAGTGGATCAATGCTGAAGTGAGAAACATTTTGACATAGGTGATTTTGTGTTTGTGTGCTTGCATCCATATAAGCATATGTCTCTGAAGAAACATTAAAAAGATAAAAAAACTTTATCCAAAGTATTATGTCCTTTATAAGATCTTATAGAAAATTGGTAGTGTTGCATACAAGTTGGAACTACCTAAGTCTACTTACATACATAATATACTTCATGTATCTTGTATGAATAACATAATTAGATAGATATTTTCTACCCAAATTGAGTTACCATAATTGGATGAATAAGGTTGAGTCATTCTATAACCTGAGGAGATCTTACACACTCACAGAAAAATACTGAAAACAAGAGAGATTAAGGAGTATTTGATCAAGTGAAAGAACTAGAACCATGAAGATGCAACATGGGAGGATGAAGGTTTTTTTACAGTATCATTTAGATTTGTTCAATGTTGATGAAAATGTTGTTTTGAATAGAAGGGGCATGTTATTAACCTATAGCATTTATAGGGATATGTGTGGTTGACTTGTTGAATAACTTTTCATAATATCTTGTCACATTTCTCTATGATTCTTGTATTGTTATTAAGGTCAGTCTATGAAATAACCATGGCCTAAGTAGAGTTTCTATAGGAGGTAGTGGTTAGTCTTTGAGCATCATATTGTAAATTTTGAATATATTTCATTATTTTGGAGGTTGCTCCCTCATAGTGGCTCAGTCATATATATTATCATACTCTTTCATCAATTATTATTTTGGATCTACTTATTTTGCTCATATTTTTATGAGATATTATTCTGTTGGTGTGAAAATTTAATTAATTTCATTACAATACCAAAATTCTAAGTTTACAAAAAAGTGGTCATATATCTTTTATGGGTCCTTTATGCCTTGTGTTAATTTCCCATGCCTTAATTGTTGATTCTCATTCTTTTTCATGGTCAGCCTATGCATAATTGTATTTAAATTCAAATTAAAATGAGCCTATATATACACATGTATCCTAATATATTTATCTTCAAGTTTTATTAAGTTTTCAATCCATACATTAAGGATATCTTCTACACATTTATCAAGGAGCATGGACATTAATCATATTTTGCCTTCATCACCTCTTCAAATCTTATGGATGCATACTTGTACCGAAATAAGGTTGCATTAAGGAACATATATATTCATCATGGATTATCTAGGGAGAGGATGTGAAGTTCTTTCTCTCACTTGGCTTGGGTCACTCACATCTATATAACTACATGAGCCCTAATTTTGCGTGTATGAGATACATTGTTATAACCCGCAAGGGCACCCAAGCAACATACCTTACACATTTTATATATTCTTGTGATATTGTGGTGAATGAGGGTTACATCAAAGGAGAAGTGATTCAAAGTATTAGGTATAACAATTTTACCAAGAAAATATAAAATCTTAAGCCTCTGTTACTGTCAAATCATCCCATAAAGTTTTAGACCCCTAAGATCAACAAGGCCATATTCATCATAGTTTTCCACATTCATATAGTATTACACCATGAATCAATATGAAAGTGCTATGACTAATATTAATGGCACCAAAAGTGGTCATCATGAAAAACATTATTTGTTTCTTTAGAGACCTCATGCACTTGTTCTATAATTTTTTTTCTAGCTTCTCAATCACTCACAGAACTTAGTTTAGTTAGATCAAGGTATGAATCTCTCTCTTTATCAATCTCTTTAAAATTTAATAAGTTTATCAATCATTAAATCTTTCAATTCTTAATTTCAAAAAATTAAGGTAATATTTATTGTATTTTATTGTCTTTGCTTGATTCCCTTTTGTGACATCGTTATATAATATTGGTGCAGTACTTTAAATAATTGTGTGCCCCATTTTTAAAACACGTATATTTTTAATTTTCTTGTGATACCTAACATTTTTGTGTTATTTATTTACATGGGAAATATTATTAGTTTTCTCGACATCTAATTTCCCTTTTTCTTGTAGATACCCAAAATTTGGTATGAGCCTTGTTAGTACAATATTTCTCATGTGAATCTACATATACATACCCCCATTTGTGAATGAGACACTTCTTGGGGATTTCATATTTGTATTACACTCTCTTATTTACTTCATTTTATTTCATGATCTTGTGTTCTAGATTTATTTATGGTTCTTGACCCTGTCATAAGGAACCCTACTCTTATTCTTTCATCTATAACATTTTTTAGTGTTTAGGATAGTGCCAATAGGGTCTAGACTATACCTATTACTAGTAGTGTCTAATATTACTGGTAGTGTCTTGGAGTAAATTTCAGGTATCTTTTGAACATGACACCCTTGGGTTGTTTAGTTTTATATTTTGGGTTCTTATTGGATCAATTTGTGTGCACCAATAGTTCCCTAATAATAATTTGAGAGCACTACATATACAAATCCCAAGTAGGAGCATTTAAGGACAAACATTCATTAAAAGACAAAGGCATATAAAGATAAATTAAGCATCTAGCTGATTAATTTTTTGATTTAGCATAGATCTAAAGTTTTATAAAGGAATAAATATGATTTGTGAAATAAATTTCATGCTCATACCAAAGGAGAACCTAAACAAAATTGCATTTAGACTTACTTTCACATGATTGTGCACACACATAAATTAGTGGGAGAACTACATATATTTTGAACCCTCTTTGGAGTATTGAAACATAGGCAACATTAAAATATTAAATTGGAAGTGGTTAGGGTTATTTCAACCCAATCTTTCTAACCCATTTTTCAATTCATCTTGTTGTCAAAAGTGCAAACTAGGTTTTTTAAATCAAATAGAAGGAAAATAGGTATTCATGGCATAATCATTTTGTATAGTACCTATAAATAAAGGATAATATTGGTTATTGCAAGTGTCTTGAGATTCGTTGGTAGTATCCACATGAGTTTTGACAATCTCTTTCTTCAATTGAGTAGTTACAGATTTAATGTATAGTCATATTGAGGATTGTGACATTGGTAGTGAGTCATATAGATCATAATCAACTAAGTGGCTTCTAGGCCCTTTTTGCTTGGTCATATCTATATTTAGTAAATGCAATCAAATCTCTATTTAGTAATTCAGATTTGAATGACAATTGTTTTATCTTGTACAACATGAGTTTTAATAGTTTTACCATATTTAGATCACCCAAATAAAAATAAGTTAAATTATTTTGGCAAAACCAATATTTGTCTTAAGTGTGGAAAACCCTCAATTTTCTCTCTAGGGTTTCATCTTTCCTTCTTAAGGTGTAAAATTTATGCATTAAGGTATGATTTTTAGTTTTTTTTTTTAATTTATTTTTAATTTATCCTTCGTTGGTGCCTATTTATTTTTTGTTTTAATCATTGATATTTAATCTTTTAAACCCTAAATTTATAGGCTTGTCTTTATACTTAGATTATGTCTTTTTCTTCTTCTCCTTGTCATCTTAGGGTTTGGAAATTTTTATGTGCTTGTGCATCCTTCAAACCCTATTATGACTCATTATATGGATTTCTTATTTTATACCCATGTTATGCCTTATGATTATACCAAAGAGTGGACAAATGTAGATGTAGATACTCTTGTTTGTCTGTATGGTGATAATACTTATATGAATGATGATCATGCTTATGTGAATGAAGGTAATGATTAATTTGATTACAATTATGATGATGTGGAATATTGGTATGTGAAGATACTAAAATATGATTTATGTGGTAATCTAGTCTTTTACACTTGGTAAACATCCATCAGGGTTTTAACTTTCAATTATAGACATGCCCATTGCCAAAAAAACTCACCTTCACTATCTCTTTATGCCTAAATTGTTTATCTCTTATTCCAACCATTATTATTCAAATGACTAAGCCTTTTATATTATGAAAAAGACTCTAAACTTGATTATTATTATTCACTACTAGTTATGGATGTCTACTTGTTTTCTAGCTTCTTAGACACTTGCATCCTAGATGGATACCTATGTTGATGCAATGATCCAACTTTCATACAAAGTGTCTAGTGTCCAAAATTTATCCAATTTTCAAAAGAAACATATCCCAAAGGTTGACCTAAGTGATTTAGTGTATAATATTTCTAAAAGAGATTGATATATATATATATATATATATATATATATATATATATATATAAAATTAACCCTCATTTATTCCTCACTTAACAATCACCTAGAAATCACATACAACTCACATACAGAGCTACCAAGGAACATTCAATTGAGAATTTAAGTGTGAAAAACTTTCATATCCATTCCTATTTATATATCAATCATAACAGCAGTATTTTCATAGGACTTAAGCATTCAAAGAGTAGCCCATGAACTATATCTGTCAAATTACAAGCTAGGTAACTACACACCATTGTTTATCACACATTGCATCTTGATACACACACAAGCCAACACATAGGGGAAAAATACATAAGTATAATAACCTCTTCAACGTATTGGCTATGTAGGTAACACTCATTGATAAAGGGGTCCTTAGGTCAGCTTGACATCGTGAGCCCACTAACCCATTTTTCTCATAGTCACTCTAAGGGTGAGGAAGTTAGGGTTTGATCATTTGACAAAGAGTGATCACTTGTGTGCATAATTTGCATACATTAGAAGAAAGGTGATAAAAAACCCATAAGACTCTAGTTGGTCACATTTAGATCTAGTTAGTATTCTATACTAGACACCTATGTCAAAGTTATACACCTACATCAATGTAACTATCCAAATCTAATGTAAGCATCTAAATATATTGAAAGAATATTCTCATAATCTAGTGATTATTCCAAGATCACCTTCCAGTCCATTTCTACCTTATTCCATATCAGACCTACATGAGCATAGTAAACTAAGTATTAATTGTTCCCTTTTATTGAAATATTTATCAATAGATATACTTTAATAATTTTATCAATCTTAGTTTTATAACTTCACAATATTGTTTATATAAATTTCTATTAATTGGATTGCTCATTAGATTAGTTCCCATCTTTATGTAAAAGCTAATCTAATTCCCATTAACCTTAGATAATCCCTTTATCTAAATTAGGGTTAAACATTTGGTGAACCTAACCTTTGAGTCTTCATTTACAAACCTATCCTAATATAGGGATTCCAACCTCTTAGGGTTTTAGCTTATTGTGATTGCTTTTCAAATCTGAAACTTTACCTAGGGTTTTACCCTCATCTTGTTGCCAAGATTCATGTATGTATGCTTTCAAGTTTATTATTCATTGATTGGTTAATTTTAGCCTCAAAATAAGTCCATTTTAAAATTCCTCAAAGGTATTTTCTACTCAATTTGGTATATTTAAAAACCTATTTTTATTTTCCCAAATTCAATGCATATTTTTTTATTTTTACAACTTACTATTTTTAGTAAATATTGATATTAAAGGTGAATGGTGTATTTATTTTCGAATTAATTTATGGGTTTCACTTAAAAATAATATTTTATTCAAAAACCTCTCTCATATCTCAAAAATAAATTATTGTTTGATCGTAATTATTGATTCTTTATTAAGAATATTCTAAGGTTTTACTTGAGAAGGGTTCCACATTGTTTGGCCTATTTATGATTCATAAGAAATCAAATTTCAAATAATTTAGAGATTTTTTATAATCTAGATGACATAAACAAAAACCTCTTTTTTCAAACTATTGTATATATTTTTCAAATTTAGCATTTTACTATTTTTGGTAATTTTAGACCTACATGTTGTATGTTGTACTTTTGTTTCCCTTTTTGGGGGGTTTATCTCATTTCCTATTTTTCCTAAAAAACCTATTTCAAATTCCAAAAATTACCAAAAAATCACTTTATATTTCTTTCTCTTCATTTGGCACATTTTGGTGACCCTGTCTTTTCATCTCTAAACCCTAATTTGCCCTAGGGTCTTATAATTTTCTAGATTATTGTAATTATTTAGCTTTGAATTTCATTTTCATGATTGATTGTTCCACAGAATATGTATATATATATATTTTTTTTATTATCATATAAGTATTTATAACTTTAAATGGCTAAAAAAGAGCTTCTTCCTCATCCTAACCCTATGGAGCATGATAGATACCATCTTTCTAACTAGGTCCATGTTATCACTTATTCAAGGGGTATGGTGACCCATCCTATAATGCCAAAATAAGGTATCCAACAAACCCTTCCTAAATCCTTAGATGGTATATGTATGCATATTCAATCTAAAAATACCTAAGGCTTATGCTTATGAAGCCCTAAAATATCAAGTCATCCTTATGAACAAATTAATAGAAGAGTTACAAAATCAAAATCAGTATTTTATTTCAGAGGTGACATCATTAAAAAATTAGATTACTTACACACCTATAAAATCTAAAATATGCTAGTGTTAATCATGTGTTTGTATCTTCATCTAACAAGGTTTCATATCCAAATGAAAAGCTACAACATAATACATCTAAAACAAGTGATCAAAAGGCTACTAAGAGTAAATGTAAAATCCTAAAGAAATTTCTTAGAAACAAAGTGATCCAACTACCTCCCCTACATCTTATAAAGATATCTAAATAGTATTGTGTATATCATAGAATGCATGGGCATCATTAAAATTATTATTTTACATTAAAGAAAAAATAAAAAGTCACAAAGGTAGTGGTGATCATACCATTGATACATCAACTAAGAAAACTACTCACGTTATGAGTGCTCTTTTAGAACACAAGTGTAAAAAGAGAAAATATGAGTGCCAAAGAATAATTCAGAGCAAAAACAATTGTAAATGCAAAACATAAATTAAAGATTTAAAATACAAAATTAGACTAAGAAAATAATACAAATCTACCTCTCCATAATAATACTCAGCTTTCAAAACAATGTGGTTTTGGATAACAATATCTATAACACTTTGGTTATAATGGTCAAGGATTGGGAAAACATTCCCAAAGCATCATTCATCCTATCTCCATAACTAATCAAAATGATCGACAAGGCTTGGGATATATTATCAATACTAATGCAAATTAGTCAAAGATGCATATCCATTTGGTTAATGTAAAAGAGAAAAAACTTACAAATGAAAATGAGGTACAAAAAGAACAATAAATGCATCAAAAGGATAACATTAAACATGTGCCTTCATATGAAGTAATTACAAATCATTCCTCAAAGTATAAAATCATTGAACCTTGCATAAATGGAAAACAAGGTCAAAATATCATAGTTGACCCTGTAGACATGTAAATTTGTCCACCAATGGCTTTATATCTGATTTTAGACAAATTCTTGTCAATCATTGAATACCTAACCCAAGAAATTCCATTAGTCTTGAATTTGGATTTTAACCTTGTATTAAATAAATTTAGCTTATTAAATCAATTAAACAAGGCAAATAAACACATTGAATTAATCAAAATCAAACAAATGACTAAATACCTAAAAAGAATTAATTAACTTGCACACCCTAACCAAAATCAATTAGCAAGTTAAATTAATTTCAAATCCTATTTTAGTTCACCATTAAATGAGCTAATAAATCAATTAAATCAATTACTAAAAAATAAGTTCAACAGCATATTAGAACATTCTAGAACACACTCATTACCTTTGTGAGTTGTCACTTGATGAAAATATCTAAAGGAATATTCTAGGAATATACCAAACTCAACCAAAGTTAATAAACTCAATCATGGTCAGATTTAACCTATTCCAAAGGATTTGAAAGCCTATAAAAGTAAGCCTAAATCTCTTCATTTAGAGAGCTCAATCAAAGTAGAGTTATAATGCAAGAATATATTTATGAAGCTAAAACCCTAGTGTTATAATGTTAAAATTCAGTCAAGCCATATCAATCAAGCCAAGCATTCAATAATGGTGCATAGAGGAGATGATGTTAACCATATGTCATTGATGAAGACTTATTATTTTTAGCTCTCAAAGAAGGTAAAAAATTTTGTTCTTTGCATTTTAGTTGGGTTTTCAATTGTTGTTTGTTCATTAAGCTCTCCCTATGATCTAGGCTTAGAGATGTTAGTATGTTAGTGTATTAATTTCATGGTTTTATGAACTAACACTTGATCTAACCTCCTATCTTTGTCAAATTCCTTGATCACAAATGGCATGTCTGGTGGGAATATCTTCATGAGTGTGCAACCCACAAATTTATTTATATTCATAGTTTTAATTCTTTTTTTTGTTGTTTTTACTTTGTTAGAGTAAAAATAGCCCATTAAGAATTAATAACTTTTAATTTAATTAATATTTTTTTATAAATTTTTTTAGGAGTATAGATAAATATGTTATTTATATTCTTTGAAAACTTCAAAAAACATATCTTTATTTTTTAGAGGTTATAACTCTTTTAGTGACTGTCACTTTCTATTTTTTTAATTTTCTAATAAAAATGGTTAGTATAGAGATAATGACTTTTTTAGTTTATTTTTTTGACTCAAATTTTTTCATAGAAGTTATTTCTATACCTATAAATAACCTCTAATTTTTTTGTGATGAATGGATTTATATTTTAAAAGTTATGACTAAATTACTGAATGCAGTTTTTTATGATTTTTGTGTTCGGTTTTCTTATTTTTTACCTTCTAACTTGTTTGTATGTTTCATAGGTTTTTTTTTTTTAAGTTTTTTTTGAGTTTTTTATTGATATTTTTCATAATATTTACCTAAACTAACATGTTTTCTTTTTTGTATTTTTGCCTTTGGGTCGACATATTTTACCCTTCAAAGTTGCTTGTCTCATTTGATAAATGAGCTTCAAGGCTAAACGAAGTTCTAACCTTTCCTTTGCAAAACTTATTTAGAGAAAACCATTTCAATATAAATTAGTATTTTTACACTTCATTTGGATGTATAAAAATAACTATAAATCCTTCATTTTGGTGTTTAAAGAAACTTTTTAGGTTGTTTTATTGGTTATGTTTTTGTAATTTATTCAAAGTTCACAACTTAAAGCCAAGGGCCTAAAAGAACACCACCATACATTTCATTTAGTGTTATAAAATTAAATACACTTCAAAGTTTTTGCAAGTTATTTTCATTATTTATTTATTGTAAACTTATTTGAGTAAATAGGGAGTTGTGTGTGTATGCTCTCCCATCTGATCCCTTTAGGGAACTTTTGGGATAAAAATGCCAACTTTTATTCGGGTGGTTTGTAATTATTTCTATTTGCACATCTTCAAGCCAAAGGATTAGTAACGAATCTAATCAAACACTTTCAATTTAATGCAATAAAATTAGCCTCACTTCAATTATTTTCAAACTTATTTGTTGATTATGTGTTTTAGTGAAAAGAAATGTGCGTGTATGCTCTCCTATCCGTCCCCTTTAGGGAACTTTTGAGATCAAAGGCACAATTTCATCACACTTTGAGCCTTGTCCAAGGCATAGAAAGAATGTCATTTAAATCCTTCTCCAAATAATCATAATAGTATTGGGTGATCTTGAGGTGGCCATAAAGTCTTTTTATTATGTCATTTATTTCATTGCATTTTGGCTTGTGAGGGAGACTTCATTACCTCCCACAAGTTTTATAAAGAAGCTTTGACCTAGAGTTTCATCTCCATATATTGACTTCATCACCCCCATTATGGTTAGAGTTTTGAGAGGTTAAACCACTTTTTAGTGTTGAAGTTAAGCATTAGGATGTATCTGTATATTAGGCATTGTACTACATTGAGCAAGTGACAGATGTAGTAGTTGTAAAAAGGGCAAGACCTTTTTACAACAAGCTAAGTGTTGTGGACACCCAATTAAAGTGTGTTTCTTTTGCATCATTTCACATGAAATTCATTATGTAATTTATCCATCTAGAACATTCATAAAAAAATTAGTTTTAGTCAACACCACATTGTCATACCCTTGATATAATTTAGGATGATTTACTTAATTATATTTTGTAATTTTCTTGCTTGGTGTTTTTGAGATTGAAACTAATATGGTTTTTTATAAATCATGTCAAAATAAATTTATTTATATGTCACTCTTTGATCAAAGAGGTGTTATGCTAGCCATTTTACACCACATGTTTGTGTGTGTGTTACTTGTTTGAGATGGGTATCATTATGCTGCCCAAATCATTATCAAATTTGTGTCTTGGAGTCTTTGAAATAAAACATTGATCACATCATTAGAGCCTGCTTACATTATTAGGCTACTCATTTTATTTCAATACTTATTTACCATTGTATCAAAACCATTATTTCAAACCATGTCAGATATGTCATTTAGACCTTATTCATGCACCGTCATGTTGTTCAATCTTGTCTATCTTGTTTAGTCTAATCATAGTTTTTTACCATTGAGTTTTCATTTAACCTTTCCAAGTTCAAATTTAAACATTGATTGATTTCTATTTATAACTCATTTTATAGGGGATGATACAAAGATATTTCTCTTTTAGGTTGTGTTACTTAGGTTAATCGATTGTCCAAATTTGAAAACTATCACTTGCTTATTTATTCAACTTATCCTCATCATTGTTTATGCCTTTATTTATAAAAACACAATATTTTCTCTAGGTGCCTTTGGCCTTATAGTTTATACCAAATGATAATGTTTATGTTTGATTCCATATGTCAAGTCTATGTCAAAATTATTCTAACCTTGTTAGATTAAATCAAATCATATCAGCCTTTATTTTAAAGTCTAGTTTTTGACATTGTTTGGCCAAAAGTCCTAGTAGATCATGTTTATTTGAGCTTAGTTTTTGACTTCACATTTGGATGAAAGTCTTAGCAACTCAACTTTTCTCTTTTCTAGTTTAGACCTTGTTTGGAATGCTTTGAACTAGACATTGACATACTAGTTTTATTTAGATGTTTGATCTTTTATGTGTATGACATTTGACATTAGATATTTGATATTAAATTTTTTTATGAAAAGTTTTAGCACAAACTATTTAGATGATACAACTCCATGATCAAATCATTGTTTCTAGATATGACTCCACCCTTTTAAACCAAGTTAGACCAAGTTTGAACCATTTGTCCTTTCGACATAGTTTTTCAAAGTTTGCAAAATTCTAAGCCTTTTTATTTTCAAAGCTTTCTTCATTTATGTAGATATGTCTAGCTACACTTATGGTGGAGTCATGTATAATATAAATTATGATAGAATGGGCACACAAAATGGATTTGATTTTGATGGCTTTATATAAGACCCCTTTGATGATAACATGGTATGTGAGATAGAATTTTATCCAACTTGCAAAAATCAAATTAGGGACCAAAGTCAAGATCTCAACTAGAATGATATGGTTGGTGAGGAGGAATTAGGTGTAGACCTCTATGATGAGGATGATTGCGAGACAAATTTGTACCCTCCTTACAAAAATCAATTTAAGGACCAAAGATAAGAGCTGACTTACAATCTAACTTAATACCCTGACTGAGAGGATATGGTTTATGAGGAGGACTTAGATGCTTTGGCTTATGCAAGCAATCATGCCCCAAGATGCCCTAGACTTATCCTTTTAGGACCTAATTCTTTGGCTTGTGTGAGCAATCAAGCTCCACAATGCCCACCCATTATCCAACCACCAGTCATTCCTCATCTAGTGACTATCATTCTCCACTTTAGAAAACCCCAGCCAATCCAATCCAAATATTAACCAATCCAATTATGATCCCAACTAATCATTCAGCCTAAACCTCATCCAATCATTCAACCTAAACCTCATCTAATTATTCAACCTCAACTAATCATTCAATCACAACCCTAGCCAATCATTTATCTACAACCAACCATTCCAATTAATACCTCAATCGAGCAAATCATTTGAAGACCAAGCTATGATCAAAACTAGTATTTTCGAACTCATTAGAAACTAAGGCCAAGAGAACCAATTGATCCAAATATTTTTCTTGAACTAACTATTTGTGACAAGTCAACCTATGATTAATCAGATATTGATCCTATACCTATTTCGAGGAGTCTCACTCTGATGAGCCAATATTTGTTGAGTCACTTCTTAATGATTAAAACTACCTTTGGGAAAATCATTACCTCGACCATATTATTGTTTTTCAAGAGCCTTCCTCTAATAAGCCAATCTTTAAGGAATTGTCTCTTAAAAATTTTCCCACTATTTTTGAGTCTTACTTTGACAAACCAGTCTTTATGGAGCACATTATGCCATCATAGGTCGTTCCTTATCCAATACCAAACATTCAACAAGACATCATTGTAATAGAGTACCCATTAGATGAAGAATCAAGATTGGATTTAGGTTTTACTCTTGAACCGACATCAGATTTAGAATCAAAATCAAAATCAACATTAATCTTGACATTAGATTTAGATTCTATTGAGTCAAAATCATAATATGTTCATGGTTGTTACAATATTGGTTATGCATCCCTAGCAGATCAATTTGAATACATTTGTGATCCTTATATGATTTTTGAGGATCATTAATTCAGAATTAACACAATTTCTCTCAATATATTTTATGAGGATTGTGCAGCCTACCCCCATTCCATTACCATTCCACATGCCATTACCATTAACCATCATATCCATATTATTGAAATTCTATCTCCCACAAGTGTTGATTGGGATCAATAGAATCATACATTGTTGAATTACATCCATGATGACATATTAGATGAAGAAAAGCAAGGAGGCCAAGACCACATTCATGCATAAGAACACTCTCCTAGTGAAACATTTTCAAAGGTGCTAGGGGACAATCAAAGTTTAAATTTAGCATCTTCTAGTGAAACTTTTTTGGAGGTGCTAGGGGAAAATAAAATTTAAAAGTCCATGTTACTTAGTGAAACCTTCTCGAAGGCGTTATGGGAAATCAAGACAAATTTATTGGTAAAAACCTCTTCAAGGCACCAATAGATGAGCATAAAAGTTCTTCACTAATTAATGAAGATAAAATCAAAGACGCAATCAATATAGCTTCTAATCTATAGCCTAATTAGATTGAAGCTACTCTCAAAATCAAGTAATAGAATAATCTAGTGGTCTTATCGAGAGAATATTCAAAAGTCTTTAGCCTTGCCACATCTAAATTTATGTTGAATCAAGAATCAGCAACATTATGTGTGCTTGAAAATCTTGATCTTCATTTGTTTCCCAACAACTACACATTCCATTATCCTCCATCTTTACATTTTCTAATCAAACCTACCATCCAACATTTATCCATCTTTACCATCCATGGTCACACTTTCTTTGCAGAGGCTACAAAGATACCTTGTCTTGACATTTGAAGGAAATAAACCCAATGACAAATGAAGATCACAACAACATTCTTGACATCCAAATTTGTAGCAAGTTCTTGATAGAGTAGCTATTTAGATGAGGTATGGGATAACAATTTACATGATTGACTATTTTAGTTGTATCATTTGTTGATCAAGACATGTCTCTCCACTTTAGTAGGAAAAACAAAATCATTTATCATACTCAGGGCTGAACCAAATATGTACCATATCATATAAAGTTATCAATCCTTTTTCCATTATCACATATCCTAACCATTCACCTTACCACTTGGGGGCAACCCTCTCAACATTCTGCCTACCATCCTATCCAATCTACTAGCCTATCATTATCCTATAAATTATCCATCTAACCATTCCATTTGTACTTGAGCAAACATGTTTTAAATCCTATCAACCTAGCCCATTTGACCTTAGTTCATCCATTGCTTTCATGTTTTTAGCATATAGAATCAAATTACTTTTAGAAATTATTTTAAGTATTTTGGACAAAAGCAGTATTTTAGAGTAGTATGACAAAAGTTTTTGCAATTGCATCCTTCATTTCTTATTCCCTTCTTATCAAGTTTATTTATGTGAGCCTAATTATATCACCTACATGGGTAAATCAATGTTCATCAGTCTTGATACTAATTATATCACCTACTAGGGTAAATTGGTATCATTGATCTATTAGTTGTATCCTAGTTATAACTGCCTATGGGTAAATTAGGGGAAACATTTGTTTATTGTGCCTTGACATATCACCTAGCCATTCATATGTCATATTATTTCATCATAACAACTATGCCTATTTTGTTTGAATTAGAGGCTATGCTAGTCAGATTCCTTTGTTGTGAGGTGAACTACTATGAACTAAAACCATTTTAGAATTAGAGGCCATGCTAGTCAGATGCCTATTTCTCATGCTCTCACCATTTTGTGAGCATCATTTCAAGTTCTCATGATCTCACCATTTTGCAAGCATCATTTCAAGTTATAATGCTCTCACTATTTTGTGAGTATCATTTCAAGTTATAAATCTCTCTTCATTTTGTGATCTTAGACCGTTTTAGTGTCTCATCTTTCTCGATGGAGTTGAGATGCTTCAAAAATTCCAAAAGCATTTGAAAATAATTTAGAAAAATCAAAAACATTGACCACTTCTTTGTCTTAAAGATTCTGGGAACCCTCACTAAGTCACAAAAAAATCACTTGTTCCTTAGTTTTCCCATCCTTTTTGGCCTCTTATCCTACACTATCATTATTTTGTGAGTTCATCACTATTATTCTATCACATCTATCATGTTTTCTATCGATCATCATTTTCTTCCCATTTCTTAGGAGAACTACATTTGGCCTAAAGTTTTATTAGATCATCATATCCATGGAACTATGTATGTAGCATCCACTTACCTAGCGCATATGGAGACAGCTCAGCCACCACCTTCCTTTTCTTCTATTCCCCCATCTTGTTTGTTTGTTCAGTTGTCACCTAGTTTCTAGGAGCAATATTCATCATGTTGTTTATACTAACATAGGGACTAACACTTGTTTATTTCTTTGTTTATCTTGCTTGTTTATTTGTTTGTCTATTTTATTTGTTTGTATGATTTCAGCATTGTGGCCTTGATTCAGTCTATGGGTGTTCATTAGGTGATTCCTTGCACATTATTCTTGAATATATCCATATTCAAACATCTACATTGTCATCATGGTTTTTATTATTGATGCAATTATTTTCCATTGTGTATTGGATATTGGGAGTCAATCCTTATGCATATTTTGGCCAAGCCCCCATTGTATTCTATCATGAGGCCTACCATCAAATGCTATAAAAATAATCAGCTTTGAGAGATCTACAACATTAATGTAGCATCACCATATCCTCAGCACCGACATCAGCAACAATCCCAATCTAATACCCAATCATATCCCAAATAGAGTAATTAAGTATTAAAATAATTTTAACCTTTGTTAGTTCAGATGAGAATTTCCCTATTAGCAGGTTGTCCTAGTTCATCTTTATCTTATATATAAACTTATCAATCATCAACCATTAATCATGCTTTTCATAATCAGGTTACATTGCATCAGCACTATACACCGTCCCACATGCATTCTCAATGATTATATTACCTGCTAGAGAAAATTATTGTGTTATGACCAATTTTTCCTTCTTGTTTGTCTATCCTAACTGGGACAGCTCCATCTTCTTAATGATTATATCACCTAGTGGGGGAAATCATTGTGTTATCATACCACGTTGCCACTATCAGGGTGCACTGCTTATAACCACCTTTGGGCAAACCATTGTACACTATCCCACTTGCATTTTTCAATGATTTTTCCCACATTTAGGTAAATCATTGTGTTTTCACCCCATCATATTCATTTGTGTGTTCCCCTCATTTTGCCTCTTTCTTTTGAGGGACCATTTGCTAACCCACTTGCTAATTGTTCCTTTGAGGGGGGAAGCTACAGTTCAATCATTACCATTGCAGTCGTAAGCATAAAGAACCATTTTATTGTTTGAAAAGGCATTACTATGCTTATAGCTTGCAACATCTTTCTAAATAAAGGCAAACTGTAGACATATAAATTTGGCCACCAATGGCTTCATATCTGAATTCAGACCAATTTTTGCTAATCATTGAATACCTAGCCCAATAATTTATATTAGTCTTGAATTTGGCTTTATCACCTTGCATTAAATCAATTTGGCCTATTAAATCAATTAAACAAGGCAAATACACACATTAAATTAATCAAAATCAAACAAATGACCAAATGTCTAAAAAAAATTAATTAACTTGCACACCTTAATCAAAATCAATTAACAAGTTAAATCAATTTCAAATCCTAATTGAGTTCACCCATGAGCTAATAAATCAATTAAATCAATTACTAAAAAGGAAATTCAATAGCATCTTAGAACATTCTAGAACACACTCATTAACTTTGTGAGTTGTCACTTGATGAAAATATCTAAAAGAATATTCTAAGAATATTCCAAAATCAGCCAAAGTTAATAAAGTCAACCATGGTCAAATTTAACCCATTCCAAGGGATTTGAAAGCCTATAAAAGCAAGCCTAGAGATTTCCATTTAGAGAGCTCAATCAAAGTAGAGTTATAATGCAGGAATATGTTCATGAAACTAAAATCTTAGTGTTATAATGTTGAAATTGAGCCAAACCATATCAATCACGGCAAGCATTCAATAATGGTGCATAGAGGAGATGATGTTAATCATATGTCATTGACGAAGCCTTCTTAAGCATAATCCGAGCAAGCTAAACAAAAAAATCATTTGAAGCTCTTAAGGAAGGTAAAGATTGTTGTTCTTTGCATTTTAGTTGGGTTTTCAATTATTATTTATTCATTAAGCTCCCCCTAAGATCTAGGCTTAGAGATGTTAGTATGTTAGTGTGCTGATTCCATGGTTTCATGAACTAACACTTGATCTAACTTCCTCTTTTTGACAAATTCCTTGATCACAAACCCAACTTATGAATTCAATATATGTACCTTGGAATTCTTTACATATTTGGGATATAGCATGGAACATGTGAGTAAGGCTACTACATTTGATTTATGTGTTGGATCTATCTAATGTAATCTCACACTTAGATCAAAATCATGCTCTTTTATACTACATAATGATGAGCACATGTTTATATTGAGAGGGGAGGGTGAATCAATGTAAGGTAATATTTTAATTTTTCAAATTAATAATCAGAATAATATAAATCACACAACATCAACAATTAAGAACATAAGAACACAAGATTTACGTGGAAACCCTTTTGGGAAAAAAGCATAAAGAAAAGGACTGCTTGGATCTATTAACCAAATCTAGCCACAAATAAAATTCTTATTACAAAATTTATAGGCACCAACTTACTAGAGACATTAATCTCCATCGTTAAATAATTTGTAGGCACCAACCTACTAGAGACACCAATCCCCATTGCTAAACAATTTGTAGGCACCAACCTACTAGAGACATCAATCCCCAACACTGAGAACCAACTTATCAAGAGACACCAATATCTTCTTTCTGAGGCACCAACCTCTACTAAAATAATATTCCACCTTAATTTTGTGGTTTCATCAATGAATGATGGCAAATTGAATTTCCTCTTCTTTTTCTCTACAAAAATTTGCTTATGCTTGAATGATAGAAATAATTAATTCCATATGGTTTGCAATCATCTATCCACCTTATATAGCCTCCAAAGGCTCTTCACAAAGGAGGTGTCCCATCCAAGAGGCACCTCTTCACCAAAAGATGTGTCTATTGATATTTCCATTGACATTTTTGTTGACATACCTATTTACATTTCTATTGACAATTATGTTGACATTTATGTTGATTAATTCATTGATATTTTTGTTGTCAATATCATTGACATCAATTATAATTAATTTGACATCAATGATAGTATTCTATCAACTCCCTTTTGTCATTTATGTCAAATCTATAGAGGAACTCCCCCTTGTTATAGTTATCTTCCTTTTCTCCCCCTTTCATTAATTCTCCCCCTTTGACATCAATGGCAAAGGAATGTTCATTATACTTCCATCCACAAATAAATCATGGGAAACATCCATGTCATCTTCTTCAACATCACCACAATTAAATGATTGTATTTCTATTATTCCCTTAAGGACTTCTTCTTTTCTCATTTTCTCTCCTTAAATTTGATCAAATCTAGGCTTTTTGACATCATCTACATCCATCTGGATTATCTCTAGTTTCTCAAGTGGTAAATTATTTTTTCCACTTCCCTTGAGTCTTAAGATAAATTTCTTCTCTTTATGCTTAAGTCTTATTACTTGGATATTCTGATTTATATCATCTTCAAAACACTCTTAAATATTGATTGTGAAGGCTTCTAGTGAGCCAAACACAAATGCAACAAATGGCCTAATAATATGTTATCATCTAATATTGCAGGAAATGAACATCTAGCTCCTTCAATAAACTTATTTCTGGCTTCAAATACATGAGTAAAGGCATATAACCTCTCATTATCTAATATCTGAGCATTTTAAAACATTTCACAAGATTAGTAGTTCAAACAATCGATCATGTATTTTAACCACTTCTTACAAAAGTGATTCTTCAATAGACATCTAAGTCCCTTCAAGTTTTTCATGTTCCTATCTTAGAACATCAACTTTGTCATGATCATCTTTCTCATTCTTCTCTCCAACCATATCTTCTCTCTCTAATATTCCATGAGACTTCATTCTTTAAGTTGTCTTTTCACTGGAGCTAAAAGATAATGCAATGATTAGCTCCCCCTATATTCGTACATCTTATTATGAGCTTAGTGATACCTCTTATGCATGAAATGTAGTTTGTACAAGTATATGTATCTCATTTTCTTGCTTCTACTTCTTTTTCCATACTTTTGAAGTTTTTTCCTTTTGTTTACTTGTGTCTTCCACTTTCTTTTTCTACCTAGGAAGTTTCATAAAACCACTTCTCCAGAAGTGTGTTGTATGTCCATAGTTGTTGCACTCATAGTATATGACATTGTAATCTACTAAAGGAGAAAATGAATTATAGTTTCTATTTTCAAATCCATAAGTACCTCTATTCTTTTTATAACCAAAATGTCTTGTGCATGTCCTATTGTCCATTGCTTTATGACCAAAGTAATTACATGAAAAGGAATACCCAAAGAAAGAATGTTGTAACCTGGTCATGTGTGCCTACCTTAGATGAAAGGACTTTTTGAATTTATTCTTATTATATTTTTGAGGAGTACTTATTTTTTGTGGGACTTGATTCTCTTTCTTCTTGATGATAGGACTTTTGAGAACATCTACATAGCTTTTTGTCTTTTCTTCATCTGCCTTCATTGGTGGCTCTTTGTGATCTTCTTTGTTGGCCATCTAATTTTCTTTATATCCAAGACCAGTCTTTATAAATTGTACCCTCTACCCATTTATGATATTATCTAATATTTTGATACTCTTCTCAAATTTGAGGCGTATGTTAAACTTAGTGGTTATTTTCTCTAGTTCCTTCCTCAAGGAAATAATTTCAGATTCTAGCCTCTCATAATTTTCTTCCTTTTTGTTTAATTGGATTCTCACATCATCTTCAAACATTTTTTCTTCTTCAAGTTGAATCTTGAGGCTGATGGTCATCTTTTATGATTCCTCAAGACATTGTGACATTTTTGTCTTAGATTCGTAGACCTCTTGAAGCTATAATTTTTGTTTCAACTTCCTCTTATTAAGTTTATTGATTTCACTTAGGGCACAAATGAATTCTTCTTCCAAATCTACTTCTCTATCTATTTTGGCATTCTCTTCCCCTTCTGACTCCTTTTTTTTTTTCTTTATCTTCACTTTCCAAGATATCATATTTTGTTTCTATTTCCATGAATAAGATCTTTTCTCTATCACTAGATGAGAAACTCTCTTTGGATGAACTACTTTCCTCTTTGGAATAGAGGCCTTTCTTGTGCTTGTAAAATCTCTTATTTTTCTTAGGTTTATCTTGTTTGTGGCCTTTATTTATATTATGTGCTTCTTCCTCATCGCTATTTTCATTTTTTTTATATGGGCATTTGGCTACAAAATGTCCTACCTTTCCATAATTAAAGCATTTAAAAGGTAACTTACCTTTGTGCTAGCCAAATCCTTTCTTCAACTTCCTTACAAAATGAGTTTATTCTTCGTCTGATTCATTATTGGAACTATAGATTGGCTCAAGATATTTATTATTCATCTTATTTGAGGCTTCAAAGGCTATCACTCATTTACATGATTTCTCTTTTTCGGTCCTCATTTCATATGCCATGAGGATCCCATGCAACTCATTCATTATGAAAGTATCTAGATCTTTCATTTCATCAATGGTGGAGACTTTGACATCAAATATAAAGGGAAGAGACATTAATAATTTTTGCACAATTTTTGCATCCTCAACCTTTTCTCCAAGACCTCTGATAGTGTTAACAATTTCATCTGCGTGAAGCAGATAGGATGCAATATTTTCTTCATCCTTCATTTTCAAACTTTTGAATTGTCTTCTATGTGTTTGAAGCTTAGCTTTCTTTACCTTGTCATCTCCTTCATAAAATGTTCATTAGTTTATTCCAAATCTCTTTTACCAGTTCATATAGAATTACTTTGACAAACTTTGATTATGATAGACCAAATAAAATTGCATTCATAGCTTTTGCATTATTTTCACTTGCCTTCTTTCCCATCAAATCTATTGGTAGAAATGATGGAGCTACATATGTGATCATAATTGATTGCCAAATATCAAATCCAAGAGCTATTAGGTAAGTGTGCATCCTTATACTCCAAAAGGCATAGTTCATTCCATCGAATAGTGGAGCCCTATTTGAAGAAAATCCTTCTTGATCGACCATGTGTGCTCTTGAGATCTACCTTCTAGCAATTAGACTATTTTTAAAGAACCCGCTCTGATACCAATTGATGAGCACATGCTTATACTGAGAGGGGGGGTGAATCAATATAATGTAATCTTTTAATTTTTTAAATTTATAAACACAATAATATAAATCACACAACATGAACAATTAAGAACACAAAATTTATGTGGAAACCCTTTCAAAAAAAAACCATAGAGAAAAAGACTACTTGGATCTACTATCCAAACCCAACCACAAATAAAATTCTTGTTACAAAATTTGTAGGCACCAACCTAATAGAGAAACCAATCATAATTTCTAAACAATTTATAGGCACCAACCTACTAGAGACACCAATCCCTACTGCTAAGCACCAACCTAACAAGAGAACCCAATCTCTTATTTTTAGGGGATTGACCTCTACTTAAATAATCTTCCACCTTATTTTTATTACTTCATCAATGAATGATGGCAAATTCAATTTCCTCTTCTTCTTCTCCACAAAAATTTACTTATGATTGAATGATAGAAAGAATTAATTCCATATGTTTTTTAATCTTCTATCCACCTTATATAGCCTCCAAAGGCTCTTCACAAAGGATTCATCCCATCCAAGAGGCACCTCTTCACCAAAATATGTGTTCATTTACATTTCCATTAACATTTATGTTGACATTTTTGTAAGTATTTTCATTGACAGTTCCATTGATATTTCTCTTGACAATTCCATTGGCAATTCTGTTGACATCAAATACAATTCCTTTGACATTTCCATTGGTAATTTAATTAACATCAATTACAATTCATTTGACATAAATGACAATTTTCCAACACATATTAGTCCATTTCTAACCAAATATAATATTAAACTTGAGAAAACATGGTTACAAGCAACAAAAGAAAATATCTCTCAAACAAAGACAACAACTACAAACTTACCAAAAGAGCATGATACACTTTTTTATTATGTTATGAACACATATGGAACATCTAATTTAGGAAATTTTATACATGTTTTTCTCCTCTTAGATTCTCATCCTCATCTTAAGGTCATTAGATAGCTTATGCATCTCCAAATACTCTAGAATAACTAAAGATGTTCTTATTATTGCTACTTCAAATACACTATAGAGAACAAAATGATGGGTTACATGAACCCCTACTCCTTTTATTACCTCTTAAATATCTCAGAGTCTTATGATACATATTGAAAGCATCACAAAGCCTACAACACCAGATATTACACCCATACATACTCTTCAATAGTACACAACTTTATTATGTCATATCTAGTGATCAGAGCATTTCCAAATGAGCATTCCTTAGATGGGATAATTTAATAATCTTTGTATTAATAAAAAATTCAAAAAATCAAAAAATACTAAAAACATTCAAATAATTCAAAAATACCCAAAAAATCAACATGTTCCTAGTTATACTATTTCTTATACATATGTTGTTTTCTCTATATTAGTAGATAGCATATCATTCTTTCCTATATACACATATGTTTCATGATTCATTTGAGTGTGATATAGGGATACCCAAGTATATGATATATTCAAATACATATGTTAGGATTTCCCTCTACTCCAATCCTAAGTACATTGGAGGCATGTGTTTCTCTGATCATGATACACCTAGGTTATATTATTCTATGATCACTTTCCATTATCATGTTTGAGCTTATATACTTAAATATGCCTCTATAAATGCTTATATATTTCATAGTGTAGTTGATATGCTATGTACTTAACATTGATGATAAACATATATGTTTAGGAACTAGTAAGCAAGGTTCATGCTAATTGCTTATATTTGTCCTAATTTTTCCATTTTAGCATTTCTTTGAGTGTGTTCATTTCTTTTTATTACCTTGCATTCCATTTCCTATTATAGCATTTGAATATGTTGCACTGATTATGTCCCTTGTGTCATGTTTGCCTTTTTTGACATGTCAATATGTCATTTATTTTTGTATGTGGGAATTTGAATATGTCATTCTATGTTTTGTGTACATTTGACTAAGTTATGTCCCTTCAATTATGTGTTATTTGAACATGTCCTTGTATGAGGTCACATTGGATAAATTCATGTTACTTTGGTTTTGAGTGCTCTTGTGTGTGTGTGCACTTACTTACTTGTTGAGCTTGTAATGTTACTCTATAAATTTTATATTGATCTACATCATGCATCTTAGGTTTTTATGTAATCACATACTATATGTCTAAATGTTATATCTACCTAGACATGTTACCCCTATATGTTACATGATCCATACATAGCTTATATAGTTACCTTATCCTTTTGAGGTAAGGTAACTACAAGAGTCTATTTCCCCTCACCTCAAAAGTGGGGGGGGGGAATATCAATGGGAGCATGTCATAGAGGCATGGCTTCCAAAATTTCATAGATTTTCCAGATTACATTGGGGGCATGTTATGAAAACATATCCTCCACACTTACATCAATTCTTAGATTCTTAAGATTAAATTGGGGTGATATTGTGGAAACATGTTCTCCACATTTACACCAGTTATCAAATTCTGTAGATTATATTGGGGCATGTTATGGAAACATGTTCTCTAAAATTACATAGATTCCAGATTCAAAATATCTCACAATTATATGATTTGGATACACATTTGTGACAACATTCTATATATTGATATTGTTGTTATACATAGGTTTTAGCTTGAGACATATATGATGTGCATATGCCATGAAAAGGGAACCTCAAATTACAAAATCAAATCATTTCCAAATTTCAAATATTGTTTTAGTTGGTTCAGTTTTGAAAGGTTGAGTTGAATAAATATCATTAATCTTACCAAGCTTATAAGTTAACTTGATTTAAATCATCTAAATTTACCATACTTATAGGTGGATTTGATTAAATCATCCATCCTCACTAGATATATATTATGATTTGATTAAATCACTCACACTCACTAGATATATACTGTGAGTTTATTAAATCACTCACACTCACCAGATCATGCACATATCTTGGGTTGCATGATTGATATAAAATAATCTTAATGGATGTGTTGCAGCTCACATTTAGATCAAGGTTAAGGGCATGTGTCTTCCTCTATCTATATTTATATATGTACTTGTAGGTTCAAATTTGTCCTAATCTCATATTCAATGTTTCATAATGGGGCATCCTTTCAAAATAAATTCCCAAAAGGCAAGATGGTTGCATCAACACACAATTGTATTCATAACCTTGTTCTCTCTACTTTTAAGCATTTCAAATTCTTTCAATCTCAAATTTTATACACTGATTATATATTGTAACATGATCTTTGTGTCAAGTTAGTCACCAAAAAATCACTCAATTTGGACTCACACAAAGAAAAGGTGTGTTATACACACCTAGGTATGCATTTCTTTCTTTTAAACTAACAATCTCATTACTAGATTAAAGGGGGGGAAATGTCGATACTAAAATCTGATTTATATATTAATCTAGTATTGTACACCTATAAAATATCCATCATGGTTTTACCTTTTAGTTATAGACTTTCTCACTGCTGAAAGGCTTGCATTCACTATCTCTTTATGCCTAAATTATTTGTCTCTTAGTTTGACAATTGTTATTCAAATGGCCAGGCCTTCTATATTATGCAAAAATATCTAAACTTGATTATTATCCACTACCAGTTATAGACTTGTACCTATTTTCTAGCTTTCTTGACACCTACATCCCAAGTGGACACTTGTATTGATGCAAGTGTACAACTTTATTACAAAGTGTCAAGTGCCCAAAAGTCATCCAATTTACAAATGAAGCATATCCTCAAGGTTAGCATAAATTCTTTAATGTGAGATATTTCTAAAATGGATTTGTATGCATATAATAACAACCTCATTCATTCCTCACTTGTAAATCACATATATAGTTACCAAGGAACATTCAATCAAGCATTTGAGTGAGCAAAACTATATTATTCATTATAATTTCTATATCAGTCATAGTAGAAGTATTTCCATAGGTCTGAAGCATTCAAAGAGAAACCCATGATCCATCTTTTCCAAGTTATAAGTTAGGTCACTGAATTTCATTGATTATCACATGTTGCATCTTGATACACACACAACATAGGGGATAAATACATAAGTTTGAGGCCCTTTTCAGATTATTGGCTATGTAGGCATTGCCCATTGATAGAGGGGTCCTTAGGGTAGCTCGACACCATGAGCCAACTAACCCATTTTTACCATAGTCACTCCAAGTGTGAGGAATTTAGGGTTTGATAATTTTACAAATAGAAACACCCTATGTGCATGATCTACATACATCAAAATAAATGTGATAGAAAACCCAAAAAGCTCTAGTTGGTCATGTCTAGATCTAGTCAGTATTTTATACTAGACACTTGCATCAAAGTTAGACACCTATGTCGATACAAGCATTAAGATATAATACAAGATTTTAAGGCCATAGAAAGAATATTATGACTATTTTAGGATCACCTTCCAGTTCATTTCCATCTTGTTCCATATTAGACCTACATGAGCACAGTAAACTAGCTAAGTATCAATTATTCCCTTTTATTGTAATATATATTGATACTTGTACTTTAATATTTTTATAAATATCAATTATATAACTTCAAAATATTGTTTATCTAAGTTTTTATTAATTATCCTATTCATTAGATTAATTCACCATCTTTATGTTAAGATAATCTAATACCCCTTAACCCTAGATAATCCCATTATCTAAATTTATGGTTAAACAATATGTTAGTGATATATCTTTGTATAGTAGTAGTGAATGAGAAGTAGGTCAAATTAATATTGTAATTTGAGAAATTATTTATCCTTCCCCTTCCTTAGATCTTTCCATTAATCATGAGGTAGAGAAAGAAGAAATCAAAATTGATGTAACTAACACAATTATTGATTATACTAAGCTTCCAATTAAAAAATAAGATATAATAAATAAATGGATAAATGATATCCATGTTTATTTTCATGATGTTATACCTTATAAGGATATTTCTAATTGTATTATCTTTCTATTGATATGAAATGTGATGGTATTCCTATTGATATGATGTGTAAGGATATTTCTAAACCATGCAATGATTCCTCCATTGATAAGGAATGTCATAATGTTTATAAGTAATGCACTGATAGGAATGTTTATGATGAATCTTTATTACCTGTATTTAATATATATATGGTGAGATGAAACCTATGAATGGATCATTCCAAATCATCACCATCCTTACTAGCCATATAGTGTCCATGATGCATGCAATATGTGAGATTCAAAATAAAGTTGCTACATTGACTTTAGAATCTAAATCATGTTCATTTTGATGATAATATCATGTTAAATCAACCTATAATGCACAAGGAATTAATTATTCATGTCCCAAAGTATTCATTATGCTTAAATTTAGCCTGTTTGGTGGAAACAAAGATCCTTGTGAGCACCTTATACAATATGAGTATTCTTTTAGAGAACATTAATGTAACAGTGGAATATTATTAAAATATTTCCATCAAATTTTAGCAAGTGAAGCCTTGAATTGTTTATATATTCTACCCAATGGATCTACAATTTTCTTTAATTAACTAGAAGAAGCTTTCTTAATACATTTTAGTAATAATAGAAGATCTAGATTAAAATTGAAGCATGTCCAAAGCCTTTAATAATGCCAAGATAATTTTTTAGAGGATTGCTTTTTTAGGTTAAAAATACATTACATTGTTTAATGTATCAAACATTTGATTTGGGAAAGCAATTCATCGATAGTAAGGGTATTTTACTTCCACTTAAAGAAAGAGCACTTTACGATCATTATCATATTTTTTAGTGACTTTACAAGTATATCTTCGCTCATGCATCTAATGTTGCAAATTCACACACATGTACCTCTTATTCTACTAGTTCCTAAAATTTAGGAACTTCACACCTTCAAAGTGAATCTCCACCTAATAAGGAAGCAAAAAATAAGATAAATAATATCAGTCATACTCCTTCAATTATGGATCAACCCATTAGATTTCATAGTCTCAAAGATAAGTTGAGTGTTTTATTATTAACACTTTTTAATATGAATTTGATCACATTGCCTTTGAATCAACATCATCTGACACATTATTTTACATGAGTAAGGGGCAAGATCATTTTGTAACTATCATCGTATCAATGGGCATAGAGATAAAAATTGTGGTGTATTGAAAAATAAAATTGAACTACTTGTGGATAAAGGTTTTAAAACATTTAGCAACAATCCCATAAGGTTTGATTCTCCATCTTTATTATTCATGATCCATGCAGGCAGTTGTATCTAATGATGTTCCTAAAAAGGAACCATTGGTTAATTAAGACTTTATAGAAGATGAAAAACAAAATACTTCTTCGATTTCATGATTTACGAAGCCTAATATATCCCAAGACACTCCTAAAGAGGAACTAATGGTCATTTGAGCTCTTATGAAAGGTAAACATATAAAAGGTATTTTCATTGATAATAAGTTACAATGCAATGCATGCATAATTGGTTTTCTTAAGGAGTTAGGATACGATGAGCATGAGTTACAACATAGAGCAATTATGAGGATGCAATAGGACATGGTACTATCATAGTTTCTCTTGGGCATAAGCTAAAGGAGACATTTTTTTGAAGCCTACTATTACACAATTCAATTCAATACTTGGAAAATCATGGTAAAGGCAAATGGAAGCAACATTGGATAATAATAATAATATGACTATATCATTAAATTTCAATAGAGGTTTACATAAATATCAGAGAGATAAAACATTTGAAATGAAAACTCATATTAAGAATACAATTACATATCAAAGCAAGTAAGTGTGGGTAATAAAACAAAGTCAATAATTTACAAATAGATGAATTGAGCACGTATAAAGTACTCCATATAAAGAGCAAGAAAATAAATAATCTTCAAATATTACAATTGGTCAAGTACCATTATGTACATTAATTGAAGTAGGTTAACATAATTCTACAATGCAAGTGTAAGTGTTCCTAAGAACTCAATGCTAAATTTAGATTAATAGGATTCACTTACCCATGAAAGTAAATATAATGCTCAATTATTATATCCAGGTGGTTGGTCAGGCGATTCCATCTGATTAAACTCTTATAATTATGATTAAATCATTATTCAATTCTATTGAAAGATAGATATTGTGCTTCAATGCTATATCATTCACATGTTACATCTATCTATAATGTTCTTATTAAACTTAAAAATTATAATAAAAAATGAAAACAATGAAAACACATGAGATATAATCACATATTTTAAATTCATAACATGAATGCATAAAAATCATAATTGAAGAGCATATCTAAAAGATAATACAAAATTTTATCATATCAGATATAGTTTGCAAATACAAGTACATCAATTGATAACGGGCACATGTTGGCTCTCACCCTCCACATCACTATCATTGTCTTTATCCTTAAGTCTATGGGAATTATAAGAAGTTGGCCCAATATCATATCACTCATAACATGACAGAAACTCATTATGCCTCTCACAATCCCCATATATAACTAACTTAGCTTGAAAATCAATACACTTTATTACTACCTTACTATGCTTTCCTTGTATTTGAATGTACTTAGAGAAGTTCATCTGACATGAATCTATGGAAGGAGTTGGTAGAGGCATTTGGTGACTAGCCAACTAGCCTCTCAACTATGTCACCTCTCTCCTCAACTCATCGACTAGTCTACAATAATAATATAAGAAATTATAGCATGTTCCAAAAGATAAAAAATGGGTGCATGTATGCCTACTATATCATCCACCCTCTTTAGTAAACCATTATATATTATATCATCAAAGATGTGTCAAGTGAGTACACAAATAGATGTCTCGATTATCATGGTCCAAATCTCATCATCTACATAGCTCATGAAATTAATAAAACATTGGTGAATTATAAGTAAAATATGATAAAATTATTAAACATTTAAATATAATGTTTATACATACCTGAATATGCACAATGGGCATCAGGTTGTCTAACATCTTATCCCTCATCTCCCTATCTACCCATGGTGACATATGGTTATACCTCAAGACTTAAAATATCTCCCATTACAACAACATGAAATAATATATCCCATCACAACTATGTCCACCACTAGGTGTATTATGCCATACATCATGTATTATCAACATCTATAATAACAACTAGGGGATCTACCTCCCATACCAAAAGTAAGACTAACTCAGTGGTAATAGGTTGACCTATCTCTCCTCAACAATGACAAACTATGTGCATCTATGTCCATGTCATCAGTGCTTAGGGCATAACCCATATGATCTCAAACTACATGGTCACTTGATAATAATGTAAATGCTTGAATATATGAGGGAACTGATCATGGAAACAAAAATTAATCTAGATCCACCTCAATTTAATGACACCCTTGGGCCACACAATAAACCCTTTCTAAGGTCTCCATATAATAGAATTAGAATTCAAGCAGTTAAATAAAATCTCGTAGTCCATGGTAATGCATCTTGTAGTATGTGGGTTACCAATCCATCTCTCTACAAACATATAGGGATGTGCCCATCCTGCTAATGGTTGACCTATTGGACAAGCCACAAATATATGTTCATATGCCTAAACATGTAAAAATTTGGTTGAACTAGACCTACCACTATAATCCTCTTGAGTAAATCAATCAAAATCTTTGTAGAAGTGAGATATCATCATATAACCCAAAAATTGTATTGTAATGTGTGCCAAAATGTCCTAAAAAATACTATACACCTAATATGATATGGACACACCTCCTCCATCCACATAAATGAATTAAGCAAGTAGTACATAGATATTTATGTATTCATAAAACTTCAACCAGAATAATCTCATAAAGAATAATTAGGCATCATCAAAGGCATATTGTGCCCCATGATCTCACCCAATAATATATTTGTGAGCTCACACTTAAAGGCCCAAACTAGTTGTATCCTATAATACTATGTGTGTATCCATAACTGGCAGTTGTAATATCTACCATATATCCTCTAAGGCCATTATCATCTCCCCTATAGGGAGATAAAATATACAAGTATTTATATTCCACCTCTTGACCAATGTAGTCATGAAATGCATGTCATAAGGCATCATCCTTAGCTTGCCAACATAGCCAAGCCATAAACTATCAATCAAATGCTACTCAACATCACTAAGTTAAAGGCCTAAAACTATATCCATATGTAACCCACGACAAAACTCTCTCACGTGCATATCTATTTGCAAACACACCAAAAAAAGAAAATAAAAATCAGACTATGGTATAAATAGCAAAAAATCCATTACAAAGGTCAAATTTGCATTACATAGAAAAATTATACTATGGAAACACCTATGGAAGTGATGAGATACTTGCAATAGTTGTTATCGATAGATTTATAGATAGTGTTGACAAGAGAGAGACATTGTCAATAGACACATGACATTGTCAATAAACTATAACTAAAAATGTTTAAAATTGTATGAAAAGACAAAAAACAAATTACTAAAAATAGAAGCATAAATTGATTTTTTTTCAAAATACATGGTTGGGGGGTAGTCTACCTCCAAGGAACTCTTGAAGCACTCAAACTATGTGGGGGTAGCACCTTATCATAATGACATTTTGAGAATAAAAGCTTAAGATCAATAGAAAATAAAATTCAAATGAATTATAAAAACAACAAATTCAACCTATTTATATGCAATGTATTTGTGTATTATAAGTGTGAAAATAAAACTTTATTATTAATCAACCCAACATGGGATGCATGATATCTCCAGATTTGTATATCCATTTTTCCTTCCATCAATTGTGTTCAAACACACACATGAAACTCTTCCATGTGGTCACATTTTTATAGTCATTTATTATTATATTATCATTGGATATATCATATACCTCTTACTTAGGTATACACATGTGGCTTAATAACTCTAATATTATTTCCTATACACTAATGATTGGGGAAAAACTATCTATTATCTCATGAAATGAATTAATAATGCCTTTAAAAATATTTTACCATTCAAATTTTTATCTATGAGACAATTTTTAATTCACCTACTCATTGGGCACAACCAATAAAGTTTTGACTAGTTAGAATGCATCCACACACATAAGGAATACATTCATATTATGCTATTAAAATAATTAAATGAGTATATCAACATTAAAATTTTATAATGAGCATTAAATAATAATTAAATTCACACCACTACATACTATCATGTATTCCTTACATCTAGAATGCTACACTAATTACTTGTCAGGGATTACATGTTCATATGCACTTGCAAAGATAATTTTTTATATGATGACACAACTTTTTTATGTGGGTATATGTACTTTACATGATTATATTTTTATCTATAACACATGATGCATACAACTTGGTCTTTTTAGATGAGTGATTTGTAGGCTTCATCCTTGATATCAAAATGGGGGCATACATTAGGCTTATTTCACAGATTTAAACCGTATCAAGTTGAACATTGGTATCATGGGGCATATTATATGGCTCAAACAAGACAAACAAGACAAGTTGATATATTTACTCATTTGTAATGCATATGTGGGAAATTATACATGATTATAAGGAAAAATTGAGGTATTCTTGTAGACACTAAAATTTAATCAATAAATGCTTAACATTGTTGGTCCTTGACATCTTTTGCCTTATTCGACCAACTCACCATTTTGATAACCATTTATCTATATGAGAACCTTATAAGTCTTGTAATTATTGTGAGAATCTTAAAAACTACCCTAATTTGTTCCTAAACATCCCTAAACAGTAAACACTTCACTATTAGTCTAGTTTCAGAAGCCTATGTCCAATATAGATAAGTGCACACTAGGTAGACAGGGATGCACTGCACACTTATCCACTAGTGAGGACTTGTTTATAAGCTAACAATTAGTTTTTAAAAATTAAATGCTTCCTAACCACTCTCCCACATGCAAAAATATGCTAGTTATCATAGATAATTCAAATATTATTTTATAAGATAACATCAAGTGTATCACTTGAAACCACCAATTGCATTAGCTAAAACTCTCTTATAAAGGCAATACAAAAGCACTTATCTATTCATCAAAAATCCATACTACATTTATCTTATATTAATATAGGTATTGACCAAGTTAAAATTGTTTTCTTTCAAGTTGATGCCATCCTTTGTCAAGTATTTTAATACAAATTATTGGTTTCATTCATCTATGATCTTCCCCAAAGGAAGAACTACATTGGCTTCAAGTCTATTTAGACTATGAAAGTAACACTTAGTCAACAAGGGTTTTTGGGGGATCACTTGGCCATATCCCACTTCCCCCCTTTTGCACTTGATCTTATTTGTTTCCTTGTGAAAGCTAGATTTTTTCTTTTATATGTGATCCACACATCCAAACAAACTCCACACAAAATCAGTTGATATACAGATAGAGCCGAATAGTCTCTTACTTTTAGTTTTAGTGTACAATCAACATAGATAAAGTTGTAGTAGAGGATACTAGTGAAATGTTACATTATTTGGTGTATATACTAAATCTGATTATATTTAGCAATTGAATCTTATACACTTGACAAACACCAATTAGGGCTTTACCCTTCAGTCTTAGACCTTTCAATTGTCAAAAAGATTGCATTTTCCATCTCAATATGCCTAATTGCTTATCTTATATTCAAACCCTATCATTATAATGACCTATATCACTTATACACTACAAAAATCTTAAAATATGATTTATATCCTTCACTGTTAGTTACAAACCTTTATAGTTTTCTATCATGCCAGAGACTTGCATTTACATAGGGACACTAGTGTCCAGTTTCCTTATCAAGTGTTTATACCTTGAAAGTCATCCAAATTTAAATTATTTCTAAATAGATAGGTTGGCCTATTTTTATTATCTAACCCTTTTGTGAGATACTTTCAAAAAGTGTGGTATAAATACAAAACAAAGACCATTCATAATTATCAAGGACACTCCTAGCAAATACCAAGTAAACACCTATTCAAACTCATTTAATCAATTGCACAACTAATTTCTATTGTCTTATAATTCCTTATTTATATACTAGTCATAGGAGCAATCATATTACATGTATGAAATGTTCAAGAAATATCCCATGAGTTGTATTTTTCAAGTTACAAGTTAGATCATTGCATGCTCTTGCATCTAACATGTTACACCCTTGTGCATTATCAATCCCACACTTAGGTGATAACTATATATTTCTAATGTCCTCCTTAGATTATTGGTTATGAAGGTCACACTCATTGATAGAGGGGTCTTTGAGGTCAGCTCAACTTCATGAACCCATTAACCCATTTTTAGCAACGTGACCTAACCTAAAGTTAGGAATTAGGGTTCAAGTTATACATAGTCTTGCAGAGCCTATGTGCACGATATAGATACATCAACATAAAGGTGATAATACCCTAACATGCACACATTATTTTTATGTAATATAGTGACTATTACATAAAAGACAAAACCTTTGAGACATGAACATAAGCATTTACATGAGTGTCCACAGGTCAACACAAAGTGTTCAGGCCTACAAAAATAATATTTTCAGAATATGATGATTGGGTATTGAGCATCGACCTACCTGATTCCATCTCTACAAAACATATATCCACCTACAAATCTATAAATAAGCTAAGTGTTATCCCTTATTTGTGTTAAAATTATTATAGTACCAATTGACATTGTACTTTCCATATATAATAATTTTCTAGATTCAATATATTATGCTATCTAAATAGGTTTAATTGGCTTGATCCAAAATATTTGTAACCATCCATTTGATTAGGCAAACCCATTTAACCCTAACACTAAAATAACAAAATGGGGTTAAACTTTTGGTGAACCTGACCTCTATGTCTTCTTGTGCAAACCCTAGCTTACCCTAGGTTTTTTTATTTCTAATTTACTAAGCTATAAAATATCTTAAAAATAACACTTGCCTTTATCACAAAATGAAATCAATCATACTCAATGTGGATATATATACTATCTATTTCATTGACAAGTATATGATGATAATCATCACTTACTATTTTTTATGTATTGGTAAATCAATCAAAGGAATAATCCAATAGTTTAAATAGATTGGTCATAACAAAGACACTAAATTACAACCAGATAAGAATCAAATTTCTCTTTACAACTCCTTTTGAAATAATATATAATCAAAATTATAGCACCAATTTGTGTGTTTTTAACCTTTTGTTCCCACTAGATCTATTCAAGTGACAACTACCATCCTGCTCCCATTATTCACCCATGACTTATATTGGATTTTGTGGTCCATGCTATCACTACACAAAAATGAAAGGGTTCCCAACCTATCCCACCTCATGTAAAGATATAATAGGTCCCTCTTAAGTGTAAGATAAAAATCAAATCTAAAGACTATGATCTTGTTAACCAGTTATGCAATACACATGCCAAGATATCGATATTATAGTTTTTGCAGAAACAACTATCTATAAGGATGTATTATATGAATCCTTTCATGAAACCCAAGTACCAAGTGATATAAATCCAAATTAGTTTATGGATATTATGCAAGATCTCAAAAACAATACAAATCTCATCACTTTTGAACATAAATATTTGCCCTCAAAGGATATCATTAATCAAGGTTTGTTTATATTCATATAAGTTAGTGTTCACAATAAAATAATCAAGAGAGTGTTAGTTGATAATGGATCTAGTATAAATATTCATAGCATGAAATTACTAACCATGATGGGAATTAGCAAAAATCCTCTTCAAAAATCTAATATGTATATCAAAGGATTTGATAATTCATGTAACCCACTAATTGGCCAAATCACATTAAGTGTGACATTGCGATAAAAAATGGTCTAAACTACATTCCAAGTAGTGTCTGAATAATTGCATTATAACCTATTCTTAGGTAGACCTTGGATCCGCATAATGGAATTCATATCATCTACATTACATCAATGTGTTAAGTTTATACATGATGAAACATTATGGATAATGCCTATCAATGATGAACCTTTCAAATTTTGAAAAATGTTGCATGTTGATACGAAAGAGGTTCCTAAAATGATACCACCTAAAATATATATTCCACTTCAGATTATAAAAACTTATGAGATGAGTGAGTCAAGAAAAATCAATAATTTATTCCAAGATTCTCATACAACACTAACCACCAAGGTGCACACAGGTACACATACTACCATATAAATTGAACCAAAAGACAAAGAGACAAATCAAAAACCATCACCAAAGGAGTCAATAATACTCAAACAATAGGAAGCTTCGTTTATTGGTCAATATTGAATGACAAGATGGAAAATTTTTAGATTGTTATGATAGTGATGAGGATGTTCTTCATGATATGATAGATGAACAATTAATTCAAACTAAGTTTTGATCCACTTGAGCATCTTTCACATAATCTATTTACACTTGTAGGTCATGGTATATATAAACTAAATCCATCTACATAAGTACAAAACCAAATATAGATAATGGAAAAGAAAAAATAATAGATGAACATGTAAATTTGTGTTACTCGATCCATCCCTCTTAGCTAAAAACTTTTTTAAGTCAACCTTATTAGGGACAAATGCAAATACACCATGTTAATAACATGGAGTCTTCGCATACATTTCCACAACAAATTATATATATCATATTAAAATAAGATGTTATGCATATAATACTTGACATATTACTTGAGCATAAGATGATAACTTTACCTCCTAATAGACACCGATAAAGTAGGAGGCTCATTTGAAAAGAAGGATCATCCTATTACAATTATCATTAGATCACTGACCATGATATAGATAATTGCGAGCTATTGTAAAACCAAATTCAAAAATACAAAAATTAAGTATGAATATGGATTATGCCAAACGGTGGAAAAGACCTCCACTTTATAATAGTAAAAAATACAAAGGTAAAATAGAGCATACTACAAAATCCTCACGATGTGAAAATATTACCATTATTAAAAATATTAATGGGAACTATTTTGAGCCTCTCAAGGTTGATATTAATAATTAAGACAAAGTTCATAGTGTTCCATGTTTTTGACAGGGCATACTATAGAAGAGTTAAAAGATTGTCTACTATTTCCAGAATCTCCTATATACACTATATTACCCATAGCATGTGGACCACAAGTGGTCCCTACAACCATATGGGTATTGGATCACGAGCCACATTTAACATTTTGTTTTAGACAACATTGGTTGGTTGATATGAATGTGAAAATGGATATTAAAAACATGTGCCTCACTTTTTTATTTAAGGGTAAGGATATTAGCATGCAACATGATGGATATGGTGATAAACCGCTACCAATGGCTTCTTGTATCCGACAACAAGAAAATATTGTATAAGCAACAATGATTCACTATAAATAATGGTGGTAGGAAAATCATGTGTCAAGACCACCAAGTAGTCCTACATTTCTAATTATGATGACTTATCAAATTAGCCCCAATATTCCAAAAAAATCAGCTATTCCAATAAAATACAAAAAAATTCAATTAAATCAAAAATATTAAAAAATATTTAGCATAGACATGATTACTAGCTCCTTAGCATATATGTTGTTTACTTTATGCTAGTAGATATCATATACACACATATGTTTCATGCATATGTGAGTGTGATATAGGCATACATTATACCCATAATACTTTCAAATATAGATGTTGGACCTTTCCTCTTCCCATGTGGCATACTACATTAAGGACATCTACTTCTTTGATCATGATTGACACATGCTATATTATTTTATGATCACTTTTACATTTTCATTTGAGTTTATATACTAATGCTTACACATGCTTATACTCATGTTTACATTTTACACCACATACTTGATATGCTATGTTACATAACATTTTTTGTTAAACATACATGCGGGGACTAATATGATGCACTTATGTTGGTTGTTTATGCTTCATTTATTCACATTGTCACTTCCTCAAGTGTACTTCTTGTTTGATATTGTCTTGCTTGTGAAATATTTGAATATGTTCCTTGCTTGTAAGCCCATGAACCAATGATTTTTATTTATTTGTATGTGGACATTTGAATATATCCTCCCTTCGAGTGTGTGGCATTTGAGCATGCCCTTTGTTTGTAGTCTCCTTAGACCCCTTTTGTTTGACATTGAGTGCTCTTGCTTGTGTACTTGATTATTTATTGGGCCTATTAATTTTTAAATGTTTCCATTATATATATCGTGCATTTTATGGCTTATTGTGATCACATAATTTGAGATTCATTGATATATCTACTTAGACATGGTACTTTTATATGTTACGTGACTCATATATAAATAATACAAGTATCTTATCCTATTAAGGTAAGGTGACTACCAAATTAAATTCCCCTCACATTAAAAATTTGGGGGGGTGGATATTATTGGGGGAATGTTATAGATACATGACTCCACGCATACACAGTTGGAAGAATTTGATATAGTTTACATGATTCAGATATACACTTGGGTTAGAATCCTATACATTTGGCACCAATTTTATGGATTTGGAATAGAATTTTTTAGATTTGTGACAAATATTATACATACTTATAGAGCATAGGTTACATTTTAATAGATAATTAATCTTGAGACACATTATAGGTGCATATTCCATGCAAGTGCACCCAAAATTACAAATACATATTCAAAACATTTTACCAAGAATTATTGTTTTTACCAAGAGCACCATTTTGAGCCTTTTTTGTATATAGCAGTTGGCTCCCTTGATTAGTGTGAATGATATTAAACACCCTCAATGTCCTTATCACTACTACCATGTTTAAGGTTGAATAAGTTATACCACTAACTTGGTTTTATTATACTTTCATTTGAGTTGGGCGATTGAGATTCAATGATCTCAATGACTATGTCATAACTCACCCTTGCACAATATTGGGGGCATAATTAACCTCCAAAATTTACTCTTCAAAATTTTAAGGTTAAAATTTGAACCTCTTTCATCTCCAATTATTCATAAGTAAGCATCTTTACCAAAAGCAAAATACCTAGGGGTAATATGGTCGCATTGACACATGTGTACTCCTTCCTTGATCTCTTTACTTTTCAAGCATTTCAATTATTTAATTTTAGATTACATGCACTGATTTATACAATAACATGCTCTTGGTTATAGGTTCAACACCAACAACAATTTTCATTAGGGTTCAATCAAAGGCAAGGTGTGTTGCACACACTTAAGTACACAATTCTTTTCTTTAATCTAGTAATTTCATCCTTAGGAATTACTAGATTAAAGGGGGAGTGGGGGAGGAATGTAGATACTAAAATATGATTATATACAACATCTCAATCTTGTAGACTTGATAGATATCAATCAATGTTTCACCCTTCAATCTTATACCTTTTGGTTGTTGAAACGCTCACATTTGCCATCTCATTATGCCTAATTACTTATCTTATATTCTGACCCTATTATTTTGATGACCCAAATCACCTATATACTAAAAAAAACTTAAAATATGATCTATATCATTTGCTATCATTTATAAACCTTCAAAAAAATTATATCATGCAAGACACTTGAGTTCACATAGTGACACTAGCATCGACGATAGTGTTTAATTTCGTTATCAAGTGTATGTACATCAAAATTCATCCAAATTGTAAATATTTTGAAACATATGGGTCAACCTATTTTTCTCATCTAACCCTTATGTAAGATATTTTCAAAATGTGTAGTACAAATACAAAACAAAGACCATTCATCATTATCAAGTACACATCTAGTAAATACCAAGCAAACACCTATTCAAGCTCATTCAATCAATTACACAAGTAATTTCTACTGCCCTATTTTTCCATATTTATATATAAATCATAGAAGTAGTCATATTATAAGTCTAAAACATTCAAATAACATACCATGAGCAGATTTTGTCAAGTTATAAACTAGATCATTGTATGCTCTTGCATATAAAATATTTCACCCTTATGCACACACAAGCCCACACTTAGCGGATTACTACATATTTCTAAGGCCTTCCTTGGAGTATTGGTTGTGTAGGCACACTCGATAACAGAGGGGTATTTTAGGTTAGCCCAACTTTATGAACCCACTAACTCATTTTTGGAAAAGTGACATAACCTAAGGTGAAAAACTAGGGTTTGAGCTATACACAGTCATACATAATCTATGTGTGTGATCCAAATACATCAACAGAAAGATGACATAAAACCTTAATAGGCATAGGTGGTCACTTTACAAAATTGTGAATATTTTAGATAGGATAGAACCATCAAAAGATAGACATAAATGTCAATACAAGTGTTTGTAGGTCAACACAAGTGTCCAAGCCTCCATAAATATCATTTCTAGAATTTGACAACTAGGTCCTAAGCATCAACTACACATCTATAAATATGATAAGTATTATCCCTTCCTTGTGTTGTAATTATCAAAATGTCAATTGGCATTGTACTTTCCATATTTAGTAATTTTCTAGATTTAGTAAATTGTATTATCTTAATAAGTTTAATTGGCCTACTCTAGAATAGTTTTATTCATCCATTTTATTAGGTTATTCTACTCTTTTAACCCTAACACCTAAATCAAAAAAGGGTTAAACATAAGACTATTGTGCACTTGTTCTAAAATACAAATTTTTAAATTAACACCATGTTTTCAAGTCTTTTTCAATAGTTTTATGCAGTCATAGTTAGATAAAGCATAATATAGAAATAATAAATCAATTTGCAAGGACATCTCTCTAACCCTAACCTTAGTTTTTATTTTTATTAATTTACAACTTCTATAAATTATGTATATCATTGTATTTTTATAGGAGGTTGTTTTTTATCTCTCTTAGATTAAATTTCAATTTTACAATACTTAGATTTTATTTCCATTCACAAATTAACTCTAAGAGTAAACATTTTGGTGAATCTACTTTTGGAATAAAACATTGCTTATTGATTTTGTCCTAAGGTTTGAGTTTGATTTTGTAAATTCTTAACATTGAAATAATATAGTCCTCAACCTTGGATATTATCTATAACATAGTGATTCAACTTTTTCGACCTTGGAGTCAACTAACACTGAAAAAGTTTGTCTTGTCACCTAAGATAAATACCGACATAGAGGCTATTTATTTTGACTTTGAATTGAATATTCTTGTCTCCTATACACAAAAAATATTTTTTTTAAAATTTTATTTTGTTTGTTTTAGAAACTGTCTTCCAACAATTTTAAAACTACTTAACGACTATTATGAATGGTTATGTGATGTCTTGTTTATATACATCATGGTGTGAGGGGTTTTTACTCCAATACTCATAGACACAGTAAAAATATAAATATAAAATTTATTTTCCACTTACTTCATGGTATATCAAATATTCCTAGGATCCCCTTATTTACACCAATAGGAAGCTATATGATCCATCTAATTTTTTAGTGCACCATTAAGTGATTAGCCCTAAGAAGTAACTCTTAACTTACCCTCTAAACTAGGTTTAGTGGGTTATGATTATGGTTCTACCTCCATGTTTATTGCTTTGAAACATTGGGATAACATTGTGCAATGAATGAGAAAGTATCTTTGAGAGCCTAAAAAACATTTAAAACCCTTTTTTAGAACACCTATCACACCTTAATTTTTCCTTGTATTGTGTGGTTAATCACTAGTTCCCTTGTATATGTTAGATTGTTTGTTAATTTTAAGCATTGATTCTTGTCTTCCAATTCATTGCATATATTCTAGATAGATAATATGTTTTCATCCCCTTTTATTATGATCAAGTTGAATGGACAATTAGAAACATGCAAAAACTTATGTTTGATGGTTATATGGATGATTTTGATCTTGATAGTTTGAATATATATAAACCACTCAAATACGAAGAAATTGAGTGTCATTTTGTAAAAAAGGAGCAAGATGCACCTATTAATTCATCTCTTGATCCCTCTTTCGCACATCCCGTAGACATAATCTTGGATCTCTCTTTTGATTCTTCTTTATCCACACATATAGATTCCTCCTTGGTTTCTCCTATAGAGACCTCTTAGTAAATCCATTAGACACTATTTTGGATCTCTTTTTGCCCACTCCTATAAATTCCTCCTTAGAATCTCATTTAGAAATCTCTTTGGTTACATCAAGTGATTCTTCATCACCTTCCCTTCGATACTCCTCTTTGGATTCTTCTTTTCTCACACCTATTACTTCCTCTTTAGATACACTTCCAACTTCTTTTTCAAGTTCACTTTTGTCCTTGCATATTAATCTAGAGAAAAAAAGAGCAATCCAAACAAAATCAATTTATGTTTAAAACATGATTTTTTAATAAAGACACTTCAAAGCAACATTCAATATCTAAATTAACTCTGGTAATAATGTTGTCATCTCTTCTCCTTTACAAATAGTGGATATTGAGCATAAATGTCATAAATCTCCTCCTTTATCAACTCGTGAAGATGAACCTTCTTCCTCTTCCCTCAACACATCATAGTTACAATTGAAATCAATGCTACTCCTTCTACCATATCTTCTAATGTTACTCATACTCCATCCTCATGCTTGTCTTCACATGATGTTACTTTTACACCACAATGTCATAATCTTATCATAGTCTCATCACATGGTGACAATGCATCCCTTGCTGGTGTAAATTATTTAAATATTATTGATGAACAAGAAATAAACAACTCATGCATAATCAATGAATCTCTTAATTTAAAAGAAGAGCCTATAGTATCCTCTCCCACACCTCTTCTCAATGATGTTTCGATTCAATAAAATATACATAAAGCTTATGCTTGTGAAGCCCTTCAAGATCAAGTCACCACTATGCAAAATTCAATCAAAGAGTTTCAAATTCAAAATCAATAGTTAAGTTCAAAGATCACATCTCTTGAAAATAACAACAAACTTGTTACAAATTCAAAGTATGATATTGTTAACCATATATTTACATCTTCATCTAGCTATCATGTGCCTCATAAACAATATACATATACATTTAATGTTTCACAAAGCATACAAAAGTCTAATAAGAGTCCAAATGCTTCTAAAATAAATGATTTTTAATAAGTTGATTACCCCTTTAACCCTAACACCTAAATCAAAAAAGGGTTAAACATATGACTAATGTGCACTTGTTACAGAATATTAAGTTTTAAATAAGCTCCATGTTTTTTGGGTCTTTTTCAATAGTTTTATACAATCATAGTTAGCTAAAGCATAATACAAAAATAACAAAATAATTTACAAGGACATCTCTCTAATGCTAATCCTAGTTGCTATTTTTAGTAATTTACAACTTCTATTAATTATGTGTATCACTATAAGTTAGGTTGTGGAGCTAAAAGCTTCACTGATGCAAATGGAGGAGGTTGTTGAGTTGCAGAGCAACCAATATCGGTCAGGCCAACTGACGTCGGTCATATTCAGTGTGCATAACAACCGACATCGGTTAGGTGTCGGTCGACATCGGTCAGACAGGAACCGACGTCGGCAACCTGTGTGTGCATGTGTTTGCATGCGCTTCCAGAACTAGTCTAATTTTAGACAGATAATTAGTTTGCATGTAAAAGACTAATTTTAGTCTTGAGTCTGCATTTCTAATTATTGTAATTAGGAAATCTAATTATTGTTTATATGGGATCTATTTAAGAGACCCATGGGGCTATATTGTAAGGTGAAGGATCATAAGGACTTGTCAAGAACAAGGACAAGGAAGAGATCCTTCCAATTGTAAGATCAGTTGATCTGCAGGTTGTGCAAGATCAGGGGAGATCTACATGGTAAGTAAGATCAGTGAGATTTGTAGGTGTGTGTGTGTGTGTGCAAGGTCAAAGGAGATATGTGAGGTAGCAAGGTCAAAGGAGATCTACAACACAACAAGGAGCAAGATCAGGGAGATCTACTTGGAGTACTTTGAGTACTTGGTGGACTGGCAATATTGTTATTGACTGGTGGAGGGAACAACTCAATGTTGAGTTGTGGTTGTAATTGATTGTGTGAGAGAGAGAGAACTCTTGAGGGAGAATTATTGGTACGCCCAAGAGGTGTGGGAAGAGTGTGATTTCTTCATTGTATTTCCTTCTGGAAGAGTGTTAATACAAGATTGTATTATCTCTCATATTCTGTGTTATTTCTGAATTCTAGTTACATATTACTTCTAGTTTAATTCCGTGTTTAGTTGCTTATACAAAGGTAATCAATTGTGCTCTTAATCCTAACAAGTGGTATCAGAGCTTTGTGTTCTAGATCCTAACAGCTGGTATCAGAGCTGTGTTTGCTCCAGATCCTGACAAGTGGTATCAGAGCCTGGTTCAGAGCAGGTTAGTGTTTGTTGATTACAGGGCACTCTCAAGGGTTTTTGATTAAGTGGGAGTAAAGCAATGGCAAAATAAAGTACACTAAGAATGGAAAAATTTAATGGAAAGAATTATCAATTATTGTATTGTGGAAAGAAAGAGTAGGTAAAGAAAGATTGTTGGTTGGTAGAAGATCAGCATGAAGGAAATAAAAAAGCAAATGATGCAGGGATTGTTGCATGGGTTGCTCTTATATGTTCTTTGGATAAAGTAGAATCTTGGGTTTTAGATTATGTTGCCTCTTTCCATGAAACCCCAAATAGAGTATTTTTCCATGATTATGTCCATGGAGACTCTGGAAATATTTATTTAGGGGTTGGTGAGCCTTGTCAAATTGTTGGCAAAGGGGAAGTGTGGCTAAAATTGCAGATGGGAAACACATGGGTGTTGAAGGATGTCATGCATGTCCCAGTCCTTAAGAGGAGTCTAAGTTCTACAGGAAAGTTGGGTGATGAGGGTTGCACAGTTACTCTCATAGCAGAATCTTGGAAAGTTTCCAAGGGTGCACTTGAATTAGCATGTGGTAAGAAAGTAGGTACTCTTTATCTATCTACTTGTATTATTGATTCTCCTTCTGGTTTATCTACTTCAGATGTAGATGCAAAGATGTGGCTCTGTAGGCTTGGTTACATGAGTGAGAAGGGGATGCATGTTCTTGACTCAAAAGGTAAGATTTCAGATTCGAAAAGCATAGATTGAGATTTTTGTAAGCAACAGAAAAAAGTGTGGTTTCTTGTTACTGATGCTACAAGAAAGGATCAGGTTTATTGCATAAAGAGGAAATCTAATGTTTTTGACAAAGTGAAGAACTAGAAAGCCTTGGTTTTCATAGAGAAGATGATGGACAGAGACCAGCTCAAGAGGCTGAATAATTCTGAGCAGGGCAGTTTGGACAAGGTTATGATCCAAAGTGAGCTCGTAGGTAAAAGTCATCACTCATAGGAAAACACAATTATCGACGTCAGTCAGGTGAGAACCGACGTCGATCTGGTAGGAACCGACATCGATCATGTGCAGACCAAATTCAGTGATGTCAGGCAGGTGGACACTGACGTCGGTCAGGGAACTAATATTGGTAGTCAGGTCAGTCACATGGAACCGACATCGGTTGGGTGTAGACTGAGAGGTGACCGAGATCGGTCACTGTTAGAACAAATTTTAGACAGACAGCAAGCTATCAAGGAGTCTCAAACACCCATGAGGAGGACTGAAAGGGTAAGTAAGCCTCAAATTCATTATTCCCCTTCTTTATACTACTTGTTGCTCACTGATGGTCAAGAACCAGGGAGTTTTGAAGAGGCAAAGCAGGTAAAATCCAGGAAACAATGGGAGCATGGCATGAATTCTTTGGAAGAGAACCAAATGGGAGATTTGGTAGAGTTGCCAGCCAAAAAGAAAGCACTGAAAGATGAATGGATTCTTAGGTTAAAGAAAAGAGAGAATGGGCACGTGAGACAAAAGGCCAGGTTATATGGTCTTGAGCAGGCTGCAGGACAATGGTGTTTAAGGTTTGAAAGGTGTATGACAAAGCATGGCTTTAGTCAATGTCAATGTGACCATTGTGTTTACTTTACCAGGTTGCATAGTATTAGCTACATTATCCTATTACTGTATGTAGTGTATATGCTTGTTGTAGGGTCACACATGCAGGAGATTGTTGAGCTAAAGGTAAAGTTAGTTCAGAGGTTTGCCATGAAGGATTTGGGAGCAGCAAAATTCTTTGGCATGAGTATTTCTAGAGACAAGAAAAGTCACAGGTTGATTTTGTCTCCAGATGATTATGTGAATAAGGTAGTGGAGAGGTTCAATATGCAGGGTGTAGAACTGGTTAGCACACCTATGGATGGATAGTTCACAGAACAATGTCCCAAATTACATGATGAGATTGAGTACATGAGTATTAGACCTGATATTACCCAAGCAGTGGGAGTTGTCAGCAAGTTTATGGCCAATTCAGGAAAGGAGCACTGGAAAGTAGTTCAGTGGATTCTTAGGTATCTAAGAGGGACCAGCAGCAGGGATTCATGCTATGCAGGGTCAGGGACTTCTCTACATGGGTATGTAGCTTCAGATATGGCAGGTTACTTGGATGACAGGAGAAGCACCACAGGATATGTGGTGGTTGGTCTTCAAGATTGAACTTGAAGAGGGATACAAGCCAAGAAACAAAATTAGATGATGTATAGGTACAAGTACAGGTACAGGTGCAACTATTTATCTCTAAGTAGGAGATTGTTAGGTTGTGGAGCTAAAAGCTTCACTAATGCAAATGGAGGAGGTTGCTAAGTTATAGAGCAACCGACGTCGATCAGGCCAACTGACGTCGGTCATATTCAATGTGCATAGCAACTAACATCGGTTAGGTGTCAGCCAACATCGATCAGATAGGAACTGACGTTGATAACTTGTATGTGCGTGCGTTTGCATGCGCTTCTAAAACTGGTCTAATTTTAGACAGACAGTTAGTTTGCATGTAAAAGACTAATTTTAGTCTTGAGTCTGTGTTTCTAATTATTGTAATTAGGAAGTCTAATTATTGTTTGTATGGGATCTATTTAAGAGACCCATGGGGCTGTATTGTAAGGTGAAGGATCATAAGGACTTGTCAAGAACAAGGACAAGGAAGAGATCCTTCCAATTGTAAGATTAGTTGATCTACAGGTTGTGCAAGATCAAGGGAGATCTACATGGTAAGTAAGATTAGTAAGATCTGTAGGTGTGTGTGTGTGCAAGGTCAAAGGAGATATGTGAGGTAGCAAGGTCAAAGGAGATCTGCAACACAACAAGGAGCAAGATCAGGGAGATCTACTTGGAGTACTTGGTGGACTGGCAGTATTGTTACTAATTGGTGGAGGGAACAACTCAATGTTGAGTTGTGGTTGTAATTGATTGTGTGAGAGAGAGAATTCTTGAGGGAGAATTATTGGTACGCCCAAGAGGTGTGGGAAGAGCGTGATTTCTTCATTGTATTTCCTTCGGGAAGAGTGTTAATACAAGATTGTATTGTCTCTCATATTCTGTGTTGTTTCTAAATTCTAGTTACATATTACTTTTGGTTTAATTCCGTGTTTAGTTGCTTATACAAAGGTAATCAATTGTGCTCTTAATCCTAACAAGTGGTATCAGAGCTTTGTGTTCTAGATCCTGACAGCTGGTATCAGAGCTGTGTTTGCTCCAGATCCTGACACTATATTTTTACAGTAGGTTACTTTATTTATCTCTCTTAGATAAGATTTCAATTTTACAACACTTTAGAGTTAATTTCCATTCATAAATTAATTCTAAGGGTAAACATTTTGGTGAATTTACTTTTAGAATAGAACATTGCTTGTTGATTTTTGTTCTAATGTTTGAGTTTGATTTTGTAAATTCTTGACATTGAAATAATATATTCCTCAACCTTGGATATTATCTATAACATAACAATTTAAATATTTTGACCTTGGAGTCAACTGACCCTGAAAAAGTTTGTCTTGTCACCTCAAATAAATATCGACATGAAGGTTCTTTTTTGAATTTGGGTTGAATTTTATTATCTCCTATAAATTAAAAAAATCATTTTTTAAGTTTGCTTTTGTTGATTTTAGAAGATGTCTTTCAACAGTTTTAAAACTACTTAATGACTATTGTGAATGGCTATGCGGTGTTATGTTTATAGACATCGTGGTGTTAGGGATTTTTACTCGAATACTCATAGCCACAATACAAATATAAACACATAATTTAGTTTTCACTTAGTTTATGGTATATCAAAAATTCCTAGGATCTCCTTATTTACACCAATAGGAAGCTATATAATCCATTTATTTTTAGTACACCATTAAGCGGTTAGCCCCAGGAAATTACCCTCTAAACCAGGGTTAGTGGGTTATGGGTATGGTTATACCTCTATGTTTATTTCTTTGAAACATTGGGCTGACACTATGCAATGAATGAGCAAGTATCTTTGATAGCCTAAAAATCATTAAAAACTTTTTTCTAGAGTACCTATCATACCTTAATTTTTCCTTATATTGTGTGGTTAATCACTAGTTCCCTTATATATGTTAGATTATTTGTTAATTTTAAGCATTGATTATTATCTTCCAATTCATTGCATTTATTATGGATAGATAATTGTTTACATCCCCTTTTCTTATGATCAAGTTGAATGTACAATTAAAAACAAGCAAAAAAATATGTTTGATGATTATATGGATGATTTTGAACTTGATAGTATGGATATATATAAACCACTCAAATTTGAAGAAGTTGAGTGTCATTTTGTAAAAGAGGAGAAAGATGCACCTATTAATTCATTTCTCGATCCCTCTTTGGCACATCCCTTAGACATAATATTGGATCTCTCTTTTGATTCTTCTTTGTCCACTTTAGATTCCTCTTTGGTTTCTCCTATATAGACCTCTTAGTAAATCCATTAGACACTATTTTGGATCTCTCTTTGCCCACACCTATAAATTCCTCCTTGGATTCTCATTTAGAAACCTCTATGGTTACTAAAGTGATTCTTATTTACCTTACCTTTTATACTCCTCTTTGGAGTGTTCTTTTCTTACACCTATTGCTTCCTCTTTAGATACACCTATAACTTATTTTTCAAGTTCACTTTTGTCCTTGCATATTAATCTAGATATAAAAGATCAATCCAAGCAAAATCAATTTATGTTCAAAACATGATTTCTTAATAAAGACACTTCAAAGCAACATAACTCTCCTCCCTTGTCAACTCATGAGGATGAACCTTCTTCCTCTTCCCCCAACACATCAAAATTACAATTGAAAGCAATGTTACTCCTTCTACGATGTCTTCTTATGTTGCTCATACTCCATACTCATTCTTGTCTTCATGTGATGTTACTCTTGCACCACAATGTCATAATATTATCATAGTCTCATCACATGGTGACAATGCATCACTTGTTGGTGTAAACTATTTCAATATTATTGATCAACAAGAAGAAATTAACTCATGCATAATCAATGAATCTCTTAATATAAAAGAAGATCCTATCTTATCCTCTCCCACACCTCCTCTTAATGTTGTTTCCATTCAATCAAATATACATAGATATTGTGATTGTGAAGCCCTTCAAGATCAAGTCACCACTATGCAAAATCCAATCAAAGAGTTGCAAAATCAGAATCAATAGTTAAGTTCAAAGATCACATCTCTTGAATATAACAACAAACTTACTAAAAATCTAAAGTATTATATTGTTAACCATATATTTACATCTTAATTTAGCTATCATGTGCCTTGTAAATAATATACATATACATTTAATGTTTTACACAGTATACAAAAGGCTAATAAGAGCCCAGGTGATTCAAAGAGAAATTATTCAAAATAAGTTGATTATCCCTTTAACCCTAACTCCTAATTCAAAATAGGGTTAAATATACGACTACTGTGCACTTATTGCAAAATATAAAGTTTTAAATTAACACCGTGTTTTAAAGTCTTTCTCAATAGTTTTATACAATCATAGTTAGCTAAAACATAATATAGAAATAATAAATCAATTTGCAAGGACATCTCTTTGTCTCTAACCCTAGTTTCTATTTCTAGTAATTTACTTCTATAAATTATGTATATCACTATATTTTTACATAAGGTTGCTTTATTTATCTCTCTTAGATTAGATTTCAATTTTACAATACTTTAGAATTAATTTCCATTCACAAATTAATTCTAAGGGTAAACATTTTGGTGAATATGCTTTTAGAATAAAACATTGCTTGTTGATTTTTGTCAGATGGTTTGAGTTTGATTTTGTAAATTCCTAATGCTAAAATAATATAGACCTCAACCTTGGATATTATCTATAACATATAAATTCAACTTTTTTGACCTTATAGTCAAATGACATTTTAAAAGTTTGTCTTGTCACCTCGGATAAATACTGACATGGAGGCTCTTTCTTTAGACTTCAGGTTGAATTTTATTGTCTCTTATACATATATATATATATATATATATATATATATATATATATATCATTTTGTTTTGTTTGTTTTATAAATTGTCTTCCATCATTCTTAAAACTACTTAATGACTATTGTATATGGCTAACGGTGTTTTATTTATAGACATCATGGTGTGAGGTTTTTTTATTCCAATACTTATAGCCATTGTATAAATATAAACATGGAATTTAGATTCCACTTATTTTGTGGTGTATCTTAAAGTCTTAAGATCCCTTTATTTACACCAATAGGAAGCTATATAATCCATCTAATTTTTTAGTGCACCATTAAGCGATTAGTCCTAGGAAGTTACTCTCAACTTACCCTCTAAAGTAGGTTGAGTGGGTTATGGGTATGATTCTACCTCCATGTTTATTGCTTTGAAACATTGGGATAACACTATGTAATGAATAAGCAAGTATATCTGAGAGCCTAAAAATCATTCAAAACCCTTTTCTAGAGTACCTATCATACCTTAGTTTTTCCTTGTACTATGTGGTTAATCACTAGTTCCCTTATATATGATAGATTACTTGTTAATTTTAAGCATTGATTCTTATATTCCAATTCATTACATATATTATGGATAGACAATATGTTTGCATCCCCTTATCTTAGGATCAAGTTGAGTGGACAATTATAAATAAGCAAAAACTTATGTTTGATGATTATATAGATGATTTTGATCTTATTAGGATGGATATATATAAACCACTCAAATTTGAAGAAGTTGAGTGTCAATTTGTAAAAGAGGAGCAAGATGTACCTATTAATTCATTTCTTTATCCCTCTTGGGCACATCCCTTAGACACAATCTTGGATCTCTCTTTTAATTATTCTTCATCCACACATATATATTCATCCTTGGTTTCTCTTGTAGAGACCTCTTAGTAAATCCTTTAGACACTATTTTGGATCTCTCTTTGCCCATACCTATAAATTCCTCCTTGGATTCTTGTTTAGAAACATTTTTGGTTACATCAAGTGATTCTTCTTCACCTTACATTATATACTCCTCTTTGGAGTATTCTTTTCTTACACCTATTGCTTCCTTTGTGGATACACCACTAACTTCTTTTTCAAGTTCACTTTTGTCCTTATATATTAATCTAGATAAAAAAGAGCAATCTGAGCAAAATCAATTTATGTTCAAAACATGATTTCTAAATAAAGACACTTAAAAAAGGCAACATTCAATATCCAAAGTAACTACTGATAACAATGTTGTCATCTCTTTTACTTTACAAATAGTGGATATTGAGCCTAAATATCATAACTATCCTCCCTTGTCAACTCATGAGGATGAACCTTCATTCTCTTCCCTTAGCACATCATAATTACAATTGAAAGCAATGATACTCCTTCTTCCATATCTTCTGATGTTGCTTATACTCCATACTCATGCTTGTCTTCACATGATGTTACTCTTGCACCACAATGTCATAATATTGTCATAGTCTCATCACATGGTGACAATGCATCCCTTGTTAGTGTATACTATTTCAATATTACTAATCAACAAGAAGTAACTAACTCATGCATAATCAATGAATCTCTTAATCTAAAAGAAGAGTCTATCTTATCCTCTCCCATACCTCCTCTTAATGATGTTTCCATTCAATTAAATATACATAGAGCTTGTACTTGTGAAGCCCTTCAAGATCAAGTCACCACTATGCAAAATCCAATCGAAGAGTTGAAAAATCATAATCAATAGTTAATTTCAAAGATCACATCTCTTGAAAATAACAACAAACTTACTACAAATACAAAGTATTGTATTGTTAACCATACATTTACATCTTCATCTACCTACATGTACCTCATGAACAATATACATACACATTTAATGTTTCACAAAGTATACAAAAGGCTAATAAGAGTCCAAGTGATTCTAAGAGAAATTATTTGAAATAAGTTGATTACCCCTTTAACCCTAATACCTAAATCAAAAAAGGATTAAACACACGACTACTACACACTTATTCAAGAATACAAAGTTTTAAATTAACATCATGTTTTAAAGTCTTTCTTGATAGTTTTATATAGTCATAGTTAGCTAAAACATAATACATAAATATTAAATCAATTTACAATGACATCTCTCTAACCCTAACCCTAGTTTATATTTTTAGTAATTTACAACTTCTATAAATTATGTATATCACTATATTTTTATAGTAGGTTGCTTTATTTATCTCTCTTATATTAGATTTCAATTTTACAATACTTTAGAATTAATTTCCATTCACAAATTAATTATAAGGATAAACATTTTGGTGAATATGATTTTAGAATAAAACATTGATTGTTGATTTTCGTCATAGGGTTTGAGTTTGATTTTGTAAATTATTGACACTAAAATAATATATCCCTCAACCTTGGATATTATCTATAACATAGCAATTCAATTTTTTCGACCTTGGAGTCAACTGACACTTAAAAAGTTTGTCTTGTCACCTCAGATAAATACTAACACAGAGGATCTTTCTTTTTTCTTTGGGTTGAATTTTATTGTCTTTTATACATAAAAAAATATTTTTAATTTAATTTTGTTTGTTTTATAAATTGTTTTCTAGCATTCTTAAAACTACTTAATGATTGTTGTACATGGCTACACGGTGTTTTGTTTATAGACATTGTGGTGTGAGGTTTTTTTATTCCAATAGTCATAGCCATATTACAAATATAAACATAAAATTTAGTTTCCACTTATTTCATGGTATATCATTAATTATTATTATCCCCTTATTTACACCAATTGGAAGTTATATAATCCATCTAATTTTTTAGTGCACCATTAAGCAATTAGCCCCAGCAAGTTACTCTCAACTTGCCCTCTAAACTAGATTTAGTGGGTTATGGGTATGGTTCTACCTCCATGTTTATTGTTTTGAAAAATTGGGATTACAATATGAAATGAATGAGAAATTATCTTTGAGAGCCTAAAAATCATTCAAAACCCTTTTCTAGAGCACCTATCATACCTTAATTTTTCCTTGTATTGTGTGGTTAATCACTAGCTCCCTTGAATATGCTAGATTGCTTATTACTTTTAAGAATCGATTCTTAAATTCCAATTCATTACATATATTATGGATAGACAATATGTTTTCATCCCCCTCTCTTATGATCAAGTTGAATGGACAGTTAGAAATAGGCAAAAACTTATTTTTGATGATTATATGGATGATTTTGATCTTGATAGTATGGATATATATAAACCACTCAAATTTGAAGAAGTTGAGTGTCATTTTGTAAAAGAGGAGCAAGATGCACCTATTAATTCACCTCTCAATCCCTCTTTGGCACATCCCTTAGACACAATCTTGGATCTCTCTTCTGATTCTTCTTTGTCCACACGTATAGATTCATCCTTGGTTTCTCTTATAGAGACCTCTTAGTAAATCCTTTAGACACTATTTCAGATCCCTCTTTGCCCACACCTATAAATTCCTCCTTGGATTCTCATTTAGAAACCTTTTTGGTTACATCAAGTGATTCTTCTTCACCTTCCCTTATATACTCCTCTTTGAAGTTTTTTTTTATTACACCTATTGCTTCCTCTTTAGATACACCTCTAACTTCTTTTTCAAGTTCACTTTTGTCCTTGTATATTAAGAGAAAAAAGAGCAATCCAAGAAAAATCATTTTATTTTCAAAACATGATTGCTTAATAAAGACACTTAAAATCAACATTCAATCTCCAAATTAACTATGGATAACAATGTTGTCATCTCTTCTCCTTTACAAATAGTGGATATTGAGCCTAAATGTCATAACTCTACTCCCTTATCAACCCATGAGGATGAACCTTCATCCTCTTCCCTTAACACATCACAATTACAATAGAAAGCAATGTTACTCCTTATTCCATATCTTCTGATGTTGCTTATACTCCATCCTCATGCTTGTCTTCACATGATGTTACTCTTGCACCACAATGTCATAATATTATCATAGTCTCATCACATGGTGACAATGCATCCCTTGTTGGTGTAAACTATTTCAATATTATTGATCAACAAGAAATAACTAACTCATGCATAATCAATGAATCTATTAATATAAAAGAAGATCCTATCTTATCCTTTCCCACACCTCCTCTTAATGATGTTTCCATTCAATCAAATATACATAGAGCTTGTGCTTGTGAAGCCCGTCAAGATCAAGTCACCACTATGCAAAATCCAATCGAAGAGTTACAAAATCAAAATCAATAATTAAGTTCAAAGATCACATCTCTTGAAAATAACAACAAGCTTACTACAAATCCAAAGTATTGTATTGTTAACCATATATTTACATCTTCATCTAGTTATCATGTGCCTCATAAACAATATACATATATGTTTAATGTTTCTCAAAGTATACAAAAGGTTAATAAGAGTCCAAGTGATTCGAAGAGAATTATTCGAAATAAGTTTATTACATTACCTCCTATGCTTCTTTTTAAAATATCAAAATACTATTGTGCATATCATAGATTTCATGGGCATCATACATGATAATTGTTGGGCTTTAAAGAAAATAATAAAAAGCCTCCTTGATAGTGGTGATCCTATACAAGATAAACATATTAAGAAACCCAATTGTATGACATCTCCTAAAAAATAAATGCAAAAAAAAACACATGCAAAAAAAACACAGAGAAAATATAGATGCTAAAAGATAATTCAAACCAAGCAAATATTCAATCAGAGCAAACAAGATTACAAAAAGAATAATTGCCAAAAGAAATTTTGCAAGAACAAATTCAAGATAAGCAAGAAATATCGTTTTTCAATTTTTTTTTCACGAATAAATGTTCAAAGCACAATATTCATACAAAGTATAATGATACACATATGATTGATAAAGAATCAAGGATTTCATCTACTTCATGCAAAGTTAAAACAACAATTAATTATCTTCCTAATGTTCAACCAATCACACATGATCATTATGTAGTTCAAGATAAGATGCAAGCTCCTAAAAATGATACTCTAATATATGGTGTAATCAATTTCTCATACACAAATACAAAAGATAATCAAAATGGCATCTCACAATCTCAAACACAACCTAAGAAGTTAATTTTCTCCTATGACAATGATTACATTGATGATTGTGATACTAATAATACATAATATTGGTATGATAATGATTTAAAGGCATATATAGTTTACACTTCTTCTTATTCTTCACAAGAAGCCTTTCCTTCACATCATGTAGATGAGTATACCTATGCTCATCCTCCCCTATATTCATATAGACATAGTTTCTTTGTTTATCTTTCTTTTGTTGTTTATTCTTCTACACCCATCCAATTTCTTCTAGCCATTGGTTTTACCCTTTCACTTTTGGGAGCTTACTCCTCCTGTGTTTGCTTCAACCCCATTTGAACAACCCAAAACAACCACCTTACTAAGCTTTTAATATACATATCCTTCATGGAAACTCATTTACTTAATTATTGCATGTCTATACATGCTTTAAGCTCTCATATGTACTTTTCATGCTCACGTTTACCTACTTATACATAAATTTACATGGCCATGCTTGCCATCTTTGCAATACTACATTTACATTGGGGGCACCTCATATGCCTTCCTCCTTGCCATGCTTTGCTTCAACACCTTGTTGAGGATTTTTCAAATCTCCTCCTGCCACCGTGCTCTGCCCACCTCAGCTCTCTCTTGATTCTTCTAGTTTTGAAATCATGTTATTTTCTTAACCTTGGAAATTCTTTTAGTTATGCATGCTTATCTTTTCAAATATGTGGAAGTATAAAAACATTCATATATGCTAAAAAATACAAACAATTCATAATATTTTATAAATATACAAAATTAGGACATGTAGACATCTTTGTATGTTGTTGAATATGTTTTTGCTTATGTCATATAACTTTCTATTTTAACACATAATATCTTTTCCATACATATTGCTTCTCATAAGGTATTTGGTTATGTGATAGGACAAATTTCATAGTGCAAAATAGTCTTTATACGCAACAAACACTTTCCTGATCAAATTTTTTTATATATAGTCAAATTGGACAAAGTTAGAGTAGGAAGATAACTGTGCACTTGTCCCATATTGTGCATGTCTTTGTGCATCTTCACTATTTGATTTCAGCTACATCATAGTCACAAGGACTTATAGCATACATTTTTCATATAGAACAACATTCACATTTAGATATTAATATTTTTAAAGATAAAACATACTTTCACATGCTTCGATGTTGGTCAAGTCTTTCACCCAACAACCTTGCTCGGTTGGGGGCATCACTTTATTCTCTAGGTTGTATTTATTCATAACATTTTTCCATGTTTAGTTATAAATAAAAACACATGCTTTAATATTTCATTTTATCTTCATATATGTCTTGGTGAATGTGGTACTTGCTAAACTAAAATGTAGATACATATGTTTGACATATTTTAGCTTCATTTGTTGTATGTTGTTGTAACATGCATATTTTAGTTTCATAATATGATTCAAAAACTTGATTGCTTATTTGTATGTGGCCCTTGGCCTTGTGTGTGTTCACTATACACCTTGCTCATATGGCCAACCATGCCTTGTGTGTGTGGCCTTTGGCCCTCTATGCTTTTGTGACATTTTCATGTCCCTTGTATTCAACCTTTGGGATCCATGTGCGATATTTATGCAAAAAAATTTCTAACTCTTCGTGACATTTTACATGTCCCTTATATATGGTCTCTAGGCCTTCTTGTGTGATAATTGTGTGACTTTGCTTACATGTTTTCTATTTAGTTGCTACATTTCCATGATTATTATCATACAATACTATGTATTTGTTTGTATATTTATGGTGTTATGATACACATCACACACATACTATCTATGTGCTTTTATGCTTCAACTTTTCAATATATTGTGTTTACAATCCACATGTAACCATCACAAGTTTTACGTGCTTCATTCATTACTATAATTCTATATCATACTTACATGATGCAAAGAAAATACACAAGTTTTTCAAATGCTTCAATGTTACATCTGGAAATTTTCAATACAAATTCAACATATGCAAATGCTATTACATGTTTATCTATCTTTCAAAAATGTTCTCACTTTTTATTTTGAGATAAGTGATTTTGCAGGAAATCTCCCTCATATGAAAAGGGGGAATCACAATGGACCTTTTCAAAGTAATACATTTTTAGTTTTGACAACTTACAATATGAACAAATATCATAATTTTTAGATTATGGGGGTATATGGATTGCTTATGTACTCCCCTCATGTAGTACTTGAGCACAAACACACTTATGCAAAGATAGTACAAGGCTTCAAACAATTTTTCAAAAGATTGCATGTAACATTGTACATAGTACATGGCACGTGATATACATTTATGACCAAACTAGTGCTTTGTAAAATCAGTTTTCTCTTTTTAAGTATTAAGCAAATTTACAAATTTATAGTTCAAATCTAGATCTATCTATTGTGGTGTGATTCGTCTTTTGCACATGGACCGCATTTGAGCTTAACAACACTCCACATCTTTAGAAAGCCATATATTGGTTCCCATCTCTTCTCTTTCAGTTCAACAAGTGTATCACGTGAGATCTTAGTGATGCTTGGTGTTTTGGTTGCACTTTAATAAATCGCTTTTTTTTGGTTCCCATCTCTCCACACATTTCAAAGTAATCTATGAGGATTGAAGCACACATTTTTCCAACCCAAGAATTTACACTGATTCTTAAAATTGAGACTCGATCACTCTCAATTTAATACTTCTCTACAATCCTTAACATGGGGCCATGCACATCTCCATGACAAAGACAAAGTGTGTATAAACACTTAGGTATCACAATTATTTTATTCTAGTAATTTACGTATCGCTAGAATAAAAAGAGGGGGGGGGAATGTAGACACTAAAATTTAATCAATAAATGCTTGACATTGTTGGTCCTTGACATATTTTACCTTGTTTGGCCAATTCACCCTTCTGATAACCATTTATCTATATGAGAGCCTTCTAAGTCTTGCAATTATTGTGGACATCTCCCAAATTTCCTTAATTTGTCCCCAAACTTCCCTAATTAGCAACCACTTCATTGAAAACCTAGTTTTAAAAGCCTCTATCCAATCTGGACAAGTGCACATTAGGCAGACATGGATGCACTATGCACCTCTCCACTAGTGCAGACTTGTCTACATTGCTTTAATGACTAGTTTTTCAAAATGACACACTTCCTAATGGCTTTTCTATATGCAACAATAGGTTGGTTATTGGAAATAATTCAAAGATTCTCCTATAAGAACACATCAAGTGTCTCACTTGAAACCCCCAGTTATATTAACTAAAACTCTCTTACAAAGGAAATTAAAAAACACTTATCTATTTAGCGAAGATCCCTACTACATTTATGTTACAATATTATAGTCATTGGCCAAGTTAACATTGTTTTATTGCATGTTAAGGCCATTCTTTATCAAACAATCTAGTACAAATTGTTAGTTGCATTCATATATTATCTTCCCCATAAGGAAAACTACATCACCTTGAGGTCCATTCAGAAAATGTAAACACCACTCAGTCAATAGATGTTTTTTGAGGATAGCTTAACCATATCCCACTTCCCCACCTTTTCTCCCATTTTACATTTGATCTTATTTATTTCCTTGTGCAGGCTAAGGTTTTGATTTTGTAAGTGATCTACCCATCCAAATAGACTCCACACATAATCATTTGATCAACAAATAAAGACAAATAATATCCAACTTTCAGATTCAATGCATAGTCAACACAGACAAAGTCACAGTAGAGGACAATGATGCAATGACCCTATCTGGCTACTACGTACTTGCCCCAGAATACAACAAATCAAAATTTATAAATTAACACTATGTATGTAGGTCTCTATCAACAATTATATACAATCATAGTCAACACAAGCATAATACAACAAGAATAAACTAGTTTGCAAGGACACCTTTATAATCCTAACCCAAATTACTATTTTTAGAATTTTACAACTTCTATAAATTCTGCATATCATAGTATTCTTAGAGTAGGTTGCTTTATTTATCTCTCTTATATTAGATTTCAAGTTTATAATACTTTAGAGTTAAGTTTCAGTGACTAATTAATACTAATGCATGTAATATGTTTTATAATGCATGTAATATGTCTTATAATGACATATAATTGTTTATAATGACTATGGATTTGAAGCAAAACAAAACAAAATAAATATTCATGCATAGGGCCAAAGGTGAGTATTTGCATAAGAGATGTCTACAGACATGGGTGCAATGATTTGCAGTGTCATAGACCCACACAATTATCTAGGACAATATTAGTAGATGAAGGATAGTACTAATTACCAAATATATATTTAGATTTGCTAACAGTGTCCATGTGGGTTTTGACAAATTGTTTCCTGATCTGAGTAGTTATAGAGCTAATACAGAGTCATCTTACGGACTGTGACACATGCAATGAGTTGCACAAATCATAAAATTATTTAGGTGACTTCTCTCCCCTCTTTTCTTGGTAATTTATATATTTAGTAAATGTAATCAAATCTCTCTTTAGCAATTCAAATTTGTATAATAAATGTTTTATTTTGTGCATTCTAAATTTCAATAGTTTTAACATATTTAGATCACCCAAAATCAAAATAAGTTAAAATAGTTACATATTCTACTCGAATCTCGAGGGGGACAACTATATATATATATATATATATATATATATATATATATATATATATATATATTACTTTGATTATTGTTGATGTTTAATGCAAACAAAATTATATATGATAATGGGGATTGAAGGCCAGACACTAACAAGGTATCTCACTTCAATTCTTGATGACTTTAGAGCATATATTTCATATATGGTTTGGTTGATTTGACTCTAGGGCATACCATGTTTGTTGTTAGATTGTTACATTGATTTCAATACTTGAGATTTATCCAATATTTATCATTGTTTAGAGTTTACTCATGTGTGTGTATAAAATGAAAGACTGTTTTTGCAGGATTTGGCATAGATTCAAAGGAACATGAGTTCACATGGGCATTGCCACATTTTCAAGTAAAAACTTGGTGCATCGTTTTCAATTTTTCTTTATAGATGTTAAAAAATTATTATTATGGACACATCCACATGTGAATGTATTTGTAGAGTAGGTAGGAGCTTTAGGGGCACAAAAAGTTGTATCCACACTCAACTTGTTTTACTTTGATATGTATGTATACACATCAAAGTGGGGTATTGTGTAGCCACCTACAAATAGTCCCTAGGTATTTTGTTAGTTGAAAAATTGCATTATTTTAGGTACTTGTGTGTTTGTTGATTATTGGTCCATATTAAAATTTATTCGCACATTGTTAGACATTTTTTGTTATGTCCTCTTTCTTCTTTTTGCCTCTCTTTCTCTCTCTTTCCTCTTTGTGTTTCTGGGGGCCTACCATAATTGTATAATATACATTTGTGGGGTCCAAAAATGTACAATGTATGTTTATAGGGGAGTGTGTGTCTACCTTTTTACCTATCTAATGTCAATTTATGCATCAACGGGGTCTTAATTTGAATTCAAGAGGTCTACAAATAATTATAGGAGTGTATTAGTGTGCATTTAGGACATCCAAACATTTAGAGAAGACAAAAAAATGTAAAGAAAATATGAAAGAGCATTTGGTATTTATTGTCATAACATTCTTTTTAGTATTCTTTTGAGTATTTTAATAAATTCATGTCAAGTATCGCTGAGACGAAACAACATTATTGAATGGAGTGCTCTGCATATGATGATATCCAAGTTAAGTATTTAAACAGATTGTAGGGAGTATCTATGTTCACTATATTTGAAGTTGAAAATTACGACATTAAATTTTTGATCAAGATCTACAATAAGAAAGTGAACCTTCAAAAATAGAACAATAATAAAATTGTAAACTAAGATCCAACAACTCAAATTTTCTTCATTCTTTTGATTATACTTTTTAATTTGACATCTTATAAACTATATTTAATCTCATAGACATTATTAAAATATCTATATGTATATCTATTTGTATGGGAAACCGGGCTACACGTTGATCCAGCGCTACTAACCTCGAGGGTTTATCTCGAAGCATTGTCTCTAAAAGAGATAATGATAGCTATTGAAATATAACCCTTTTTTTTTCGCTTTTAAGCCGGGAAAATATACCCGCCCATTGGTTGTGCGTAGCAGTGCAACGTTAAAAAGTGACGGTGCAGCGACAGAGCCGGTGCGGGTAGCAATGGCTAATTCTGGGAAAGGCAAATGGAAATGGAATTGTCACGTGATGAGATATTTGCCCTCGATCTTTATAGTGCCTTTACTATTTTTAGGTATGATTCATTTCCTACCTTCTCTCAATTCTTTTTTCCTGTAATTGTTGGATTCCCACCTGTGCCTGTGATTGCAGGCTTTGAGCTGTCGCGGATAGGAAAATTGAGAAGCGAAGGAGGAAGACAGCAGAAATTTCATGATCTGGTGTTGGGCCCTGCTGCAGGACAGGGTTTACCTCATCGTATCCAATGTCAAGGTCACATCCTTCCCTTCATTTCCCCTTGGAAAATTTAAATAATAATGAGTGATCAAGCTCTACATTGAAATTGGTGTCGACAATATTAACTCCAAGCCCTTTTCAGACATTCATAGCCATCAAAAAGTAGGTGCGCCAACAGATCACCCCTTCTCTAAGGAGCGTTCACCCGAGGCGCAGTGCAGAGCACCAATCACCCTTGCGCGAGTGCGCAGCAGAGATGTTTGCCTACCTAAGCAGAAGGTACTGGACCACATATTGTGGATGCTTCCCATTAACCAAGAACATAGCATTGGCATAAACATGAAAGTGCACTAACTAATCATCATTCACATGGAAACGAGAGATAGCCGTAACACATGTTGAACGAACAACTACCTTATATTACTCATTCACACAATGCATATGCAGGAATATAACATTCACAATGGTTCGGGCTGCCAGACTTACTCTACCAGCTACTTCATACATCTGATTTAATACTTCCTGGAACAATGAGCAACAAAAAGCTCTTTTACAACAAAATGAAATGAGATGAAAGATTTTAATAACGTCTACGAGACCAAACAGTCTATAGGACCAAAAGCTGCAACAAAGTTGTTCTGTGTTAGCACAATCTCTTGACGCAAAGCCTGTCCTACTAATATTGCAACATTTCTAATCCCTTCTCCATGCTAACTCTTTTGTTATAGATCTTGATTTAAAAACTCATTGTTTTATTTAACCCTTCCCTTTTAAACAAGTCAGTTAAGTTGTCAACGCTCAAGATGTTTTTGTACTTGATACAAATTTCATTATAGGTTGCACCCTCCATAATGAATTGCCATTTTGTTTCCACTACTCCCTTATCACATAATAAACATGTTCTCGTTTCCCATTCTTCCTTGGTCACTATCCACCTGCCGGATTAACACTGAAGATGATGTGAGCTAGTCCTCAATTGTGCAATCAACATCTTTGCTTTCCATTTGCTTTATGCCTCTATGTATGTCTTTTCTTCATGCTTTCATGTGGGATTAAACTCTTTGATGTAGCATGCTTTCTTCCATCCTAGCTACTTTGTTCACATCGTTGTCTTGAATTTCTCTCACATACTTTGTTATTTCCTCGTTGATGTTTGGACGTTCTTGCATGTTGATGTCCCATTTATTCATCCATTTGTTGTTTTGTCTCATCCACGTGTTTTTTTTAATGTTTAGCTCTGTTTCTATTACTATTTTGGGCCATCGATGATTCTTCATACTTTGTGTCTTTTTTAAATAACTTAATGGTCAGGTCATTGTCGATGCTTCTAGTGGGAAGTACATGTTTCGGCTGATAGAATCTCATATGGAACTGAGGCTTTGACGTTGAGGCTGCTTCTGATTAAATATTTTTGGATTCTCTCTATTTGTCTCCAATTTAGGTCAAACACATTGTTGTCTCAAACTTTACATCCATATAGAACCATTCGTGTGACAAGTAGGCTAAACAAGGTTCTTTTGGTTTTCCAATTCCATAATTTTGCATTCCTACATCTGTTTTGCAGTGAGTATCAGGCCTTCCATCCCCTTTGAATTTTTTTACCCTGCAGGTCTCCCAACCAAACTTGTTATGAAAGTCAAGTCCGAGATATTTGTATTCTTCCACTACTTCCAATAGGCTTACTTCGAAAAGGAACTCAATTTGTCTTTTTTCCTTCGTAGAGAAAAGACCATGACTTTTGTCTTGTTAGTATTCACTTGCATTCCCTCCTTTTGGCAAAAGAGCTCTAGAGCTTTCAAATGTTTTCTCAAACTGTGAGCTGTTTTTTCAATTAAAATAAGATCATCTGCATATAAAAATAACTTTATAACATATTTAGTTAGGTTGACGCCTCCCCACTAACGTTATCTATCCACTCCTTTAGTTTATCGATGTATAGCCCAAACAAAGTGGGAGATAGAGGACATCTTTGTTTGACTCCAATGTCACTTCCAAAACATTCTGACATACCTTCACTTGCTCTGATTTTGTCCTTGACTTGCTCATAGAGTCTATGCATTGCCGTTCTATATTCATTTGGAATTCCAAGATTCTCTATTATACTCTAAAGTTTACTTCTAGGGACTGTGTCAAATGCCTTTTTGAAGCTAACAAAGCAACATAAAGCTTCTTCTCCCTAAGAATCCCATACCTTTTCAATCAAGTGTCTAAGAGTGATGTAGTGGTCAATAGTGGAATGTTTCGACCTAAACCCTGATTGACCTTTTGCTTTTTTACGCTTTTTTTCTGCCCAACTACTAATTTTGCGCTTTATCATGCTACCAAATAGCTTTCCAAGGAGGGGATTGACTATGATAGTTCGGTAATTACACAGATTATTGATATCCCCACCTTTATAGAGAGAGATAACAACACTAGTCGTCAAATCTTCCGGGAAACCTTCTTGAATGATACCATTGAATATGCTTTTGATGTGTGGTGTGAGGGTTTCTAAGCCCCACTTTAGATATTCAGCTTGCAGCCCATCTATGTCTTGTGCCTTATCCCTCGCTAGTCTCTTTATGCCTTGAATGACATCCTTCATAGAAAAAAGCTTAGTTGTGTTGATTATAAGAGGGTTATCTTTTTTCTGAACTTTTTCATGGAGTAGCTTTGCGTACTCTAACTATTGGGTATCTGTAATATTGTTCTTTGTTTTTCTTTGCTATAGTTCCCTTCAAAAACCTTTGGGATCATGTGTTCCAAGGGAAACTAATTCTATTCTCCTTGTATTCATGTAGCTTTCTTTTTTGGACCAAATGATTCTTTCATAAGTCTTTTTGTTTTCTCTGGTCATTTCAAGTCTTCTCAAAGTTCTCTTTGTTGCCTTGCACTTTTCATCATACCATGAATTCGTCTACTTCTTTTGCATGCATTTAGAGCCTTCTGAATTCAGGAAATCAACATATTGTTGTTTGTTGGACAACTGTCCATAGATGAAGTACTATTCTTTGCTTCCTGACAATGTTGTTCAAGAGCTACTTTGAAGAGTTCTTGATTCTCCTAAGTCACAAGGATTCTACCTTGAAGAGGTCTCTTCCTTTGCTTGTGGTGGTCTTGTCCTCCTTGTTGATGGTTTATGTGCATATTGACTTTTTTACATATATTGGATTGTGGTCCGATTTCATCTTGATGGGGCAGTCCTCAACTTCAAGTTTCATCAATCTTGGGATAAAGCTTCGTGAACAAATAACATTGTCTATCATGCTTTGACCATTGTAAGTTTTACAAGTAATGTTCCTTGAATTCAACCATGCTCTCATGCCATTGCAAATAACCATGTCATATAAACTACATAATCTCAATAGTTCTGCTTTATAATATGTAACTCCCCCCTTTCCATCTTGTGATTTCTTTTCCCAACTCTAGTCATCTTCTTCTAACCATGATAGAATGTTTTTCATTCCCCTTTCATTTTTCAAATTAAGAGCTTGGTTGTTTGCTGTCCGCGCATTGAAGTCCCCTATGATCAAGACATCTTCTAAGGTGCTGAATACTAAAATGTCACTTTTTAATGATGCATAAGGGTCTTCATAGTCTAACTTCCTTTTCTTATATGTTTTTCAGTCTTTCCATGCAAAATAGTAAGCAACGAGCCTAATTTGTTAACTCATTTTTTGTTATTTTTGGTCATATGTATTGTTTATTTGGGTCCTCGTTCTCCACATTTATAATTACACATGATGTTTCTTTGATTAACATCGTAGCCCTCCATGTCCTTTGCCACTTTTGGTCCCTTCGTTCCAAATTGATATTTTCTTATATCCTTCAAAATCGAGAACTTTGCAACCTTCATGTTCATGAGTTTCAGTAAGAATGATAATGTCTTTTCCCTTTACTATGTGCCCCAACATAGGGCTTCTTCTCCAAGGGCAACCTCTACAATTCCAGCTTACCAAGGTCAAGTGCTCTTGGGGGGCCCTGAGTCCCTATTTCTTGTGTGTCATTCGGTAGTTGATTCGGGCTCTTCAATTCTGTAACCTATTTTCCTACATCTCTTGTTGCTTTAACTTTCTTCCATTTTTTCGTTCTTTCTTTTTGTTGCATGAAGGTTAAATCTTCATCTAGGTAGATGTGTGTCCCTCTAAGAGCCTTGTTCCGTAATATCCTGTTTTTGCCTTCCGTGTTTTTCATGATAACTCTTACATGTTTGTCTTTCCCTCCTATCAATTTTCCCAGTCTATTTGCCTGGTTAATAGGGTGTGTGCAATTGTCATGTTCCCTTTTCAAATAAGCTAAGGAAATAATCAAAATAATATTCTAAGTTATTTCAGTGACTTATTTTATTAAAATGACATCTTAATATTATTTTATTATTAAAAGTTTAGGTCCAATAAAGTGTTTTTAAAAGAGGACCTAAAGTGATGTTATAAAGTGATGCTAGGCATGGGGTACAAAGTGATATTATTTTAAAAGGGTTTTAAGTCAATTTAATTATATTTTGGGGGAAAAAAAGAAAATAGAAAATAATTTTTCTTTTTCCAAAAAGTATCCATAAAAGGAGGGTTTGGGAAAAAGGAGAGGGGTTGAGTGATTATCAAATTCTCTCTATTGATTGAGTTCTCCAGTTCATCAACTTTTCAACTCGAGGACGAAAACACTTTTGTTGGAAGCGGATTGTGAGGACAACCTTTTGAGTCAGGTTTGAAGATGAAAACCCTCTAAAATTTCAAGGTAATTTCATCCAGAAATTACACATGCACTTCATTGAGTTTTTAGAAGATTTGGTGCTAGAGTTTCAGAATATTGGTATTAGTGTTTACCAACAAATATGTAGCTAGGGTTTACTAGCAAATTCGTGGTTAGGGTTTACCAATAAATTCACAGTTAGGGTTTTATTAGCAAATTTGAAATCAGGGTTTATTCCAATAAATTGGCATAGGGTTTACACAAAAAATTAGTCCAGTATGTATAGTTGGCAGCCAGTAATTTCTATTAAAAATTAGCAATCAACGATCAACGCTGGGTTTAAGGAGATCACAACCATTTTTTTGATGGTTGCAGTCATTTTGTACATTAAGGTACAACATGGTTTTAAGCAGAAACATCTAATTCACCCATCCATGAACAACTAAATTCTAGGAAAGCCATTTGTCTTTTTGTCTATCATTGTAAGTTGAATGTCCATGCAAAAGTAAAGAATCACATTGTAATCTTTTTGAAAGTTTTAATAAACATATGATACTCAATTATATATGTTAAAATAAGTAGAGTATCCTTGGGTTCATTTAAGGTTGCAAATTAGTCACCTGGAATTTTAAGAATTTTAAAGGGGTTCTCTGAAAATTCCATAATTGTTTTAATTACATTTAAAAGGGACATTTTACCAATGCAACTAGTTTGCTAGGAAGTCTCTTACTAATTTGCTGGTATTCTCATTCTCGTTGTAGTCTTTCAATCCTTTAATAATGATGTTTGCAATTCTATCATGTTTATTATGTTCTTTTCTTATTTTTATTCTGAGTAGTTTTTCTATTATCTCCCTGTGTTTGATCCTTTTACTACTTGAGCCCAAGACTTGGTCTCCTCATGTTGGACTCTCAAGTGACTTTCTTTTACTTCCGGATTCGCAATTGCGGATTGGCACTCTTTTGTTTGTGGCACATTCCTTCCTTCGTTCACTTTTGACTTATTTTCCTTTGCTATTTTCAAATGATTTAAAGATTGTTTTATCGCCATCCAATCTTGTTGCCCTTTTTCCATGTTGTTCTGCAAGTTGTTTACTTGTTCTTTGAGTATTTTGTTCTCTCTTACAAGTTTTCAATTAGATTCTGTAACCTCTTTCATCTTGCTGTCCTCAATTTTTTACTTTGTTTCTACGTCTTCGAGCTTCCTTTTCATGTTCATTAATTCATTAACATATAGCTCGGGTGATACTATTAGTGGCATTGATGTTGGGCTATAGAATTCTTTGCTTTCTTGGTTCTCGTCATCTCTTTCCTCTTTGTTTGCTGAATATGTTTCAATTTCCCTTTGTTTGCTACCCACACGTTTTTTTTTCCATTCTCCTTATCTTCCAAAACCCATCTATTGTTCTCTTGTTGCATATGGTGAGTGAGTTGGGTGTATTATTTCACAGCTTGCTTCGCTTTGTTTTTAGGCAATGTATTCAGTTTTCCATTACCTGTTTCTTGTACTTGTGCTGCTTGAATTGTCTGTGTTTGTTTCCTTGTGGAAGTGACTATTGAAGTGTTGTTGACTGCCCTTGGTAGGATAAGCGTGAGTTTTTTTCTCCTTGTTTGTCTCAACTTCCGAGTTTGCCTCCACTTTAAAATACCTTTATATTGTTTTGTGTTAACATATAGCAGTTTTTCACCAGTGTTTGATAAACTAGTCTATGGATATCCCAGCATGTGTGATTGAATATGCGATTCCCATGCCTTTTGTCATTGCACCCTTGTATGGATATAGGGGATGTTGTATGAGGTCCAACGGGATTACCATGCCTCCCTGAGGCATCATTCCCATCATTGGCCCTTGTGTTTGTGCCCCTATTTGAGACCCACCTATTTCTTCCCTATCGGTGGCTGTCTATTTCTTTGGCCATTGATGTTTCTGTGTTTTCAGCTGGTTTTGGATTGTCATTTCCAACAATGACACATTCTTTACTGCCAATCTTTGTCATAATTTTAGTACATTTCTGCTATTTCCGTCATTCCTTAGGTTTGCAGGTTCTCAGTTTGACTCAGTATATTATAATTATTAAAGATGCTTGGAATATAGAAGGTGCAGGGCAAAAAAAGATGCTGGACAAAAAGTTCTCTTTTATTTTAAAAAAAAAAAAAAAAGATGGTGTGGGACTCACTTGGGATCTGCACAAAACCTTTTGTCTTGTCTGAAACAACTTTGTCCCCACTTTCTTGTCTGCTGCCTGCCCGTTCTGCCTTGTCTTCGTTCTGCCCTGATTTGCTGCCTCCTTTCACAGAAAAAGAGAAAACTCACTAACACTGTCTGCGTTCTGCCCTGAATGAATGAATGGAATATTTTAATAATGTCCACGAGACCAAGCAGTCTATGGGACCAAGAGCTGCAACAAAATTGTTCTGTGCTAACAGCCTCAGATTATACCAAGGGGACATGACCTTTATTTATACTAATCTGGGGCTCAAGGCCATTACAAAATGGCTCGTGAATCACGAAGCATAACTAAAAACATATTTTCCAACTCTGGTGATTCATGGTGGGAATCACAGTCCATGATGGTGAGTCTTCAATGCTCTTGTGTGCTAGAGTTGTGTTTCCTCAGACCACTGTTCCTTGCGCCCATGTTTCCTGCACAAATGTCCCATGCCTCCCCAATGATCCCTGCCAGTGCCTTCCCTCGTGTAAGGCTATACTGTCATGTCCGGTGCACGTTAGTTCCATTCTAAGCCAAAAATCAAAACTTTTAGGGGCCAACAGTTAGAAAGATGGGAAGGAGAAAGTGAGAGTAGTGAAGAAGGAAGGCAGAAAGGTTATAATCAGATAATAACCCTTTTGCATGGAACTGCAATAGAAGGGGTGACAACCTGTTAAATCAAGGCAATCGTACGAGATAAGTCGTGGATCACATCAATCAAAGGCTAGTGGAGAAGATGCCAATTCTTAAATTTGATGAATGAGTGTAGTGAATCTGTTAAGCGAAGGGCTTGGGTAGGCAAGCTGTACTGCTTGTTTCGATTATATCGTATGGACTTTTACCACAAAATTCAATTTTCCACTTGGCACTTTGATTGTCCAGCATTTGATTGGTGGTAAATGATTCAACGACTATGGGAGGAGGGCTACGAGAAAGGGGATTAATGAACTAGAAATAAGCACATTTGACCGACATCAATCATAAGCACATTTGACTGCCATCAATAAAACTATGTCTTAGATTAGAAGAATATCAAACAACGAGGTACTGTGGCCTATTATTCAAGGGAATTTCACAGCTAACTTGCTCGTGGACAATATTTTGCCCATACATGTGGTTGCTTTGCCGATTGATGGATTGAAAGACTCCATCAGTAAATATGACAAGGCTTTGAGGCCTGCTACTGTCGAGGCTGCCATTCCGCAGACATAGGTATAATCTGAGGCTGTTAAAAGTCGTCTTACAACAACACCTACCTTCCAAAATTAATCCAACAACAAAAGGAGAATAAAAAGATACTGTAAAATCAACCTCAGCTCTCATTTCTATTCTGAGACAGTCCAAAGAAAGAATCCAAAGGATTGAATTTTGGATGAAGATCCTAAGAAAATGGCTGGAACTGATAATGAAGAAGTGGAAATGGAGAAAAATGTCTGTGTAGAGGACCATGAACAAGAAATGCCGACCCCTTTTCTGTTATGTTTGGAATTACCCAACAACAAACTTTTAGGGTGAGGAGCAAAGTGAGGAATAGAACTGTGGTGACACTCTAGCAGCAATCATAACTCGATAGATGTGAAGCTGGGAACTTATGTGGGCCTAAACGTTGCCCCATTACAAAATTTTTAGCCATCAGTGGCCGGTGACAATAAGATGGAGTGCAAAGGAACAATTAAAGGGCTGAGATTCTAGTTGGACAACCATGAATTAAGCTCTGTTTTTTTGTGGTGGCTTTAGCATGGGCTGATGTGGTCATAGGAGCATAGTGGTTGAGGACTTTGGGGTGAATTTGCATGAATTTTGATGAGTTGTACCTAAAATTTGAGAAAGGACAACAACTGAGTACAGTTAAAGGCCTGCAACCCAATGTAAACAAATTGATTTCAGCAAAAGCAAAATGCTCAAACAACTTGCTAAGGGCAAACTATGCTTTGATCTCTCAATGTAATTACATGAGGGGTTTGCATTGGGTTCATAATCCTTGTTTAAATTTGGCTCCTTGCAAATGAAATATTTCCGGCAAACATCATCATAGTCGCTTTTAGCTTGGTGATCCCAAACCTGCTCGGTCCATGTGGATGCCACGCTTGTCTCTAGCGACAAGTGTGCTATCAATCTGTTAACATCCACCACGATCTCTTCTTCTTTAGAGTTTAATATCTCGTTGCAATCCACAAACCACTCTAGATTTAGCAATGCCAGATGTTACACACGATTTTCATAGAGATGTCTATAACTTCAAAATCAACTTTATTTTTAATCCCTAAGAAATCAACTTCTACTCCAATTAAACATCAACTAATGCAATATCATAGTTAGAAGTCCGAAGTGGTGGCCTGCCCATCATCTCCCATTTACTCGAAGCTAATCATTGATGTGTGCTCCTCAATCCAACAACCCGTCTCTAATTTGTTGGCCATTGACTTATACATCAATCAGAATGGCCTTTTTTCCCACATCCTAGTTGTTCTAAACAATTTTTTCCTTTTCTTGGCTACTTTTAGCTTATTTGGTTGCATTTTTTCCTTCTTGTTTCAATACTCACAAAATTGTCCTAAATTTTCTATCAAATCATAGTATTCTATCATTTTTACTTCTTCTTTCAATCTTATCACCTCTTCTTCCTCAAAGTATACTATTTTCATTTTTTTCTTATTGCTTTTTTTGCACTATTCTCTTACTTTGTTCGACTATTTGTTTGTCTTTTATTTTATTCTATTAATCACTATCATCACTACTTTGCTCATCTTCCTTGTGATCCCTTTCCTTGTCATCACTTGTTTTTGTGCGTTTTCTGGTTGTCACTGCTAGCCACGGTCTCTCCAACTCATCCTCTTCATCTACAACTAGGCTCTTTAAAGTTTTCTTCTTTGGTAGTTGTTTCCAATTTTATACTACCTTTTGTCATTATTGCAGTTTTTCAGATAACCTCCCCTCTTCCTTTTTTAATATTTGATCATTTGGGATTAGTATTTGTGTAATTCAGGGCATGTCCCATATGGTTCTTGTGAACATGGTATCCTTTTCAAATGATTTGTGCCCTTGGGGGTATCACAACTACTAATCCATCTGTCGTAGTGCTGCCATTCTTATAGTATTCAGTTGCCTTGTGGCCACTGAATGAGTCACGTGTCTATTCTTTACAAAATCCACATTGGACCTTAGGTTCTTCCACATAGTTTCTTGCTATGTGTCCTGACTTTCCACATCTGAAGTATGTAAGTGGTGCATTATCTTGACTATATCCCTATCACCTTGGTATCCCCCTTGATATCTGGTTGTATTGCTCCTGCGGTATCCACTTCTATACCCATTGACAACCTCTCTGATAGCCATCATGGTAGTGATTTGGTAGCCCTTGTGGTGCCATGCTTGGCTCATAAGGTGGTGGCATTTGATATTGCCTTTGTGGGATATCCCTTTGAACTAGTGGTGGAGCGACGTATGTAGGGGCTACTTGTGGTATTTGATTGGTTGCTATAGCCCTTCCTCTATGCTCTTTTAGCTCATCCATGACATCTTTACTCAAGCCCATTGGTGATTATTATGGTTGAATGATCCACATGCAGTACAATACATTAACTGGTTTGTAGGTGGTGCCACTTCCATTAATGGGCACACCAAATACACCACACGATAGTCTCTCCATGTATATTGGTTGAGTTGGTGCTGTCAACTCTTTTTGATTTGTTCTTATGGTTTCCGCCCGTTTCACCATTTTATATGGACATTTTGTCCTCATATGGCTGTCAATGCAACATATGATACACCATATTCTTGGATGCAAGGTACTTTGCAACGTTGTTGGGGTACTTGCTTCACTCTTCATCAATATTTCTTGTTTTAGTCTTAATTGTGCCAATTCTTGTTAGACTTTATCTAGCTGAGACTTTACCTCCGAGTTGTTTTTGTTTCTCCATGACTAAACTTCTAGCCTTGTGGGCAAGTCTAATGCTTCGACAAATGGTATGAATAGTTTTCCATCCACCAAAGCTCTTAAATAGGGAAACTAAACCCAAAACAATCCTTTCAATCTCTACTTCTCATTTAGTGGTTCCTCTAGTTTTCTCACTCTAGGTTTATGTCTCTTATTATAACCCCACATGTTTTTCTTCTTTTTGGATCAAATCCCTCATTTTGCTGATGCTTTATGTTGGTATGTCAGGATAATGGATGCCATTTTAAACACTATTTGCAGATCACTTTAACTTAGATTGTGGCTTGGGTTGACTTTCATATACCATTTTAGTACTTTATCTCTCAAATTACCAACAAAGTCAAACAATTTGTCGAGTGGGTGAGTAATTCCGCGACTTCTATAGTATGAGTCTAGTGTTAATAAATATCCATCAATATATTTTATATCTTTTCCAAATAATGGCAGCTTCATCTTGTTGAGGGGTTGACTTTGGTCTTCATCCTTGATTACTCCTTGTTGAGCTATTTTTTGATGATGAAGGAATATGCATCTTCTTGTCTTTCTTTTGTTTTACTAAAGGATGTCTCCTTCCTTTAATCTCTTTCTAATTTTGTCTTCACAATAATCCCTTCCTAATACTTGATCTGAATTTATTACTATATCTCTCCTTCCCTATATATCCTCACTATGCCTTCGACAAATATTCCAAACTTTTTCTCGTACATATATTTTGTTTCTCACCAGGGGTTGTTCTTTATATCGTTCAATCACAAGGGGTGGCGTTTAGTGTAGAGTTTCATCTCTTCCCTTGGTCTTTTCTGGTTTGGGGTCTAGAAAGATGCATCTCTTCATGTCTCAAAATTTGTCTCTTCTTCTCCTCCTTGTTCGTCTTCATCCTTTGTATTTTCATCTATCCTTTCTACCAACGCTAAATTATCTTCTACTGCTATTCTCTCCATCTTCTCCTCTCTCTTCCTAACTAACTTTTAAGTTATTTTCTACTCCTATGATTCTAAGAGCCAAATGGTATGTCTCCTTGGTCTTCCACTCCCAAGGATTGTACTATCTTCTCTCTTCCTAAAATATTGGCCCTCTCTGTTATATATTCTCTCAAGGCTCTCATTACCCTCCTCTTTTCTGAATTTATTACTTCCTGCTCATTCTCCTCTCATTCATTTTCTTTTTTCACTCCATCTGTACTTTGTCTCGAGGGGTGTCTTTTGTATTTATTCTTCTAAATTAAGTGTTTTTGTATTTTCTAGGTTTGGTTTTTTTGTATTTTGGGTGTAATTAGTTTTTGCTCCATTTATACTATCCATTTTTTTTTCTTAATTTCACTCTTAACTCTCCTCTCTTTCTTTTCTATCTTTCTATCGTTTCAACTCTAATTATTTCTTCCTCTATTGTCTTCCTTGTCTCATTCCAATTTTCTTTTACTAATTTCTAATTTACTAGCTTATCCTATTACTTTTTCTTGCATTTATCTCCCCCAAAATATCATGCCTGATTATTCATGAGTTATATCTATTCATGGATCTCCCCTCTTATGTGCACCATCCCTTAGGTGTTGTCCCCTTAGATAAAGCTAGTGCAAGTAGGAGAGATCCCCTTATCTAGAAAGAGCATGTGAATTAGCCCAGAGACCTTCACTATGAATTTATCCCTCTTCTTCAAGGAATTTGGTCTTCTTAGCATCGAAGCTGAATCAACCTTGGATGGCCCCAGTTGCAGTGAATGAGTCCAAGGTGGTCTCAAACCAATAATCTTTGGCCCTGGTCCAAGGTTTGCCAATCCCTTCTAACTCTTGTATCTTTTAAGGGTCCACACAATAGGCTCTCTAATCCAAAATCTACAAGAGTTGGTGGCGTATGGTCTCCTTAAAGTCCAAGGCCACAAAGAGTGAGGAAAGGTGCACCAGAACTCCTCATCCTGTTCTCTAAAGAAATTTTCCCTCTCTTTTGATTAAGATTCCCCAATTCTTTTGGATTTTGCTTTAAAAAGCTTCTTGAGTTTCGTCTTCCACCACTCAAGTTCTCTTAATGTAGGGTTCCAAAAGTACAAAGGATACTCCCCTTTGGGCTTTAGTTAACCGAGGTCCCAACAACACCGGTTAGAGTTGACACTACACACAAGAAAGTAAACCGATGTACTTTAGTAGATTATTGCATGACCTCCATAAAGTTAAAGCAGTGGTAACAAATTTCACACATTCATATCCACATAATACTTGAATACAAATATTTCCTACTCAACACTTTCTTTATTCTTTATAATAGTCTATTACAATCTGCCATAAGCTATATCTCTCTATCCTCTACTCACTTCTCTATCTTCTATTCTCATATGGTACATTACATTATATTTCATAACGACATATACAATAACTTAGTAAAATGCAATACAAAAGATATGTCTCTTGGACATTTCCATTCTTCATACGGGTGCATGGAAGATATCGTGAAGCTTTGTATGATGCTGCACAAGAACAAGAGTGCCACCACTCTGTTCTGTCTATTTGTCAGCATAACTAATGCCACAATATATTTGGGGTTTCCATGATGTATGTGAATGCTTATTAGACCTTGATGAAAAATTCTGCCAATAGTTGTTCCAGTCAAGCTTTGCCCCTTTTTTAAGAAGGGAGTTGATTGCATGGATGTGATAGACAAGTTTGGGGACAAACCCATGAATAGCCCCAAGGTTTCCCAAAAAAGATTGTATTTGAGGAATAGTTGTTGGTCGTGAAATTATAGCTTTGATTTTAGAGGTGTCTTGTCAATCCCTTGCTTGGAAATCATGAACCCCAAGTGTTTTTTGGATTTAACTCAAAAAACACACTTGTTAGGGTTGATTCAAACTTTGTATTTGCATAAGTGCTCAAAGATGATGCTTAGGTGATGAGGATGGTCTTTACGTAATTTAGATTTTGCAAGTGCGTTGTCTACATATGTGATCTACGCACAACTACGCCATCTTGTGCTCGTACCTTGAGTGCCTTGGTTACTTGTGCAACTTCCTGCAACCCCTTGCATTGTGCATTTCCAGCATAACTGACAACATCACATGCATCTTGTGTAGCTCTGAGATCCATGCCACATAGCTCTAAAGACTATGTCGCACCCTCCACCCAATAGGCATGGAGTGCGTAAGTTTGAAAGGCTTTGCGGGTAATTTTCAATGATCAAGTTCAATGCCATTTGGCGCACCTCCATGTTTTGTACAACACAACCTCTATGCACTTTTCAGAGCCTATACAACATTGTGCCACTTCGTGCCATGTGCATAACCTCTACACAACATTGGCCATCCTCACAACACCACTAGGCATACCTTGCAGCTCAAGGCTTGCGTATAAATTCCAAATTGCATGTTGGCCATGTGGACACTTTGCGCCACACTACACCGTATCAAGTGGCACTTCCAGGGCTTACATTATGCCACAATATATGTCAGTATGCAACATAGTTGTCAGTCAAGCCACGTAACCATTAGAAGTTGAAGAGTAGCACATGGAAGCCCAAGCGGTTCAACTTTCATAACAATTCTTTGGCCTTTGTGACATTGTAATCTATGTATGCATATCTATAGCATTAGATAACAAGTAGATAGTAAAAGGTAGACAACCATACATTTTTCTCAAGAATATGCTATGTACAAAATGCATAAATTAATATAGTTTTTTGTTATAGTTTTATTACTTTTTCTATTCTCCATCTTATTCAATATTGCTTTCGCATAGGCATATAACACATCTACATCCCTCATTTAGAGTGTTATTCCACAAACCTCCTTGGATCCGAGTTAGTATGCAAAGGCCATGGAAGATGTGTGCCATGGCATGTTGATAGGCTGCCTTGGCATTTTTGAGGATGAAGGGCATGACTATGTAGCAATAGGTGCCCCATTGAATGGTGAAGGTAGTCTTATGTTGGTTTTCAGAGCAATTCTAATATGTTTATATCTAGTTTGACCATCCATCAGAGAAAGCATCACATATTTGATAGCAGAATGGACTATGGCGTCAATATAAGTGTTGTGTCCCCCTTTTTAGCCTAAGCATGGAAATGACCTTAGCCTAGTTCGTTTAGTGTTTCCCGTCGGCTAAGGGAAATTAAAAAGGGAAACTTTGATTTTAATTTTAAGTTATAAAAAGATACCTCTTGATATATCTTTTTATTTCATAACTTAAAAGGTAACTTGTGAGTAGGGGTTAGCTTAACCCTTAATGAAGAAAAGGGAAAAGATATTTTAAAATCACTTTAACTCTCCCTCCAAGTGGAGCACCCCTTTTTGGGGAGGACTTGTGAGAAGATAGGGTATAAAAGGTAGTATAATGATCATTTGAAAGATTACCATGAATTTATGATATTTGATTTTGAGGCTAAAGCACAAAACGCTTGGTTAAGTGGCTTGAAGACGAAAACCTTTAAAGACACAAGGGTTTGGGGATGAAAAGCTCCACTCCTATTCAAGGCAGCACTACTTTCAGGTGCTGTAATTGCATTTCAAATTTAGTGATTCAGTGATTTGACTCTCTTCTAGGGCAACGACTTGCATTGGTAAGTGTGACTATCAGTGGTGGTGCTTTGGCTTGTTTTTGGGAGCCATTCACGAGGGTTTGAGCAGTGTACAAGGGCAATGCTTGATTGGAAAATGTGGCGACTCTATTTGGACAAGATTTTCAGCAAGGGTTTGCATTTTGAGGGCTCCGTGTAATGTCCCCCTTTTCAAAATAAAATAAAATAGGTTGAAGACCTTTAGCCTAATTTTTCCCATAGGCTAAGGGATGGTAATTCGGGAAATTTATTTTAATAATTAATTAGAGTTGCCCGAATAGTGATTTTAATCATTTGTTATCTTAAGACAATTTTAATAGATTATTAGAATAATGGAACTATCATGATTAATTATTTAAATTATCTGAAAAGTGGTTTTTTACCACTCCAAAAATTAAGGTAATTTAAGTAAAAAATTGGAAAGTATTTTCAATTAATGAATTGCTTAAAAAGTAATTTTTATCACTCTTGCAAATAGAGCAATTCAATTAATTAATTATTAGATTATCTGCCCCAAAATTAATCACTATTATTTATTAAGGCAAATTAGTTTAATAATTGGAGAATGAATAGTGACTTTGTCGGTGTTTGGGTTGTTCCAAATTGGAATGCCACCCTTTGGGTGGGATCCAAAAGTGGAAAAGAGGAATTAAAGGTCAACAACGATTTTTATTTTATGCATTGGACTCTGTCACATGGTTCGCCCCATTTGGGAGGGTATTTATTGCAAGCAAGGGATCCAATTTTGATAAGCTGTGTTTTGAATATTGAATCTATGTCAATTATGTCAAGCTTGGCCAAAACATTTTGAGGATGGAAACCCTCAAAGTTTGAATAAGGTGTGAGGTTGAAAACCTTCATATCTTCTATATGAGTGGCTGTACATCAAGTGCTACAAAATTGTGCCTGGATTGGGAATTTCAGATTGTGGATGCTAGGTGACTTGTTTCGAAGGGTTGCTTGATGTGTTTGGAGGTCATCCTTTGGGTGGCGAATTGCATGGAGGTTTGAAGACCCCCTTTTTGAGTTTTGCTCTACAAGGAAACCCTCTCCTAGGGTTTGGATATTAATTTTGATTAATTGTTGATTTATTCCAAGTTGGGCGATTGGGTTTGGAAGGATTGTAAGGCCTTTTGAGTGGCCAAAGTATGCTCTAATTTGATAATAATAATTCTAAAATTATTATTATAATTTTCTAATGTTTATCACATTGATATGAGGTTATTTTGACACCAATTATGTTACATTAAATTTTGAACCTTGTGAGCATTTTCATATTTTCATCTAGGGCATTGACTACATACTTTCAGGGTTTGGATTCATTTTCGGGTGACTTCCACCCAACAACAAATTCTGATTTGTATTTCATTTGAAAGCTCATATTTTTAGCTTCAATTTGAGCTATTATTTAGTTGATCTTCCATTTTGAGGGAGATATTGAATTTATTCATATTCAACAAATTTTGGAAAAATCAATTTATTTTGAATTCTGAATTTCATTTTTTTAATGAAATCTGATTGGGAGAATTATTTGCAAAAATCTGAAAGTGGTTTTCATGCATTTTGGTTGAATCAAAGTCATTCTATGATAAAAACCCTAGGCTTTCGGGTTAGGTCTGCAAACAAAATTTTTTGGTATTCATTTCTAGAATTATGGCAGTGATTTTCAGATTACTTCTTGGGCTGAATATTGTGCATTTCCAGAATTGTTAAGATATTTCAGTGGTATCAAAGCCATTTCTTGGCCAGTTGTGGGACAACAAGGGTTTCATGTCAAACAGTGATATGGATAGAGCTAGGTTTAAGAGGTTATCTTGAGCACAAGAGTAGATGAAGGTAGTGATAAATGAATTCCTTCAAACAGTGAAGGATATGAAATGAGACAAAACACAGGTTTTGATTGACAACACTTTGGACTTAAGCAGAGGACCTATGGCAAGACCTAATGGAACTAGGGTCCTTCAAAAGGAGGAAACTTCGTGGGGAAGGAAGGAACAACCCTCCTATAGATCAGATTTGATGGAGATTTATGAGGAGTATCTGACATATTCACCGTCTTTTAGGAAGGAGGTGGACCTTAATGATTTTATGTCATGGAAAAGAGGTAGGGGCGGTACTCAGCTTGGACAGGAGTTACATGATGCCTTGAGGAAGATTGCTCTTCCCACATTTGATGGTTCTACAAACATTTCAGCTAGGGCATGGATTAATAAGTTAGGTACATACTTTATACTTTGTCCTATGCAGGTAGAGGAGGCCCTAAGATTCATCCCAACGCATTTAGAAGGGGTTGGCCATGATTGGTGGCACCAATGATTGATAACCCAAGGGCATCATCTCATAGACAACTATGAAGAATTCAGTAGGAGGCCCATTGGGAGGTTTGATCGGGCTGATCTAGAACCTTACTTTGAGGAAATATCAAGCACTTTGGGGTAACCAAGTGTTGAATTTTCTGAGTTTCACAAATCAAAAAAGTTGGAGCAGCAAAGGGAGACTTTCCAGCTAAATATGAAGCAGCCAAATAAGGAAAATTATGAGATACAACATTCAAAAATTTTGGGGCAACAAGAAGTTGTCCAACAAGTTCATGAACAACAAAGAGAGCAAAAAGAGGAAGACAAGAAGGAAGAAAAATCAGAACTTTCCAAGGAAAAGGAAAGAGCAAGCCTTACATGAAGGATGTTAAGCATCCAAGATTGAAGTCATTCTAGCCCTAGAAGTAATGAACCCTTTTACAAACTTTGCAAGGTTTGAGTCATTATATGTTGAGAGTAGTATTATGAGTTCTTCCATAGTAGTGAAGGAAGAAGGGGAAATCGTGGGGCTGCCAAGGATAGATCGAGTTGAAGAAAAATCAGATTTGCCCAAGCTTGAGGAAGAGGAATCCCAGGAAAGTCTTGTTGGGAAGTATGCACATAAGAGAGGGGCATCACAAGTTTTGTATGATGATCTTTCACTTGCTGGAATTTTCAGACCAGCATATAAAGGTAAGCAATTTAATCATTTTCATGACACAAATTGGTTATATCACCCCCCTACTTTGCGCCTACAATATCTTGATCATCATGAGGGCCATGCTAACCATGAAGACAAGATGAAGGGCACTAAGTGGAGGAAGGAATTTCTTCAAGAGAATCCAAGGATGGGGAGTTGCAAATTTCCCATATGCACATGGGATCTGGATGTTTTGGTGAGGACCAAGATAAATCTTACATTTTCATTTCTAGAATAGTAGTACCGCAATATGTATGTTCAGCCCCTCTTAGATAAGCATGCCTTGAAGGAAGCATTTCTAAATTTCGAAGCAAAAGATATTGAAGGTGTCACGAAGGGTGGACAAGTTATGGGCAGCCAAAGGTATGAGCGTGTTTCAAAATTGTTGGTTACTAATATGGCATCTAGGGTGAGCTGTTATAAAATGCAACATATACAAAAAAATGAGCCAATGGCGACTTGGATATCAGTTAGTGCCCCATGGCAAGGCTGCCATCATCATGGACCACCACATGAAGGTGATGATGAAATGAATGGCGCTTGGAGTAACGTGGATTCCTTATTTTTGGTTCTCAACAATGTATATATGAATGTTGGAAGGTGTTGTTCGTCCAAAGAGGCTAAGGGAGTGGCCAAATCTGAGTATGGGCAGCCGCTAAGGTATGTTGAAGACCTCTCAATTACATATTGTAGCAACATTGTAAATTCTGAAAATGAAGATTCAAAACAACTCTTCCATAGGGCAAAAATTCAGCTTGTGAATGGAGTAAGGAAACTAGAAATGGTTATGAGAAATAGGCCCATGACATACTCAGAAAATTCTAAGATTTTTATGCAAAATCAGATTGTCCTATACATCAAAAAGTCTGAAATTGTGAAGGGGCAAATTCTTGAAAATGTGTACAGAGTCAACCCTAGCATGTACACGAAGGTTGAACAGTTTGGTGGAAAGCCAGCCCCATCCAGGTACAATAAATTTTGGAAAATTTGGTATGTTGGCTACAAATAATCCTCAACTCATGAGGAGAGGAAGACATGATAGGGGCAGCACCATAGAGAGAAAAAACCATCAAACTTTATGCATTCATGATGTATGTGGAGGGCATGTTTGGAAAGTGCAGCAAGAGGATAAGCAATGGACTTTCATTTGGGCATCATGGCAAGGTGGCCCACCTCACCAAGGTATCCACACAAAAGGAGTGTCAAGGCACATTGAGAGCCCTAAAAGGCATTGGGGTGCATTCCAAGGAAGCACACATTCCAAGGTTCACATGCAAGGAAGAATGACCATAAGGGGTAGCCTTAATACATTTTCCTATCATCTTTTTATGACAATTCCAGCTCATCTTAAGAGGTTTGTAGATTCATATTGGCTCCTCATGAGGTTGTAGATGTAACGTCCCCAACTTGGGACAAATTTGGAAATAATGGTTTGCTAACAAACCCTATCAAATCCGAAACCCCTTCCTATAAAGAATCTGAAAATGCAAATTCAGCTAACACAATTCTGAAAATGAAAGCAATATTCAGAAATTCCTCAACCAAACCCTAGGTGACTAGGGCAAAAATCAGATTTGATACTTCTAACCCTCAAAAAATTATGAAATGAGTTTTATATTGTAGCCACTCATTTTAGAAGTCAAAATAGTCACTCAAAAAGACGAAACTTAGATTTCTGAAGTTTATTATTGCAAAATACAACGCAACTTCATAACTTCGCAACTTCCACAATACTTGGATTTACAATACACATGATAGCTCAAAATGATACTAAAAATGACAGCTATCAATCAAGACCAAATTCAGAATTTTCCCACCACGGGAAGCCACCCAAATTCTGTCTCAAAGTTCCCAGTAGGGTCGCCCAAGCTGGAAATGGATGAAAATAGCTTGACAATGCTTCCAAAAGTTATATAAAGATTATCTGACAATTCAGCCAAGAATAATCAGTGAAAACCTGATTTTCGCAATGTCAAAGGCTGAAAAATATTATAATAAAATTCAAAATGTTATTAGGGCAAGAAATGTTATTAGGGCAAGAAATGACCCTCAACAAGGTCAAAATCCCTTCCAAACCAATTCGCCAAAGTGTAGAAATAGTACAATAAAATCAAATTATTATCTAGGGCACAAAATCACCTCAAATCATGTGCAAATCACTCTCCCAACCAAGTTGCCAACCTCCACAAGCAAATCGTCACACTTGGAAACCTTTCTTTTTGTCTTTTGCTGAAATTGAAGAACAATGGCAGCTCCTAGATGAAGTTGGCCCAAGGAAGAAAGAGGGTTTGCGTTCTCTATCTCTTTGCTTGAAGGTTTTCGTCTTCAAAGCGCTCAAGCATTTTTGTGCTCAAAGACCAAGATTGAATATCAAATATAGCATACTCACCCTACGAAGGTAGAGTTAAGATCATAAAGGTCGGTTAGCTTTTAAAACCCCACTTAAAGGCACTTTATGTCCTTTAAGTCAGAAAAGGGCCCTCCTTAATGCAAAAATAGAACAAGTGAAATCTTGACTTTACCTTTCAAGGAGGGTGATATGTGCTTCCTGCTTATTATCTTTCCCTTAGCCTAGGGGAAACACCAAGAAATAGGCTAAGGACCATGTCCATGGCTTTTTAGGCCAAAAGCGGGACATGACAGTACACATGAAGGGTTCATCAAATGGCAAGTTGACAATGTAAAGTTTGATTTTGGTGGGCACTTGCAAGGCGGTAGATTATAAATACAACCCTTAAAACATCAAGTACATGTTTTCTTTTGAGATGATTCTCTCCAAGGTAAGGGAACATATGAGCATGAGTACCAAGGATTGGGTTATAACCATATTGAGGAAGCTTCCAGCCCATGGGATGTATGGAATTGTGTCTTTGAAGGACAGTTTTGAGGGGACTAATTGCTGCTATATGTTCCATAATGAAGGCTACAATAGGAGCAGCCAATCTTTTCTGAAAAGATTGAGCTTGGTGGCTATTTTGAAGAGTACTAGCAGCTGGTTCATGTCTAGCAACGGATGGTACAGCCATGGTATACTCTTTCACCATGCTGACCATGACAGTTCCAGCTCATTTGTTATGAGCTTGAGGGTTCACAAATGCATGGGGAAGGCTGATTGCAGGATGTCACTTCAAAAGGGTGAGTTATGGTTGGATAAGTTCCTATTTTGGGATCACAAGAGGTCTGATTTTTGCATACCCAGCCAGTCAATCACATGGGATGTGATTGATTTCACTATCCCCTTTGCATATAAGGGCATTTGTTAGTTGCCAAGAGACAAGGGGTGGAATGCTAATAAGGTGAAGAAGTTTCCAGCTCTCATGGATGGAAAATTTCTGAGTTTTGAGGCTGTTTTTGAGGGTGTAGACAGCATGGGCAACCCTCCTATACCCCCAAGGCATCCACATACATATTCCCAGCCATTCCTCATGTGGAGAACTTTATCGAATATGCAAGCATGGGAAGAGAAGGGAGCCACCCCCGCATGGAGAACATGAAGGAGGAAGATCCTCCATTTTGACTAACATGTTTGTGTTTTGTTTAGGTATTGACAGGTAGACATTCAAGGCCCAATTTTCCAGCCAACATCTTGCTGGATTAAGCTTTTCCAGCCCCTACATTGCTGCAAATTCGAGGACTTTTTTTGTCATCTTGTTGGGAAGCCTAGGGTGCAAGGCCTCAATGCAGGGAACGAGGAAGACAATGCGCTGCTGTTGTATCATTTTCAGCCATGAGCAGGCAGCGAAAAATCTTCAAGTACAATAGGAAAAGGCATCAACAGGAGGCCTTCCTTCCATGGAATGAAGTGAGGGTTGAGTTTTGCATGGGAATACTTGTTCGGACAGCTCCCTAGATGTTGCTATTGCTTGAGGACAAACAATTTTGGGCGGGGAGGATTGTCATGTTACCCTTTTTAGCCTAAGCATGGACATGACTCTTAGCCTAGTTCGTTTAGTGTTTCCCGTCGGCTAAGGGAAAATAAAAAGGAAAACTTTGATTTTAATTTTAAGTTATAAAACGATACTTCTTAATATATCTTTTTATTTTATAACTTAAAAGTTAACTTGTAAGGGTTAGCTTAACCCTTAATGAAGAAAAGGGAAAAGATATTTTAAAATCACTTTAACTCTCCTTCCAAGTGGAGCGCCCCTTTTTGGGGAGAACTTGTGGGAAGATGGGGTATAAAAGGTGGTATGATGATCATTTGAAAGGTTACCATGAATTTATGATATTTGATTTTGAGGCTAAATCATGAAACGCTTGGCTAAGTAACTTGAAGACGAAAACTTTCAAGGACACAAGGGTTTGGGGATGAAAACCTCCACTCCTATTCAGGGCAGCACTACTTTCAGGTGCTTTAATTGCATTTCAGATTTAGTGATTTGAACCTCTTCTAGGGCAACGACTTGTATTGGTAAGTGTGACTATTAGTTGTGGTGCTTTGGCTTGTTTTTGGGAGCCATTCACAAGGGTTTGAGTAGGGTACAAGGGTAGTGCTTGATTGGAAAGTGTGATGACTCCATTTGGACAATGTTTTTAGCAAGGGTTTGCATTTTGAGGGCTGTGTTCGACTTTGGAGGCAGCAATCTGTCTTTGGGAGCTGGGTGACCCCCCTTTGGGGATTGATTTGATCATTTGTAGCATTGTTTAGGCTTGAATTTTAAGTATGAGGGTTTGAACAATATTCTTCTATTTTATTTGAATTTTCCAGCCTATATTTGCATGTTAAAAAATAGATATGAAGAGGTTTTAATGGCTGTAAGTATTCTAGATTTTTGGGCAATTATTTAATGATGAAAAATTACAATTTATGCCCTAGTTTCATATTTTTAGAATTGTGAAATATTTGTTAGGGTTTGATTAAAAAATCAAAAAATTATTTTGTTGTGTTAGGGTTTGTTGGAAAAGCCCTTTATTTCTGTTTTAGCCCAAGAAAGGATTTTTCAAGAAGGTAATGGGAAATAGTCTTTTTGGCATTCAACGTTCATGTTTTAAAAATATATGCGTGTGTGAGTGACCATGGTGACTTTCTTACGTACGAGAACAATGTTTGAGATCCACTCGAACTAATATTACTTGTTTGATGAATTTGGTGTCTAATTTTTTTTGTTTGCTTTGTAGCATGGTTTGGGAATCTCTTTGGAAAATTAGTGTTGATTTTGGCGGGAAAGCATTGTGTTAGGTTAGGTTATTGATCTTGGGATTGGTGTCATGTATATTGAACTATTGCCAATCAAAGATGTCTTTCATTTTGGTAAGTAAAGCATGATAGTTGTCTTGTTCGTTGAGAGTAAGTGACAACCCTTCTTTGACTATGGGAGGGTGGTTTTCTTCTGTTCCAAAGATTATGTCAATAGTGTCGTCGGTGAGCATGGAATTTCCATCTTCAAAGTAACAAGGAGCTAGTGATAGGTTTTCAATGTCTTATGATTTAGAGTCTACGCTAGCTATGAAGTTGTGAAACTAAGGAGGCATTGTTGTGAAATGTCATAGCTTATGGTGTTGTCAAGGGAGTTGTGTTTCTCCTGTGTTGAGGGTTCTAAGATTGCTTCATTGCCAGGTATGGTGGGTAGAGGTCCATTGTCTTCAATGTCAAGCTCAAGGTCTATGTAGCATTTTCCATTGGTGTTTGTTTCTTGGTTTAGTTGTTGAGTATCCATAACTTTTGCATTCATTTTTTTTGTCTAGTTCTCTATAATTGTTTGAAACATGTCTGCAAATGTTTGAGATGTCTTTGAAGGTGATTGAGATGGATTAGAGTCCGATTGGATGCCACTAACTGTAGACAGTGAAGTTTGTTCCTCATTGGCCATCAACAAGGTTGTGGAATTGTTTGGTGATAAATCATAAGGTTGATTTGATTCTTGCAGAATATTTGAAAATGATCTATGAGGGTTTGGTTCCAAGTGCTAAGGGGGTTAGAGTGTAGGTTGAAAGGAAACTCTCCATAGTTGCTATTGCTATCATCAAATTTAGGGTTGTCACTAATGTAAGAAATCTGAACCATATGCACATTTCTATTGAAGCGTGCATTTGAGCTAATTGCTTTTGGTAGTGAAGGATGTTAAAGTGTCAGGCTTTGTGCATGCGATATGATGCAGTCATCATCGTAAAAGGATTGTACAACACATGATTGTTTTTGCATAATTTCTTTTTGAGCTTCTTTGACTATGTTTTTGTTGAAAATGCCAAGTTTGCTAAATTCGTGTGTGGAGAGAAAGCTCAAGTCTTCAAATAGTTTTGCTATGCCATTATTATCACATTCAAAACCTTTTTCATCGTAGGTTACGTTATTGGCATTGCATGATACTTTTTCATTAATGTCATCTATGATAGGTAGATATCTGCCTCTTGGAACTAGGACAGGTGGAAGGCAGTTAGCTATGGCTTGAGGTAGTTTGAAGATGTTTCACCAAGTTTGAAGTTTGTTAGGTTCATCATTGTCCAAATCCACCATTGTTATATATTTGTGACACTATCGGCTGTATGAATTTAAAACTCTCTAGTTGAGTTTTTAACATTGATATTGCGAGGGTTAGGATTAGCCTCATGCTTATATTGAATGCCATCATGAATGATCTAAGGCATTGGATTTCAGATGAAGCAACGGTTCTGATGCAATGTGTCCAAGATTGTCCAAAAAGTAGGTTATATTAGTGGTAGCTCAAGGACTATAAGTTTGGTTCGTACTTTTGTTGGACCTACTTCAATTAGAATCCAAATATGTCTTAACGGTTTTTAATTATATTTGTGAAATCCATGACAACTAAGTCATGTTTGCTTGAGGTTATTTTTTGAATATCCCAGTGTTTCAATACGCCATAGTAAGGTGTCATTGATGCTAGATCCTTTGCCTACATGGACCTTTCTAAGTTGGATCTCATTGATAAGGACACTAATGAAGAGAGGGGATCATCAACTCTATAGCAAATTTTGTCATTGGTCATGTCATCTATTAGAAATTCTATTGTGTTTTTGTTGGTATGGTAGCTTCAATGGTAAGTACTTCAATGTTATGTGGCTTGCATAGGTTATTTAGGTTGTTCGAAAGTGGTGGTTTTGGATGAATCTTCCATAGCTAATAGTTGTGAGAATGAATTCCGTTAGTGGGATTTTGCAAGGCATGGTGTTGAGCTGTTCAAGGAAGTTCCATTGCCTGGGTTTTTGGTTGGTACCATACTGATATTTAGGTTGGTAATTTTGATTTGGTTAACATTTTGTGGATTTAGAGGCTAAGAATTGTTCCTTGGGTTTGGTTTCCATTGGTGGAGGTGGAGTTACAAATTCAGTAGGTTTTGTTGTAGTGTCTTTGATGATAGTTTCTTCTTGGAAAGGCTTCTTAGGTTTTGTTGCAGTTGGATTTTGGATGGGGTCTTTATGTGCAGGATTTTGCTTGTAGTTAATTTTTATCTCCATTTATGTGTTGGTTAAATCTTGGATTGTAAGTAGCTTCGATGGCTGCTATTACCTTTTTGTAACTTCATTAATGGTAATGTTTTGCTTGGGTGTAGGAGTGGCTTGGCAAGGAATTGCTTCTATTTTTGCTACATCTTTGCTATTTAGTTGACGGTTTTGTTGTCTATATTTGGTGTTGTGATTGGGGAAAGGGTTATTATCGATGCCTAAGTGAGCATTTGTTTGATGAACAACTTCGTGTTTGTCTTGTGCTTGTGTGTTTTTTTGTATTTTGAGCAAGTCATTATATGTAATGCAAACCATAGCTTTGCGGTCAAAATATTTTCCAAGAACTGGGTTTAATGCGATTCTTAAGGTTGCCTCAAATTTTCGTGGGAATGCTCCCAATTAGCATGCCACCAACAAAACTTGTTAGGGTCATACCATTGTGGTGCGGGCTTAGTTGTGTCTAAAGGTCTATGTTGTGCATGAGGTACGAGTTATAGATTGTTGTCTTTTGCCATAGGAACTTGTGTGAATTTGGTTGATGGTGATGTTGGTATGGGTATAGGTTGTCCCTTTTTTGCTAGTGAATTTCATTGAGGTTAGGAGTTTGTGACTCAATGGCATTGATTATACACGGTGAATCATAGTTGGGCTCGTGTGTGTAGGTCACACCATACCATCTCCGATGACATGTTAGTTTTTGTTTTCCAAGATAAATTTAGGTTAGGATTTCACTTGAGGTTCATATGTTCTCATGAGATGATTTTGGCATTTGTTCAAATGCTTCTTCGAGTCCCTTAGGTGATATGAATCTTATTTTGTATGAAAGTTTATGTTGTAAAGCTAGGAGAAAGATATTGTAAAGAGCAGTTTCATCAAGGTTGCAATTTCCTTTGAGTCCTTAGGTCTTCCAACATTTGATGAATTTGTGTGCAGATTTGTTGTCTAGTTGTTTTGCCTTATCAAAATTACTCTGGTAAATCATCATTGGAAAATTTTATGTCAAAAGCTGTGATTGGTCTTGAAGCTTAAAAATGGAATTTGGTTTTAGTTGGTTATACCATATTAGGGCATCTTCAACAAGGGTTTTGATGAATATCTTTGTGGCATTGTATTGGTTGGCTTGCATCCATTCTCTATAGATGTTGTCAAAGGTTTTGAGGTGGGCTCTAGGGTCTTGATTGCTATTGAACATGATAGTAAGGTTGATACCACCAATGTCCATAAAAGCTATATAAGGCAATAGAGGGTTATTGAATTATCTGCAAGATTTTATTTTGAATGGGTGGTTGTGGAATAGCCCATCCATTTGCGTCACACAAGGATTGGGATGGGGGACAATTTGAATGAGAAGTTCATGAGTAATTTTTTTGTGGTTGTTTTGGCTATGGTGAGGTTGGATTAATTGATATTTTCAGATGTAATTTGCAATATTTGATCATTGTGTGCTTTGTTGCATTTGTTGCTCATTTGAAGCATGATGGTTTGGGTATCTTGACTCTCATTTTGTAAAGATTTAGAGCTAGATAAGGATGTGGTACTAGTCATGGGATTAAGTATTGTTGATATTCCCATGTTTGTGTTGGCTCCTATTGTTGAGGCGGTGTAGGTTGAAATAGTTGCATTGGATGTTAGGGGAGTTATCATCAATGTGGTAGCATAGGCAAGTCCTAAACTAGTGCTAGTTGGAGGGGGCGGGGGTGTACCAAACTCATGAAGGAGATAAGCTCTTCAAGGCTTTTCCCCGCATAGTGGGGATGATTTACAAGGAACTAGGTGAATTTAGGTGGATAAAAAATGGTCGACTTCATGATCGCGATTGTCTTCTATGTTGGTAATTTCGCTAATTCTATCGGGGTCTTGTTGATGCTTGTTTGTTTTGATTGGCTTTGTTAGAGAATTTAGTGTCATGCCTATTGGTGTTGGGGGTTGTCTAGCTTTCTTATTGAAGATGGTTGGCCATGTTGAGTTCAATGGATGCATTGGGATAGGCTTGGTTGAAATTGGGCCATGAGTTGTTATCTTGGGTTGAACTAACATTTAGGTATTCCACTATGGGAATGAGATATTAACCTTTTACGGTATCCAAGAGGAGAAAAATTTGCTAGGAATCTTTGAAAGGATATATGGTTGGAAGGATGGGGGAGAACAAAAAATGACCCAATGAAAGGGAGGGTAAGATTCATGTTGAAATCACCAAAATGTATTCACTTAGATATGGTCTCTACTAAGTCAAACTCTAAATAGGGAAAGGGTAGAAGGCCTCTCTTAGTGTGCACTCAAAGGAAAGATGAAGGTATTAAGTGAGCAGCAAATGGGCAAGATGTGTAGACAATAATGCATGCAATAAAGTAAATAAAGAAAATACAAGGAAGTGTGCAAAACAATATGTGAATTAATGAAAGAGAGACCATTGCATGTAACTGTTGTCAACCTGGAGTTACACCCTGATCGAAGACGTGTTGAAATGGCTAATCCTCACTCCAGTTGAAACAATGGGATCTTCTCACGAGGGTGGGTGCCTCAATCATGAGAAGAACCTCTAGAGAACGCTGGTTCCTGTAAGATGTATCTGTGAGGATTTCAACTTCTATGCTACAAACTACCTGAGGAAAAGGGAAGGAAGAAACTGAAAGGAAATCCTAGGTAAATTGAAAGCACTTCTCAAAACTCGAATTGCACTGTCAAGAGTAATTCGGATTTTCCAACCCGGATTACTTCTGCTGAGGGGTTTCAACTGCTGATTACTCATAAAGTGAAATAAGTTGTCTCTTGTAAACCTTGAAGACTTCTCCTTCCGAAAACCCGAAGTGTTCTGCTGTCTAAAACCCGAAGTCTTGCTTGAATGCCCACCCTCTCACACTTAGGCAAAATTTTGGTATGTAGGCCAAAAAATGGCCAACAGTAACAAAGTAAAGAAGGCAACATATCGACCAATGTAAGACAAACATGCCCAAGGTGGAGGGCAAAGCGATACTTCCTATTTGCGTGGAACTTGTTGGCACAATGAACTCCCCCTTTGACTTGGGTTTCCGCGTCGTGAGATGTGATGGCTTTGAGTGAAACTTTGGAAGGGAAGAGGTAGCCTACTAAGCGGGTAGGTGCTTGTTTCTAAGTCTCTGATCTTGGGATGCAGAAAATTTTCAACTCCAAGTTTTCAAGTTCTTGCACCAATGTATTTCTTTGGGTGAAGTCCATTTTATCCTTCTAAGGGGGGAATTAGAAAGACACAGGTAGACCTGCTGTAATATGCAAGGGCATAGTGAATTTGGTGATTGTTCGTTGGGAAATGGCCTAAGAAAGGTCATATAAATATGGGTACCAAACCTCATGTCATAACTCTAAATGGCTGATGTTACCGGACGTGGACGATGATGTCAGCTTTGGGCAAATTGGAAAAACAAAAATAATATGTTACACCGACCATGGATGGTGATGCTGGCCATGTTGGGTCATTGAAATGAAAGGGACTTAAAAGGGTTGAAAGGGTATAGGAAGGACGAAAGGAAGAAGAGGAGGTGAAGTGAAGAAACTAAGTTGGTCATCATGATGTCAATAGGTGTCTAAGGTATAGGGAGCTAAGATATGCCAAGTGCACCTTATTATGAATATGGCGAGGCAGTTACTTTAGCCAAGCCCACTCCAATCCTGTGATTATCGATGATGGGAAATGCAATGTTGTTGAGTCCCTCGACAAAAGAAATTTTAATGAAGCATGTTTAGAGTGTATACGGGAGTGGGTTGATGTAGAGGGTATTGGAGTACTTTTAGACTTGGTATATGAACTTAATTATGCTTTTGACTACTTCAAGGGTTTCCGACATGCTGCCTTTGGTGGTACCTTTTGGCATGTATGCATAGCCATTACACTTTTTACTCAATCATTCTGTGCATACTTCTAATACTTGTTCTTAGTTTTGTTCAATATGGGAATATCAGGTAGGTAGCTCCTGTTTTTATTTTTTGCTGAATGAACACTCGGAGTCAGACCCAAGAAACTTTACAATTGGTTGTGTAAAGAATTTTCCCTGATGTATAAACATATGATACATTTTATATACTAGTAATTTAACAGCTGACAATTTGGGCTCTATAAAAGTAGCTTCCTAATATTTTAGTGCTCTCTTAATTGTTCTAGTGCAGTTTATTATTTATTCTTTCTTGATCCTAATCCATATACTTTAAGTAAGCGTATTCTGGGAAGGGAATTCATATTAGCACTGTTATAGGATTTCCATGGCAGAGCAGCAAGAGTCCTTTTCCATTAATATCATTTTGCTAAAAAACAATCAGATGGATTGACTATTCCCATCTGCTCCTTGTTTTAAAACTGATGACTTCAATGGAATCATAGATCTTTTGATATATATTAAAAATTGATCGAAATTCTAATACTTAAATATATTTGGAATGCAGCATTGACTGTGTGTTTAGTGTAAAATATTGAAGTGTGAAGCCATGCATAGAACATTCTATTGCAATGGGGGCTTTTATATTTTATTGTTGACATTGGTGGCTGCGATCAATTCCATAAAAGTTATCCTTTCCATTGGTGCAGATCTCAATGCTGTCAAAAAGCGGCCATTGCCATCTGTTTCTGGTTTGTCTCTTGTGAATGAAAGAATTTCCTTTGTCTCTGTCTTTGCAATTTACAATCAGTCTCTACAGTCAACAAATGTGACAGTGGGGAACACTACATATAATAAGGCAGGAAGGTCCATGGAAATACTGAACGTGTTTGCAAACTTCCTGAAGGTAATTGGATCATTGAGAGCAACACTATTTAAAAGGGAAATTTATTTCTGCAGAAAAAGGAAAATGTATTGCTGTTGATTCCAAGGGCTAATTTTGGTAGATGAACACGGTCAGAATTGTATTTATTCTTGATGTGGTGTCCTTCAGCGCTGTACCATAGAAGTTTTTGTTTCTAAAAAATGACCATGCAAGACTTCTTGGATTATGTGCTTTTTATTCCAAAATGAACTATACAAAAATCTGATCAATGTGTTAAGGGATAAGCTACAGCAGCGACAGAATCTTTAGTTGTTTTGACATTCTTCTTAAGAATTGAGCTGCAAAGCACATACTTATATTGATTATTTATGTGTAGATTTTTACAGGTGTCAATGCCTAAAAGTAATATCTTCATTTTGACTGATCCCGCTAGCAACTTTCCTGCTGTTCCTAGCAATGCTGCTGTGATGCATATTCCAGGAAATTACTTACGGAATAACTTGATGCTTCAAAGGATCAAATCTTACGTTGTAAGTTGGTCATCATTTGCAAATCTCAAATGATATAGACATTTTATAGTTTGTTATTCATCTCCTTTTCATACCATTGAAAGAGTAACATGTTTATGAGCAGTACTCAATTATGATATATTTCATTGGTTTGATTGATAACTAAGAACAAATTTAGCGATCATTTGATTTTAATGCCTTCCAGAAGGAAAATTCTGCTAGGGCTTCTGAATAGTGTGTGCATGTTATTAGGTTTTATTGAGCTTACCAGATATGGCATGCTGAGGACACGAGTATTGCCACTGAAGCCCTGTTGCAAGAAACGTGTTGGGAGACGATCGTTTCGCATTAAAACGGGAAGAAACGGAAATGTAACTGCAACCCGTTTTTTAACGGCGATTTTTTGTTTCTTTGGGAACCGCAATGCCCAGTCCCGTTTCAGTCATTATCAGGCAGAACAGACCCGTTTCAGTCATGTTAAAATTAATATATGTTAAGTTAAAAACAGTCCTTTTTATGTGCTGAATATATGTTAAGTTAAACAGTCTGTTTTCATTAGCTTATTAATATTTTAGAACTTTATTACTTTTAAAATCGTTTATTAATTAATAAAGATAATTTATTTTTTAAAAATATATACAATCAATTTTTTTAAAAGATTATATTAAATGAAATATAAATTTTTAGGTAGACTTTAAATATTATAAAAGATTATAATAATTATATATATATATTTTTAATATTTTTTTGACAATTTATACTAATATTGAAAGGGTAGCGTTGAACAATTAATTCATAATTCTTGACACTTAAGTTCGAACAATAAATTTAAATTCTGAAATTTAGTATATATATATATTATATATAATTAAAACATTTAACTTTATATTAATATATTATTTTTTTTAATAAAAAATTAAAATTTAATAAAATATATATATTTTTTAAAGTTTAAAAATTAATTATTAAAAATTTATATTTAAATATTAAAATTAAGTCCTGTTAAAAATCTACTTTAAATAAATAAAATCATTAGTACATATATCTTAAATACATCTATTTAAATTATGTTAAATATTAAACAAATTATTATATTATATTACATCGCGTTGTAATTGTAGGATGCCTATTTGTGTAATTAAATTAAAAATATTTATATTTATATTAAAAATTATTAAAAAAATGTATATATAAAAAATCCGTTTCTTATGCACAACCTTTCAAAAGGACATTTCTCATCACGTTGCCATTGCGGTCACGTTTCTTCATTTCTCGTTTCTTGCAACATAGCACTGAAGTATGGAATTGTAGTTTCAACATATTGCATTTTCAAAGCTATTAATTCCACGGCTTTAGACATAACAAATGGATCATTTTAAAGCATGGTCTAATTGAATGTTTAACATACCTTATTTATCGATACAATATTGTGAAGAGTATAGGCTACTCTAACATATAACCCAATTTTAATTAGTTAACACAAGCATTCTACATTACATATTACCGCATGTTCATATTTTAATTTCTCTCTTCTGATAAGAGCCAAGAACATAGGCTTCTTGAACATGTGATGTGATTTTATGTAGAGCTCATACAATGAGCATTTATTGAGTTGTCATTAGATGTCATTATCTATTCATATTCATCCCACCTGTTGAAATCGTTCCAACTTCTATATATATATATATTTATTTGAAGTTACAGGAGTAATTGTTGGAATGACGACTCAATATGTACTGTAGCAGGAGAATGAAACTGGTAAACTTAAATGCACCCTTTTAACTTTTATAGGAGTAATTGTTGGAACAATGATTCAATATGTGGTTGCTAGGGGCTCATTCTGTAGGAATGCCGTAGATATTCTTAGACTTTGACATAATCTATATCTGTCTGAGGTATGAGGGAATTGAGATGGACCTGATAGACATATTATAGACCTTTTGTTTGATATTGTCATACTTCATGAAACATCATTGGAAAATGATTTAAATAATAAATATGACAAAAAGTTACAGGTAAAGGCAGGTTATTCAGACTCCAGAGTGTAATGCAATAGGTTTTGAATGGTCATGCTTAGAATTTAGATAGGATGAGACACACGGGAATAGAGGGACTATATAATCATCTGAATCCACTAAAATCTGGCCCTACTTATTAAACTGATTTTTTAATCCAGACGAGTGCTCTGCCCAAGGGATTAGATTTTGTAGAGGAGTTCAAGTGAAAATGATAATTGTGCAGTAGGGAATGAAACGTAGCCTGGTAGGTATCTTCATGGATTATCAGAATTAGTTTTCAGTCAATCATAAGTTTACTATGATGTCTCGAGAAAAACACCTTCAATGCTAGATTTTTGACAGCCTTCTGTAATTTTTATTAGCTAATGGTAAAATAAGCTGTACTCTCCTCTTAGTTAATGAAAGTAACAAGATTATCCAACATGCAAAAACAAAGTGAAACATAGAGGGAATTTAACTATTAAAAAGCCTCGAGGCCATAGAGTAGGGGAATGGTTGTATGTAGATCGTTGGCATAAGACTAGTTCTTGGCTAAATGCAATGCCCATACTGCCCTTGGAGGTTAGTTGGCTCCTTGATGTAACCTCATATGAACAGCAGAAGATAAACAAATAATTAATCACCAAATACTGATGTGTAATGTCCCCAAACCGAGACAAAATTGCAAAACTGAAATTCTTATCAAACCCTATGCAAATAGGTGAAATTCTGATTTTAATTTCCAGCAAACCCTAAGCACCACAATGCCACAACAAGGCTGCAATAAATAAATTGAGACCCTATCAGCAACTTCATCAATTTTCAATGAATAAACTAGGGCAAAGAAGAGTGATTTTTCCTTCAAATCCTAGACGCCACAAGCTGGGAAAAATACAGAATCAAATGCTTGCCTTTACCCTTAAAAAAATGCGATTTTATGATCCAATAATTAACCCGAAAGGTACTGAATTAATACCAAATTTTCAGCAATAAATGGAGCATTAAATACTGAAACCCCCCCAATAAAATATAATAAAATTATCCACGGTCCAGATCTGGATATTATGAATAAATACAGAATTTTCCAAGCATCAATGACTAGAAACACCTTACAAAAATCACCAAAAATTTCTAACAGCTGTTTGACCCAAAAAATGGCCAAATTAGGCCCTAAAACCTGCTTGCCCAGCCCTAGGGAGAGGTCGTTGACCCTCCTAGGAACTTGCTGCCCTATCAAAGGATGATGCTGATGTTTGGAAGCCCTTTTTTGCCGTTGTGGATGACTCAAACCTGCTCGCCAAACTTGCCGCAATGAAGATTGGTGTTTAAAACACCCTGGCAATCAATGACGTTCAATACAACTTCCTTACGAAGCTGTCCTAGCTGGTCTTAAGGGTTTTCGTCCTTAATTCTGCTCCACCTTGAAGATTTTTGTCCTCAAGGAGAAAGCTAAGCATTTTTGTACTTAGACTTAATGAATTCAATTATCAAAATCATATATACCTCTTCTTCCAAATGATCCTCCACTCTCTTTTATATCAATTCCCCCAAGGGGTGCATTCCATTTTGGAGGAAGACATTTTTCAAATATAAAAAAGAGCAATCCTTATAACCCTTACTTAAGCTCTTGGGCACCCATGACCCTCAAAGGACCTCAACTTAAGTGAAATTTAAAACAATTAAGTACTTTTTACAAATTGCCCTTAGAAACCCCAAACATTTCTTTTTTCTTTCTGCTTCTCTTAGCCATTGGGAAACCAAAGAAGGCTAAGGGTCTTCGTTCATTCTATGTTCAAAAGGGGGACATGGAAATCCTACCGGCCCAAAATTGCTTGTCCTTAAGCAATAGCAACATCCATGGAGCTGTCCCAACAATTATCCACGTGCAAAGCCCTCCTATAGCCTCTTCCCATGGAAAGAAGGCCCCATATTGAAGCCTTTCATTGCTGTACCTGAAGAAATTTGGCTGCCCACCCAAGCTGGAAGTGTCATAACAGCAGTGCATTCTTCCCCCTTTCCTCCACATTGAGGCCAAGCACCCTACGGACCCCGGAAAGATGACTACAAAGGAGGAATTTTCCAAACTTGCAGTAATATGGAGGCTGGAAATGTTTGCTACAGCAAGGTAGTTGCTGGAATTCTGGGCCTTGGCTGCCCACACGACACTATCTTCACAAGAAACAAACATGTTAATCAAATCCAAAGCCCTCCTCTCTTCATGCCCCATAAGGATGTAGCTCCACCTTCCCTTTTTGCTTGCATCCTTGACCCTACTCTCCATTTGTTTAATCACTGGAAACATGTGTATGATTGCCTTGGAGGGCATAGAAGGGCTGCCCATGATGTACATGGTGGAACCGAGCATGGGATAGCTGTTCACACATTCCCAATTTGCCCCGAAACTTAGAATTTTACAGCCTATAAGGCCTGGAAACTTCCCCAAAGTGTTTGAAATCCATTCCTTGCTTCCCAACAGTCAACAAACATTCAAATTTACAAAAGGGATGATAAAGTCAGCCGTGTTTACTGTGATTGATTGGCTGGATTCACACATATCAGACATTTTATTATCCCTAAATATGAAACCATTCAACCACAACTCAACTTTTTGAAGTGTCATTTTGCAATCAACCTTCCAAATGCATTCGGAGACCCTCAGGGTCGTACTAAGTGAGCTAGAACTGTAATGGACAGCATGGTGGAAAAATGTACCATGGCTGCCCTTCATGATCCTCCTCATCCATGTGTGCACCTTAGAGTGGGTGCACTTTTGTAAGGTATACAGGTACCCCTTATGACTTCCAAAGGATGTTGGCCCCAAATTTTGACTAAGTATTGTCCATTTTGGTGCGGAAGGACCACGGCACGGAAGGACCACGGCGCGGAAGGACCACGGCGTGGAAGGACCATGGCAAGGAACTTGTTAGGAGTAAAAGCACCATGGCGCAGAACCTATAGGGCACAAGAGGACAACGGTGCGGATGGACCAGCACGAGAGGATCCAGTCAAAGAAGAATTAGTCACGAGGAACCCGAGGACTTAGGACTCGGAACTGAAGTGAAAGACTAGGGGAGCACGTGGGAAGCGAGAGCAGTTAAGGGAACGATTCATACGGGACACCCAGACCTTATTCATAGGAAATTTTAAACTGCCCTGCAAGGAGAGGAACACAACAACAAGGATCTAGCATAGAGCGTGGATATAGGGGGCGCAAAGGCCCGGATCCTTAGGATGAGAGTTTGTTGAACGCCACAACTCCTCGTCTATTGGGAGTATGTTGGATAATTACTCGAGTTATTAATGATTATAAACACTTGGTCAGGGATAAAAAAGTATAAATACCCTTGTTGTAAAGGACGGCGGGATGATGATGGATGAATGTATTGTTAATGGGATGCTTAAGCTTGATATATCAAGTTGCGGGTTTTATCAAACTTGTGTTTATGATGAATGATGTCGTGTGGGTTAGAATGAATTCCGGCTCATCTTTTCTTTTATAAGAAGTAACTCTGAAACTACAATGTTGCTAATCTGTGTAATCATGGTAGTAGAACTTAGAATTCCAAGGATCGTAATAGTCTATCTTTGCATTTATGGAATATATAACTGAATACATGTTTGACATAAAGAATATAACTAAGTATTACCGTGCAACAAAAACCTACGGGAACCGGTCTTAAGTTGCGCGCTTCGGGTGAGCATGCAAGACCTCAGTCTTCTGTGAAAGGGCCAGCGCGCTAGTTTGTTGGGCTAAACTTCAGCACCAACGCTGTATTTACAATAGAAAACCCCAACATTTTGGTTTCGTTGCCGGGACTCGTAGCATTTGCTGCTCAGTCATAGAAAATGTTTGAGCGCATCATTCTTGAGAATATAGAACAATGGATTACCGGTGTTGAAGATAACTTTGCAGTTCCCTACCTTGAACTAGGAGTTTCGGCACGACAATGGCTAGAGCAGAATCTCTATAGCACGTTGTATGAAACCTTTTTTGCTGAGATCCTAGTTCACTTACTTGCTTGGCTCTCTGCATATGCTCAAGGATGGTCCCAAAACCTTGGGAGAAGGCAACCTTAGATCCTAGAGCGACAAAGAGCTTTAGCTCGACATGGAACCCCATGGACTAGAGTTGTTAATGTATGGTGGAAGGGAGTTTTGAACAACTACATTTTGGAGTACGCTGTAACCACCTATTCATCTCCTGAAGAAGCCGAGTTCCATTTCCTTCAAGAACCGCATGGCCGTTACATTAGACATTTTGCCTTAGAAATTAAGAAATTATTTGTTGATTTGGGACTTGCGACTATGCCAATGGAGAGCTAAATCTTTCTGTGCATGAGCCGCACAATTGGGAAGGGAGTGGAAATGAGTTGGTAAAAGATTGTGGGTTCGGAATGGTAGCTAGTCGCAGGCATTGCAGAAGTGGAAGTATGATGAAGCTTGGCAAATGTTCATGGGAGTCAGTGGCGCAGGTAGGGACCGAGAGAACTCAGGAAGTGCTGTTAGGATCCGCAGGGAAGCGAAGATACACAAAGAGGACCCCACCACTTTTGAGCCGCGCCCTATGCCCCTAATATCATACAGAGAAACTAGCTGGACGACGGTAACCGAAGAACCAAGTCTGAACCACACAGGCTTCCCAACCATAGTGCGTGCTTATGCTCTTGAATCAAATGTAGTACACGTACGTAATTGGGACACAAACCGTAGAATCGGAGATTGAGCCAGTAAGGGATACTGAAACTCAGCCATTTGACATACAAACTTAACACTTTCCTTCCCCTTTCAAAGGAATTTCATGGCGCAATTAGGGATGCTTGGAGGGCTTGGCCACTCAAAGTGGTCAAAGTACAGGCCCAAGCTTGGTTAATCACCCCTGCTACCGCGCCCTATACCACGAGAGCTACAGTTGGAGGTGTTGGAGGCGGACTAGGTGGAGGCATAGGAAGTAGTGGATTACCCCCTCAAGGGACAGGGGCTGGAGGTTCACAACCACTAGTTCAGGCACCTCAGCCAATAACGATGTATTACGAAATGACGCTTCACTTACTAGAATATCGAGGTGTGGAGAATGCAGTCGAGCATGTCAATAAATGTGAACTTATTTGGAGAGCGTGCGACATCACCTCTTTTGAGCGCAAGGCCACACAGTTTGCAACTACGCTTTTGGAGTGCGCGCATAAATGGTATAAGAAGTTCGACCCTCAACAAGTGGTGGTTGACTTTGATCAACTTAACGCAGCCTTCCTTCAAGAGTTTGACATTCTTGAATTTGAGCAACAAAGCATAGCCGCACTGAAGGACATAAAGCAAGGACTTACTGAAAGCGTGCAAGAGTATGATGCAAGGTTCAATACGTTGCTGCCTAAACTGTCATTTGAGATTAACGCTGCTCAACATGTGCAATGGTTTGTGGGAGGATTGTTACTACCTTTTCGACGAACCTTATCTTAGATGACTTTCACTAACCTGCGCGAAGCCTTGGAAGCTGCCCTCCATGTTGAAGCAGTTCGAAGTGTCGATACTGGGATCAACCCATTTATGGAAGCTTAGATAGCTTCAATGGCGTCACAGCTTGAGAAGTTAATAGCCAATAGTGCACATGATACACGCATCGGTGTTTGGTGCATTGACTGTGAATCTGAAGGGCATACACGAAACAACTGCCCACACAAGAACATCTGCGCGGTACTTAAACAGACGTGTGAAATCTGTCATGAGGAATTGTTACCAATTTGGCCTTGATAGGCCAAATTACTATCCCCACTATTCTAAACTTTCCCATAACGGTCAATTTCCCCATACAACGGGTCAAACTATAGTCTAAAGCATGAGCAAAGGGAAATGTGGACAGTCAAGTATCAAATACAGTCATGATGAGGATCTATAGCAAATGTTTCACAATTGAGTAAGAAGGGTCTTTATCAAGATTTAGTGACAAGTGCTTATGATTATGAGGAGAATACAGGGATGAAGATGAAGTTTAGGGTGACAGTGAGGTTTTTTATATGGTTCATGTTTACAAATGGACTTATCAAGCAATCAGAGGAAGAATGAAGGTCAAATTTGCTTTAGATCCTCCTTTGGGGTCATTAACGAGCTACAGTCCATTCAAGAACAAGACACCTATAGCAGGTTTGAAAAGGCCATATCTCCTATTCAAATATCATAAACAATTATAAAGCTACAGGCCTGTAGGTTCGCTTATGAATGAAGGCGATTGTTTTCTTTCGAACACCTACAAAATATAGGTTTATATTTTTTCAGTTTTTTTCCATCAATTGTTTCTCCCAAGAAGACCTTTTCCTTAGTATTTTTTTCCTCAAAGTGTTGCCTTTTCATGTCTCAAATGGCTAAGTGTCGGAACAATTTCCTCGAACTTTTGTCCGAGGGAAAAGAAATCCGAAGGACAAAGGTTCTTTTGTCGAAGAAAGTTCAAAACAAAGAGATCCGAAGGGCTCCAACTTTTCCGAAGGAAATAAGGAGACAAAAAATCCAAAGTGTCGGACATTTTGTCTGAGAGACAAAGGGGCAGTTCTTGGATAAGAAAGGGACTCTTACAAGAATTCCGAAGGGCACCTGCCCTTCGGGAAGGTCCAATTCAAAAGTCTCGAAGGGTATGTACCCTTTGGATTGGTTCGCATCATGATTCCGAAGATACATTTTTGCAGGAATTCGGAGGACTTTTGAAATAGTCCAAAGGAATTAAGGGTACATTTCGTTTGGAGAGGTCTCTTTCATTTTTGCCGAAGGGCAAGAGGATCTTGACAGGTTTTCTGAAAGGTTCATTGCACAAGTCCGAATGACCATTTGAAGAAATCCGGAGGGTTACTTCCTTTGAAAATGGGACACTTCGCTAAAATTCGAAGGGCATGTGCCCTTCGGAAGGTTCATTGACAAGAATTTTGAAGGGCACCTACCCTTCAAAAAGGCTCATTTTAAAGCTTCTGGAGGACAATTTCAAAAATCTTGAAGGGCACTTGCCCTTCGGGAAGGTACACTTCAAGTTTGGAAGGGACGTTTTCAAGAATCTCAAAGGGCCCCTGCCCTTCGGGAAAGTTTATCTCATGAATTTTAAGGGCTTTTTACAAAACCCCGAAGGGTATTTGCCCTTTGGGAAAGACGATTACAAAAAGTCCGAAACATAACACTTTGCAAAAATTCCGAGGACTTTGAAGGACCATTCGAAGGGACAAAAGTCCGAAGGAATTCCTTCGGACATTTTGTCCATGTAAAATCTTCCACGCACTTTCTTCTTTGGCCTGTGACTTTTCCGAAGGAATTCCTTCCTGAAGGATTCCTTCGGAAGCCTTGGACAAGACAAAAGTTTGCAGAAAAAGAATGCCGAAGGAAATGAAAGGAGGCCTAAAGACGAAAGTCTTAGATAATTCCTGCGGACTTTTTGTTCGCGAGAAATTGATTGTGGATAGACCAAGGGGAAGACAAAAAGTCCGAAAGAAATGGGACATGGCAACAAACCCGAAGGAATAATCCCGAGAAAGTCTAAGGGGAATAGACAGGAACAAGGAAAGCCTTAGTTTCCTTAGATAATTCCCGCAGACTTTTTGTCTGTGGGAAGTTGAAAGCAAGATAATCCGAAAGAATAGACAAAGGCTTAGGGAAAGAACCCGAAGAGAATGAACAAAACCAAAGGAAATACACAGGAATATCACTGAAGGAAAGATAAAGTCCACATAATTTAAAGCCATAAATAGATAAAATCCGAGGGAAATGCATGCACAGAACAAGGGAACTGAGAGCAGATAAGCTTGAGGAAATACATGCAAAGGATGGAATCAATGTGGAATACTTTACAAAGCAAAGGCTATTTTCAGTCGACTAGTCAAATCTTCAGTTGATTGGTTGTTAAAGTCATGCTTCTCCATGGTTTGAATAGTCAACCACATGCATCCAAATGTTCCAGCTCAACTTCCAGCTCAGCTTAGGTTTGATTTCTGATTTTGGTGTTCTTCTCACGTTGCAAGGCTCTCAATGTTCTAGCAGTCCAAGTGGAGTTGACTGGGCAATTTCGTTGCACATCTTCCTTGTTTTCCATGCAAACGAGAACAACTCAACCTCCAACTCAGTTTTCAAACGGATCTACATGGAGTTCTTTATTTGGAAATTTTGGCGTAATCTTCCATGCAAAGGAGAAGTTGACTTTCAACAGGCCCACCGTCCACACCTCTATGCCAGCCTTGGTCATGAATGTTTGAAGATTTTGGAGAATGTATTGTTTATTTTAAGATTAATCTTTCAAACTTGGCCTTACCACTTATTTTCTACACCAATGTTTGAAGAGGCATGCATTTTTGTTAACAAAAGATTTTATTGAATATTCTATATTGTAAAAAAGAGGTTGAGTCTTGAGTTAGTTAACCAAGACTAACGCTCCACATAGGTTTTTTTTAGATTTTTTGAAGAAAGTCTATTTATTGGCTGAATCAAGCCATTGAAAGGAACCCTGAAGTTTGAAGGAAGAAATTGGAAGCTGGACCAGTCATCAATAAAGAAGTTATTGTTTTGAATCTGAGTTTTGACAGAAAATAGTGTGTAATCTGGTTGTGCATCAATGTGTAAGTGAGATTTATCTCTTTTTGCAGGTCCCTTCCTCACCTATCTCTCCCTTTCTCACCCTTTTGCAGGTCATTTGAACTGGTTTTCAACCCTTTATCTGAAATATTTATGCTTGAGGACAGAATTATAGATTTCATTTGATTATGTGTGCATTGATTTTAGTAACTTCAAAGGATTTTGACAATTCAGGTGTATCACCCCCTTTTAATTATATTTCCCTTTCCAGTTTCCTTCTCCCTTTTCACCCCAAAAATCACAGTAGTCAAGTTTATTGAAAAATTCAAAGGGAACCAACCCTCTCTCTGGAGGTTCTCATCAAAGAGTCACCCACGCTCAGAGAAGTTCCAATTGTATCAGCTGGAGTGAGGGTGTGCTTTGCACATCTTCAAACAGGGTGCACTCCAGAGTGATAACAGGAACATGATGTATGCTCTTGCCCTCTTTTGCAGTGAGCTATGCACACTTACGTGTTCAAGTATTGTAAGATATGTGATGCTTACACTCATGACACTAATGACTGCTGACTGATTAGTGATATCCATAAAGCACGAGCGTGCGGCACACACCAAACTTCTATAGCCAACAACCAAGATAATGGTGGCTACTGGGGTCGAGGAAGAGGACGAGGACGGGGTGGTTGCTTCCCACCCAGGACATGTTACAAATGTGGATCCCCAGACCACTATCAGAGAGATTGCCTAGAATCCTACATGTGCTTTCTGTAAAAAGGACCATTGGTTGGAGGAGTGACCTGACTTGTACGCAACTATCACTAAGGAACATAATGAAAAGGGTGTCGACATGATACGAGTTGAGAAACCATATTGGCGCGTGCGTTCAGGCACCCCAACTTTTCAACAGGGGAATATTACCACACGCAACAGATAGTCTCAATCCACCTCCAATCCTACTGAGAAAGTGCAACATGAAGAACCACGAACAAAAAAATATCTAGATGCCCAACAGCAGAAAGATGTCCTCTAGGACACAATAACATTGGTGCGAGAACTCCAAGGTGAGATCCAATTCCTAAAAGATAGAGAAGCAGTGCAGCATGTTGATATGTAGAAAGTAGATGAACCATAGAATGTGGCACGTGATGACTTCCAGGAACTGTGCAAGCACATGCTGGATGAGGACATTGTCCCATCTCTGAGCGTTTGGCTTAAGAATCAGGCGAAAGTACCAATTGAGATTCAACCTCAAGTCGCCATGCAGACTGAGGATCATCACCTGAATCATGCTCGACGATGGGATACTCCTATTCCCTCTACTCCAAAAGATAGAGAGATACTAGTCAATGCTGCCATGGATGGGTAATTCGAGACATCCTAGTTGACACTAGCACATAAGTAAATGTCCTTACCAAAGATCCCTGGGGAAAAATGGCCAGTCCAGAGCTATAGCCTTCACCTCATGTCTTGTTTATGGCAAATAAGACTTGCACGCTACCCATCGGGGTCCTCAAGAACGCAATAGTTGACATACTTGGAGCACCCTTCAAGGTGGATTTTGAGGTCCTAGAACTAGCTGAAGTTGATGATTACCTCACTCTATTGGGAAGACCTTGGTGCTATGAGAACAATGCAGACTTAAGTTTCAAGAAACGTTACATCAGTTTTGAAAACACTGATCAACGCTTTGTTATTCCATTAGATCACGCACAAGGACCCATTTACATAGAGCCTATCAATGTCAATGAAGATATAAACCACATATATAACGTTACTGCAAGGAAAGATGAGCTAAGAGATCCCACGCCAGATGGCGTTCTTCGATGGTTAGACACTTAGTCTCTTTCTGACACTATGAGCAATGCTTGTAATTGTTGGGCACATGGTGACTATGACCTTACTGGACGAGTGTGTAGTACCATCAATAGTCAGGGGAATGTCCCGTGCCCATACAATAAACGTCACAAGTTTGTTCGCCTTACCGGACTAGCAATGAGAGGACCACTGGTAGGCCCACCATTGGAAAGACTGGATGAAGCTCTACGATTCCATGGACAAATGGAGGTACGTGACTTCATACAATGCCTTGAAGCATTCTATAACACCGAAAGTGATTCTATGAGAACATTAGTGCATCTCTTTGATGGAACTACCGCAAGGTGGTGGCGCACCCATCATAAGCGACTCCTTTATTGGGATCAAGTATGCTCTGCTTTGCATCATCGGCTCGACCACAACAAGGTCAGGGGATCAATCAGTTACAGTGGCATACAAGCACCGAAATCTCACATTGAAGCCTGTGAAACAATGTGGAGGGATGAAGTGACATACTTACTAGAGTACTTATCGGTCCATGCATTTTATGGGACATTGTGCACTTGGGCACGGGCACGGTATGTTTATGAAGAGCGACACATGGGTACCATGTTCTGGCATCTCTTGAAGGGGAGAATGAAGTTGACACTATCCTATTCTTCCCCAAAGATGGATTTGTGCCTCACTCTCCAAGCCATGCGTGAAGCGGTTATAGGTGACCCAAGTCCCCTGGAAGACCATTTGAGGAGTATTCATCATGACTCTAAGGAGGCCCTGCACCTCTTCAATGAATCGTCAACATAAGTTTCCACACCAACACTAGTCCTTGATCATGACCGGTGCAAATAAATACGTTTAGGCAAACATAGGCTAGTGTTTCACGTGGAAGAAGGTGAAGGATCCAAATCACATGACCCTTTGTCGACCCATTTGGATGTCCCTACGAGCTATGGCACAAGAGATGTTCGTGATATCGACACCAATCTAGACAACCCTTACAATGGACCCATTCAAATTGTTCAACACAACATTGGCACAGAGCAAGAACCAAAGATGGCTACGGTAGGAAATTACTGGACTAAAATGGAGATTTCAAAAATATTTGAGTTAAAGGAATATTAGGGTGTCTTCCCCATAAATTACAGTGAAATGAAGGGAGTCCACCCATCTTTAGGAGAGATGCGTATCAAGTTGATTGATGATGCGCGACCACTTAGAAAACGGCCATATAGAATGAATCCCAATCTACGAGCACGAGTCAAAGAGGAAATTAACAACATGCTACGTGCTAGAGTAATCACTCCCATTGATGAATCTGAATGGGTTAGTCTCATGGTGATTAGTATCAAGAAGGATGGCCGCATCCGTATTTCTGTGGACTATTGAGTGCTTACTGCATCCAGTGTCATTGATCCCTTACCTACACCATTCATAGAGGAGATCCTTGAAGGTGTTGCTGGATGTGAGCTATATACCTTCACAAATGGCTTCTCCGGATACCATCAGGTCCAAATAGTTGAAGAGGACCAACCCAAGACAACATTTGCCACCGAATGGGGATCTTTTGCGTACACTGTCATGCCCTTCGGGTTGAAGAACGCTCCAACGGTGTTTTCATGAATAGCAGTTGAAGCTTTTAAGGACTTCATCCACAAGTTCCTTCAAGTCTATTTGGATGATTGGACAGTTTATGGTCTGGTCAAGTACAGTTTATGGTCTAGTCAAGGACCATTGTTCTAACCTGAGGCTTTTGCTTGAGCGTTGTCGGGTCTTACAAATATCATTAAATTTAACGAAGTGCCTATTTGCTACACTGTTTGGTGTGCTATTAGGACATTATATGTAAATAAGGACTTTTGGTTGACCCGATGAAGGTGTTTGTTATTCTTCGCCTCCCAGCGTCCATGACCCAGTGCGAGGTCTGCGCCTTTCTGGGCCATACTGGGTACTATAGAAAGTTCATTTGCAGATATGCAAAGATTGTCGCGCCCCTAAAAGAACTTCTAAAGCATAATGAACATTTCATATGGACGACTTCTTACAAAGAAGCTTTTGAAACACTGAAGGACAAATTGGTCACTGCTCCTATCCTTCAGTTTCTAGATTGGACAAAACCATTCCACGTCCATGTTGATGTGTTTGGAATGGCCGTTGGTGCAATCCTTGCACAACTAGGTGAATGTCACCTAGACCATCCATTCTACTTTGCCAGCAGAAAGCTCACTCTAACTGAAAAGAACTATACCACTACGAAGCACGAAGCATTGTCGATGGTCTATGCTTTGCAGAAGTTCCGACAGTGCTTATTAGCCACTCCCTTTGTTTTCTATACAGATCTTGAGGCTTTGAAGTACCTTGTCAATAAACTTGTACTACATGGACGGATCTGTCGCTGGATAATGTTGTTCCAAGAGTTCCAATTTTTTGTCATGGTGAAACCTGGGAAAGTCAATTGTGGACTTGACCACTTATCCCGAATTGAGTCTGGAGAACCCCCATGCGCCATTGAAGATGAGATTCTTGATGTTCAATTATTCCGTGTCACCCATGTACTTGAGGAGTTCGAGGATATTGCTGCATTTTTGACCTTTGGTTCAGGGCTGGATTGTCTCACTCCCCAGGCCAAGAAGCAACTCGCGGTCTGCACCGCACCGTTTCAACTCATAGGAGATCTTTACAAACTTGGTTGTAACAAGATTCTTCGGCGCTGTGTTATGCAACATGAGCGCCCCGAAGTACTTAGAGAAGTTCATGAAGGAATTGCTGGAGGACACTATGCTAGAGAGGCTACCGCGCGAAAGGTTCTATTGGTCGGATTATAGTGGCCTATTCTCTTTAAAGATGCTAAAGTGTATGTTAGGCAGTGTGATATATGTCAGTGCATGGGAAAACCTAACCGTAGAGATGCCATGCCTTTACAACCAATACCTTCTCAGGAACCATTCGAGAAATGGGCCATTGATTTTGTTGCCCCCATCACTCCGACTAGATGAAGAACAGGATCTTAGTACATCATTTCAACAACTGACCACCTTACGCATTGGGCTGAAGCTACGGCAACAAAAGATTGTATTGCTGCCATTGTTGCACGCTTCATCTGGGAGAATATGATCACTAAGTTTGGATGCTCACTAAGTTTCACTAGTGATTGCGGTACCCATTTTCTAAATGACACAAGTCGTATGTTGCTGAATGAGTTCATGATCGCACACCACAAAACAACGCTGTACCATCCTCAAGTCAATGGCATTGCCGAGGCCTTCAACAAAATCCTAGGCACCACTTTGGCGAAGATTTGCAATATTGGCCGAATTGATTGGGATGATAGGGTGTCTGCGGTGCTATGGGCTTACTGAACAACCTACAAGCGCCTAAACAAAAGCACACCCTTCAATTTGGTGTATGGCAAGGAGGCAATGCTACTGGTTGAGTTTTTGGTACCATCTCTATGTATAGTGCACATAGGACAATTGGATGAAGAGGCATCCTTGAAAGCACGTTTAGATGCTTTGTTACAACTTGATGAAGCTTGGTTCCTCGCTTATTGGAGTCAGGATGTAGAAAAACACAAACAAAAGGCATGGCTTGACCGACACTTAAAGCACAAAACTTTTACTCCAGGCATGAAAGTCCTACTATACAACTGCAAGTTTGCACGCCATCTTGGAAAACTTCGGATTCACTGGGATGGTCCTTTCATCGTTTATAACATTCAACCTATCGGAGCTTGTCGATTACAAAGGTTGGACAGCCAGTTCCTTCTTGGGCATTGTAATGGAAGTCGGCTCTGGCCATATTTCACTTTTGAGTAGTTGAAGTATTGTAATCAATAAGGCTTTTGCCATTAGTTTAGGATTTCCTTGTTTTCAATAAAAGCGCTACCTTGTTGAGCGCAAACGTTTCTTAATTTAATTTTTGTTAATGTTTTGTTTATTTCGTGGAGGACCACGACTCATTTTAGTGTGGGGTAGAAAGAAATCAAAAATCTTAACTTGACTCAGGCGCACAGATTGCATAGACGCGCAAAGTATTTGGACATGCAAAGTTTTCAGGGTGCGCAAGTTATATAAGGCACACAAACTACGAAGCCTAAGGGTAGGGTGTTCTCGTCATTAGTTTAAATTTTGAAAGACAACTGTCTTCCACAACAAGGAAAGTGTGGTACACAACTGTCATCCACTTCGAAGGAAGGCACGAGATAGGCTATGTCATTAATGCGAAAAGAATAGTTATGGTAAGAAGGGTGCCAAAGGCGTGACGTGACGATACTATTAAATACATTAATTGCCAAAAGTGATGATCGAAGCGTGGCGACCGTTAAGGATCTACATTAATGATATGAAGTGATGGGCGAAGGAAAGGTATTAATGACGGTGAAACCCCCCTTGAGCCTATAAATAGGCAAGTTCAACTCTTTTTACGTTTTTCCTTGCGAGTATTTAAGATTAACAGAGCTGTGAACAAGCAAATAGTAGAGCCGAGAAAAGTGAATCCAGAGTCGAGCAAAGTGAATTCGTTTCCACAGTAACCTATAGAGGGCTTTGCAAAATTGTGGATAGGTATTGCAAGTTTGGTTACATGAAAGAAACATAAGGGTAGTGTTGAATGTTACAGGGAGTAGGTTGCAGAAGTCTGCCATTAGAGGACATTCAAGCACGAAAAGCCGAAACAGGCAGCCGCAACTACGTATTCGTTTGGGAACATTGGACGGCTATGCATCAACCTTCAGGCACCTTGGAGGGTGATGCGGCCTAAGAAAAAGGCCCAAAGGACTGAACCACTACTGACGATACCAGAGGAAGAGGAGGTGAGCGGAGACACAATTCTTATTAGGGAAGAGACTCTAGAAGAACAAGTTCCGCGTGCAGAGGAAGAAACAAGCATGACTCGAAAAACAAAGAAGGCTCAATCATCCTCGACAAAGAAGGCTCCATTGTCCCCTTCCCCACCTCTATTAATTGAGGAAATGCAGTATCCAGAATCGGTGTTGTGTGTAGACAATTGGGTCTCCAAGGTTTCCACTTGCAGAATTTTCGATTATAATCATCGACAACATGGAAACAAGGTTGAACTCCAGAATGACTACCGAGTCGTGCACCAGAACACCAAGAACCAGGTGGTGTTCGATCTTAAGATCTTCAATTTACCACACTTTGGAAAACCCACAGAGGCAATTTAGTTCCTTCTCTCATGCGTCCATGAGGACTACATCTACTTCATTGGGCGTAGTATGAAGATCACGCCCGAAAGGATCAACAAGGTCACAAGACTGTAGTGCTTAGGGTTGAGTGTGATTGACGACTTGGCAGACACCGAGGAGATCCAAAGGACCGCCATGACGCTCATGTACTAGAAGCAGGGCCAAGCCATGCACATCAAGAACCTACAGGTTTCGGCCCTTCAGGTTGTGGCGCAGATCATTATGACCAAGATCGGTGGGACCGATTGATGGAAAGAGGTCGACATGGCGCACCTCCATATTGCCCACCAAGTCACTCAAAGACTAAAATACAACTGGGCTATGTATTTTAGTCAGAAGATGATCGAGGATGTGGAGAAGACCCATCGGATGCCTAAGTACAGCGTCCCATAGGGGGTATTCCTTCTTTTAATGGTTTTTGATGAAATTAGCGTGCCGGATTATAGTGTCGGGAGCATTGAAGTGGGTATACCCTCCCACGCACAAGTCCCTTGTTGAATGCTACAAGGCATTCACATGCCCTCAACACATCACCCCCTCATACAAAATCAAGATGAGGTACTGGTTCGACGGGATGAAGGTGACATTTGGGAACGAGTGGCGCATCTTGAAGGACTTGCACCCTTTGGATGCTGAGCAAGCCCAGTTTATTGTGAAGCAACACTTCTCCCTTGCGCACATCAAGATGAACCTTTTCGGAGAGCTCTTTGCATGGTTGAAGTTACCATATGCCTTCTTGGTGTGGTACTTCGTAGACTCCGTGAACCAGATATACAATGCACACCCATTATCTTGGAAGTTGAAAAGATTGAAGTTGAAAAGATTGATATGGATATTCATACTCTCCGAAAGATGTTCGTCTATCCAGGCAAGAAGGCCTACCGGGAGAAGAGGGAGACATACTTGATGGATATCAAGGTAATGCAAATAATGGTGGGCGAACAAGTTCATCGCTTATTCTACATATTGTGGCCCATAAAGGATCCCCAGGCCTGAGACCTTAAGGAGAAGCTCTCGAAGGAAACCCATTGAAGAAGAAGCGGCTAGAGCTTGGTGCCAACACAAGTGGACAACAAGCTCCACAAAAGTGGCAGAAGACTGTTCAGACCCCTCAATCGGGCCCCGCACCTCTGTGCCCATCTCCACCTCGCTTTTCTCCATATCCACCTCACCTTTCTCCATCTCCACTGTGCCCTTCTCATTTGCACCCTTCTTTTGCCCAACCTTCTCCTCCCAAATCTCCACTACCAATAGTTCCTCCACCTCCACCTTCTCCTCCACCTCCGCCTTCTCCCCTTAAGGTTACTCCACAACCATCTCCAAAAGCATCTACTTCAGGAGCTGCCCAGTAGCAGACCGGCGGGCAAGCGCCCTAGCAGGACATTCCTGAAGTACAGATTCATAGCTCGGATATTGACTCCGAGAAGACTCCTTCACCGGCATGGGAGAAGAAAGTCGCCTTTAACGACTTCTTGTTTGATGTTGAACCACTCTATGGCAAAGAGGACGGTGAGGAAGAAGAGAGCAAAAGCGCTGTTGGTAGCATTCCCATGGCTACTGACGAAGAGGCCATCTTAGAGCGTGACCCTATTAAGGGGAAGGAACTGGTCGGGTCCGCAGAAGCGCCTGACAACGATGCATCTGCCAATCCGCGTGAGCATTATTAGTTTGGCGTCTCTGATAGGATGCTCTATCTATGGCCGAAATTCGTTCCAAAGGATGCAACCTTGGAGACCAGGAAGCAGGTGTCTTTTCTTCTAGACATGTATAATGAGGAGCGGGAATTTGAGCTCCCTCAAGACAACCTCTCCTTGGGACCTGATGCTCCTGGGTTGCCCAAGCCACTATGGGTCGATCCTCAATAGATCTCCCCTCTTCTAACAAGCGTCTCATTTTTGAAGCTGGCCATGGAGGTCAAGTGCCAAAACATTTTGTCAGAAAGGAAAAATGACCAAATTGTGGGTATGCACAATAAAGATGTTGCAGATAAACAAGCGCTCGTCGAGGAAGTGGCCACTTTGAAGCTGCATATCCAAGAGGCCCAAGAGGCAAAAGTGAAAGCTTTGAACCTCTATAAAACAATTTTGCAATAGGAATCAGTGCTGGCAGACGATGTATCTCTTGATGGGGATGCTAGAGAAAAATTAGAAACCCTAGTGAACCTCTTGCTGAAGTGATGCAAGGAGTAGCTTGTGCCAAAAGACGAGGGATTGGAGCTAGTAGAGCAATTCACCAGGGCAATAGAAGTATGCAAGTGCGTCCTAGAAAAGGTTGGGGAAGTTATCCCCATTTTGGATGGAATTTTTGCATGGTTGGCGCGCCCAAATAAAATCTTGGATACTCGGCTGCAAGTTGAAGAAGCCCAGAGGCAGTAGATGGCTGATGCTGCACTCTTAATAAAGGATCATGCTGAGCATGCCAAGGCATTTAGGGATGTGCAAACGATGGAGGACACAATCAACACACATTGTCAACAATTGAACATCAGTTTTGCAGCCCTTCGAGGACAGGTTGACAAAGAGGTCTATACACTTGAAGACGTCTAGAAGGATGCTACCGCGTCCCTAGACGAATTGGTAAAGAAGGCCAACGAGAGCTCCAGCTAACCCGAGGAGATGAAGAAATCGAAAGGGGTCATAGAAGAAATAACTACCAAGGTGCTCGAGGCATTGTCGCATTGGGACAATGTTAAGAAGGAAATCGAGCAGACAGGGCCCGAATTTTTGACAGACGTTGCTAGCATGACTTAGTTCAGGTCGGACTAAGTGCTTAGTGTGGGGTAATGTTGGCCCCAAATTTTGGCTAAGTATTGTCCATTTTGGCACGGAAGGACCATGGCAAGGAACTTGTTAGGCGCATAAGCACCGTGGCACGGAACCTATAGGGCGCAAGAGGACAACGACGTGGACGGACTAGCGTGAGAGGACCTAGTCAAAGAAGAATTAGTCATGAGGAACCCGAGGACTTAGGACTCGGAACTGAAGTGGAAGACTAGGGGAGCGTGTGGAAAGTGGGAGCAGTTAAGGGAACGATTCATATGGGATACTTGGACCTTATTCATAGGAAGTTTTGCACTAGCCCGCAAAGAGAGGAACACACGGCAGCAAGGATCTAGCATAGAGCATGGATATAGGGGGTGCAAAGGCCCGGATCCTTAGGAGGAGAGTTTGTTGAACACCATGACTCCCAATCTATTGGGAGTTCATTGGATAATTAATCGAGTCATTAATGATTGTAAACACTTGGTCAGGAATAAACAAGTATAAATACCTCTGTTGTAAAGGACTGTGGGATGATGATGGATGAATGTATTGTTAATGTGATGCTTAAGCTTAATATAGGAAGTTGCGGGTTTTATCAAACTTCTTGTGTTTATGATGAATGATGTCGTGTGAGTTAGAATGAATTCTGGTGCATCTTTTCTTTTATAAAAAATAACTTTGAAACTGCAATGTTGCTAATTTGTGTAATCATGGTAGTAGAACTTAGAATTCCAAGGATCGTAATAGTCTATCTTTGCATTTATGGAATATATAACTGAATACATGTTTGACATAAAGAATATAACTAAGTATTATTGTGCAACAAAAACCTACGGGAACCGGTCTTAAGCTGCGCGCTTCGGGTGAGCGTGCAAGACCTTAGTCTTGCGTGAAAGGGCCAATGCGCTAGCTCGTTGGGCTAGACTTCAGCACCGAGACTGTATTTACAATAGAAAAACCCAACAAAGGACCTCAAAGTTCCCTCAAAAAGCAAAAGATATGGTTCGCCTATTTCTATGCAACAATCAATTTCGAAAAAATTGGGAATCGTCCACTTCCAAGTGGGCACCTTCATGGAGCGGCCGGTCTTGCCATGATGCCTCAACAAATGTCTCCTACTCCCCCTTATGCTGCCCCTTCCAAACATGCTTCCAAAATAGCCCATGAGTGCATAAAATTTGTGGAACTCCTTCATCCTTGGGATTGTCTCTATCTTTCCCTTGCATGCCTTTGAGATGGATAGTAGTTGTGGTCCCCAAGCCACCTTTCATTTTTGAAATCTGAATTCCCTTTTTCATAGCATACTTCTTCACAATGAATTGCATATACAAACTTAACCCTTGCTGCCCTAACACAGAATTTGCAAAACATAGGGCACTTACCAAGCTTGTAATATGTTGAAACTAAATGTGATGGAAGGGCTGTTCCTTTTTTGAAGTTTCAAACTTGGTGACATAAGCGATGAGCTGAGTTTCCCAACTATTTCAGAATTTCCAGCATGATGTAGGGGCTGTAATGCACCAAACTTTTCAGAATTTTTGATGCACGAAACAATCTGATTTTGCAAAAAAACTCAGAATTTTCTGTGTTTGTCATGGGCCTATTTCTCAAAAATTTCGGATTTCCTTATACCATCCACAAGTTGAATTTTTGCCCATTTGAAGACTTGTATTAATTTTTCATTTTCAGAATTTGCAATGTTTCTAAAATGTGAGATTGGATGGTTTTCAACATACCTTAGTGGCTGCCCATACTCAGAATTTGTCACTCCTTTAGCCCCTTTTGATAGACAACAATTTCTAGAATTTGAATTACTTATCGAACACGGTGTGGGATGGTTTCCCACATGTTGTGGTGGCTGTTCCAACTCGGAATTGACAGCCTCTTCCCAAGGTCTGAAAGTTTCCCCCGGATCCCATAAAATCTGAACTTCGAATAATCCCAACATCCATCGCAAAAAGTGGATTGTCAAAATATTGGAAGTTATTTCTATCCCTTTGTTCAAACTCTACCTTTGCAACTTCAAAATTTTCTGAAAGATATCCCAACTTAAGGTCCCCTTGAATCCCAACGAGTTCAATTACTTGTTCAATTTCCTTTTGCCCTTGTTTCATTCTCTTGCTCTTTAAACTTCTTTGCAACATCAATCTGATTTTCTGCCTTAAGAAATGCCCATTGACTATTTTCTAAGGAGCCCTTGGTTGGCTCAACCTCCAGGGTGAGCTCATTAACCTTAAGCTTCATTGCCTTAGATGCATTTAAAGTCTCATCTGCAATTTTGATAGCCACATCCTTGTCTTTAACCACATGAAGATATTTTGTTTTTGTTGTTTCTATTGCATCCTTTATTGTGTGTAAATCCGTAACGGTGATAATTCTCTTCATGTGTTCCTTCTTCACATTTTGCATTAATCATTCAAGGAACCCGTTTGTGTTGTCCAACCTTGTTAGGACTTCTCTCTCATCTGTTACTAACAATTCTTTTTTCCAATCTCCTTCATGCAATCTAGAGGTATGCAATGAAAATGAATTATTGTTAGAATCGAAGCAAAAATCAACATACCTTTCTATAGAGTTATATTGAAATACTTCTGACTTGTAGAGTTTGTGTCCTTTCTCAACTTTGGTTTCTTCAACAACTTCAAAAATTTATTTTTGAGACTCTGAAGTTACAGCGCTACGCTGCATTAATTTTTTTGATTTTTGTAACTTATAAATTACAGTAATTCACTGCCCTTTATTCAGTTGGAAAGTCTCTCTTTGCTGCCCTGATTTTATTTTATTTTTGTGATGCAAAGATTACAACACTAGGCTGTCCCAAAGTTTCTTCTTCATCCTCTATTGTCAAGTAAAGCCGCAACCCTTCTTCACATTCTTTTACAATATTTTGGATCAGTGCATGTGCAGTTGTAGAGAATATCTGTCCTTGCCTCCCATTACCCAATATAATAGATAATAACTGCTGGGAAATCTCATCACTTTCATTTAGAGTCAAAGCCATAATTGTTTTCATATTTGTTACAACATTTTCTGCATGATTCTCATTGATAGCTGCAAGGAAAAGTTGAAACATTTCAGAAATAAGATCACATTCCAACTCCAACATCAAAACACATGACCCAATTTTTGCCATGGTTTTCAAAATTTTAACCCTCCTAGCAAAAGAAGGTCCTTTGCTGTCCTCTAGACTTTGGAAACTCTCCACAATCAGTGGAAATATCTCCTTCATGATTTTGTTGCTGTAAGGTAACTTGGGAGTTGTCATTCTTGTAATTTCACTAATGCAACTGGTAACCAAAAGCCTTATCTTTTTGTCTGGATGTCTCGAGAGTAAAGGCTTGACCAAGCAAATCTTTGAGAGTTGTACCACCCATTCCATTGTCACATATTGTGACTAATTCACTTTGAATAACCCATCTTTTACTTCTCCCAAGATGCTGATTAGGTCACCTACCAGTTGACCTAGATGCTCTAGCTTCCTCCCTACTTTCTAGAGCTTCTCTTTCTCCACCTTTTCCATCATGCTGCATTAAAATTTAATCTCACAAGCTAGCAAGATCTAAGCTCTGATACCACTGTAATGTCCCCAAACTGGGACAAAACTGCAAAATTGAAATTCTTATCAAACCCTAGACAAATAAGTGAAATTCTGATTTTAATTTCCAACAAACCTTAAGCACCATAATGCCACAACTAGGCTGCAATAAATCAATTGAAACCCTAACAGTAACTTCACCAATTTTCAATGAATATATTAGGGCAAAGAAGTGTGATTTTTCTTTCAAACCCTAGATGCCACAAGCTGGGAAAAAATCAGAATTAAATGCTTGCCTTTACCCTTCAAAAAAAATACAATTTTATGATCCAATAATTACCCTGAAAGGCACTGAGTTAATAGTTGGAATTAATACCAAATTTCCAACAATAAATGGCGCAATAAATACTGAAAAACCCCCCAATAAAATATAATAAAATTATCCACAGTCTAGTGAATAAATGCAGAATTTTGCAAGCATCAATGGTTGGAAATACCTTACAAAAATCACCAAAAATTTCTAACAATCGTTTGACCCAAAAAATGGTCAAATTAGGCCCTAAAACCTACTTGCCCAATCCTAGGGAGAGGTTGTTGACCCTCTTAGCAACTCGCTGCCCTACTAAAGGATGACGATGTTTGGAAGCCCTTTTTTGCCTCTGTGGATGCCTCAAACCTGCTCGCCAAACTTGCTGCAATGAAGATTGGTGTTTAAAACATCCTTGGCAATCAATGACGCTCAATACAACTTCCTTACAAAGCTGCCCTAGCTGGTCTTAAGTTTTTCGTCCTTAATTCCAGTCCATGGTTTCGTCCTCAAGGAGGAAGTTGAGCATTTTCGTGCTTAGACTTAATGAATTCAAATATCAAAATCATAGATACCTTTTCTTCCAAATGGTCCTCCACTTTCTTTTATATAATTCCTCCAAGGGGTGCGTTCGATTTTGGAGGGAAGATCTTTTTCAAATATAAAAAAGAGCAATCCTTATAATCCTCACTTAAGCTCTTGGGCACCCATGACCCTCAAGAGACCCCAACTTAAGTGAAAATTAAAACAATAAAGTACTTTTTGCAAATTTCCCTTAGAAACCCCAAACGTTTCCCTTTTCTTTCTTCTTCCCTTAGCCCTTGGGAAACCAAACAAGGCTAAGGGTCTTCGTTTGTTCTATGTCCAAAAGGGAGACATGACATGATGTTATACACTCTAGATTGGCATAGGTTAAATGGATTTACAAATATGAAGACATGTGATTATGGATTAGGTCAAGCATATGCAAACTGCCCCAAAACTGGGCATGCTAGTCTAACTCACATGCTGTTAGTGAGGCTCTAGTGAACCGAAATCCTCTTCAGTTAGTCTAACTTATTTGTAGTCAGTGAGGCTTCAGTGATTTGGGCCAAGTATGCATGTGAGATAATTACAATGTTGATATGTACAAGAAAGGAGATCACTATTAGAGTGATTCTTACTATTTCCTCCGGGCTTTAGAGGAAATTGTCCCCAATTTCTATGGACAAATCAAAACCACCTTGTAGCTTTAGAGATGAACCAAAAGAAAATAGAATCTGGTGGAATATGAAGTGCATGCAAACCACAAATAGTTATGGGGTCCTAAGATAGAATGTCAAATGAAAAAACTTAAACACTTGAGAATGAAATATCCTAAAAATTGAAATACATTGTCGATGCCAAAAGGATCCTAATATGAAGATTCAAGCTCCAAAAATTTAAAAGTTTAATTGTAAGCCACAAACAATGAAAATATTACATTGAATGATCCATATAAATAGCTCAAGACTTGCTACAAAATAGGGAGGTAAATTAGCTAGATAACAAACATACTAACCATAAGCTTATTTAAGCTTCATGGTAAATTTACATGAGCAGACTAATCCTAACAAACTAGAATCAAGCCAATAAAGTATTATATGTAAATGGTTTTTAACAAATTATTCTAATACTCTCCCTTAATGGCTAAACTGGGAACAATTCCAAGTTTATCTCTAAACTTTAGCAATTTATCTTCACTCGGAGGTTTAGTTATTATATTAGCAGGTTGCTCTGTGGCAGGACAATAATAAAGACATATGTCTTCATTTATATACCCATTGCTGAATGTAGTGGTGATGAACTTCAATGTGTTTTGTTCTAGCATGAAAAAATGGGTTCTTCACCAACTTCAGAGCACTTTGGTTGTTGTAGAAGATAGGTATGGGTGCAGGTGAATCAAGTTGAAGATCCTCTAGTATTGTTTGAATCCATATTAATTCACGACCTGCATTAACAATTGCTTTGTACTCGGCTTTAGTAGAGAACAAAACAACTGTATTCTAAAGCTTACTCTGCCACGAAAATACTCTTGAACCAAGAGTAAAAACATAACGTATTGTAGACCACATTGAATCAACTGTTAGCTCAAAATTAACAAATTTCTGATATAAAATGTCCAAGTCAAGAGTTCCTTTGACATATCTAAGAACTCGTTTTGCAACTTGCCAATGTTCTTCATGTGGTTTAGACATGAAGTGAGAAAGACAATTCATTGAAAAACACAAATATGGTCTAGTAGTAGGAAGATAAATCTATCCACATACTAATAGCAGAGACACTTTTTCATTGACCAGTGGTGAATCAATGTTAGTTGACAATTTTGTCCCAAATTCCATAGGTGTCGCTGTTGGATTACAATCATGCATTCTAATTTTGTCTAACAAAGATTTGACATATTTTGTTTGAGATACAAAAATAGTATAACCATTTTTCCAAAATTCTACATCTAGACAATATTAAAGCATGCCTAGATCTTTCATTTCAAACACAATAAATGTCGGATTTCACTCATTGAATCAAAATAGCATTGCTTCTGGTGATGGCAAGATCATCAACATAGACAACAAGAACTACTATGAGACTACCAACCATTTTAATAGAGTAAATTCTGAATCACTTTTTGTAAAACCAAACTTTAAGATTTCTATCAATTTTAAAATACTAGGCTTGAGGAGCCTGCTCAAGTCCAGACAAGGACTTCACTAATTTGCAAATCATATGCTCTTTCCAAGAATCTGTAATCCTTGTCGCTGAACCATGTACATTCTTCCTCTAAGTCTCCATTTAGGAAAGCACTTTTCACATCCATCGAATATACTTGCCAATCACACTGAATAACAATAGCAATAACTATTCAAAATGTTGCCATTTTCACTGTAGGAGCAAAAGTTTTTTCATAATCTACTCCTTTCTGTGCATATCCCTTAGCAACAAGATAATCTTTGTACTCATCTAAAGAACCATTTGACTTACATTTTACTTTGTAAATCCACTTACATCCAATGGATTTCTTACCTTAAGGTAGATCAAACAAAACCCAAGTTCCATTTTTCATTAAAGCATCATACTCCACATTCATGGTAGATTCCCATTCATGCTTTCCTTTAGCCTTGCATAAGTATCTGACTCAAATATTTGTGAAACAACTAAATTTAGAGCAAACTTTACCTGCTCATGACTTTTCACTTTTTTTTCCTAGATCGGGTGGATCTTCCTTTCATTGTGAGTGGAAGCTCATCCTCCTTGACATCTTATAGTGTGGCATGATACTATTTTGGTCTTTTGTGCTTGACTTCTTTGGTGTATGCCTTTTTGAGTCATGTTCCATTTTAGTACTTGAACTTGATTTAGAATCATTAGTAGTTATCCATAGATTACTAATATCAATGGATTTAGCATTACTTGAGAAATATGGAATTTTCTCATCTATTGTGACATCTCTATTTACAACAACTTTATTTGTAGATAGATCTAGTAATCTATATACTTTGGATTGCTCATTGTAGCCAACAAACATGTACCTATTAATTTTCTCATCTAAACCACTCTATTTTTCTTTAGGAATTAATGCAAAAGAAGTACAATAAAAAATACGGAAATCACTTACATCAAGTATTGTACCTGACCATGCTTCTTTAGGAGTGATGTTCTACACAACTTTATATGGACTTCTATTAAGGGTGTATGCAACAATATTACCAACTTTACCCAATACCGAAAAGGTACATTCTGGGTTTGCACCATACAACGTGCCATCTCCGTAATAGTCCTACTTCTCCTTTCCACTACTTCATTTTACTGTGGAGTGTAAGGAGTTGTATATTGTTTGTATATACTTTCCTGTGTGCAGTATGCTTTGAAATGTTTTGAGACGAACTCACCTTCATTGTTAGATCTGAGGGCTTTAACTTGTCTGTCTTATTGTTTTTCAACCAATGCTTTGCATGCAACAAAGTTAGAAAAGCATTTTGATTTGTTATTAAGGAAATACGCCCACATTTTCTTAGAAAAATTATCAACAATCAACAAGAAATAAAATGCTCTAGATACTATACAAGTTTTGATTGGACCTTGTAAATCTGCATGCACCAAGTCCAATACATCCTCTGCCCTCCATGCTTTACTAGTAGGAATAGGATGTCTAATCTTTTACCCAACTGACATCGCGAGCGAACATTCTGATTTTCTTGAATGGATGGAAGTTCACTCACCATTTTAGTCTTGCTTAACAAATTCAAATACTGGAACTAAGGTCATATCTTTCATGCCAAAGAATACTAGTATGTTCAATTGATGCTAATGCATGTTCTTTGTAATGTCCCCTTTTTTGGTATAAATTTGCATTAGTCCTCAGCCTTGAATTGTTCTTAAAAAGGCTAAAGAAAAAAAAAGAGAAAAATGGAACATTTGAGGACTTCAAAAACATTTAATAGAAAAATATTTTATGATCTAAGATCTGATATTTTCACAGTCCATAAAATAGTAATAAACTTCTGGTTTACCTGATGAAGGATCACAAAAGTGGATCTGAGACGTGTCGAGATTCAAAACTTGACATAGTTTTTTCAGAAGATTATTACTATTTTATGATCTACTTTCCATTAAAGTTGAGGCCTTTTTAAGGGTCATGGGCATTTAAGGCCTAAAGTGAAATTATAAGGAGGTTCTTTTAATATTTTAAAAAGGAGAGTTTCCCTCCTAAAGAAAGTAAGTTGTTCATTCAAAGGTTATGCATTTTTGTTATTGAATTTGTTAATCAAGTATGTCAAACTTGTTCACCACAACTTGAGGACGAAAATTTTCAAGTGTGACAAGAGTTTGGAGACGAAAACCTCCATTCCTACATTCAGGGCTGCTTTATTTAAGCGCTGTAATTGTGCTTCAGATTTGCATGGTTGTATGCAATTGGATCTATAAGGGGGTTTTTGGACACCACCTTCATCAATGATTGCTTCAAACCCTATAGAGAGCTGGAAATTCGTATTTTGCAAGTCAAATAGGTGGGAAAACATGATTTGAAGAGTTTGGTTGATCTAGGAAGCCAACCTTTGGGTGGCGACTTGCTTTGGGAGAGTGGCGACCCCTCTCAAGTGGGCTAATTGGCTTTGGAACCCTCTTTTAGGGTCAAAAGGTAATTTTAATATTCTATTCCAGCGTTGGCGAGTTATTTGTGATCAATTGCAGGTTTTGAGGGCCATTCTGTGCCCTAAAAATATTTTGAAAATTAATATAATATTTTGCAACTTGGGCAACTTGCTTGGGAAGGTTCGGAAGGTTGGTGGAAGGTTAAATTCCAAAGATTGAATATTAGATTTATTTCCTTAATTTTTTCCAAGTGTGGCGACTCACTTGAGGAAGTTATAATGGTGTTTTATAAGCGGAAACACAATTGTTCATTCACACAAAAATCAGAATATTTGCAGGGTTAATTTTGAGCTTCTTTGCCACTATATCTTGGACAAAAAAGGTACCTTGTTTTTAGTTTATTATTCAACTATTTTTGGAGCTATTTTGGTGTGTTTTTTGCTTGAAAATTCTTCAAATTTTCCAGCTAGGGTTAGCTGGTTTTGCGGATTAGATTTTCAGTTGATTAGCAATATTTTCTAAGGGTTTGTTGGAAAATCCCAACTTAGTCTAAATGTCCCATTTGAGGACATTACAGTAGTATCAGAGCCATATCTTGGCTATATGTGGGATTCAAGGTTTATATCAAACAATGACATGGCAAGGGTGGGATTGAAAGTCTTACTCAAGTCCAGGATCGTGGGAATCAACCCCGCAAGGTGAAGGACCAGCCTTTGGTTCATTGGGATTTAATGAAAAATTATGATGAGTACTTGACACTTGCACCACAATACAGAAAGGGAAGGAGCTTCAAGTATTGGTTAGGTTTGAGATATGGCAAAGGGCACCATGGGCACATAGTTACGCATGATGACTTGGGGAAGATAGTTCTAAATTTTGATGGTGATCTAGGTATTCTGGTGAGAGCTTGCGTGGACAAGGTGAGTGAGTACTTTGATTTGAGGTCTAGGGGTAGAAGGGAAGCCCTAATTTTTGTCATTCAACATTTGTATGGGGCTGCCCATGAATGGTGGCGTCATGGATGGGAAACACAAAGGCATAACATCATTGGAACACATGAGTTTTTTGGGAGAATCATTGATGAGTTTGATAGGAAGGTGGAGCCATCAAAACCAAGATCATTAAAGGCACCAAGGAAAGATTTCCAATTGGATAAAAGGCAACCCTTAAAATAATTAGCTGAGCCTAGTTTCCAATTATACAAGGGGCAGCCACTCCATAAGTTTGTTGGACACCAAAATTCAGTCAATTATCGGCCTCTTGTGATGGGCAATCAGCTGGAATTAAAATCAGAAAATTCAGAAAAATTAAAGGCATGCAAAATTGAAGTTGAAGGGCAACCACCAAGCGAAGGACGTTTGAAGTTTGGACGCCAAAATTTAGTCAATTGTGGGCCTCTTATGATGAACAATCAGCTGGAAATAAAATCAGAAAATTCAGAAAAATTGAGGGCATGTAAAACTGAAGTTGAAAGGTAGCCACCAAGGGAAGGACAATAAGAAAATTCTAAGCAAAGAAAAGAGAATATGAAGATAGACCAAACTGAATTTTCTGAACCACAAGAACCAGAAATTCAAGGGCAGCCAAATGAAAGTGTCAAAAAATTTGATAAACAACAATGGTTGCAAGTAGAAGACAAAGAGGTGGTTGAACCAAGAGAAGTAATCTCAAAGTACACCATGGAAGAAGGATCAAGTGGGCAGCCACTTATAATAAGGATCATACGAACAAAAGAGACAAGGTGGAGGGCATGTTAAAAGGCATGCAAACAATCCATAAAAGTGGTAAACATCACAAATTATTTGTTGTATGTTATATGCTACATGAAATGGTTGTGATTAGAGGAAGAATGCAAGGTGGGAAGGTACAACAAATAGCAAGTGTTGAGTTATGTGTTATTTTCAATAATTCGACTTTAACATTTGTAATTCAATTGTCATATAGAAAAACACACTCCAAGAGCCATGACATAAGAAGGAATACATTGTTCTATGTTGGGGCGGTAAAGGCTTGTTGTGAAGGGTCAAAAGGTGCAAATTTTGCAAGGTATGTGTCAATGTTTTGGAGGGAATGACAAGCAATTCATGGCTGTTACAGTTTTTATACAGCCCACCAATATTGTGTTTTATGTGGATTTACCAAAGGAAATACTTAGCTAATCATGGTGGTGATAGGTGACGAGTGCTATGACCCAAGAGTCATTGCAAGGGCTGCCGGTAATTCATTAACGACTATTTTTAATATTTTCAATTTGTTTTCCCCAAAGTTTCTTATTGCCATGATGAATATTGACTCTAGGAAAGTGTGCCTCTCACACCTCAACATCATGGAAGTGGTTCACACATATATGAGTGGATTTCCAGCCACTATAAGGAGAAGGTTGAAGAGGGAAAAGATTTGCTACAACCATGTCAAGAAGGACATGAACACACCTTTTGAAATCCGGGTGGTAGGGAGTTGCAAGAAAGAATCAAGGCATCAAGAAGGGATGCACTTCATGATCTTAGAGCTTGATAAGGTGATAAAAATGGTGTTACTAAACACCATTGTTTTTACTAATTTGTTTGTTCCATGTGTAGGAACATTAGAGAGATCAATTGCTATAGCCAAGAGCAATACAAAGAATGTGTTGATTTTCAAACAAGGGCAACTGATTGAGATGGCAAAGCCGTTGAGGCATGCAAGTGTGATTTTTAGGCCATGGCAAGAGGCTACACATTTTGATTATGGGCAGCCAATGGCTGCAAGGGAAATTCAGTTTCCTACCTCTTTCGAAGTATGCATAATTCTGATTTTTGTGTTCCATGGAGAGGAGAGGAGGATAAAACACTTGATTGGCAAGGTCAGTCCTTGATTTACGTTGGGCAGCCCCCTATGCCAAGGTATATGTGTGATTTTGGAGGCATAGATGAAGACTTGACACACCTTTTGGATTGGGCAAGGGCCCAAGTTGTGGACAGCTAGGAAAGAGGTGAGTTGTTGGAGGATTTTTGGCCACAAGGACACTCAAATTTTTTTGAGTATGATTCACTACATATAGTGCCTTCAACTCTCTTCAAATTCAATATTGTTGACATTTTCCAGCCAAGGAAAAATTTGAAATCAGTGGTATAATATCTGATTTTTTTGTCTCAGAAATTTCTGAGTTTGAGGGTCATGTACAACAGCGTATTGAGGACAAAAAAATGGAAATTTGGTGCCTTTTTCAGCTCATGATGGAAAGGATATGTGCATGGATGAATTCTGAATTTGATCACTCAGAAAATTCTGAGTTGGGGTGGTAGTACAACATCATTGTAAAGGTAAGAAGTCTGATTTTTCTGATGAATTCCAATCTCTAGCATGTTCTGGAAGCACTCATGATGGGGAACACTTATTGCATGATAAAGAATGAAAAGTTACGAGGAAGGTACAACACTACCTTTTGTGTGAAATGGGGCTTTTGTTTGATTCATATGGTGTTCCTCATATGCACGAAGGGCTTGATATAGGGAGGTCAATGAGCGACTACATGACACACATGATGAGACATGCTCAAGGAAGGTTGCATCTACATGTCATTTTTTTCCAAGGTACGCTTTGAAGGAGATTCGTTGTTAATCTTCTTTCTTTAGCTGGGAAGGGACTTCCATGGCATGTAGGAGCCACTCAAGGTTTGTTGGAGAGTGATCACCATAATGTGCAAGCAAGGAATGGAGTGCAAGGGGAAATTTTCATCTGGGGCAGAAAGTTAACAACTCTTGAATGTATTTTTCCTTATCACTCTTGGCTGTACATGGTGCTTCATAGAGGTGTAAGAGGAAAGAATTACATTACCTACAACTCGGTACTGCAAGCGTTGGTAGGCTGGAGTCCTATGAAGTCTTTGAAAGGTTGGGAGAACACCTCTAGCTCTTGGGGGCAGCCCCCAAAACATAGGTACAACAAGGTAAGGCTTTGGTTTGGAGCTTCCAGTTCATGGGAGGCACTGACAAGGAGAGATTGCATAGTGAAGAGTGTTGGGACAACCCCGTGACTTTTGCAATTGATTGAGGGCAAACAATTTTGAGTAGGGAGCACTATAATGCCCTCCTTTTTGGTATAAATTTGCATAAGTCATTAGCCTTGAATTGTTCCTAAAAAGGCTAAAGAAAAAAAAAAAAGAGAAAAATGTAACATTTGAGGACTTCAAATCATTTAATAGAAAAGCACTTTATGATCTAATTTCCATTTAAGTTGGGGCCTTTTTAAAGGTACTAGGCACTTAAGGCCTAAAGTGAAATTATAAGGAGGTTCTTTTAATTTTTTAAAAAGGAGAGTTTCCCTCCTAATTTGGGTGCCACACTTGGGGCATGGATATAAAAGGAAAGTGAGTTGTTCATTCAAAGGTTATGCAGTTTTGATATTGAATCTGTTGATCAAGTATGTCAAGCTTGTTCATCACAACTTGAGGACGAAAACCTTCAAGTGTGGCAAGGGTTTGGGGATGAAAACGTCCATTCCTACATTCAGGGCAGCTCTATTCAAGGGCTCTAATTGTACTTCAAATTTTCATGGTTGCATGCAATTGGACCTACAAGGGTGTTTTAGGACACCACCTTCATCACTGATTGTTTCAAACCCAATAGAGAGCTGTAAATTCGTATTTTGCAGGTCAAAGAGGTGGACGCACTTGATTTAGGGAGTTTGGTTGTGTTGACCATTTTTTGGTCATTTAGAGTAAAAAATGGGCACCCTCTCATTTGTTCATAAGTCTTCAATCCATGTTTTGGCTAAAATCATTCATCAAGGTTCCCTGTCAGACCTGTTCCATGAAAAAACCAAGTGTTTACCTCATTTCGTTTAACCAAGTGTATTTCGGGTTTGTCAAGAGGCCTTACTTAAGGAACTTTATGAGTAAGTTCTTTCCAAGGACCCGATTTAGTCTAAGCGGCTCACAAAGGCAAGGAATTGCTTTGGAGGACACTTCGACTGCGTGTAGGGCAATTGCAAAAGTTTCGAAGGGTAAGTGTCTTTGCGAAGGGCACTTGGTCAAGAAAGAAGACTCTTTTCACTTTTTTGAAGGGTTGATTGCAGGAACATCGAAGGGTATGTGCCCTTGCGGAGGGCACTTAAGTAGCAAACAGGGCCAATTCAAAAAGCCCGAAGGGCAATTCGAAGGCCAAGGAGCCCTTGCGAAGGGCAAGCGATGAACAAGTGGACCTTTCCCAAAGCTCCAAAGGGTATTTTCGAGCAAAAATGGCCCTTGTGGAGGGCAGCCAACCGAAGAAGTGCCCTTCGGGAAAAGAGACAAGCTAAAAGGAGATTTCTTTCGGACAAATGTTTGAAGGAATTCCGTCAGACATTTGTCTGAAGGAAAGAGAGGCCTGAAGACACTTTCCCTTCGGGAAACAGATAGACGCAAAGGAAGAATTCCTTCGGACATTTGTTCGAAGGAAATAGACGCTCGCACAAACGCCGAAAGCCCGAAGGCCACAAAGAAGCGAAGGAAATCCGTCGGACATTTTGTCCGAAGGACATGTCAAGGGAAAAGCCCATTGTAAACAACGAGAAAGAGAGCAAGGACACAGGCAAAGATAAAGCAGAAAAGACAACTCAGAAGAGTTTCGACAACTTGACAAAGTCAAAAGGCAGAATCAATGACCATTTAGAACAAGACAAGTGGCATAGGCACACTCAACAAAAGGAATTAATACATTTTGGTGGAATAGTATCTACCGAAAACCAATAAATAGATTGGTTTTCGAACCATAGAGATCAGCATCTCGTGTTTTTCACACTTTACCATTAATGCACACCTAGTTGTGTCCAGGAATTGAAGAGAGCACAGTCAGTCACAACAACTTGGAATGGCTTTGTCAGTTGCTGGGAATGAGTTTCCCATGCTTTTGCAGCCCAAGGACAGCAGAAGCGGCGGTTTGGACAGTCTACAGCATGGTCTCCACACGCAATTTGAAGATACGGCAGTAGTAATGGTCAGCAGTAATGGTCTCTTGTTTCAGCGGATGTTTAACTCAACATGGGTCTCCATTCCTAGTGATGTCAGTCATCTTGTTTTCAACATTCTATATATTTGTAAGCTCTCATTTGACAAAGGGGATCTCTCAGCTTGTATGGCGAAGCCCTGAAGGAATTTACTTTGAATCAGAAAAAACATTTTTAACCTCCATTTGAGCTTGCACTTTTGCATGTCTATGGTTTTATCTTGTGTTAAGTCATTTTCTTTTCATGCTTTCATAAGTTTATTCCAACATATCTAGTGTGATTTTTTTTTTTGCAGGTCATAGGAAGTGTCCAGAGCGAGTATAGGCAAGTGAGTGGGCTGCCCAACAGTGTGTTTAAAACACTTCTTGTGCTAGTTTCTTCCTCCCTGTATCTTCATAGGACCCTCTACTGAAATACTGATGCAAGGAAGTTTTTCTCACCTAAATGAAGTGTATGCTTGCTGTCCATGGTTTAAAGTGTATGCCAAAGCTGAGTAGACAAATTGTTTTGGTGCATCACCTCTTAGCTTAGGTCCCATTTTCAATATTTTCTCTCCTTTTTCATCCCCCCCATAATTAGCAGTAAGAGATCCAGGGCCTCAAGGTGCATCAAGGGGAGCTAGCCCCTAATCTAGAGATTCATCCCTCACGTTTGCCACCCACAGCAAGAGGGATGTCTCCATTGTGTCACGTGGATGAAGAGAGCTGAGCCTCCCTTCAGACGGTGCAATCCATTGCGTCAACAGGTTGATCTAGGAAGCCATCCCTAGGGTGGTGGCGACTTGCTTTGGGAGAGTGGCGATTCCTCTCAAGAGGGATAATTGGCTTCAGAACCCTCTTTTAGGGTCAAAAGGTAATTTTAATATTTTATTCTAGTGTTGGCGAGTTATTTGTGGATCAATTGTAGGTTTTGAGGGCCATTTCGTGCCCTAGGAATGTTCAAAAAATTAATATAACATTTTGCAACTTGGGCGACTTGCTTGGGAAGGTTCAGAAGGTTGGTGGAAGGGTAAATACCAAAGATTGAATATCAGATTTATTTCTCTAATTTTTCCCAAGTGTGGCGACTCACTTGAGGGAGTTTTAAGGGTGTTTTAAAAGTGGAAACACAGCCGTTCTTTCACATAAAAATCAGAATATTTGTAGAATTAATTTTCAGCCTCTTCTCCACTATATCTTGACCAAAAAAGATACCTTGTTTTCAGTTTATTATTTAGCTATTTTTGGAGCTATTTTGCTGTGTTTTGCTTGGAAATTCTTCAAAATTTCCAGCGAGGGTTGGTTTTGCGGATCAGATTTTCAATTGATTAGCAATATTCTCTAAGGGTTTGTTGGAAAACCCCAACTTGGTCTAATTGTTCCATTTGGGGACATTACATTCTTTTGTTGTCTTAGGATATATAAGTTTGTATAAACCTCTTTCCCTAATGCCCATAACAATGACCTTATCATTGAGTGTAGTTACTATACATCTGTTTCCCTCAAACTTTACAACAAGACTTTTGTTTTTGGTTCTCCCTCTTATAGACAGTAGGTTCTTGTTCATATTAAGTACATATCTAACATCAAAAAATGTATATCTGAAAAAAATGTTTAATGTGACTTGAACATCCTTACAATCTCTAACAAAATGAGCCCACCCATCAGCCAAGGAAATAGATTCTTTACTGCTATTATCTTGAATAAAAGTCATACCAATATTTATGACACATAATGTTGAGATGCGCTCGAGACGAAGTATCATATGCATTACTTGATGGATTGGTCATGTGATGCTACAAAGGAAAAGTCATTGTGTGCTTCCTCTTCAACTTCTTTACAAATATGAGCATACCTAGACTAATTTTGTGCTTTAGCTATATTTTGTTGTCGCTTACGATAATCATTCTTGAAATGATCAAGGTCCTTACAGTAAAGGCATTTCCATTTAGACTTCCTATAAGTACTTACATTGCTTTTGAAGGTTTCTTTTGCCAAATTGCTTGCATTCTGTTGTTTTCCCTTGCCTTTTGACCTTGTTGTGAATGCATTTTTTCTAGCAATTGACATTGAGGCAACTGACTAATCTTGCCCTCTTTCCTTCGCAAGAGAAGTGTTGACAAGTTCCCAAAATCCAATGTTTGTATCTTCGCGATCATATTAAGTAACTCAACAAATGAGTCATATGATGACGGTAAATTCTATAGTACTAAAACAATTAAGTCTTGCTCATCTACCGGGTTTTCAACTGCTTACAATTAATCACCAATATCTTTCAGCATCAACAAAAATTCAAAAACAGAACCACCTTCTTGCATCTTAGTGGGAAACAATATATATTTTAAATACAATATCCTTGGCTTTTGAAGCCTGGTATTTAGCAGTTAAATTTTTTTACAAATCTAAAGCTGTAGTTTCAGTTCTAACTTCCGGAACTAGATTGTCAACAACATAAAGTTTTAACAACATCAAAACTTTTCTTTGACATCTATCATAGCCCTTAGGTTCATTATTTGGTCTTGTTTCTTTGGCAAGTACAATTTAATCAATATTTTGATACTCACATATAGTATCTTGAGACTTAATAAACTAAAGCTTTTTCATGTCAGTGTTTGAGAATCAAATAGCAAGAGGTGTTGTAAACTAGTCATTTTTTCTAAATTTATTGTAAACTTGTTAAATTGGAAAAACTAGAAAGGCTTTTACAAAACTCTATTTTGTATGCGGATTTTACACTAAAATTGGACAACACTACCAATTTTCAACTTGAAATTTTTTACCGTTTACGAAAAATTAAAGTAACCGTTTTCCATTAAATTGCCTAAAAATGATAGAAAAGATAATTTTTTTAAGTTTTACATATTTTCTGCAAAAAATATTATTTTAGGTGGTTTAATACTACTAGCCGGACAATGTGGCAAATTTTCAGGGTTCTATTCCTTGTGGTTTTCTAGAATCGGAACTAACCGATCTCCTAGACAAGTTTTGAGGTAAATAATTGAAATTGAATAAAGTTTAAATTCAAAAAAATACTCAGTTTGCCCTAAATATTTATAAGATTTTAAAAACTTAGCTTAAATAAATTTAAGCTATAACCAACCAATGAGCATTCACCTGTAACAGAACAGCCATGGCTTCCACAAAATGATGTCCTCTTTCTCCCTCCAAGCTCTCAACCCTTTCACAGTTTTCACTGATGATTGCCTAGTTGATAAGGGAAATGAACAGCAGGTCCAAGACTTTCTCTTGTCTTAAAACAAAAACACCTCTCTGAAATGACGTCCTTTTTCTTGCACAACAAATGAGATTCCACTACTCAGCTGAATACTGAATACTCAACTCCACTTTTCAGCTAAATACTCAGTAGATCGCCACAACAGAATGCGTCCTTTCTTGCTCTCTTTTACCCCGATAGGTGCGCCACACTTAGCAAATTAAATACTGAACAACAAACAACAAATTATATAATAAGATAACACCTTAGAACAAAATGCGTTTGGTCAGATAAAGATAGCCAACATCACATGCTTTTTTCTCACAAGAAAACAACAGAAGACAACAACAAGAGCCAACGTCTTTCTTTTACCATGCCTTTTCACCACATAGATCAGTTCAACAAGGAATTTAATAGAACGTTTCACCAGATACACAAAGTGTCTCCTTTTTACAACGCTTCACCATATACACAAGGCATCTTCATATTACCACACACAGATCAGATCAAAGCTGTTACACCTTGCTCTAAGCAGTCAACGCCTTGCTTTAGCTTCAAATGCTTATCAGGTAAATACAAAGTCTTCTAGTCTTTCTCTCACCACATACAGGCTTACCAAGAAATATCATAACTCCTTTTTGGCTTTCTTGCAGGCTCATAGATCGTAAGCTCTATACCATAATCATTTAATTGTAAGCCACAAGCTTTGAAAATATTACATTGAATGAGCCATATAAATAGCTCAAGACTTGCTACAAAATAGGGAGGTAAACCTAGCTAGATAACAAACATACTAACCATAAGCTTATTTAAGCTTCATGATAAATCTATGGGAATAGACTAATCCTAACAAACTAGAATCAAGCCAATATAACATTGTGTTATATGGTTATTAACAAACTATTCTAATAAAATTGATGATGTACATAGAGGAAGATCTCCATATTGAGGATATAGTATTAGAAAGAAGAAAGAAAGAAGAATTATATTAATACTCACGAATGACCAAAAGTATGTCAATGGGACTCGAGAATACTTTCAATTACAATAGAAAATGCTAGGGTAAAAGGACCCTAGGGGTAAACTCAACGCTGTAAACCCCCAACCCAATTGATTAAGGCGTCGATACAAATAACCATGTTGGAGGAGCAAAACACCCTAAAGTGCATGGATTGATGAAAGTTGGAAAGACTGGATGCCAGTACCATCATAAATCTCTGACCATGCCTAGGATAGAGGAATCATCTTTGTCATCATTAATCATTGTGAAAGGGCTAATGTAGGATATGATAATGCTCATCAGGAAGTGTCTAGGGCTGAGGGGGCCAGGCTAGGTAATCCTGGGAGGAAGTAAAGGACTCCCCCTAGAATCCCTCTAAACATCCAAGCCCAAAGAAATTCCTGTGTTAACGAATAAATTCGAAATGTGTGCCCATCTTTGCAACCTGGGCAACAACCAAGGAGGAGTATATCCATGATGCGGAGAAACGGATCCACGACGTTGAGGAGTAGATCCACATTGCTGAGAGAGTGTGTTGCAGCGCCCTAGTAGTGTTGTGCAAAGATGAGTGCCACCTCACTGGCCTATCCCCTTTAGTGTGTGAAGCAACAATATCCAAAGGGCGCTTAATGCTGCCAACCTCTGTGTTGGGATAAAAGAAAGAGGTGATCAATCTAGGGGCTTTAGGGGTTATAGGGGCTCTTTGCAAGGACTTGCATTGAAGGGCGACAACCTCCCAAAGAAAAGGGCAAGTCACTATTGGTCCGAGTACCAAAAGAAAGTAGATAGAGAGTTAAGTGAGTCTTTGTAAAGACAATGGTATCTCCCCTGAATCTCATAATAAATGGTGCATACGAAAATGAAGTGCTCCTCAGTGTCCACCTCTTGGAGGGGAGCAAAGACGACATACTTGATCCCCACATGTAATATGATGATCAATCTCAACCTGCAACTAGTGTGAGCACACCCTTAACTAGCCGAGGGGAAACCTCAAGCTGTGAGACCAATGACGTTGGAGATAGTCAGGACTGTGAATGACACCATCCACCACCTGCAAGAAATGCTCAGTGTAAAATACAAGCTTGGGGCTGAGCAGCCGAAGAAGAGAGGTTCAAGCGACCTGGATGTATTGCCTGCAAATATCTTCTCTGACAACTCTAATGATGACCTCTATAAGGGAAGAAGTCGATTAGGGGTATCCAATGAGTGCCTTAAAGAAGGTAACCTATCATTAGAGATGTTGATAGATCGGAGGAATAAACTAGTCTCAGAGTACCAACAATGTCGACGTCTATTAGGATCCAATGATGCAATCCTCTTTGAAGAATAGAGGGCTAAGTATGCATACCTCTCAGGGCTTGACGCTGAATCCTCCATGGTTCTGAGTCAGTGAATGTAGAAAGTAAGCTTGAAGATAGTCTAAAGGCGCATAGGTTGGGTGGCAAACTCAGCTTTGACGATGTATTGAGGAACAATCCATTTGCAATAGATCACACTTTGAATCATGAGAGTTTGGGCCCTCTCAATATGAACCCAATCAATGGACCGCAAACTAGGTCCTCGAAAGTCGGACCCATACAAAACCATAGGCTTGATGACTGTATCAAAGAGGCGTCTTCTAAGGGATATCTTGGAAGTGGATTTGAAAACATTGGGCTCCAAGAGGCATACCCCTTGCAAAGGCCAGGTTTCATACTAAAAGACAGTTTATAAAACTGGACCCCCAAGTAATTGTAGGTTAATGTGATCTCCAAATTTTCCTCTTTTTAGGGGAACAAGAACCAAGAAAGAGAACATTTGGAGGTGTTTACTATCATGACCTTAGTTCTGCTAAGGTTGACCATTGGTTGACAAAGCTCATAGAAATGAGCAAGGTCATCAAGTTATCTTTGTAAACCATCGACAAAGTGAGAAGAACAATGCCATTGACAAAAAGAATGTTGGTTATCACCACATCATCTAAAATGCAATTATCATCTGCATGGGTATGTTTTTGAAGAAAATCCTCTAGCTCATCAATGTAAATGCTGAAGAGGGTCAGTGAAAGAGGGCATCCTTGCTTACCCCTAGTGGTACTTTTCACAAAGCTAGAAAGACTGTGAGAAGTACAAAAGTGCTTAACAACTGTCTCACAGAGCCTTGAGGCAGTGATAATGAGAGAATTTGGGATGTAGACATCACACAACTTTTGGAAAATTATGTCTACAAAACAACAAAACACTTTGGAATATCAACGACGAGCTTCCTCAATAATAGCCTGGAGTGTAAAGATGTGGTCAAGAGTTTGGTATTCTCTCCTCTACTCGTAGATTACCTCTCTTTAAGTGCTTTGAAAGTAGCATGCCTAGCACTGTGGCTTAAAGTTTGGCAATCCTATGCCCAATTATAATGGTCTTGTAGTTGTCAGGGTTGGAGCTATCCTTGGACTTATGAATAGGATGGATTATGTGCAAGGACCAATAATGAGAAAAACCCGAGCAAACAACCTCATTAAAGAGCTCTGCGTTGGGAGGCAAGGCAATCCACACCATATTTTACGAACTTAGTGCCAAGTATTTCACAATCTGTTGCTTTGCTACTACACAACTTTCGAATAGCCCTTTTGATTGTACCTGCACATAAATCTATAGAAGATGGTGGAATGGAGACAATGGCAATAGAATGGTCTAGGATGTTGTAAAGAGAACGAGCACAGGAAACCCATGCTTGAGGGTCAATGTCAAAAGCAAAGGTTTTCCTTGGGAGGAGTGTGCCAAAAGATGTTAGGGCAATGGTGGAGGTCAAGAAGGAGAGAACTTTGTCTAGACATAAAAAACTCGTGCTTTTTTCTTTGGATAAGACAACAATAATTTCTACAGGCGAAAAGGGTACGGAGGGAGGGTCATGGGCTAGTGAAAAACAAAGTCTTCGATGCAAGGATTTATACTCATCGTACCAATGGTTCATAAAGCAAGACCAGTGGGGACGAGGTGAAATAGAGTAGTGCACAATGTGGGGATAAGAGTTAAGCTCTGTGTCCTAGATGGCATGACGTAAAAACTCATACATGGACTCTACAGTGGGAAGAGGAAGGGAATAGTATCCAAACTTAAGCTGGGATATCCAGGCAACATAGTCAATGGTGTACTCATCATCAAAGCGAGTCATGGTGTACCGAGTGTTGGGGGGCACCGCGGGAGGCTCTAGGGGATAGGATTGCAAGAAAAGTACATTTCAAATAAGAACTTGCAAGAGAAAAAGGAGATAAAACATAAAACATAATAGCTAAGTTGTTGAGATCTTTCTTTTGACAACTCGTGATTGTTGAGTAGAGCAGTTGGCCCATTTTTGCCTCTGAAATTGAGGTTGAAGAGAGGAGTTTGAGGTTGAACGACGAAATAGAGAGTTGTGTTGACGACTTTTGAGGAGGCCATCTTTGTGTTGGGTCATCTCTCTAATGAATAGAGCTACACATCTTTGATCCTGATAATGAATAAAATCTTTTATAGTGCCTTGATTTCCTCTAAAGAGGTAGTAAAATCTGCCATGGATCTCATAATACATTGAACACCTAAATACAAAACGTTCCTTTGATTTTGGTTCATTATTGTAAAGCTTACATATGCGCCAATGTCGTAAAAGAAAGTGGTTTGACTTCATGCAAAGTTGACAAGAGCATACATGCAAGTGCCAAAAGGAAATCTCCAACCAAAAGAGACCTTGGTGTACTTGGGAGTAATATTACATCCATCTTCTATTTGAAGATAGTGCTCCAAGCAGCGATACATTTTTGTTGACAATGGTTCCGATGGTTTTGTCCAAGTTGATTTTACGTGGGATTTGTATATCTCATCCATGATGCCTCTATGAATCTCTCTTTAAAACATGTAGGAAGCATTGATGGAAGGTACTAGGAGGCAAAGAATTGATATCAATACCAATTCCTTGCAGGAAAGATGCATATTGAGCTCACTAAGTGTTCTTCATTCCTTGTTCACAAAACTTCATAGATGATTGAAGAGCCTTGAATGGATATCTATTATGCCCAATTGTTGTATCTGCCATACATCTTAATATGTGAAGCAACATCACTACATGAAAAAAAACTAAAATATGAAGGGGATGGATGCCAAATTCAGAAAAAATAAATTGCATGTGGGACCGACCATTCTGCCTGCAAGTTTTTGGATAGCATGGAAATAAGAGCTTTATCAACCTGATTCCAACTATTACCACAAAGTCTAGGTCCCCAGATCTCACAACCATACAATATTATTGGTGACATTAAAATTTAGAAGATATGCAATTTTGCTTTGGCATCCTGAAACTTAATCTAGAAACATTGTCTCTCAAGTGTTCTAAGTGTAGCATAACCTTTGCATAATCTCTCTTTTGTAGCAGGGAGCATATTGAAGGGAGATCCTTTGAAAGGCACACTAAGGTAAGTTTAGTTGAAAATACTTCAACCAAACTTCCTTTCTAAATGAGATTAGTTTTCTATGCTTTTTGTTTAGCTATGTTGAAAACCATGACCTTTGTTTTACTCAAGTTCACTTGTAAATTGTGAGCATCACAAAATGAGCTTAGAATGTCAAGATGCCTTTGCAGGCCTGCAACGGTATGTGACACGAGAATAATGTTATTAGCAAAGAATAAAATAGTAATGATTATATCATAAAGAATACAACTGTCACCTATTTTCCCTGAACTTGCAATGATATCATTTAATTCATCTATGTAGAGACCAAACAAAGAGAAAGTGGACAACCTTGTTTAACACCAATGGTGCTATTGATATCATTTGTAAAACCTGTAGGAGTTTGAACTTGACCAACCACCTTCTCATAAAATGTCATTACAAGAACAACCAAAATTTCTGGGATCTGTATATCTCGAAGCTGCTTGATTAGAAGTTGTCTAGGAATAGTGTAAAGTGCCTTCTATAAATCAACAAAACAACAACAAACCTTACGCTTGCTTGCTCTTGCCTCTTCGATTACAGCTCTTATTGTCAATATATGGTCTATTGTTCGGTGATTCTATTTAACACTTGCTTGCCCGTTTTCCCGAAGTTTCTTGGACTTTGAAAATCTGGAAATCAAACTATCCAACAATTTAGCAAATAGCTCACTCAAGGTTTGACCTACCATGATGGTTCTATAATCATTTGGATCATGTTGGTTTCCCGATTTAAATATGGCATAGATTATACGAGATGCCCATGCAGGTGGGAATCCATGAGAAGCCACATTATCAAAGAGATCAACAGTACGTGTCGCTAGGAGAGTTGGACTATGATGAAGAAATTCTGCTCTTAAGTGCTCTATGTCAGCTGATTTACTTGTCTTGAGTTTGAAAACAACTTGCAACACCATATAATCTATGAAGATACACATAACCATAGTTTACATACTCGACGAGTATGCCAGTACTCACCATTTTTTTTTGTTCACGAGTTTTTTTCACTTATACTCGCGGGCCTCAAAAGCCGAGTTTATGTGATTATGTGCTTAGTATTCGCCGCGAGTACTAAGTACATACTTGCTAACTCGGTCAATTGTGGAAAAATGTCGAAAATACCACATTTTTCTCCTTTTTAAGCACACACGTCCCCATACTTTCATCACACATTTGAGGTGACACAATATATATATATATATATAATAAATGTTTAAGTTTACATTTAGATATGGACATCTAGTTTCTTATACTTATATAAGTTTATTTTGTATATATACTTTTAGGATGTTTGAGAGTGGTCTCGGACCTCTAGAAGCTATAATGCAAATGGTAGGTTTTGGAGGATTCTATCATGTTTCAGCATTAGTCAGATTTCAGGGTTTCAAGGTTCAGAGTTGGCCATATTTTAGGTTTTAAGATTTAAGGGAGACATCATCGGAGGTATGAACGCTGCATGAAGGGATGTAGATAGTATAAAATAGTACGAGAACATCTCTCGTAAAGTGCCATGAGCCGATCCCACCCCATTCCCAGTGCACCCTTTAAGGCATGCGCTTATGGAGATTTGATGTGCCATTGAGCCTCTGCAAGAGAGAGCATTAGTAAATGATAAAGCTGAAAAATATCGGTGTATACATATGCCCCACTGAAAGCTCATCACATGTCACAATAGTGTAATGCGGGATGGTCCTTTGGGAAAGATACATATTAACACGAAAGCATAAAGGAAATGCTAAAAGAAATGATGATGTGATTTTGTACCATATTTGTTTTCAAATCTAATAGAAGACACTTCCCCAATGTTTTATAGTCTCATTTGATACATTTTGTATCTATAATTTGTATAAAATTTATGTTTTTTAAGAAATTTAAGTTGCCGAGTCAATTTTTTTTGGTTTGTCGAGTCCGAGTATGCAAACTATGCACTTACCCTCTAACCTGTTTCCCATTGAAATTGAGACTTGGTTTGGAATGTCATAAAGAGATGCATAATTTGAGCAACTATTATATGGCACATGAGGATTTCCTTGGAAAGAAGGTTTTTAAAATGCATTTAACATTGAACTTGAGCATGTTGAGTGTAAATTTTGTTTTCTTATTCAAATATCGGCTCTTCTTATTTCATAGAATACAATGATAAACTTTTTGAGTTAATTTCTTCATGTAGGGATGCTAGCAAGTAGTGTGTGCTGTAATCATATAGAGAGATGTACAACTACTATTAAACCAAATATTGTGATGGCAACATCCAAGTGGGGGTGATTATGACTAGAATGAGGGAAGGATTAAAGTGCTGCATTACAAATTGTTCTAGGGAGAAACTGAGCTCTTTGAATTGTGTTATGAATAGAATTTATTTTTATGAGGTTAACTTTGAAAATTTCAGTTTAAGAATCATCAAAAGTATGGTCAAAGTAAATATGAGCTGAAGAGTGGTCAGTATGAGAGGAAAGAAGTTGAATGAATTGGTGCATGGTTTGTAAAGGGGAGAAGAGCATCTACTTGAAAATGAGAGATTAATGGCCACAAAGATTTGTTGGTCAAAACATAGTCTACCACACTAGCTTCGCCAACATAAGGATAACAAGTAAAGTGATTGGAACTGGGAAAGCCAAAGATTCCATTTAGCACTAACAGGGCATGGGATTCACCAAGTCTGATCAAATGTCTCCCATAAGGGTTAAATGGAATGGTCAACTGATTGTCTATAAATGTCCAACTCATCTTCTATATCTTGTAACCTTAATGGATCTGAACTAGAATCAAAGTGTGAGCATTGTAGGTTACATATACAAACATTGAAGTCTCCTAAGAGAATAACATCTCCCATTGCTGAAAACTTGGAGATCTCAGTTTAATATCCCTTTTTGGATAATTTATCAACTCAAGTTTTTTGTGATTCCTTTTGAATACTGGATATCAAACAAATACTAAAACATCCTACATGCAATATTGATATTGAAAACCTAATTGAAACTTCACTAAAACCCTTATTGTAATGAGATGAAAATGTACAAAATTTTGATAATGAAACAATCTAAACCATAATAGAATGTTGTAATAAAATCTTTACATTTATTTTGCATCACAAGGCCAAAAGATAAAACTCTTATTTGAATAAGCCTCCGTAAAATAATTATATGCAACAATGAGCAACAAATGAAGCTTGAAGGTTACAGCTGGAAGTAAACTCACAACGACTTTGATTTGCACAAATTAGACTCAACTAGTGACATAAACCCCAACACAATAACCCTAGCTGTACATGAAACCCAAATGCATCAGTCTAGGGCTGTTTTTTGTCTAGTATGGCAGCAGGAGGACCCAAAGCAATGAATGTTAGTTCCAGATGAGATACGACAACTTCCCAAGGATGCACAACAATGATTAAAATACCCCAAATCCTCACAAAAAAAAATTAAAATAAAAAATAATCTTTAATCACACTGAAACTGGAATTTGATCTTGATTGGCAAGCACAATTATGATTCTTGGATGGAATCACCTCAATGGGTTAGAGGGTTTTTGTCTTCAAACCTAATTCTGAACAGCGAGGGTTTTTGTCCTCATGAATTGTTCCGACTATAAGGGTTTTCGTCTTTATGTTGAAAATCGATGAACTGGAAGGCTCAATCAATTGAGAAATATTGATAATAAAAATTGAATGATTTACAATGAGGACTCTCAATATATATACTCAATTGTCGCTTTTAGGACTTTTAGGTTTAGGGTTTAACTTTTAACTTTTACCCTTTTCTTTTATTTCCACTCATCTCATTTTTCGCCATTTTCTTTTATTTCTAATAATAATAAAGTAATATTAAGTTGTCACTTTTTTAAAATAAAAAGTAAGTCACTTAGACAACTTTAAATATTAACTTTTTTATTTTTTACTTTATTTGAAAAATGGGACATGACAGTGCACCCTTCCCAAAGACTGCTTGTCCTCAAGCAATCCTTGAACCGTCCTGCAAATACCAGGGTCCCAAACAATCCTTGGGAGTTTGCTAGTCCCTCTGTGCAATTTCTTTGATTCTTTAGCAGCAGCCCTTAATTGCTTTTCAAGCTTCAAACTCCAAGTGAGTTCTTCACATCTTACTTGGCCCAAGTCTTCCCTTGTATTGAAGCTTTTTGTCTATTGATATCACTTGAGTATTGGCTGTCTAAATCTCTGCCATTGTTTGTAGGGTGCGCTACATTGTTATCTAAATTTGATTTTTGTGAAGATGGTAGATGTGACTTGACAACCTTATTCTGGGAAGATATGAAATTCTGCTGCTGTTTGGAACCATCATTGAGATTTGAATTTTCCCATTGAAACCCTGATTTCTCTACTCTCTCTCTCATGAGGCTCAACTTTGCATCACTTGTTAGAGGTGCACGTGAAAGTTTCTCTATGATCTATTGGCTCACACCACAATCGGGATGTAATTCTCTTGCAACAATTGTAAACTCGTCCCCATATCTTGTGGCAAAAATGCCATGCAAGGCCTGTAGCTCTAGAATTTTTGCACATCTTGCTGCAACAAAGATTAGGCTTGACACAGCTTCTATAACGTCTTGTGGGCAGTCCCTCTGCTTCCAAATGGAAGAGACTTTGTTGAGAATGCAATCACAAAATATTTCAAACATATCATATACAGCTAGGACATTCTCCTCTATGAATAGTACATCATTTTCTCTTTGCTGAGCTGATCCATCGCTAGTCGTGACTAATCCTTCTCTTGTGATATTATAATTGTCTGGCAACTTCCTATTCTCAAGCCCCTCAACAATTTCTTGGAAATTTTCCCCATCCACATTCAAATAAGATGCTTTGCCCATAGGCGTACTTTTGTGAACTGCATCTGATTTAAATATGTAAGCTGATTTCAAGCTAAAATCTTTCTCTTGTATCCCATTGCTTTCTTCCAAGAATGAAGCATTAGCATGCTCATGTACATACTTTGTGTTGAAGTCATTTCTTACCTTTGCAAAGGAAGTATATTTTGGATGGAAGAATTTGCTTTCCTCATACAAAGCAATATTTGGATGCTCCTTTCCACATTTTGTTTAAGGATCTTTACATTGACCAACATAAGTGTGCCTTGAGTTCTTATTTTGCCAAGATATATTGTAGGCTTGTCTTGTGTCTTCATGAACTTCCCCTTTCTGAGATGGTATTGAAAGAATGGTTAACAACCTCTGCTTTGACCCACTGCTTAGATGAAGTTCTTTTACAAATAGCAGCCAAAGGTGTCCATCTATCTAATTGACAACGTCAACAACAAATTTCTACACATTTCTCTTTGGCTTCTCTTCTTGAGAAGTCTTTTCATGGTTATTTGAAATAACAAGAATTTCTTTGACATTGTTTGAAACATCAAGAATGACTCTTTCGTATATATCTTCTTCTATTGTTGCCTTTGAGAAATTTGCATCAACTTTGTCATTCAGGTGACTCAAGAATCTGGGTTTTACCAAAAGATTCTTCTCACTTTTATTTGTATAACTATCCTGCAAATCACCTTCATATGGCGTGAACCCCATCTTTGGGAGATTGATGGGTGCTCCTTGAACAAGAACATCTTTTTCAACTTCCTCTTGTATGGTGGTTTCCTCCATGGGCTGCTTCCTCTCAATTTTTTGTAGCTATAATTGTTCTTTCTTCTTCAGCGTTCCACTTCTATTTGCTTTGAATATTTCCAGGAATCCTTCAAAGGTAAAGTCAAACTTTTCATCATATGTGGGAAGCTTGCTTAGATGATTTTGAGTGATCCTTCTTCCTCTTCTTCTTGGCTCATGCCTCCTTTTTAATTCACATAAGTATCAGAGGGTCATGGCAGCTTGAACTTGCAGGCTTAGATTATTATATTCTTCATAGTAGGCCTCGTAATGAATTTTGCGCTGTTGCTGCCATTCTTCTTCTTTTGAATCTTTTTTGTCCAGCTGCATTTTTATTGATACCACTAGATTTGGCATGCTATTCTGATACTATTCCAAATGCTTGTCCATTCTATCTCTTATCTTGCAGGTTGACAAGATCATTGCTATGATACCACTGTAATATCCCTTTCTTGATAGTTTATCAACTCTAAAGTTTTTTGTGATTCCTTTTCAATATTGGATATAAAACAAATACTAGAACATCTCACATGCAATCTTGATATTGAAAACCTAATTGAAACTTCACTAAAACCCTTATTGTAATGAGATGAAAGTGTACAAAATTATGATAATGAAGCAATCTAAATCATAATAGAATGTCGTAATAAAATCCTTACATTTATTTTGCATCACAAGGCCAAAAGACACAACTCTTACTTGAATAAACCTCCGTAAAAATAATTACATGCAACAATGAGCAACAAATGAAGCTTGAAGTAAGGTTACAACTAGAAGTAAAGGCCACAACGACCACTTCCATTTGCACGAATTCGACTTAGTTGGTCACATAAACCCCAATGCAGTAACCCCAACTATATATGAAACCCCAACATAACAGTGTAGGGCTATTTTCTGTCTGGTATGGTAGAAATAGGCTCCAAAGCAATGAATGACAGTTCTAGATGAGGTACGATAGCTTCTTAAAGATGCACAATAGTAATTAAAATACTCCAAATCCTGACAAAAAAACTTAAAATTGATAATAATATTCAATCACACGGAATTTGAAATTTGATCCTGATTTGCAAGCACAATTGTGATTCCTGGATGGAATCACCTTAATAAGTTAAAGAGTTTTTGTCCTCAAACCTAAATTCGAATGGTGAGGGTTTTCGTCCTCATGATTCATTCCAACTATAGGGGTTTTCGTCCTTATGTTGAAAATGAATGAATTGAAAGGTTCAATCAATTGAGAAACACTGATAATAAAAATTGAATAATTTACAATGAGGACTCTCAATATATAGACTCACTTGTCACTTTTAAGTTTATGGTTATATTTTTAGGTTTAGGGTTTTACTTTTCAATTTTAGCCTTTTCTTTTATCTCCACTTTTTCCTTTTCTCACCCTTTTATTTTATTTCTAATAATAATAAAGTAATATTAAATTGTCATTTTTTAAAATGAAAAGTAATTCACTTAGACAACTTAAAATATTAACTTTATTTGAAACAAGGGACATGACACTCAGGATAAAGATCATTGGATGTTGATTCACCATGCCTTTCCATAGCATGTGGTGAGTAAACTAGGGGGGAAGTAACAAACTACTATAAAAAATTTAGAATGTGAAACTTCTCTATCAATTGACATTTTACATATTTCTAGCATGGTAGTCGAATTCCTCTACACGAATTTTGGAGATTAAAGGGTCATGCACTAGGCAAGCAATACCACCTGGGCCTCTAGAGTCAACAATTGTCTTATACTTGGAGAATCATGTGAATCCAAAGTAGTATGGCGGAGGTTTGTTTCCTATTTCATGAGTCTCTGTGAAGAAGAACAAGGCTTTACCTTGGATAACATCCCTTGAACAACCTAGCGAGAAGAAAAGAAAACCTCCACAATTCCATAAGGCAATTGAGATAGATGTGTGAGAGCAAAGCCTTATATTATGGCATCATGATCTTTTAGTAGGCCATGGCTTGTTCCACCAAGGGGGTGGATTCTCACATATTACCGATTACCATTTCTCATAACAACCCATTTACCTTGCTTGTTCCTCCCTCTGAACAAATGTAGGCTAGGTGGCCCTACGTGTGGATGCTCCACCCTGAAAGGGGTGTACGTGCATCTGGTCTGCTCCTTGAGGCACCACTATCTCCATTGAATGGCTTTAAGCCACCCATCTGTCTGAGGGAACGAAAAAATCCCTCCACTGTTGTTATCTTCTCGAGTTTGAGAATACTTCTCAAACCTCTCCTCAACCAACTTGTCTCTCCCCTCATTCTCTGTCTCCTGGTGTCCCATGTCACCCATGACTTGATCTTGCTCAAGTGAACCAACTAGTGGAAGCCTTGCTTCCCTCATGCTACTCCTCAAATAATACTTAACCTCTTTATTGCCATTCATGTATCAAAACCTTCACCCTATAGAATAGCCAAGATATGGCTCTGATACCACTGTAATGTCCTCAAATTGGGACAACAAAGCAAAAAAGGGTTTTCCAACAACCCCTAAACAATATGAAATAAAATCTGAATTTTGTAAATAAAAACCAACCTTCACCTATAGAATAGCCAAGGTATGGCTCTGATACCACTGTAATGTCTCCAAATTGGGACAACAAAGCAAAAGAGGGTTTTCCAACAACCCCTAAACAATATGAAATAAAATCTGAATTCTATAAATAAAAACCAACAAACCCTAATTGTTGTATTTGCACCACCAAACTGAAATTATCACACCTCTAATCACTCAATATTATTAGAAAAATACCTTGTGAAGCTAGCCAATAATGGCTCTCACCGACATGAAAAAGGAAACTGAATTTGTATGTTTTCCACACCCAAACCCTCAATGCCACCAAGCTGGTTTTAATGTCCTCTTTCCATCACCAAATCCTACTCAAAAACCCTCCACAATTGAAGATGAAATTTAGATAAATTCCAACATGCATATCAGATAGAAATTAGCCAAGGTTAGGACTTCAAACACGATCAAACCCTCTCCAAGCCAAGTCGCCAAAACTAGAAGATAATATAAAATATTATGAAATATTTTAGGCTTCAATAAGCCCTTCAAATCAACTTGCATAGCCCTGTAGGCAAGTCGCCTAGCTATAGAATAAATTCACCAATGTTTCTTCAACCCTCAAGGGTCTCTGTGTAGCGTAGCCCTTTCAAGGGGGTCTTCTTCTTAACCCAAACAAGTTGCCACTCTTCTAAACCTGCAAATTATCCAAAAACTAGCTTTCTATATTGTTTGCATTATTCCTTGATGAAGGTGGTGTCCAAAAACACCTTTGTAGATCCACTTGCATGCAAACATGCAATTTTGAAGCTTAACTACAACCCTTGAATAGAGCTGCCCAAAAATTAGGAATGGAGGTTTTCGTCCCCAAACCCTTAACACTCTTGAAAATTTTCGTCCTAAAGATGTGATGAACAAGCTTGACATACTTGATCAATGATTCAATATTTATATTCCGCACACTCCCCCAAATGAATCTTCAATTGTTTTTTATTGGTATTTATATTCATTAATGTGTCACCGTTTTCTGAAGAATATATGGATTAGGGCACGATTTTTTTAACAATATGTCCCAATAAATATAAGCGTGATCAGGGCACGATTATCTGCAATTTTGATCATCTTTCCCATCACTTACAGGCCATATAGGGCACAGAGTAGATGTTTAACTTTTTTTCTCACAAAAAATAATAGGCTTGTGTTATCTCTCATATATCAAAATTTCACTTGATGTCTCCAAAGTTGATTACCCCAAATATTTTTTAGGGGTCTTTATCTCATTCTTCTGCTTTGCACACTTCAGCTGTTATGAGATTTGACCCTTGTTATAGAAAGATCAAAGATTATCTTCACTTCACATATTGGAAGAAATTTTTGGAGTATGAATCTGCTGTGGCACGGGAAAACAAATTCTGGAATATGGTTTCGGCCCCAACACAGAAAAAATCCAGAATTCAAGAAGCCTGATCTATGGATCTGCTATATTAAAGAAGCCTGAAAGTGGATGATCTGCAGTCAGAAAGCCTCACGATCCAGCAAAATATAAGAAAGTTTGCTAACAGCTGTTGTTAGAGGTGGGGAGAAATTTTAATTCAGCAGCTACAACAATGGCAGATGTAGAATATCGAAGGGTAGAAGGACGTCCCGAAAATATGTGAGAAAAAGGGAAGTTGAAGGTGCAAATTCCTGCTCTCAAAAACCCAAATCTGTGTTCTAAAAGAGGAAGCCTGGTAGAAGCAAATTAAGAGGATGTGTTGGCCTCAGCGAGGCTCTGATACCAACTAATGAAACCTCATATGAACAGACGAAGAATCAGGACATCAGAATAATAATTAAGATTTAGCTGCCAAAAACTGATGCTGTACACATTACCTTAGGTTATATTTAGAAAGATGAAGATGTGTGCTGGCTGAATAAGCCCAGGCACGTGCAGACTTCGCTATAGCCAGGCATGCAAAATCAGCTTGGTTAGTCCAAATTTCATACAAAAGCAAGGCTGTAGTGAACTGAAATTCTCTTCAGTTCTAACTTACATGCAGTCTGTGAGGTTCCAATGAATTGGGACACGTATGCATGTGAGATAATTATAATAATAGTAATATTTACAAGAAAGTAGATAACTACTAGAGTTATTCTCATCACTCCCATACCTCTCTTGAAAGTTTCCTGTCACCTTATGTACTGTTTTAAACTGTGATTTGTGTTGATAGGAAGTTTTGATGTGTGGTTTCAGTTATTCCTGTATTCTTACATCTTTCTGTTCAAATAGTTTCGATATTTTTAAATTTTTTTCATAAAATCCATATCCACTTAAAAGAAAGAAACAAAAACAAATTTTAGTCTTTCGTTTCAGCCTTAATGTTCCAGGTTCTAGATTTTTCTGATTAGCCTGTTCATTTTAAATTCCAGAATTTATAGCAGCAGATATAGGGATGGATTTTCTTTTGGTAGCAGATTTCAGCATTGAAAGTCGTGATTTTCAGACCAAAGTTTAGGTGCACATTTGTTTTCCAAACGATAACAGCAGGTCTCTGTTAGGAACATAAAAGCCGTAGTAGAGTACTTCCTTGGACTTATGGATTGTTTATCAATTCTAGATAAACATTCTGGTTCATATATGGATGACAATGTTAGGGCTCAAATTACCCTATCAGTGGAGGAAGGTATGACCAGTCTTTTGGAATGGTTGACGAAGTTTGAATGAGATGACACAAACCCTGCATTTGTCAATGGTAAACCTTGAAAGAGGCTGAGCGGAAATATGAACAATGATGAGGAAGAGGATCATCAAATACCAGCCCAAAATAATAGAAGGGAGGTTGACAATAATGAAATCAGTTTGCAGGTAACTACAATTAAAGACAACTGGTAAGAACAAGGTAATCATACTCAGAGGCTGCTGGAAAAAAATCCCATTACTATATTTGGTGGCATGAGTGAATATATCAAGCCAAGGGCCAAGGTATTGCCCTTTTTCTGACTAAATTCAATGGAAGATGACCAGAAAATCTGATTTGGATTCTTTCATGTTGGGATTCTGCATTTCATTGGTAGCAAATGGTGGAACACAAATGGGAAAATGCAAGAATGATGACATGTTAGAAGTCCCCTCGTGGTACCAATTTGTAGCAGCATTCTAGTGCAAATCTGAACCTTACCCTCAGATAGACTAATTTTTTGGCGCTATGAAGGAGCAAAGGAAAATTCAAAATAGTCTAACACTTCATGAGCATTTCAACTAATTAGCCCTCTTGAGAAGAATATCTTGTCAAAGAGGTTGGTGGCATTGTCTATTGATTGATTAAACTATTCAATCATTTCCCATGCGAAGACCTTTAATCTTGGGATCCTTGAGGAGGCCATACATCAAATAGAAACTTATTCAAAAGTTTGCTTGAAGATGACCTCCAACAACAGGGCTGTCCCAAAGTTCCCCGGTCTTGTTTCTAAATCCCAAAAAGGGGATGAATGTGAACCTTCCTCCTACTTTGGCATTCGGACAACCTAAAACAAGAACTGGAGATCTGATTATTAATGCTGAATTATGTTCAAAGGGCTTATGCTCTGATTTATAGGAGAAATGGTCAAGGGGACTTAAATGCAAAGAATCTGGATGGATTCATGTGATTGAAGTGGTAGAAGAAGACAAGCCAAAGATAGCTGATACTAACCACAAGAGGTTGAAGAAGAGGGCTCAAGTCCGAAGATTGAGAGCATGAGAAAATTCTCATAGTTTCACATGTCACAATGTTGTGGATCATTCATTATTAAACCTTATTAAAAGGATGATGGTAACCCTTATTGATCCTTGCAGCACTCAGAACTTCATAGACTCCAAGTTATCAGAATAATAAAATCTTTAAAAAGATTTCTTGGATGTATTGTGAGATCCATCTTGTTGGTTGCCACCAGATAGAGAGGACAATAACGTACTGTTCAGTTCAAACAGGGATTGAAATTCGATATTGTTCCTTCCTATAGATATTCAAAGTTCTTAAAGGATGAAATAGAAAATGCAATTTAGAAATTGTTGGAAATGGGGAATGCAGTGCCAGTAGTTCGTGACTTTTTATGGGAGAGCTTGTAAGAATTGAAGGTGTGGATCTAGTCAACCCGTAACCATAATCATTGAAGAAAAAAGCATTAACTACTTTAGTCCATAATTGCATTGGAAAGCAGCATCATAGTATGTATATATATATATATATATATATATATATATATATAGAGAGAGAGAGAGAGAGAGAGAGAGAGAGAGAGAGAGAGAGACCACTTATCACATATGCTTGATGTAATATATAAAGGTACTACCTTCCAATTAATTTAGGCCACTTATTAGGGTAGAATTATAAGTTATCCTTAATCAGATGTCACCATTAAAGAGAGGAGGATACCAAAGGTTACCCCCCTTATCACATACACTTGATGTAATATAGAAAGGTACTACCCTCCAATTAATTATAGGTCACTTGTTAGGGTAGAACTATAAGTTACTCATAATCACATGTCACTATTAATGGGCTTGGGGTATCTATTGGGAAAATATAATAAACAAGGAGGGAGAGAGAGAGAGAGAGAGATTGTTAGAATTGAATGTGTTGATCTAGCCAACCCTTAATCAAGATAATTGAAGAAAAAAACATCAGCTACTCTAGTCCACAATTGCATTGCAAAGCAGCATCATAGTAGAACTCTATCTATATAAAGAGAGAGAGAGAGAGAGAGAGAGAGAGAGAGAGAGAGAGAGAGAGAGAGAGAGAGAGAGAGAGAGAGAGAGACCACTTATCACATATGCTTGAGGCAATATAAAAAGGTACTACCCTCCAATTATTTATAGGCCACTTGTTAGGGTAGAACTATAAGTTTTCCTTAATCAGATGTCACTATTAAAGAGAGAGAGGGATACCGAAGGTTACCCCACATATCACATATGCTTGATGTGATATAGAAAGCTACCACCCTCCAATTAATTATAGGCCACTTGTTAGGGTAGAACTATAAGTTACCCTTAATCAGATGTCACTATTAATAGGCTTGGGAATATTTTAGGAAAATATAATAAATAAGCCTACATGCACATACACTTACTAGGTAAATGCACACACATTGTCTAAGGGGCACCAAAGATTGGTGTAACATGGGAAAATGTCATGGGCTAAGCTAACCCCCAACAAGTTGAAATTACATATTGATGCTAGTATGTATCAACTAATTGTTTAGAGAGAGAGAATAAGGGAGGGAGGAGGGATAAGATAATTATATTAATGTCTGACAAATGACCACAAAAGTAGGTCAAAGGGATTACAGAGTACAAAAGTGTCAGAACAAAGCGGGAAAACCAAACGGTTTCCACGAAGAACACAAAGTAGGAAAACCAAACGGTTTCCACGGAGAACACAAAGCGGAAAAAGAAACAATACAATAATGAATAGGAGCAACCAGAAAGGAAAGAGGCGAACAAACAACGCAGACAATGACCCCATCCAAAAAGGAGAGGTGGGAAAGTACAAAATGAGAGAAGAACCAGGAGAAGCAAAGAGGAAGGTCCATCAAGGAGTGGACCCAACTCTCTTAACATCCGAGGCCATAAAAAAAGCTCAAAATAGATTGATAACCAGTGAAGGAGGAGGTGGGGTGTCTGGTCTGTCTCGTGTTCTATTGTCTAGAGGAAGTAGCTCGCCTCGATGATCTGGTAGGTCTAGTCAGACTCCTGCGGTTGGTGCTGGAATGGTTATGCTGATGGAATCCTAGGGAATTGTGGAGGGTACTCTGAATCTACACTGATTTGGAGTGTGAAGTTGTGCTAATGTCGATCTAACGTTTAGTGCCTCTCCCCGAAGGTAGCACCGTAAATAAGGAAGTGATCCGCTAGATAGACTAAGGTCTAGGAGGGCCTTGAATCGTGTGGTCACGAAGCCGGAGGGCCTCCTGCATGTAAAGAGTTAGACATCTTTGGTCTTCATATTTGAAGAAGACGGAGAGAGCCTGGGTCTCCCTGAAAAGGCAGTGGAACCTCCCTCTGATCTCGTAGTAGATGGGGCAACGGAAGATGAAGTGTTCTTCCGTCTCGACCTCTTGAAGGTTGCATAACCGACAGATCCTGTCTGCCCGATCCATGTGGTGATCTGTCTCAATCCAAAGCCTATGAGAACCCACTCTGAACTATCCAAGGGGGATATAGAGAGTATGCATCCAATGGCGGAAAGTGTACTAAGGATGGACAATAAGCCCGTCCCTTAGTTCCAGGAACTGCTCCACATAAAAAGCCATCTTTGGGCGTAACCCCTCGTAGGGGTTAACCCAAGTGGTATGAATAAACTATTTGTATATATCCTCTTTGATAATCCTGTTGATCTCTTGTCTTGTAGGTAGGTGGCTCGGAGCATCCTAGGAGTATTGAAATGGAGGGAGACGGTCCATCCTAATCCCCATAGACCCTAAGAGTTTTGAAACCCCATCGTACCAACAATGGGCCCGTTAAGAGGACCAGAATGGGCAATAGCCTCTGAAGAACAATAGGCTAAGTATAGGTATTTGTCACAACCCTTTGCTGAGTCAGCAAAGCTCCGAACGTGATGCAAGAAAGAGATCAGATTAAACATAATCTCTAGTCTGAAAGAGCGGGCCCCAAACTCTGCCAGGATGATATGCTGGGAGATAGTCTGTTTGCACCTGATAATGCGGCGGAGAAGTATCTGGACTCTCTTAGCCGATGCCCAATCAGACTCAAGTAAAGAGGGTCCCCAAACCATGGACCCATAGAGAATAGTGGGCCTGATAAGGGTGTCCATGAGGGACATCTTGGAAGAGATGTCCTGAAAATGGTGTCGAAAACACTATCTCTCAAGGAGGGCTAAAGAACCGTATCCCTTGTTGATTCGAGGTTGGAGGACCTGTCTCAGTCGAAAGTGGGGTCTAAAGAAATGCATCCCCAAGTAAGTATAGGTGCTGGCGATCTCAATCTCCTAACTTTCTAAGGGGGAACCATTTTTCATTTTCTATGGAAAGCTTGCACTTCAAGGTAAAAGCACATAGATCAGCGAGATAGAAGGCAGGGCAACAGCCGATTGAAGAGTTTGCAGATGTAATTCTTGATCTATCCCAGGATCTGTCATCTGTTAGGACGATGACCACATTATTTAGATGGAATGGGGGTCCCAACCAGTCATTATTTCTTCTTACAAGTATCTTAAGATGTCTAAGGAAGTTGTTGAAGACTTGTCTACGAGATGCCACTATATAGAGGCAAAGACTGCACTGCGATTTATTGTGGGCAAAGAAATTCAAGGAGGGGGGACTGTTATGGAGCTTTTTTTGTAACTATTGTGATAGTCCACTTCAGTCAGTGGGGCCCGTTGGGATTTTTTTTTAAGTGTATTTTGTGTGCCCATTTGGACCAATTTTTTGAGTCCATTTGGGATCATTTTTGTCGGTTCATAAGAAATTATCGCACATGCACAAGGCAAAAGAGCTAATGTGAGGTAATAGAGTAGAGTGTGTTTTGAGGAAAATAAATCTTATGCACAAGTGTGAAGACTGTGTTGGGCGAAGGCAGCATCCATACCGTCCTGGATTTGGCCTGAGTCAGCAACCATGCTCTTTGAAGTTATTTTTGTTTCTATGTAATGTTTAATATAATTATCCGGCAACAACAATTCTGTTTTGTTTTAAGTTTCTCAGAAAAAATAAAGAAGCTCAGTTCTGATTTTCTCAAGTAATCTCCAGTTTTTGTTATTTCCAGTTTGGAGTAGTTTTTCATTTTTTTCAGATATTTTAGAGCAGTTCCATAAAAATTATAGCACTTTTCTGGCCTTGTGGTATTAGAGCATATTTACAGTAATATCAGAGCACTTTTGTGGCATGGTGGGTAGAAATCAACGTTATGGAATGGGCATAGGCCTGTACATTTCAGAAGATTTTTGAAGATTACAATCATAATTATCTTCAATGGAGGCATGATTCAGATTTAAGGATTGCCACATATGATACACAAAGGGATTACAAGTTGGAGGTCAAAACATTGTTAGACATTGAAGAGGAATGCTACAAATGGTATGACCAAATACCAAAGATTGTTCCAAATAAGGATCCATGCACAGGGACCTAAACTAAAGCTCCAGAGTTTTCGGTAAATCCAGCATATGAAAATCTAGGAACATGTGCAATTCTCTAACTACTAATCTGTCTGTACCTATCTGAGGAATGTAAGCCAGACTTCAAGAATGGTTTAGTGTAGTTTATGCAACATTGCTAGAATAGCTCAAAGCTGGGTAAGTGCATTGCCATTTGTTAAAGAATCAGGCATCTTTGATGTGGTGTACCGTGTAACCTTGCCTTGTGCTGGCATTTTGGCTGAGGCATAAACTTATTTTATTTTTTTATGCATCATCTGTCAACATTTCCGCAAAATACTTATCCCACTTGAAAGAGACCTATTTCCAGTATTAATGATTTTCAGATTTTATAATGATTTGGATTCTCGGAGAGATGATTTTTTATTTTTGCAGGACTTCTTGGAAGCAAGGTTATTGGGGTATATTTGGAAGCAAAATCAGACTGAACATTTCATTTTCACTGATTCAGACATAGCAGTGGTTGATGATCTTAGCCATATATTTGAAGACTACCCAGAGTTTCACATAGCTCTTACTTTTAGAAATAATAAGTATCAACCTCTGAACTCCGGCTTGATCTTTGTAAGAGGAACTGCAGAAGGTGTTTCGAAGTGCGTGGAATCATATGCTGCATCTTTTTTCTGTTATATGATTCACTGTTTTTTATTTAGTCCCCGTTAAGTGGCTTCTTTAGATTTTGACCTTTCAGCAAACCCTGCATCTGTCACAGGGCAAAAGCATTTTTGGAGGAAGTTTTGGACGCATATAATTCTATGTTCAGGAAAGCTGCTCGTATGCTGGGAGATCAGTTGGCTTTGAATTGGATTGTTAAAAGCCAGACTATGTTTGATATCCAAAGGTTTAGGGATCCTAAAGCTTTTGTAGCTGAAGTTCACAGGACACAAGTCTTATTTTTACCATGTGCCATCTACAACTGGACTCCTCCTGAAGGTGCAGGGCAATTTCATGGCATGCCTGAGGATGTGAAGGTAAGCCTATGGTTATTTGTATTTGTTTACTTGATTTATTTGACATATTTAATGAATTAATATGTTTATATGGCGATTGCATAGCATTTGCAGCATTAGAGATGATTTTCAACTTGTTTGTATTTTGTACTTTGTGATAATTAAATATTTGCTGTGGTCCAAAGTTTTTCTAAGAAATAGACTAGTTGTGAGCTGAAACTTGATTTCACGGTGGCAATGCATGTACAGACAAATGAACCAAAAGTAGAATTAGAAGTTTGTAGACATTGTTTTTGATGCAGGGGAATTCCTATTAGAACATCATGACTCTGTAGATTGTAATATACTTGAATGGGACAATTAGGACAAGTTGGGGTTTCCCAACAAACCCTTATGCGAAAAGTGAAAATAATCTGAGTTCTGCCCTGAAAACCAGCAAACCCTAACAGCAATAGATGTCCAAATTTCAAGAAATAATTCTCCACAATAAGCCCAATAATAATTGAAAATGAAACTACAATAAAGTACCTCTTTTTGTGCCAAGATAGAATGGTGATGTGGTCGGAATTTCTTTGCAATAATTCTGATTTTCAATATGCTGGTACAACTGCATTTCCCCTCCAATTAGCCTTGAAACTTTTGCACAAATTCACAATAAAAATGCCAAAAATCTTTGCAATTTATTAGGGCTTCCAAAAAACAAATTAGGGTTGGCAATAGTCAATTTAGCCCTTCCAAACAAGTCGCGACACTTAGAAAAATAGAAGAAACAAATCTGTTCAACGATGTCTCCAAGCTCCCCAAATAAATTCCCCACTTGGAAAATTATTAAAATAATTTTGAGAATGCAAAAAAATGATTCCCTTCAATATTAGAGCCCAAAAACACTCCAACAACCTACCCAAGTGAATTGCTCTAGTAGAAAAAATTATACAAATAATTTTTTGAATTAATTACCTTGTTTTCAACCCTCGATAATTTATTATGTTTCAATCAGCGGAAATTTTAAAAAATTGTATCTTCCGGAATATTTGAAATTTCAATGCAAAAGTTCAAAATGATCACAAAAATAATAGCTATCAAACAATATTAGAATCAAAATTTTTCTTCCATGAAAAGTTATCCAAAAGTTGTTCCGAAGTTCCAAAAGTACTAGTTACAGCCCTAGGTTTCTTCAAATCTGAAAATGGAGCTCAATTGTGCAACCAAACAATGAGAAATCAATGCAAACAACTCTTTAAAGGTATTCACTTTGCCTTTGAACAAAGTGGTGTTATAAAACACCTTTGTAGATTCAATTGCATATAATTATGCAAATCTGAAGGGCAGTTACAGCGCTTGAATAGAGCTGTCATATGTGGAAGAATGGAGGTTTTCGTCCCCTAACTTCTTTGTGCACTTGAAGGGTTTCGTCCTCAAGTCACTTGTTTAAGCTTGACATACTTGAGCATAAGATTCAATATCCAAATAAGTATAATCCTCGAATGAACAATTCACTTTCCTTTTATATCCATGTCCCAAGTGTGGTGTCCAAAATAGGAGGGAAACTCTCATTTTTAAAATATTAAAAGAACCTCCTTATAATTTCATTTTAGGTCTTAAGCGCCCATGACCCCTAAAAAACCCCAACTTAAGCAGAAATTAGATCATAAACTATTTTTCTATTAAATGATTTTGAAGTTTTCAAATGTCCCCTTTTTCATTTCTTCCCTTAGCCTTTTTAGGAACAATTCAAGGCTAAGGATTTATGCAAGTTTATACCAAAAAGGTGGACATTACAATCCTCCCTACCCAAAATTGCTTGTCCTCAAGCAATTGCAAAAGCCACGGGGGTGTCCCGACACTCTTCACTATGCAAGCTCTGTTTGTCAATGCCTCTCGTGAAATGGAAGCTCCAAACCAAAGCCTTAACTTGCTGTACCTATGTTTTGGGGGCTGCCTCCAAGAGCTAGAGATGTTTTCATAGCCCTTCAAAGGCTCCATATGTTCCCAATCAACCATCCCTTTCAATACCGAGTGGAAGATAGGCAAATTCTTTTCCCTTATACCTTCAAAGGGGGTGTTATGTGACCCAAAGTTGCAACAAGAAACATGAGAGAATACGATTACCTTGTTGTCCCTGTGTTTTGGAGGCTGGTCCATGGTGTCAAAGTCCACATAAAAGCCATCCAATGGTTCTCTATGCTCCCATGCTTCCAACTCACTCGATACCGAGTTGGGCATGATGAAATCTACCATCATGTCAATCCAATCATGGCCTCTGGAAGATGTCAAATCGCTGCCCTGTTTGTAGAGGTCCACTTGAACCAACCTCAATGAATGCATACTAGTAAGGTTGTAGTCACAACTCACCTTACTCATTCCTCTATGCTTTGAGGAAGAATACCAAATGTGCAAAGAAGTAGCCAAAAGATTTATCAGGGGCAACATACCTCTGAAGCAACTCATCACCATATGCAATCCACTATGAATCATCCCATCAAATGTAAAACATGTTTTATCCCAAGCTGCCCCTTCTCATAACTACTATGTAAGTATGTGAGTTGTGACCATGTAAACATCAAAGGAATGGTCAAAGTGAAGTAAGGTACACTGCTGTTCCATACTCACAAATTTTACCCATTTGTTGTGCAAATCATGGTCTCCAAAGATGTCATTTTCTGAACTCAAGAACAACTGGAAGTAAGCAATTAAATCAGTCATGTTGTTCCCTCTAGGGGGCTGTAGTAGAATAAAAAAATCTGTTTTTTCTGATTGCACAAAATCAGAAACACATAACAGCTGTAGATGTGCATGAAAATCAATAATTCCTTCCCAATAAAGAGGCTGTAGTAGAGGCCAAAAACCTGATTTGTCGGATTGCACAAAATTGGAAACACAAGGAATACTCTCTCCTTGTCATGAGTAACAAAGTACTTCTAAAACCAATTTTTTTATGTATGTTAGGTGTCCGTAATGAATGACACAACTCAGAAATTTAGAAACAAAATTTTTAGACTTATCAACAATTTCAAGCTTCTTTGTTGGCTGTAGTAGTGGCATAGAAACTAAGTTTTCTGATTGCACAAAATCAGAATTACACCAAGCAACATTTTCCATTGGTGTAAGTGTCAGAATGGTTTCAAAATCAAATTTACTATGCATGATGGGTGGCTGTAATAGATTGCTCAACTTAAAATTTTCAAAAACAAAATTTCCATACCTTCTAACAATAGTTTCAGGTCTCTTAGTTGGCTACCATGTACAAACAATGTGACCTTTTTTGGGGGTCAATGGCCAATGTTGTTGCCAACAATTTTCTGAATTTACCGGGAAGGAAAAAAACTACTTTTTCTTCACCAATTTACCTTGCCAACTGCTGCCCATGATTTGAACCTTTACCAAATCTACGATGGACCTTAAATCTTCTTCCATGTCCTCCATGTCATCCCTTCCAATTGGTTGCCCATGTATGGAAGCCAACTTATTCCTTGCATAGCCCTTTGCAAGGGATCTCCAAAATAAACCTACACATGAAACAAACAAGTTAGGACCAACTTTGGTCTTTAATTACACGCTTTTGATCCAATTGTCAATCTCTAGGATCCTAATGTACATCCTTCTTTGTTGCCTTGGTCCTCCCTTGCAATTATTTCTTACTTGAATATCAAGAGTTATTTTCTTGTTGGTTCCGATATGAATGTAGCAACTTCCTCCTTCCTTTTTTCTTTCCCTTATGGTGTCTTGGAATTCATTTATATATCTTTGAACCACCCTCTTCATGTTGAAGGGTGTGACTCTCACTTACTTGAGACCCATGCATAACATGTACACCAAAAATCGTGAATGAGACAAGCTGGAAATGCAAAAAACAGCCGTCAAATGATTATCAGCAGCTCTTGCAATGACCTATGGGTCATAGCACTTGTCACCTCTTACTGTTTTCATGTCTAGCCAAGCTTTTCCCTCGGCACCTCCATTTAAAACACCATAGACAAGCGCTGTATAAGGACTGTCACAACCCTTAATTGCTTGCTTTTTCCCTCCAAAAGACAATGCACACTTTGCATAACTTGAAACTTGTGATCTCACATAGCAAGCTTTTACCACACTATCATAAGACTGTGTAGAAAACCCCTGTTCTCACTTTCTCTGAAACTGCTTGTTTTTTCTTGTTTTTGGATGTTTTTTGGTTTTTTTTTGTGTTTTTGCATAAACATATGAAAGAGGCGATTCTTGGAAGAATTGCTGAATAAATTCAAATAAAAATAATGTAAATCCGGAAATGATAGAATCTAAGAAATTAATTATTGCCAATCGATTTATTGATCTTCTATGACAAATACAACTAATATCTGGTAACATGCAAATCAAAAGCAACAATTTTTTTATGAAAACCTGGTTATTGCAGCCAGCTGAAAGAATGCATGAAAACAGTACAACCTTGTCATCAAGCTACTTTTCCCTCCGTCTGATGCTGGGAAAGTGTTCCCAAGGTGTAGGCGCCTCAAGGAATGGTGACAGATGACCAAAGAAGTAGGCGACTTGCCCTTTATAAAAAATACGCCCTTTTTGAAAAGGTACAACCCTGCTGTACAGTAGTACGGCTCTATGACAGTAGCCAGCCAAGAAAAGTATGCCCCTGTTTGATGTGCCAGAAACTCAGGGAATAGGCGACCCAAAAGGAGAAACTCTTCCAAATGAATTCTAAACTGAAAATCTTGGATGATGCAATCTCTGATAAAGTTCTGTGATAACCTCTGAATGAAGCTACCTCTCTGAAAGCAAGAAATCAGCTGGTATTTCACAGCCTCTGAACTGCAACACTGAAGATGGCTCGTTCTTCAATGCTAAACAAAAACTGGAACCCTTGGCTCTGTTCTCAGAAGAAAGACTTAGCACAATTTTGATTTCAAAACATAATGAGCTCCCATCCCAATGAAAACCCTTATATCCATCTCCAAGTTCGATTTTCCTTAAATTGGCTTCATTTAAAATAATTCGAACTTTTCCTCTTTTAAATTCAATAGTCTTCAACGCACTTTTTAATTATAAATTATAATTAAAAAGTGGCCCCTCTCAATGCTGGTCGGCCCCTTCAATATCACTTAAGTTATAATATTAATAATATTATAACTTTATATTATAAGCTCCCGGTAATTAATATTTAATTTGACAATTAAAATATTAATCTCTTTCAAAAATTGTCCGATGCACGAACCGTCTGAAGCCAGTGAATAAGTGATTGATTTTGCACATGACCAAACCATACTGGTAAAAATAGCAGGGCTGCTCCGTTGAGTGACTAATACTGTTAAAAATAGCAGGTCAGGCAAATGGTGTCCGAATGACCCCGAACAAAAGTCAATTGGTAATGTCTGACGATCGAAGCCAAGCCAAGCTCCAATCAAGACCCTCTATCCATCCTATTAGCCTACGAGAGTCGCATAATAGGCTAATCATAAGCTCTGAGAGTTGTCAACTAGAAGGGGACACGACAGTCCGCCCCTCCTGAAATTGCTTGTCCCCAAGCAATCTCAACTCTGGATGCTGCAGAATATCCTCGCTCTCCCACGTAGCATCCTCCACTGGCAGGTCTCTCCATTTCACCATATATTCCCTGATGGTCCTCCTACGCAACTGTCTCTCTCTGTACTCCAGGATAGACTCAGGTACTAAAATCAACTTTCCCTCATCATCTAAGGGAGGTAAAACCGCTGAAGGTACCACACGGTGTCCCAACGCCTTTTTGAGGCGTGACACATGAAAAACATTGTGGACCTTGCAATCCGCTGGAAGCTCTAGCTCATAAGCCACCTCTCCAACACGCCTCAGGATCCTGAAAGGACCATAATAACGTGGCTTAAGCTTCTCTGAACCACTCTTCTTAAGAGTAGACTGTCAGTAGGGCTGCAGCATGAGGTAAACCATGTCTCCCACCTCAAAAGACCTCTCTGTCCTCTTCTGATCTGCGTACTGGTTCTGCTGATTTTGTGCCTTGGCAATATTTTTCTTGAGAGCCCTCATAATGTCCTGACTCTTCTGCAATAAATCTCTAGTGCTCGGCACTCTACTGTCACTCAGTAGCAAATCCAGAAAGCTAGGCGCCTCATAACCGTAAAACGCCATGAAAGGGGACATCTGAATGGTCATGTGGAAGGTAGTATTGTCGCAATACTCGCACAAATATATCCATTTGACCCAAGCCTTCTACTGCCCTGCAATATAATTTCTGAGGTATCCTTCCACCCATTTATTCACTCTCCGTCTGACCATCGGTCTGCGGGTGGTAACTGGTGCTCGGTGTAAGCTCGGTCCCACAAAGTCTGAACACCTCTTGCCAGAAGTGACTCAAGAACCGACTATCCCTGTCGCTCACTATGCTCCGAGGCAACCCATGTAATCTGAAAACCTCGCGGAAGAAGACTTTTGCTACCTGTGTAGCTGTGTAAGTGGTGGTGATCGGAAAGAAGTGGGCATACTTCGTCAGCTGATCCACAACTACATATATACAATCCCGTCCTTGGGCTTTGGGCAAGCCCGTGATAAAGTCCATCGACAGGGATTTCCACTTCCTATCAGGGATCGGAAGTGGCTGCAACAATCCTGCCGAATACGTGTTCTCTTGCTTGTTCTGCTGACAAACAGGGCACTCACGCACATACTGAAAAACATCTACCTTAAGTCCTTTCCATGTAAACCTTTTCCGTATCTGTATGTATGTCTTAAAAAACCCGGGATGTCTTGCTGTGGGCACATCATGAAAGGCTCGCATAATAGTGTTCATCTCAGATCCTGGGATCAAGAAAATCCTGTTCTTGTAAATGATCAAGTCATTCACAAGCGTGTACCTGGTATCAACCATCAACCCCTCAACAATACTGGATGCCCAAGTATCCTTGGCATATTCTGCCACAATCAAATGCTTCCAATCCTCTGCAATGTGAACCATAGAGCTCAAATAAGGCCTACATGAGAGCGCGCCAGCCACTACATTTTGGGTGCCCTTGATGTAGGAGATATCGAAGTCATATCCCTGTAACTTACCTACTTCTGCTGACGATCATTCAAATCTCCCTGCCCCAGGAAATGCCTCAAACTGTTGTGTCAGTTTTAATGCAAAACTTACTGCCCACGAGATACTGTCAAAATTTGGCCAAGGCATGCATTATGGCCAACATCTCCTTATCATAAATATTGTAGAACCTCTCTGGCCTTCTCAGTTTTTGGCTCTCATAAACAATAGGGTGCTTGTCCTGCATAAGCACCGCTCCAATGCCCTCACCAGAAGCATCACACTGAAGCTCAAAAGGCTTCGAAAAATTTGGTAGTGCCAACACTGGACACAGTCATTAGCTCCTTGAACCTCACAAAACACTCCTGTGCCTCAGGAGTCCAACAGAATGCACCTTTCTTCAATAAATCCGTCATAGGTGCTGCATGTTGTGAATAACCATTCACAAATCTGCGATAAAAACCACACAAGTCGAGAAATCCTTGCAACTGTGTAAGGTCCGCCGGAGTAGGCCAGTCTACGATAGCACGGATCTTCTCAGGATCCATCCGCACTCCCTCTGCATTGATGATATGGCCTAAGTAGAGCAACTTAGTCATCCCCAAAACACACTTAGACTCCTTGGCGTACAAGGACTCCCTCTCCAAAATGCTGAGTGCTGTATCCAAATGAGCCAAATGCTCCTGCCAAGTCCTGCTGTAGATCAGAATGTCATCGAAGAAGACAAGTACATATCTCCTCAACTGAGAGTGGAAGACTGTTCATGATGGACTGGAATGTCGCTGGAGCATTGGTTAGCCCAAATGGCATAACCACAAACTCAAAGTGTCCACAATGACAACGAAATGCGGTCTTCTCAATGTCCTGCTCACGAACTCTAATTTGATGATATCCCGATCTCAAGTCTATCTTCGAGAAGTAACAGGCACCATGGAGCTCATCAATAAGCTCATCTATTCGGGGTATGGGGTACCTGTTTTTGATAGTCCTCTTATTCAAGACTCTGTAATCTATGCACATGCGAAGGGTGCCATCCTTCTTCACTAAGACAATTGAAGAAGCGAATGGTGATTTGCTCGGTCGAATGTGACCCATAGCAATCAGCTCCTTGATTGTCTTCTCTATCTCATCCTTAAGCTGCTTAGGATGCCTGCACGGATTAATCATGACGGGCTTAGCGCCCTCCTCAAGCTCTATAATGTGCTCAATACCCCTGTTTGGAGGTCTCCCTGGTGGAATATCACTGAAAACCATCTCATGCTTAACTCTCAACTGCTGAATGTTAGGATGATACTCGGCTTTATGCTGTCCCTCCTGAATAGGTCTCAATGTGAACTCGGCAGCCCACTCTACCATGTCATGACACATGAGTCTCTCCATCCGATGGAAGGAAATAGTCTTGACATTACTGTCCCGAATGGCCTTCAGGGTATGTGTCTTCCCGTCCACATCAAACCGAATCTCCATGTCTTTGAGACGAAGAGTGACTTCCTCAAAGGAATGAAGCCACTTCATGCCCAAAACTAAATCGATATCTCCCATGTTCACATAATAATCAACCTTGAACTCATAGTTATTCAAGCGCAAGGGGAGATCCTTAATCATACGGTCACACTTGAGATTGTAACCATCAACCACCTTAACCCGAATGCCTTCAAACTCTTCAGTTACAAGCCCACGCCTCTCCACAAATCTGGCATCAATAAAATTATGGGTGGCACCTGTGTCTAAAAGGGTGATAACCTTTTGACCAGCTAAAACTCCACGAAGTCTGAAAGATTCCTCCTGCTGTATGCTAGACAACCGTGCTTCCTGAAGCTGAATCTTTGACTCTGCCTCCACCTTAGGTTCTATAGCCTCTGACTCTGACTCCTCAGAACTCTCCTGCTGTCCGGAATTTTCAGAATCCGAATCCTCATAGAAAGCCCACATAACTCTATTTGCCTTACCCTTAGGCCGCAAAGGACAATCATGGTTAGCATCATAGGGACCCTTGCAGTAGAAACATAATTTTTTCTTCATCAAATCATTTAATGTTTCCCTGTCAAAAGGTGCTGGAGTTTTATCCTTAGAATCATTTTAAAAATCAGTCCTCTCTGATTTTTTATAAAATGCTATGTTATCCTTACTAGAAGATGCTCCTTTGGACTGAAATTTGTTTGTTGGGACTGCATGTTCCATACTTCTTGCTTTTTTCATAGCTTCCTGTAAAGAGATAGGATCAAATGCCTTTATCTAACCTCTCAGTGGTTCGGATAGGCCCTCAATGAAAAGAACTATCAATCTACGCTCTGAAATGTTTGGCACCATGACTGCCAACCGCTGAAATTCACCAATGAAAGACTCCAAGTTCCCTGTTTGTTTCAGCTGTGCCAAATCTCGAAAGTAAATCTTTGGATCTTTCTTGTCAAATCTTTCAACCAACCTATCCACGAAGTCCTGGTACTCTGTCACCTGATTATGCTGAAGTGTTACCATACCATGGTACCACCAATCATGTGCTACTCCCTCCAAATGCAAAGTGGCGTATTTGATAGCTTCAATCTCTGTCATTGGCCTCAGTGCCAAAAATGTGTCAAGCTTATGAATCCAAGCTTGAGCTGTCATCTTACCACTACCATCAAAAGTAGTCAAAGAAAGCTTGCCTGTAGCCTTTTTCAGCTCACTATTTTGACCTCTAGGCCTCCTATCCTGTCTAAGTGACCTGTAATGCTCTCTTCTCTGATTTACAAAACGTTCAAAGGACATCCTCTCTCGAACCTGAGGAGCTAATAATTCCCCTTCATCATTTGCAGCCATGAGTGCATCTGCAAATATGGGGTCTCCTGTCGCCTCATCTGCGGGAGCTTCTTCTGGTTCCTCCGGAACAAATGTAGGGCATGTAGGCCTATCAGCGGTTCTGGAATGGGTCCGCTGTGGTCGCTAATTAACTGTAGCACTCTTGTTATCCCCTTGTTCTCCATTCTGTCTAACAAGTGGGTTCATCCGTTCTACCATAGTAGTAAGTGCCTGTAATGCCTGCGCCATCTGCTGCTGTTCTGTAGAGGTCACCAGAATGTTGACAATTTTTGGTTGCCATAGAGGGGCACCCCTCGAATTCAATAGTTCAGGGCTTCAAAGTCCAGTCGCACGGCAACAATAAAGACAAAGGTGCAGGATTGAGGGACACGTGCAAACTGTGTGTGCAAGGTCCTCAAGCTTCAGGTAGTGATAAGAGGGAAGTGCGCAGAGCGCATATTCAAATTGTAAAAGCGCATCCAAAATCTTCATTCCTCTTGTGCGCCCTTTTCTCAAAAGCCCCTGTGCCAAAATATTAAAGATCAGAGCTCGATCACAACAGTTAGCATTTGCGATCTCATCATCCATAGGCTGCGCACCTTACGTAGATCAGTAGAAGCTCCCGAACATAAGACACGGACTCATGAGATCAACAAGGACAATGGAGAGGGAATCACAACCTTATAATTATGTAGGAAATTATTCTCCGCATCTCCTTCATAGGATCTTAGTTTCCCTACGTCGTCGTGACATTACTCTTCAACACTCGTCTTACTGCACAGCGTTTGATGTGCACTTTTCGTGCAGAATGCACTCGAGTATTAAAGTGTGCATAGGTCGAAGTGCGAAGTGAACGCACACTTAAATGCATGAATTCAAGAGTGTGGAGATCAATCAGTATACAGAGACTAAAGAAAGGCTCATGCCCTCTTCCCATGCATGTTCTCATGCAAGCGCACCACCTTTGCAGAACCCAACAAGGTCCTGATCGTGCACTATCTAGTGCGTAGATAATTTCGACAGGCACAGAGCGTAGATTTATACTATGTGCACAAGATGACATGGCAGAATTTAAAATTTCATGTAGCTTCTGCGTCAGCAAGTAAGCCTAGATAGATTGACAAGTGGTGGTCAAGTACATAAAGTAGTTGTGGGCAGTTGGGCTTTGAATGATGCTACGTCAAAACAAATTAAAAGCGAAAATAACTGTCAAATGGCAGAGTATGGCCACACGCCTCCCCTGACTGCCTAAGTGTCCTTCATTCCCAAATGCACACGTGGATCCACGAGAATCCTTTCAACCACTTCCAAATTCAAATTGTCAGATTGAATTTAAGAAACATGGCTCTTAGTGACCTTGTGAGGTGAGTTGGTCTTCCTGATCAACCTAGAGCCCTGAGCGCCAACCTTTGAATTCAAGTTTCTATCTACCACCCCAAGTGGCGAATTTATTGCATAAGATCTTGATCGACCTTATAAATGCTTTGATTTTTACTGTATAAGCAACCCTCTCCTTGGTATAACAAAGCTCTACCCATTTGAGTTTGTAATATTAACTCAAGGCTTGAAATTAATGTGAACTGGACCACTTCCTCTTCATGCTCTATGTTCTATGTGCGCTTACGGTTGTTGATCTTTGTCTATGGATGTTTGTCCCTCTCATTGTCGTCTTCCCTTTGCACCTCTACATGGAATCAGAATCCTCTACAGGGTGCACTCTGTGTATACACAGGTTTGAGTAGGCATTGTCTGTGGATCATTTGTTGTCTCTCTTAGCACTGCGTTGTGTTCCCTTACCTCCGTGCGAAACACCTATGCAGTGGATCCCTGATTTGAAGATCGTGTGTTCAGTGCCCTTAGTTTTATTATGCCGCAAGTGGGTGAGCTGCTGTCTCTACTCTTGGCGCATCACCAGATTTTCCTTTTAGCAAATCTCTTACCTTCTCCCTCCCTTTTCCCTCAAAAGTTTTAGGTTTAGAATTAGCGATAGATTTTCTTTCTGCTCTTTGTAGGTTTGTGCATTGGTCTTAAATCAAGTGCACCTAGATTAAAAGAAAGCCAAGCGCCAACCTACTCTGAAGGTTCGTCCTAAGGAGTGCAAGCGTCCCACATCTTGGGGACGTTCACATTGTTGTGATGAGACATTGGATGTTCCGCGCGCATAGGTGAATTGAATACTTCCGCGCCCCGCGTTGAACGCTTTTGTGCCATACGCCAAGCGCTCGCGCTTTGCATCCATCAACAAATTTGAAATATCCCTTGTTGGATAAATATTAACAATTATGGATTTCCCGTAAAACCCTTATAAAATAATTCATATTTCCTTTAGAAGAAATAAATTTTTCTTAGAAGAAATAATTTCAACACCCTCTTGAAGAAATTAGATTCCTCGGGTAATAATAAATATAAATCAAAACCCTCATGAAGAAATTAGAACCCTTGTTAAATCTGTTAATGTCACCGAGTAATAGTAGAGGCACAAAATATTTGTCTTTCACCAAGAAAACCAAATAATAAATGAATATAACAATATATGCAATAGGATTTCCAACCACACCCCTCAATTTCAGTCAATTGAATACTAAATATTACATGCAACATCAAATACGAATAACCCACTACTGATTACAATCAACTGGATCAAACCCTATTGAATTTGCACAAATATCCCTATTGAATTTGCACAAATATCAATGATTACAAATGATAAATACCGCTTTTTGTCTTCATTTGCTGTGTTGTATTAATTATTCTGATATGGCAGACCTGCAAGTGTGAATTACCACTGTTGGCTGCCAATGAACCAAACCCTAGTTGTACAACCCTCACTTTGCTGAGAAAACTGATGTTATTTGCTCCAAAACTTTGTTAAAACCTTGTCTTTTGATTGCATGTGAATAACCAATTGTGTAAATCATTTGTAACCCATGTATGGAGCTACCACAATGGATTGGAGGGGTTTCATCCTCGAATCCGGCTACATTGAAGTTTTTTGTTCTCAGGCAGAAGTTGAATGAATTTGGAACTCAGTCGTGAATTGTCAAAAGTTTAATAATGAATAATGATTATTCATTGTCCCTTTTGTCATTATATAAGATTCAATTTTCAATTCACCCAAACCCTAAAGTAATTATAATTACTTTTTAATTTAATGTTCATCTTTTTTCAACTTATGAATATTAATAAGTGTTCTTTTTCCAAAGTTATAACTTAAAGTACCTTTTGGACCATAGTTTGCATAACCGGTTTGGGCGAGTACTCGCCAAGGGGCCAAAATGGGTAACTGATGGTTATTCGACCCGCTCGGTCGAATAACTAACAATAACCGACAAAGGCAAAATACTTGAATTTATCAATTTTTTTTTTTTTTTTTAGAAATTACGAAAACAAAATAGATAAAATGAATTTGTAAAATGTTGGAAAAGTGTTTTCTATTAGATTTGAGTACAAATAAAGTACAAAATTACATAATAATGTGAATACAATAGAGTCAAACTACAATGATACTTATAGTCTTATACAAGAATCTACAGGTATAAATTACAATAATCTATAATTTTCTTTGCCCTGCTCCCTAGAAAACTAAGAGAGACTGAGAAACTCTAGTCCTCCCAGTCGACTGCCCTACCTCGCTCTATCTAGAATGTTGCATTTGCCCTTATGGCTCCACCTCTGCCTCTACTTCATCTTCAAGGATGTCCTCCAATCCGATCTCTTCTCCTGCTTCAATTGCATCCTCCATAACTTGCCTCTCGAAATCAACAATCCCCTCCTTTGTGAATATGGGGGTTTCCTGTGCAATCAAATCGCTGTAGAGATCGATCCCATTTAAATCGATATGCTCCTTTGATGCATTCTCCAACTTCTTTGTGCGAAGTCGAAGGTTGTATTGCATAAAAACCAAGTCATTGAGACGTTGGCTCAACTTGTTGCGCTTCTTTATGCAAATGGAGTCAAACAAACTCCAATTGCGCTCACATCCACAAGTGCTACAAGGTTGAGATAAAATTCGAAGGGCTAGTCTTTGAAGATTTGGGGTATTTCCACCCCAATTTTCTCACCACTACCCTGAAAACAAGATATTCAAAATTTAGAAATTAATAATTGTAAATATGTAATTGGTAAGGTACAAGTAAATACTTCATTTTGTAATACCTGGTGACTGCGTGTCTCTCCCTCGGATAGTTAGTGCTGAAGAAAAGAGCCTTCTCCTTGCCTGCTTGTAGTTTTGTAACTCTACAATAATGAGGTCCCTCACCTCAACGTCAGGTGTCATACTCTCAATGCATGTTGAGAGCCCCACCATAACCTCTCCACTAACATTTGTGAAGCCATCAGAGTAGAAAATATTGGGGTTAAGATAGTACCTCACTGCATGGATGGGTTGGTGGAGTTGATTATTCCACCTTCAATCAATCAACTCCCAAATGTGATCAAATATAGCACAATCCCTTTTATAATAGTTTTGAACAACTTTTTTGACCCTATCCATGGCCTCATAAATATAACCCATTGGATTTTGCTTCCCATCCACCAATCGCAAAACCCTCACCAAAGGCTTAGATAGCTACAAAGTTATAAACAAATTAAAGTTAGGGTTACAAATTTATAGATAAATTATAAAATAAATACTTTAAGTTTAAAAAATTGAAAACAATGGAAACAATTTAAAATTTAAATTGCAATTTCAAGCTACCATTATGATTTCTGTAGCTCTTGTTTCGAAGGTCTCACTAAAAATTGTCTTCCCAACTTTCACTCCATCAGCTTTCTTGAAATATGATGAGTCCATCCATACTTGAGACATTAACATCTAGCTTCAAAAGAGTCAACAAACTGTAAATACTTTGCAATGTAAGAAAGTTCATTGCAACCCTAAGGACCCCTACTCGAACAAGCTCTTTTTCGTTGGTGTGCTCTTTCATCAAGTTGAAAACCCAAGAGTGATTATAGATATATTTTGTTATTTCTCTTGCTTCTTTTACAACTGGTCGCACCCAATCAAGTTTGCCTATGTCTTTCAAAAGAAGGTCAAGACAATGGGCTGCACAAGGTGTCCAAAAAAAAGATGAATGTCTCTCCCTAATAAGTCTTTTAGCCGCCACATATGCTACTGCATTGTCTGTAATAATTTGGACAACATTCTCGATGTCCACCTCTAGAACAACCTCCTCTAACTCAAGCTCAAAGTTTATGTATTTTTTATTTTACTACATGCATCAATAGACTTCAAAAAAATTAGTTTATCATTTGAAGCCACCAAAAAGTTGATGAGGGTGCGGTTCTTTCTATCCGTCCAACCATTGGAAAGAATGGTGCATCCAAACTTATGTCACAACCTCTTCTGATGTTCAACAATTATCTTTGCATCTTCTTCTGCATTCTTGAGCAATTTTTCATTTAAATCTTTTGGAGAGAGTGCCTTGTACTCTTTCTATGCAACTATCAATGCTGTAACCAAATATTCCCAGTACAGGCTCTTCGCCATGTTGAAAAGAAGGTTGTTGGAGTACCAAAAATTTGCACAAGCTTTATCTGCTTTCGCATGTGTCTGCTTATTCTATCTTGTAGCTTGCAGTGAAGGTTGTGTCCCAAGTGTGTTTCTAGGCACAAAAAATGAATGTAATCGAGTCGAAGTCAATGCAGATACGCTATGGTGCTTGCGTGGACCACGACTAGAGCCCACAATTTCTGTCATCGTTGCTGTTTCTTCTTCCGCTGATGTAAGACCAATGGTCGTTGTTAGGGCTACTTGCATCCTTGCCTTCTCTAGTTTCTTTTCGTCCAGTAATGCAAGCTCCACCATCATCTCTCGTTTTGCTTTTTCAGTGACATTGAGACAAGGCATGACGTCGCGGCAAGGAATGCATCAAAGATGATACTTCATGCGATTGATGCCTCCTGACATCCTATTCAAGCAAAAGTTGCAAATTGAAATCATCTGGGACATTCCAACCCACGTGGCATACTTCTAAGCATCGGTGCAAAAACATTAAGGGGAGTCGATTGGCTACCACTGACTGAATTTGAGCTCGATGCACTAGCGGATGCTATTGTTTGCTAACGAATAACTTGCAAAGTGCAAACATGTTGAAAACAACATTAAAAAAATAAAAAAATAAAAACATTTAATACAAATTATTAATTAAAATATGATAAATAAAGTATAATGATAAACTATTAAATGGAAAGTAAAATACATTTATGATTTAAAATTTTAACGAACAAATTGAAAATTATAATCTATAACAGTTTAAAATAACAACACATAAATTGTAATGATAACTGAAAACTAATCATATCGCCAAGGATGAAAAAACATTTTAAATCAAAATTTCAAAAAAATGAGGCATAAATTGTAAATACTAAACATTAAAATTTGACAGAATGCATGAAATTGCAAGGATCTTAAATGATATATAATAAAGTGAATCGTAAGCTTGGGATATATAAAATTGCATTCAATTTTTTTACCAAAAAAAAAACTTAATCTTTAAGATACTATTAACTATATTTAATTGGAACTTATTATAATGATTCTAAAAAATATTACTTAGCTAACTCAAAATATCTTTTTTCAAATGTTCAAATGTTTTTTTTTCAAATTTAGTCCATTTTTTGAGAATGTATAATGTTTTATTGTTTTATTTATTTATATTTATTTCTAGTGGCACTTCATCTTTTGGGTCTTAGAAAATACACTTCAACATTTGAGTTTTATATTTTCTACTATGACAATTCAGTATTTCAATAACTATGCATATATTTAATAACATTTAACTATTGGAATGTCCACTTTGAATTTTTTCAATTAAAATGGAATGCATCAAATTCGAATTTAAAATATTTATCAAACATGTTTTTAATTAAATTACAATTCCTTTATATGCTTGAAAATTAAAAAATAAAACAAAAGCAAATGCACTAACCTGGAAATTTCTTTGGTCAATTCTCCTTCCAATCCACTCTTGAATGCTCCAAATCTTGTGTGAATGAAATGAGAGGTGTGTTGCAATTTATAAGACAAAATTCCACGTATTTTCAATGTTTGAGGCCATTTCCACGGTTTTCTTGCGGTTCCATTGGGTTTTTCGTGTGGAACCTGTGTGCACAGGAAAACTGCTGGTTACTTGCCGGTTTTTTGTAGGTTTTTAAGACTTTTTCGACGGTTTTGAGCGGCGAATACTCATTTGCAAGAATTTTCGGTGAGTAACCGATCATCTGGCGGTTACTCGTCGATTATTCCATCTATGTTTTGGACAACTTAATAAATTATTATTTGATTATTAATTATTTCAAAAAGGGGACATGACAACGTCCAACGTGTTAAGGACCATCCATGGGTGCACCTTTCGAACGACAACAATAGCTTCATTCTGTTAGTGTATCCGTGGTATTGTTGTCAGCATTGCCATGCATCTTTGAGGTTGCACGACTCAACACTGTGGTAGTCTTCGTGCATTGCACCTTTATAAATCATGCACTCACTCCAATGTCTGGTGTTTGTTAGACCTGTCCTCATAGTTACCAAATCCGGCTGGATTTACCCAAAATTTGGCTGGATCCCAATTTTTTTACCTGCCCAGAAAAATTCATCTGGGTCGGCCCTTTTTATTTTCAATTTTTATTTATTTATTTATTTTAAGGTTTTCTGTGGTAAAAAATGCCCAACAACCATATATATTGTATAATATTAACATTTTATATTACTTTATTAATGTTTTTCATTGTATTTGTCAATTTTGCATTTTTATTAAACTATCCTCACGTACATATATGTATACACTCCAAATCGGATTTTTCTGAACTTTTTCAAAGATTCCGGATTTTTGGATTTTTTTGCCCTCTCGAACGGATCCGGATTTCTGAACTTGGTAACTATGGTCCAAAGTTTCAATTCCATCACCATGTATTTCTCTATGGAATTCTGATTTCTTCGTTGTCTGAATAGACGTGTATATTCATGTTTAGATCCCTTCTGTAGTCTCTGTCTTTGTCTTCGTATCTCTATCGTTTCCATGTCTGTCATTTCCCATGCATCTCTTGATTCTTTGTCTCCTTGGTACATTCCGTTCACCAACACCATCATTGTGTCGTCCAACTCATTTCTGCAATATGCATCAATGTCCTCCCTTTGTGGCTCGTGTGCCTTGATGATCCAATTTCCAGATGCAATCTTGTCACCATGTATAGGCAATTCATAAGAAATATTATAGAAATTAATGTCAAATAAGCCAAAAGAAATAGACATAGACACTTGTTTCGCATTTATTATTTCGTGATAATTTTTACTACATTGTTTGGTTTTATGCTTTTTTGAGTTTAATTAGTATTGTCAATAGGTTGCTTTTTAAATGGTTAAAAATAAAGATGTCAACTTGTTCAAAAAAAGAAAAACAAAAAGAGAAAAAGAAAGAATAAGTGCGATGTATTGTTTTCTCAAGTGTTTGGTCTTGTTTATAAAGTATTAGTAGTTTTTAGTTGGAAAAAATATTTTTTTTATGTGCAAAAGTCTTTGTTTACAAATTTATGAGTCATAAAGTCTACTATAAGTTTATAAATATTATTAAAAATCTTGAGTTTTTATTGTTAAAAGTTTTGTTGTTTAGTATTTCTCATGTGTTATTGGTCATTGCAATAGTTTGTGAAGTCAATACTAAATTTGATATTGTATTGATCATTGTATTTAAGTGTCTAGTTAGTCCAATGCGTTAATAGACCAATGTATGCTGTCACTTGTCAAATGCTATATTCTCTCCTTGTAAAGGACACATTATTGGGAGAACTCAACGACAATAGGTAATGTGTGTCCATCCTATTTGGGAGGGGGAGAGGGTATATTCAATGTACGACATTTGACCTAGCAGGTTGAACACGCAGGAGGTCGGAGGCAATGGAGGAAGGAGGCCCTATCCAATGTCGAGTTTGCTGCTAACTTAGAGGTTGTAGTGCAATGTAGGGAGTAGTGTGTGTGCCTCCATTCACTTATTGTAAAGGTTAGTAAGGCTAAGCCAACTGATCTTGTTGTGAATTGTGTATGTTTGTTCATAATTTTGGATAGTGTGTCCCTATCCTTTTTTTGTATGATCTTGGATTAGCGAGTGTGTCCCTGTCCTTGATCAGAGTGGTACCCCATGTTAGATTTGCGACATGATCTCATCCAATGTTGTTCTTCTTGAACTAGTGTGTGTGCTAGTTCCATGTGGTATAGTTCCTTTCCTTAGGTGTGTACTAAAGGGGGGAATGTTGGATATTACCTAGTGTTAGTGCTAACATAGCACATATTGTAATTAGTTATTCTAAGTTAGTTGAATGATTTGTTATGAAACCCAGGTAAATTAAGTTGTTAGTCTATTCTAAAGAATTGTATGTAGAATAGGTTAGTGGTTGAGAGATAGTAGGGAGATGATCTAAAATCAAGGATCCTCTAATTGTATAAATATTATTCATAGTTAATAATAAATTATTGTGGTACAGTGCAATTCCATCGATACTCCAATTTGTATTAAAAGGGGTGATGACGCAGACCATCATGTATGTATTGTTATTGTTATCAACATATTATTAATTACATGTTTTGGGAGCTGACGTTACGTTGTTAATGATTGTATTGTCAGCTTTAGGTAGTACGATTGTTTTGGGAGCTGACTCTCTTTAGTTTGTGTTTAATTGGCGATTGTTGAGTCTTGTCATATAAATAAAATGATGGGGCGTTGTGTATCAGGTCCTCGCTGTACTGAACTTGTATTGAGCAGTACCTATGAAATAAAGCTATGATTACTCTCATGTAATTGATTTTCCTTTGGTAGTGTAGTTTGTATAACAAACAATGATAGTTGAGATGAATCTTAGAGTGTTGCTTGCACTTGTAACATCAGACAAGTTATTTCAGTCAAATTTGCATTTTATGAAGTGTCAACAACAAAAAATGTGTTCATGGAAATGTGACAGATGAATTTCATATTAAGAGGTCTACAGTGTCCTGGCCATAACTTTCTCATGCAACCTCTGTGTTTAGTGTTTTCAGAAGTGGTGGAAAGCTCATTTAGAGAGCTTCAATGAACCACACATAGGCCATGATGAATAAGGGAACTCTCTAAAACTTACTTGGTGGGAATGTTTCATTTCAAGTGAGTGTTTCTTCAACCACGAGAACATATTTGACTTGATAAAGCGAGTTAATTCTCATTTGAATGGAATAGGAAAGGCTTCGATTGGTTGAATCCAAGAGGGAGTGTCCAAAAAGTCAACATAAATTATTAGAGAGCACAAAGTGCTTAAACAAAGGAAGATCACAAATCAAACATTTTGATGGTTTTTTTGCACACTATGGGGTTTGCAGTTCTGAGCTTGAGTCGTTATCATCCAATTTTTACAAATGGGTAATAGCACCCATTTGTACCTCTCCTGGCACAAACAATTCCACATATGCATAGCTGCCATTTCATATCCAGCTCATGCATAGGTCTTTTCTAGTGACATGGAGGTCCCAACCAATTCAAATCTTCAAATTACTCCCTATGTGGGTCCCACGGTCAAGACAACTGCCAAGGACCTTTTGAAGACACAAAAGTCTTGGCCAGTTCAAGTTAGTCTGATAATTTACTATGTGGGCCTTGCGGTCATTTTCATCAAATATGCAATTCGATAGGATGTTTGATCAGATGTAAAAATAGTATGTAAGGATCCAAATTCCAAGTCATGAAGACAAGTTAATCAAAATTCCAAATGTCTAAATCAAGTGCCTAAAATTGGCCAAGGCAAAGACTTTTTTGGGACATCTGGTTTGTAGTTTGCTTTTGCATTCTCAGAGTGCTTCTGAAAATGCAAAAACCTGATTAACACCCTTAAAATTGGCTTAGGCATGGACTTTGCTATGAATTCGGGTTTTGGAGTGCACATTTGCTTTGTCGAATTGCCCTTGGAAACCTTAAAACTCAACTGACACCCTCAAATTAGGGTAAGACATATATCCTATAAAATTGGGTTTTGGAGTGCACTTTGACATTGACAAAGTAACTCCAAAGTTTTTTTTAAGTCCTACAAACACCCTCGTAATTGAACAAGGCTTGGAACGCATCAGCAAAATGGGATTAGGAATGCACTTTAACATTAACAAAGTACCTCCCAAATCCCAAAAAGCCTACAACTTTTCTGACTCAGTGAGATTCAACTTTTGCAAAGTGAGATAAGGAATGTGACTGATTGTCACTTGTTAATTAAATATAGCAAGAATTGCGAAAAAATTTTATGGGAAAAAAAGATTTTAGGAAATAGTTATGTTAAATCTGGAAAATAGAAAAGTGGTTATATGAAACTACCACTGGACTGTAACTCTATATAAATACTTGTAATTTGAATAAGGAAATGGTTCTTCTCTGTTTGCCCAACTTGGGGGCCTGATATTATATTGTGTAATCTCTTAATTTGTATGTTCTAAATTTTAGAAAATGGAAGTGAGGTTATATTGCATGTATTGTTATTTGAAGATCTGGTTCGCTATAATAATAGTATGTGGATATCATTTTTGTCATAGATGAATATAATTTATATCATCTCTGATTAATCTAGCACAGCTGCTCAGTGGAGTTGTATGAATAATATTCATGGAGTTGATGTTAGTTTCATATGGGTATTGAAACTTTGGACTGTGTCAGGAAGGTTTTGTGAAACAAACTTTTTAGGTCATTTGTGTGTCATTAGTGTTGATAAATATGATCAGTCATAGTCGTGAATGTTGTAGCTTTGCTGGACTGTTCGTCGGGAGGGTTTCAGAAGTGGGCTTTGGCCCACAGATGTGCATCTTTGGTTAATTGGAGACACTCCGTGCCTTCTAGGGCTTTCACATGTCTCTTACACACAGACACCATCCACACATGTTTTGTTCTACATATTTATTGGAGAGAGGGCCTTCCCATTTTTCATGTTCTCTGTGATTGGAGTAATCCTTGGTCATAATCTTGCTTCCAGTTCGCCTTTTTCACCATTTTCAGCCTTATTCACCAATTTTGTGCCTTCCTTATTTTCAGGCAAAAGTGAGTAAAATCCCAAAACACTGGATGCTATGAAGGTGCCACCCTCTCAAAAGTGGAGGGAAACCACTGGTGCATAGGTTTCTTGCACTCTCACCCCTAATCCATCTCACTAATCCATTGGCTACGAGTTGAAATTTTGTAAGGGTTTCAAGTGACAGATTTTCTGGCTAACAAGTACCTTTAGTGCTTTCTACTATGTGAGTTTAATTTTGGCAAGGTGAGCATCTTTACAAGAAGTGGAAATTTGGTGAGGAACATTTGATCTCATGGGTTGGCTTTAGAAGCAAAGTCAAACAAGAAATGCCTGATCATTGGATTCCGAACTTGATATTGAATGGAAAGAATATAGTAATGAAGAAAAACAAAAGAGATGACCTTATAATGTACTGGAGAATACGTATAGGATGCATTGCAATCAGATTTCTTAAAGTACACATTGCAAGGATAAAAAAGTTAGTTACAAGGTTGCTTAAACATTGAAACCTGTTAGCCAGAAAAATTATCTCAACAAAAGTTGTCCTTTGTGTATGTTGCACTCTTGTTTAGAATGACTTATGTAATTACTTAGAACTTATTTTGCAGTGCAATTTATTTTAGTCTCTCTTATTTATTCAGTTATTGACTTGTTCACTTCACTTTCATTAGTTTATGCAGATTTAAGACAATCTCCTAAAATGAGGATCTGTTATTATTTATTTAAATTTACAATTCTTTTGTCAAGTTTAATAGTGAGTTGGAAATTTGACCATTTCAAATGTTCTTGCAGGTAATCCATTTCAAGGGGTCAAGGAAGCGACTTATGTTAGAGTCCTGGAATTTCTTCAAATATCATCCTGTTGATTTTTCAGACATGATGTGCCTTATTTTGAAAAGTGGAAGGACAAAGTATGATTTCTAACTAGCTTTTAACTGTCCAAGTCTTGACAATGGTCATCATGGCATTAGGGCTAATGGTGATCATAATCATGGCCCATTTAGACCACTTATGTTCGATGGGACCTTCCAAACGGTTGCTTAATTTTCATTATTACATTTTTGCTATTAGAAAGGCCAGAAAGCAGGTTTCTAAGGGTTATTTGATCTTCACGAATTTATGGATGTTTTTAAAATCACAGAGCTGAGAAATTTGATCGGGTATTCAACTAGATTGGGCAATTTAGAAGATGTGTTTTAGTCTTTTATATTATTAGAATTGTTCCATCTTCCTAGTATGTTTGAGTTGTCAATCTTCTGATCTATAGAAGGCCGTGAGCTTGTGTCGGTTAAAGTTGAAAGGAAGTTTTAACATTTTAGGATAGGGTTGATGGTGTCCTTATAATAACTTGCTTCTCTGTTTTACCATTTTAGTCCTCTTCAAGCGTTTTACTTAAATGCACTATCTTAGTCAGTGACCAAATGTTTGAAGTCAACCGTGAGTACCGTTGATCCATGTTTTATCATGGAGTGATTACTCTCTACTTTTAACGGGTTGGGGAGTAATCTCTGTCTATTTATATTTAAAATTTAATGTTTGTAAAAGGAGGCACTTATTATCGTTACATTACCTTTAAGCGGGGGTAGTCTTGCCTCAAGGAGGATCTAGTAGAGTATTTTTTTCACAATGCCTCACTTATTTTCCAGCGTCTTATGCTTTCCATCCTTCATTAAGTCACACTATTGCCCCAACTTAATTGACGGTGGAATATCTAAATCATAGTGCACGTCACAATGCACCTCTTGCAGCATTTTTTATCATGATCTTAGTTTTCTTGTTATTCACCGTTAATTTTGACTTGCAGACTTTTAAGTTCTAGTGTTGGTCAAGGTTATTTTCCTTTTAGTTAAAAAATGAACGTCATCTACATAAAGGAGAATAACTATGACTAAGTTTTGTAGGTTGAGCCCTGTGCATCCTCCTTTTAAGCATTCACTAGCTTGTTGATACAAATCCTAAAGATAGTAGATTGCCTAAGTCGTTCAACCCATATATTGGCGGAAATTTCTCTTGATCTTTGTTATAACTTTTCATGAACCCTTACAATTAGCCAAATTTTAATTGATCTCCAAATCTTCTATTCCTTTCTAGGTTTTTTCAAATATTGTAAGCTTTATTCCAAAGTCTACCAAACAACAAAAAAGATAACCTGATGATGGATCACAGGTATTGATATGAACCATGAAAGCCTTAAATAGTTAAATCTTTAATGGAATATTTTTGTTGTTTTGTTAAACCTCAACTACATTTTTACATAATTAACGACTCATTGTGTTATGGCTTGTTCAAAAACAATCTTGACCTCTAACTCTCTTTTTGTGATTTTGATGTCAAAAGTCCGCTCCCTGCCCATGCCTCCACCCTGGTTCAGATGAATAGTCACCACCCTCTCTCTTTGTCTCACACACACACACACACGGGGTTTAACTTATAAAGCAAAACAATTATAGGGTTTATGGTGATTGTTTTGTAGTTGGCAATGTTACTCTTTTCCACTTTGTTCAACTTTTAAGGAACCCTTGTTTTGTTGCTAGATTAAAGAGAATTATATTATGAGAAATAAGTGTAACTGACCATATTTTTGATGTATGATTAACTTTTAGATCTTTTACATTTTCTCTTGCTAAGCATTTGATCTTGCGAACTCTATTACAAATAAAATTTCATGTCGGCCAACATACAATACCATGCATTTCTTCTAATGGCATTCTTAAACTAACTACTTGATTTGATTCTTCAATCCCAAATGAGACAAAAAAGTGGTTGCCAAAAACCAAATGTACCCAGAAGGCTTCTAGATAATGAGCGACAACACTGACATGAAAAGTCTGTTTTAGGGTTATATTGCTAACAAGGAATTTATTCAACCACTTAAAAGAAATGATTAATGTTCATAATTTCCTCAAACCCTAACAAGTTGAAAATAAATATATTGTTGTAGATGCCTTGAAAATAACTCAAAAAAATAGTATTTCAGGTTCCCAAAAATAGCAGAAAATATTACAAATTATTTTCCAAATAAACCAACCAAAACTTTGATTTTCTACGAAGTATATGCCTGAAAAAATATAATAAAAATTCTGAATTATTGTGTGGTTGATCCATACCCTCATACAAGTTTACAATGACCCACAAGTGGTCGCCAACCCCTAAAACATGTTCGCTGCCCCTACAAACTTGTGCAACCCTAAAAAATGGTATTTGTTGCCCTAGGGCAACCTCCCAATCCACTCGCCCAGCTCACAAGGTGGTTTGCCTACTCGCAGTGATCAACTAGTCTTGAAAACACCTTAATTTTGTAATTGAAGCACTCAACAACCTCCTTACTAAGTTGTTCCCGATTGAAATCATGGGTTTTCATCTTTGTTTTAGCTACCTTGAAGGGTTTTCATCTTCAAGGTATAGGTTTTTGGTGCTTAGGCTTCAAATAAACAATTATCCAAAAAAGCATGAACCTCTCCAAATGATTCTTCTTTTGCCTTATATAGCCTTCCCAAGTGTGGCACGAAAAATTGGGAAATGAGAGTAACTTAAATCCTTAAAAGACCCTTTCTTTATGATCTTTTTTAAAAATCACTTAAACATCCATGGCCCCTAAAGGCCCCTTCGTTAAGTGAAATAAGAAACATAAAGTGCCTTTTTGAAAAGTGCAATTAAGACCCATGTTTCCCCCTTTCTCCATTTACCCTTTAGCTTATTGGGAAACAATTTAAGCTAAGGGTCTTCATGTCTCAACTTGAAAAGGGGGACATGACATAACACCTCAATATTTAAAGCAAATCTTGTCTTGTGCTTAGGTATAATTGGTTCATATGTTTTGGAGACACTTAGCATTTGCTCAATACTACTACAAGCTAAGAAGTGGTAAAAATCAACACATTTATCCATCCATCTTTTAGGATTTAGGAAACCCTTGATTGTGAATCTCTCCCTTTAGAATTCATGAAACCCTTGATCGTAAATACCTCTTTTTAGTATTTATGAATCCTTGATTCTCACGCTTTGATGCAAGGGTATACCCCCATTCAATAATTGTACACATCTAAACATTTGTAACACTAGATTATAGCAAGGCATTTAAGATAATGGAACAAATACACCAAGGAAAATGTAACTAAATTCGAAAGATTGAAATTTGTAAAGTAGTTGGAAAATGTGAGGGTGACCTTGTACCTCATACCCATTTATTTTGAGTAATTTTAATATTGTTTTACATACTACAAAACTAGTTGGTTAGTTGTGAACATGGCTATTTACCAATTAGAACAAGGTGAACTACTCAATCAGCCCTTACTACCTCTCAAACTATTTATTACATCGTGAATCTAAATCACCAAAAGAGGAATAGTTTTCCCTTGCCACATTTCTAGTTGAACATGTGTGGGACTATCACTACATTGATTGAACTCCTATATTAATGGCAAGCTCATATTAATTAATTATTTCTTGCAGACCATATAAACTTTTTAAATAGTGTGCACACATGGACCAATTATGTATATAAGATATAATATTATGATGTAAATAGGTTATGGAGTAGTCAAATTGTGGTGCATTGGCAAAGTAGTGACTACACCATAACCTATTTAAATTTTTCATATGGCATGGAGTTTGGATTGTGGGTTCCAGCTGGTCGCCTTGTTGTAACCATCACTATATATTATTTTATTTTGATTAATAATAGTTATACTAATGCATTTTAATAGTAAATTGTGATGCACCTAATTCACATTTAGATAGGATAGGCTCGATGAATATCTTTTGTAAGATGTCAAATGGGTAATTTGTGGAATAAGTTATAATTAGTATCAATTCGCCTAATGTTTATTAGGGGGCTAAGGATTTACCCCACCTTAGGATCATTAGAAGAGAGGTAATAAAAAGAGTCCTTTATCATTGCAATGAATCATAAAAATAAAAAGCAAGAAAATTAAGGTAGGTAAACTTCAAGGATGTACAATGAAAGAAGTAAGATCAAGATCTCAAAGGATGGTTGTTGACATATTTTCGAAGGGGAGAGGGAAGGTCCCTCCATTTTTCTCAAGACTGTTCTATCATAGAATCTTAGTGATTTGAATGCTCCTAACAAGAGGTGTTTGGCAATGTGCCAATTGGTATCAAGAAGTCATGCTATTGTTTTTCAGCAAGAGATTAAACTATGTGAAAAAGAGTTTGATGATCTTTTGGTTCATAAGTGGAAGGTGTGGCATGAATTGGCTAGTAATGCTAATTATAATTCAAGAGGACTTTGTATTTTGTGTAATCCTTGAACAATGATAGGATGAATTGTATATAAAGCCACAAATTGGATTGATTGTGATTTTGTGCACATGAATAGTTTAATTAGAAAAATGAAAACTTGAGAGGAGATTTTTGGTGCACTAAACATAATCTAGTGGAAAAGGCAATTGCGGGAGGTGATTTTAATGCTATTTTGGTTTTTATAGACCAAAGAAGGGGTAATTCAAAGTAAACACAATTAGTTGATTTATGGGTTGACTAGTTTAATAAAAAAGAAAAATAAAACTTGAGAGGATATTTATAGTGCACTTGAGTAGAGTTTTGGGAAGTAGGTGATTTTGGGAGGTGATTTTTAATGTTATTTTGATTTTTACAAACAAGAGGGGGTAGTTCCAAGCAAACACAATTAGAGAAAGATTTCCAAGATTTTGTGGCTTAAAAGTTTTAATGGACTTGCTGTCGAAGAATGGCAAATGTACTTGGAACAATAGGAGAAAGGGGTTTAGTAATATTGCATAAAGATTAGATAATTTTCTAATATCTCCATTTTTCTTAAGACTGTTCTATCATAGAATCTTAGTGGTTTGAATGCTCCTAACAAGAGGTGTTTGGCAATGTGCCAATTGGTATCAAGAAGTCTTGCTATTGTTTTTCAACAAGAGATTAAAATATGTGAGAAAGAGTGTGATGATGTTTTGGTTCATAAGTGGAAAGTGTGGCATGGATTGGCTAGTAATGCTAATTATAATTCGAGAGGACTTTGTATTTTTTGTAATCCTTGAACAATGATAGGATCAATTGTATATAAAGCCACAAATTGGATTGATTGTGATTTTGTGCACATGAATAGTTTAATTAGAAAAATGAAAACTTGAGAGGAGATTTTTGGTGCACTTGAACATAATTTGGTGGAAAAGGTAATTGTGGGAGGTGATTTTAATGCTATTTTGGTTTTTACAGACCAAAGAGGGGGTAGTTCAAAGTAAACACAATTAGTTGATTTATGGGTTGACTAGTTTAATAAAAAAGAAAAATAAAACTTGAGAGGACATTTATAGTGCACTTGAGTAGAGTTTTGGGAAGTAGGTAATTTTGGGAGGTGATTTTTAATGTTATTTTGATTTTTACAAACAAGAGGGGGTAGTTCAAAGCAAACACAATTAGAGAAAGATTTCCAAGATTTTGTGGCTTTAAAGTTTTAATGGACTTGTAGTTGAAGAGTGGCAAATGTACTTGGAACAATAGGAGAAAGGGGTTTAGTAATATTGCATAAAGATTAGATAATTTTCTAATATCTCCATTTTTCTTAAGACTGTTCTATCATAGAATTTTAGTGGTTTGAATGCTCTTAACAAGAGGTGTTTGGCAATGTGCCAATTGGTATCAAGAAGCCCTGCTATTGTTTTTCAGCAAGAGATTAAACTATGTGAGAAAGAGTTTGATGATCTTTTGGTTCATAATTGGAAGGTGTGGCATGGATTGGCTAGTAATGCTAATTATAATTCGAGAGGACTTTTTTTTTGTGTAATCCTTGAACAATGATAGGATCAATTGTATATAAAGCCACAAATTGGATTGATTGTGATTTTGTGCACATGAATAGTTTAATTAGAAAAATGAAAACTTGAGAGGAGATTTTTGGTGCACTTGAACATAATCTGGTGGAAAAGGTAATTGTGGGAGGTGATTTTAATGCTATTTTGGTTTTTATAGACTAAAGAGGGGGTAGTTCAAATTAAACACAATTAGTTGATTTATGGGTTGACTAGTTTAATAAAAAAGAAAAAGAAAACTTGAGAGGACATTTATAGTGCACTTGAGTAGAGTTTTGGGAAGTAGGTCATTTTGGGAGGTGATTTTTAATGTTATTTTGATTTTTACAAACAAGAGGGGGTAGTTCAAAGCAAACACAATTAGAGAAAGATTTCCAAGATTTTGTGGCTTTAAAGTTTTAGTGGACTTGTAGTCGAAGAGTGGCAAATGTACTTGGAACAATAGGAGAAAGGGGTTTAGTAATATTGCATAAAGATTAGATAATTTTCTAATATCTCCATTTTTCTTAAGACTATTCTATCATAGAATCTTAGTGGTTTGAATGCTCCTAACAAGAGGTGTTTGGCAATGTGCCAATTGGTATCAAGAAGTCTTGCTATTGTTTTTCAGCAAGAGATTAAACTATGTGATAAAGAGTTTGATGATCTTTTGGTTCATAAGTGGAAGGTGTGGCATGGATTGGCTAGTAATGCTAATTATAATTCGAGAGGACTTTGTATTTTGTGTAATCTTTGAACAATGATAGGATCAATTGTATATAAAGCCACAAATTGGATTGATTGTGATTTTGTGCACATGAATAGTTTAATTAGAAAAATGAAAACTTGAGAGGAGATTTTTGGTGCACTTGAACATAATCTGGGGGAAAAGGTAATTGTGGGAGGTGATTTTAATGCTATTTTGGTTTTTACAGACCAAAGAGGGGGTAGTTCAAAGTAAACACAATTAGTTGATTTATGGGTTGACTAGTTTAATAAAAAAGAAAAAGAAAACTTGAGAGGACATTTATAGTGCACTTGAGTAGAGTTTTGGGAAGTAGGTGATTTTGGGAGGTGATTTTTAATGTTATTTTGATTTTTACAAACAAGAGGGGGTAGTTCAAAGCAAACACAAATAGAGAAATATTTCCAAGATTTTGTGGCTTTAAAGTTTTAATGGACTTGCAGTCGAAGAGTGGCAAATGTACTTGGAACAATAGGAGAAAGGGGTTTAGTAATATTGCATAAATATTAGATAATTTTCTAATATCTCCAAGCTAGTTAAATGGAAAGTAGATTGCATAATTCAGAATTTTTGAATGTGTCATGATCATACCATAGTTCTATTTCTCTGACTTAAAACAGATGAGACTCTAGAAATATGTCTTTTGAAATTTGAACTTATGTGGCTAGAGATCTTGATTTTGAGGATACAATGAATGTTTGGTGGATTAGTTGTGAATTTAAAAATGGATTTAGAATGTTTATTTTTTCACAAAATTTGATATAGTTAAAAAGTGTTTTTGAAGTATGGAATAAGAATGTTTTTGAAAACATCTTTAAAGAAAAAGAAGGGTTGGAAGATAAATAATATGTTGGGTCTAGTTATTCAAAGTCATGATTAGTTCTATAGTTTAGTTTTGAAATAAAAATTATATGTTGGATCTAAGGGAGACACTCATGATAGATGTTTAAAGAACTTGAAAGTGTTAATAAGTTATTAAAAGGTTAGTGGGTAATTGAGTCCATTGGATGGTTGAGTTTGGTATCTAAGAAAAATTTATTCAAGCTCGTTTGTGGAAGGATGATATACCCAGTTATTTTACAGTATGCAAGCTTTCATTTAAATAATAAAATATAGTTTTTGTCTGACAATGATATGAGAGCCTAGTGGAGCATGTTGAGAGTGGGCCTATGAAGAAATGTATGAAGATGCCATGAGGTGCATGTAGGGGAGAGTAAGAGGCTTGTAATTCAATATGAATGAAATTAAAATGCATATATATGGATAAGATTGTATTAATTCCTTTCTTGTCTACAAAATATATTCACATGTCTGAACAAATTTACATTCATCATTATGTAGTATTTTGTTATACATGCTAAAAAGTGTACAAAAGACTAATGTATGTCTTATTTTCAGAGAATACTATTTTTTTTGTTTTTAGAAATCTATACGGTTTTGTACATGTCACTGTGAGATGGAGAGCGGGTAAGGATGTAGTTCAATTTCTTTGTGCTTGGGAAGAAGTAATTTATCAAAGAAACATTTTTTGAAGTCATTGCAACTTTTTAAGTTCTTTAAAGTTTTGCAACGACATATATGGAACCATACAAACATGGAATTGTTTGCAGTAGAGGTGTAACAAGTTATTTGAATAAGCACATAAAAATATATTTTGATTTTGCAAAATATAGATTTTTATTACTACCAAACAATTTTTTGGAAATTGATAATGGCATTTGAGCAAAATAAGTATGTGTAGAAGAGGCCATATGAATAAATAAAAAATGGAAGATGTTTTTGTTGCTGATTAAATGCCATCATACGAATTTGAGGAGAGAAATGAGACAAGACGTGAATTTTATTTGTGGGCATGAGAAGATTTTGTCATAATGATATCTATAAACATCTACAACTGTGATTCTCTTGAAACAAGCCATATGGTTGTGGTAAAAGAAGCACATGATTTATTAATTTTGCTAAAGACTTTATTTTATATGACACTTTGTGGGCCTCATAATTAAAAATAAAGACATTTTAGAAGTTGATAGAGGCGTGATTCTTTTGTTCCAGTTTTGTTTACTGTCGAGTATTTTTTTTAAAATTCATCTTGGACGATGCGCTTTAAGGGATTGAATTAAGTATTGTTGGTCTAATGTTTGAAAAAAAGGCACATAGATGATTTGGTAAAAATGAGGTGAAGTCATTACAAGTATAGAGGTCCGAAGTTCAAGTCTTGCACATTGCTTTTTAGATTTGAGTGCAAATTCTCAAAGGACTTGTCTGCATGAAAGACTTTATATAAACTCTCTTAGCCTTATGTATCAAGCAATCATGTGGTGAAGTTGGTAAAAGAGATATTTTATAAGATATTCAGTCAATAGGGGGTCAAGAGATCTAACTTTGCCAAGTTCAAAGCATAAATTTTAAAATCCCACCATTTAGTGAATTTAGCCTATGTTTATGTGATTTCATCATTTTGCTTTCTTGCATGAAGACATGTTTGTGACCACTTGTTTCAAAGGTTTTCACATATTCAAGTCTATTGAAACGGTTAGTTTTTTGTTTGGAGTCTTTCTTCTAAATCTATTTAGAAAAATGCTATAAAAAATAAAGAAATAAGGCATTCTTTGTGTATAAAGGGTGTAGTTTCAATACTACTTGACAACATGATCTTATGTTGAATTTGAAAATGGGTAGTTTATATGTGGAAACCTTAATGTAACACCGTACTTACCTACTACCAGTACCATTGGAGACAAACATGTTTCACCTTGCAGTCTATAGGTCCCTTAGGAACTCCTTGATTGATAGAGTTAAAAGAGGTTATGAACTTGCTTGCAAACAAGTTAATATAATAACATAATATAAACAATGTGCATTGAAAGAAAAGAGAATAAAAGTATTGTATTTAAAATGATAGAATCTCACTACAAAGTATCTTGCACCTCTTCGAAGGGGAAACCTCCTTTGAGCACAACTCAATACAAAACATTTAATAGATATTTTGTCCTCTTAGACAAGCCCTCTATTTAAACTATTCTATTCAAGACAATTACTTCCTCCCATACATGTGGGATAGTTAAAAATAACAAATGGGACAACTTACAAAGCATATACGTTCGAGCTTTTATTAATAATATCGAATAGAAAATATAATAGTTAGGATGAAGGGGTCATAACATGCCCTTCCAGTTTAAAAAACTATCTTCAAAGCTTGAGATGAGGAAATTGTTGTAATTGAGGTAGGGGTTTCCATGTTGTGTCTTTTGGTTTCATGCCGCACCACTATACTGAAATCTCAGTGATAATATTATTACGATGTTGGTGGGAGCACCTATTGAGGATTGATTTAGGTTCCAGCAAGATAGAGCCTTCATCATCAAGATTTGGGAGTGTCATTTGGGTTTGAACATGCTAATCGATGACTTTTTTCAAACATGATAAATGAAAAAATTGGATGGATCTTAGAGGAGGGAAGCTCCAACTTGTATGTTATGGGACCAATCTTAGAAAATACCTTTTAAGGACCATAAAACTTTGGTGCAAGTTTTTGATGAACTTTTAGCTTCAAAGAGGACTACTTATAAGGTTAGAGCTAGAGAAAAACCATGTCAGGGACAACAAAATCATATTATGAGCGGTGTTGATTGGATTGTTGCTTCATGCAGTTTTGTGCTAAATTGAGTTTTATCTTTGAGACTCTAAAGGAAAATGGCATGTGTACGGAGTGTAACATCAATTGCATGTACCTTGGAGTTGCCTGGAAGGTATGTCTCAAGAGAATGTGGTGGCTTACCGTAAATGACTCATATGGGGTCATCTTGGTGGTAGTATGGTATGTAAAGTTATACCACCATTTGAAAATTTCTATTTGATCCTCAGTTTGTATATGGAAGGCAAAATTCATTCTAAGTTGGGTGCCATAATAGTGAAAAAGTTCCTTCCATAAGTGATTAATCAAAGTGGAATCCTGATCACACACAATTGTAGCAAGTAGCCCATGAAGGCAATTGATCTGATTAAGAAATGTTTAAGCAATAATGTAGGCAGTAAAAGGATGGCTTAGGGCACACAAATGAGCATAATTAAAGAGTTGATCCACCACTATGAGAATCGCTGATTTCCCACTTGACTTGGGTAGTCCCTCAACAAAGTCCATGGAAATATTTGACCATACCTAGGTAGGGATAAACAAGGGTTGAGCATGCATGGGGTGGTGACAGTTTTGCCTTTGTTGCTTTGACACATTTTACATTCTGCGAAAAACTGTTTGTTGTCCTGTTTAATGCCTTCCTAGAAAAAATTCCAACGGATCCTTTCGTAGGTTTTTAAAAAACCAGATTGGTCAGTTGATGGAGAGGAATATAAGTTCAAATAGAATTTTTTGTTGCAGTGTAGATTGTAGTGTTGGTACCGAATGTCCTTTGTGCCTTAAATAGTGACCATGCCAAGAGTAGTTTGGTCGAGAGGCAAGTTTAGTGGTCACTTCCTAAACGAGTTGTTGAATCTGGGTCTCACGAGACCATTCTTGTTGTGTCTAGTAAACCCAATATGGAATGGGAAAGGATAGTGAGCACAAGGTTGTTTATTCTTCATACTTGCGAGACCACATCTACGACAACATTGTCTTTACCCTTCTTATAGGTAACCTTATAGTCATAGTCCATTAATTTGGTTACTTACTTTTGTTGATCTGGCGAAGAGACTCTTCGTTCCAAGAAGTACTTGATGCCATGGTGATAAGTTTTGATGTAGAAGTGCCTCCCTACTTAGTATGGGTGCCACTTGTAAACCGCATGAAGTATAATTAACATCTCTTTCTCATATGTGGAATGAGCAAATTTATTCTTCGTAAGTGCCTTGTTAGTGCATGCGAGGGGCTAAATCTTTTGCATTAGAATAACTCCAATGACACTTCTAGAGTTATCACATTCTATGACAAATGGTTTGGAGAAGTTGGGCATAACTAGAACATGATTAGTGCACATTGCATGCTTGAGCAGGTTGAAGAGTTTTTATACTACCTCAGACCACTAAAAGAAATTAATTTTTAAGATGGTCGTTCCTGAAGCGACAATTTTTTCATAGTCATATATAAACTTTATATAAAACCAAATAAGGCCCGAAAACCCACAAAGGCTCTTGAGTGATTTGGGTTAAGGCCAATTTTTCATAACCTCAATTTTTTCAGGATCCACTTTGACGTTGTCCTCAAAAAAGATGTGTCCAAGATACTCAATTTCCTTTTAGTCAAAAGCACTCTTGGACCATTTGGCACGTAAGTGGTTATCAACAAGGAGTTGGATGGTATGGTCCAAATATATTAAATGCTCCTCCCATGTATGGTTATAGAAAAGAATGTCATCAAAGAACATTTGTATGAAAATTGTGTAGAAATGGTCGGAAGATCTTGTTCATTAAGCATTGGAAGGTTGATGGAGCATTGGTGAGGCCAAAGGGTACGAGATGAAAACTCATAATGGCCATCATGAGTTTGAAAGGTTGTCTTGGGAATATCACCTTGATGCATATTTGGTGATCCCTTAATTGCAAGTCAAGCTTTAAGAAGAAGCGAGCTCCATGCAATTCATCCAACAACTCATCAATAACTGGAATGAAAAACTTACTGAGTTTGTTGAATGCACAGAAATCAAGACAAAAGTGCCAAGACCCATATTTTTATTAGAATAATTATTATTGCTATAAACTTGGATAGCTTATTGTTATTATTTTTAGCATGTTAGTTTGTTAGTAAGTTGTTAACCCTATATTGGTGTATGGTTGTACGGGCTCTCCTACTTTGTAGCCGTCTTATGGGCTATTTATTTGGCTCATTTTTTGAAATAATATATAGCTTATGGCTTCTTGCACCTATGTGAAAAGTAATATGGTAATCAGATCCCATGGTCTTGAAGCCGGAATGAAATCTCTGTGATGGGGGACAATTGATTAGGGAGAGAGCGTAGAAAACTAATGCAACCAATGTGGACAATCTCTTTGACCCTTAGAGACAAGCTTGTGAAAGTGAGGCGTGATCAAACAAAGCGTGGCAGTCTTTATTGAGTTGAGTGTGGCAACCCAAGGGAGGAGTTGGAGAGGAGGTGTGGCAGGGGTGGTAGAATCTTCCCTTGTCTTGTAATATATTCCTTGTAGTGTCGTGCCCAAACCCATTTTAGTAAGTTGTTCTCTGTAGCGTGGCACCCAATTTCAGAAGGCGTGGTGCTTTTGTGTGTCATATATGGACTGTACTGTGGCTGTGTGAAGGTGTATTTGTTGTTTTATTGAGGTGGTTTGATGCTTTGAAGACATGTTGAAGCTCCCTGGAGGTTGTATGGCCCAATAAAATCTCTCAATCCATTATTTGCTGATAATAATTATGATCTGATACGCTACTGCTGCAGCTATCCATAAGAGAAGACAAAAGTTGAAGGGCAAGGTATCACTGGAAGAGAGAGTGTAGATCCAAAGCAAGGCATAACAATTGAAAAATCCTAAAAAGCTTCGCATAAGCATCACTTTGCAGAAGTGCACCATATGCCGAAGCCATACATGGGCTTGGTGATTGGACGATATTAAATTCATTCCCTTTAAGCAAAGTTTTTAAGTTTCATACAAATTTATGGAAAAGTGAAACGTTTTTAAAGTTTATTCAATTTTTTATATATATAGAGAGGGGTCTTTGGAGAAAGTTGGAGAGTTCATTCTTTTTCTGAATAAAAGAAGAAATACAAAGCAGAAGCAAATATGACTAGGCTGGTTGTCTCATAGGCTATTTATTTAGCCTTGTGGATTTTAAAATATCTTCTTCTTCATCTTGTTTATTTTCAGTAATCACTTTAAACTTCTCTTAAAAATTACAGTTAATTTCATAGCCGAAAAATCCTAAAGAGAAAACAACTTAAACTTTGCCACATTGTCCGCTTTGAAGTCTTAATCTACATGCAAAAGATATTTTTGCAAAAGAGCACGTAAAACTTGAAATTTAATTATTTGTCTTTTTAGGTAATTCTGTGGAAGATGGTTAATTTAATTTATTTTAAATAGTATTTTTTCTTTGCTAAAAATTGATATTGTTATCTAATTTTAAGTAGAGTCTGTGTGCAAAAAGAATTTTTGTAATTTTTTTTATAAATTTTTCTATTTATTTTTTAATGAAAAATTGGATTAAATAACTAGTTTACTACATTTATTGTTGTTAGATTCTCAAAAGTTAATAAGGAATTTTTTTATTTTATGGAGTTATAATATACGACATGTGAGTATCAGAATCTTCATCAAATTGTATTTTCTAACCATATGATGACTTGGATGACTATTATAAATGTCATCAAGAAGCCTTAATGTTGTTTAAAATTATAGTTACTGATAACTTGATATTAAAAGTTAGAAATGTGATCATTGCATTAGATTTATGAAAACATATTACATCAAAATACCATGATTTTGAAGTTGAAAGTGTGTTATATTTAAATAATTTGTTGTTTTCAACTAAAATGCAAGAAGGTGTTCCATTTCTAAATGATTATTGTAGTTGAAAGACATCTGTGACTAGTTAAAAGTGTTGTAAAACCCTGTGGATGGGAAAGACTTAATTACTCTTATTATACAAAATTTGTCACCATCATACAATTCATTTGTGGAATCATTGCATATGAGCGCAGAGATGCAAATACTAGACTTTGAGAAGTTGTCAACACTTATCATGCAAAAGGAAACATGACATGAACACTCAATTTATTCAACATCAAGTTCTACAAAAAGTGTATTCTTGGCATGGTCAAAACGCAAGGGAAAATAATGGTCCGCAAACAAGGACTCTTCTAAAACCAATGTAAGTGCATCAAAGGAGATAAAATGTAAATGTTTTTATTGCAAGCCACCATAGCATTTTAAGAAAAAGTGTCAAAAATGACAAAAAGACATGACTAATGCAAGCAAGAAGTCTAGATATGCTAATGTTGGAGAAGAAGTAGAAGGGGAAGCATTTATTGAATTTGCATTTACAAGATCACATGACCAATCCAGTCTCTCTCACTTGGTACTTCGACTCAGGAGCATTTCAACACTACACGTGTCATCAATATTGGTATGTAGATTTCATTAAGGATACTAGTAATAATGAAACCATTTTCTTAGGTGATGGATGAACACATGATATTAACAGATGTGGGGATGTGAAAATCATATTGAATAATGAGTACAAATATACATTTTATAATGTTAGATATGTACATGATATGAATATGAATTTCCTATCCATCAGTGAAATCACCAAAAACAAACAACTTGTAAATTTTGAAGGGAACAAATATAAAGTAACTACACTCAATGATGAAATAGTTGTTATTGGTATAAGGGAAAGGGGTCTATACAAACTTGAAGATCCTAAATTAGTAGAACAATATTATTTAACAACAATTGAGCAGACTAGTACTCTTTGACATGAAAGATATGGTCATCTTAGTTACCAGTGCTTGAATGTATTGAGCTAGAATCAAATGGTGAATGGACTTCCATCCATTCAATAGAATCAAGATTTTTCTACAGGATATTAATTGGGTAAATAGATTAGGCAAATCTTTCCTACTTGTAAAGCTTGGAGAGTAGACAGTGTGTTAGATTTTATATATGTAGATCTTCATGATCCTATGAAAACTAATACTGTATCTAGAACTTTTTATTTCTTGTTGATAATAGATGATTGTTATAAAAAAATGTGGGTTTTTTTTTAAAATAAAAAATCAGATTCTTTTTCTAACTTTGTTGCGTGAAAGTCATTGGTTGAGTTAAACATGTAAAAAGGTCAAATCATTTAGATTTGACAATGGAGGAGAATTTGTCTCCAAATAGTTTAAAGCATACTGCACACAAGAAGGTAAACATAAAAAATACACAACTCCTTACACTTCACAACAAAATGGAGTAGTGAAAAGGAGAAGCAAGACTATTATGGAGATGGTAGGTTGTATGGTACAAAATAGAAATGTACCTTTTCAGTAGTAGGCAGAAGCTATCAATACCTCAATGTACATTTTAGATAGACGTCCATGTAAAATTGTGTAAAATATCACTTTTGAAGAGGCATGTTCAGGAAGAAACCTTGATGTAAGTGATTTTTGATTTCTTGGTCATACTACTTTTGCATTAATTCCTAAAGGAAAATTAGTGGTTTAGATGCAAAAAGTAAGAAGTGCATCTTTTTTGGCTACAATGAGGATTCCATAGCATTTAGGTTACTATATATCTCTACAAATAATGTAATAGTGAATAGAGATGTCAAAATAGATGAGAAAATTTTGTATTTCTCAAAAGATGGTACACCTATGGATACTAGTAATCTTTGGATTCCTACTAATGATTTTGAATCAAGTTCTAATACTAAAGTGGAACAAAATCTAAAAAGACAAACATAAGATAAGTCTAACACCATGGAAGGATCTAGCGAAACACACAATGATTCAACTAGTCAGCATAAAAGGCCTAAGTGGTACTATAACACACTATATGATGTTCAACAAGATGAGCTTCTAAAATCATTGGAAGGTAGATCTACCAGATCTAGGAAACAAGTAGTATAAAATCACGAGCAGGTAAAATTTTCTCTCAATTCAATTGTTTCACAAATATTTGAGCCAAATGCTTATGCACGTGCCAAAGGAAAGCTTGAGTGGAAATCTATTATGAAGGTGAAGTATGACACATTAATAAAAAAATAGAATTTGGGTTTTATCTGATCTAACCCAAGGTAAGAAATCCATTGGATGTAAGTGGATTTATAAAGCAAAATGTAAGTCAGATGGTTCCTTAGATAAGTATAAAGCTCGTCTTGTTGCTAAGGGATATGCACATGAAAGATGAGTAAATTATGAATAAATATTTGCTCCTACAACAACAATGGCAACATTCAGAATGGTTATTGTTATTGTTGTTAAGTTTGGTTGGTATGTATATCAAATGGATGTCAAGAGTGCTTTCCTAAATAGAGACTTAGAAGAAGTACACATGGTACAACCATATGGATTTCAGATTCCTAGAAAATAATATCTAGTTTGCAAATTAGTGAAGTCCTTGTATAGACTTAAGTAGGCTCCTTGAGCCTTGATATTTCAAAATTGATGAATATCTTAGAGAGTTTGGTTTTAAAATATGTGATGCATAATCTTCTCTCTATGTTAAATTGGTTGGTGATGACATAATGGTTCTAGTGGTATATATTGATGACCTTGCCATCATTGGAAACAATATTGTTTTGATTCAATAGGTGAAAGCCAACATATGTTCTATGTTTGAAATGAATAATTGAGGCTTGCTTCAATATTGTTTAGGTGTAGAGTTTTGACAATGTTAAAATTTTGGTTATACAATTTTTGTATCCCAAACAAAATATGTCAAATCCTTGTTACAAAAATTCAGAATGTATGATTTTAATCCAATCACTGCACCTATGGAAGTTGGGACAAAACTCTCAACTAAAATTAACTTAGTTACTTTTTTTTAAACCAACAATATAGAAGAAGAGTAATGACTAATGACTCCACCCTGCAACAATTCTTGCACCATTTTTTCTATTTCATTATTTTGGAGAAAGGGGTACCTATAAGGGTGGATGTTTGGAGGTAGACATGACCTTTAGGTCATTGTGGGGCTATTCTTTCATGTTCCTAAAAAATAATTGCATGATTTGACAATAGTTCTTGTAATTCTGGTGGGTGGTTATAATCGACATATTCATTGAATTGGATGGCGCAAAACTAGGCGACAATCACATGAGATCATTTTTTTAGAAACTTTTCCATGTGGTGAGAGATAATGATAATTTTAGATCCTAGTGTTATGCCTATTAATGTGTGTTACTCCTCCTTATTAGTTAATTGCATCTATAGATCTAAAAAGTCCTTAAGCTAGGCCCAGTGTGTGAAGCCATTGTGCTCATAATACTATGTGGCAACTTCCTAGAGATAGAACAAACATGTCTAATTTCAAATTATAGTCCCCCATTGAAATGTGGACATTATGGCATTTTCCATTATAAGGTAAGGTTCCTCCATTGGCAATCATGACCTCAAAATTTGAACAAGGATAAACATAGCAATCAACTAGTTTGGCTAGCATAGGATCAATAAATTTGTCTGTGCTTCTAGAGTCAATAAGAAGAGTGAGGGGATGTTTCTTAAAATACCCACTTACTCTCATATTTTGAGAAGTGGTTACCCCAGCCAAGACATGCTTCAAAAATTTAAGGTGTGATTCTGTGGTGCTAGGTTCTTCATTGTGGGAATCTTGATCATCTTCCCATGTTCAATATTTGAGGGTGATTCTACATCCAACATGAACAAATTTTATTCAATGCACTTTGTGTCATCTACCCCATTTATCATCACAATTGTAACATAGCCTATTTTTGTGATGATCACAAATTTATACATCCGTAAGGAATTTAATGGGAGTGACTTATGGAGGAGGGTTTGTGATTGGCCATGGTTTTGTAGATGTTTTGAAAGAACCAAAGTTGGAAGATCAATGTTGGGAGATGATTTTATATTCTACACGCTTGACCAATCCTAATGCTTCCATCATGTTCTCTGGTTCAAATATCATGACCTCTATGTGAATTATATCTTTGCGACCACTACTGAAACAAATCTTGAAAAAGTCAACTAACCCTTCGATTTAATTGGCCAAATTTTCAAATTCAACTTGATACTTGCAAACCATTTGAGTTCGTCATAGTTTGGTCAACGCTCTCATGAAATCATCATAAGCATTGGGATCAAATTGAACCAACAAGAGTTTGACAAAATCATTCAAAGTGGGTTTTGTATTTATAATACCACTGGTATCATTGGAAAACTTTGTTGTCTAAGTAAAATGAGGTAATGGGTACTTGGCTACCCCCAATGTATTGTGCAAGTTGAAATATTGTTCGATTTGGTAAATTCAATTGAGTGGTTCTATACCATCAAATTTTGGAAAGTATAATTTGGGGCCACACAGGATGGTGTAGAATAGAAATATACCATTAGAATTTCATTCATTAATTATGTTGGAAAGCATGGTATTTTATGCAATGATGTCATGTGGGTGCTTATTCATCTCCATGAGTTGGGATTCAAGATGAGATTAGGGTTTAGCTTATAGTTCCTCAATGTTTTGTGTCATGGCATGGATTTCTGCATGGGTGACAACCATTGATTCAAAGGGGTTCAAGGGTGTAAAAAAATGATTGATGAGACAATTACAATGGTATAATTTTCACAAGAGTGGCAAAATTTGCTTTTTGGGGTTGCAGGTGAAAAAGAAGGTTTGTACGGGGTTTTTTTTGAGAAAAGGAAATATTTTTTAAAAAGATCATCTTGACAATAAAATCACAATGATGTATTCCCCTTATGGTCCAAAAAAAAATGTACTTTTTTTTGCTTTTTATTTTTTAATGACTGGGTACTACAACAAGTTCAAGTATTATTTTAAAATTGTTGATCAATCTTTTAGCGTGAATGAACAACCAACTATAGGTTGGTGTTTTTTATGCACCCACCCCTCCTAAAAGGAGGGAGATCCGTAGATATCTACTCTCCAAGGTCTTTATCTACCTAGTCTAGGTGTACTAATCTTCACTCAGTGGCTCATTGTGACCATTCCAATCAAGGGACCTTTGTTGGTTCTAAGAAATATTTTAAAATTTGTTTTAGTGAATTGTGGTACTTGAATAATGAAAAAATAATAATGCTTTTTTGTGTTTTGTATAATTAGAGTTTTGTGTATGTGCTAAAAACATATAAACAAACATTCATTTTGTGCATTTGCCTGATTAAAAATCAACATGTTTAGGGTTTCATTCCATGTTTATGCGACTGATTTAGATAATATATTCATCCATTCATTCCATTAATTAAATTCAATAATGCAATAACAGTAATGAAATGACTTGCAATCCAGATATAATGATAAATATAGATTGCGTAAAGAAGTCTCAGCTAACCAATTGATTAAAAAAAGAGAGAGGGGAAAGAGAAAGTAAAGCATGTTATTATGAAGAAAAATCTATTTGTCACGAATGCAATCATGCACAAAACCAAACCCTCTCCTAGCCAACATGTGCACAATCATCAATGGGACTGGTGAAAGAGTTTAAGGAAAAGAGTGTGAAGGAGAAAACCCACAACCACCATATTTACATGCGCAAATTGAAAGAAAATAAACTCTGTCACTTATATTAATCGATAAATCTTGAGTAGCACAATGTATATAGATGCATTACATCTTATTTGGAAAAAAATTACTAGCATAACAACAAGAGAAAAAGAGAGATAAAAATAACAAAGTGGCTAGCTCAATGGTGTTTTGGAACAACCAAGATCCAACCTTGATAATGTCTCTCATTAGGCACTTTATAGCATCTTCTAATTCTTCATTGACTTCCCTTCCTACCAAAATGCCCTCAACACTTTCCATTCCCACCAATTTCTCTCTCTTGCAACAAAAAGGGTAAAAAAAAAGTCAAAATTGATAATTAAATGAATAAATATTGTCCTACATAATTCAAATGAAAAATTATCTCAAACCATATGGAGTCATGCAAAATTGAGACCACTTGAGAATTGGGGTGGAACCACCTTTCTGACAAAGCAAATGATTTTGAAAACCAACTCTTGGAACTCAAGTTATTGAGAAAAATGATCATCAAGTCAAAAATGGGACTTGTAGACCTATTCAGGTTTCTGGCTTATCTAGGTTCTAACTTGTTGTTAGCATGCACTTTGTTGATATTTGACAAAATAATTATTTTTTGTGAAAATTAATAAAATTTGATATATTAATTAATTATATTTAGAAAAGTTTTGAAGATTTCAATTAAATTATGTTAATATTTAATTTTAATGAATTTAATTAATTAAAATTAAATTTATTAAAAATAAATAATAATATAATTATAAATTAAAATATATTAAAATAAATAGAATATAATTAAAAAAATAAAATAAAAATCAAACCTAAAACTATGTGCGGGGAGGTAGGCAGGGGCACTTACCTAACTATTGAAGCCCTTGTTTGAATTTTTGAATAGCATTGAATGGTTTAGGAAAGATTTTTAAATGTTTAGCCCCTTTGGCAATTGGGGAATAGCATGGAAAAAATCCCACATATGAAGGAATGAGCTCAGGGGGATAGTACCGACCTAGTTGGAACTTAACCCCCAACTACAATTGAGCTCCCATTAATGAAAGCCCGATGGGATATTTGGTGGGAAAAAGTCTGACAACTTGTTTAAGGACCTAAGGGGGCTTAAAATCCCAAAATACAGTGAGCTCATCCAATGATCCCCCAACTAGACCAAATTGGTGATCCTACTCTGCTTAACAAAGAACTAAAGAATGAACCCCCTTCTAGACCTAATCAGGATTTGGAGATTCGATTAGGTCTAGGGAGTTATAAATATCAAAACTTAGACAAAATATCATGAAAAAGCCTCAATTTGGACTAGCACAAGACAAGATGACTAGGTAGACCTAAACAGAGTAATTTGTAAGATTCTCACCCAGACTTAGCAAGATTTTCCCTTACTAAAAAAAAATTTCAATTCCAAAATGAAGGTCGAGGAGTTGCTTCAGGAAGGAGGGTTAAACATGAAACTTGATCAAAATATCCCAATGAACATAATGGATTTGGTTCAGGGGGCCAAAAGGATAGGATATCGAAATGACTCGATGAAGCAAACTAGAAGATCTATGGGAACAAGAAATGTTTGATAACGAGACCCTACAAGTGAGATAAGTAGTCCAAAAATGAGTTTTCACTCAAAGAGAAAAACATGAAACTCATTCGCATGAGTGAGACAAAGAGGATGGAGCAGGATATGGAGGCCCAATGAGCATGGAAATCAAAATGACCCCCTGAAGTGGCTACAAGGAGCATAGAGAACAAGCAGGCTAGAAATCCAAGTTGGGATAAGTGCAAAAAAACTCTGCTTCAAGACCAAGTACTTTATATGAAACTTTATCATTTGGGCTTGGTCATCATAGTGGGATAGGTCTCAAGATGATCCCCTAGAGTAGGCTAAGATAAATGAGAGAGTTAAGAGAGCCATATTTGAAATACAAATTGGGAAGTCATAACTCCAATTTTATGATGTGTAAAATATGAAGATGACTCGCATGAACATGGTGTTTACAATGGTGGTTGTTTCAAGTCTTGATTCAACATGCAAATCAAGACAAGCCACCAAGGCAAATTGTAGTGTTGAGACCAAAAATCCATGAGCGCATGCGAGAGTAGAGAAAAATGTCAAAAAAGAGGTTCCTTGATTATTGGAAGAATTAGGATGTGTTGTGCAAATAACAATAAATGGCGATTCTGCTAGAAAATACTCTTGATTATTTTGAAATGATAAAGACGTGTCTATGAACCCGTATTATCTAGTTGAGACTACATATGAAACATAAATTAATTTGAGAGAGGAGAAGATAGGATCAAATAAAACACCAAATCAGACATTCTCATTGACTAGGTGTGTACATGTGAGTTAATTTATAGCTTCTTAGAACTTACAAAGACTAGCTACTATAGATCCGATCTTTAGCTTAGTGAATCATATCTTGAGAAAACTTTCTTGGACATTACTATACTACCAAAAAAGCAACCATAGCTCTGATGGAGTTACCTTTGATCCTACTCTAGGCCTTGATCCATTGCCAACCAGGCCAGAAAACCCATGGTAGAGATGCATGAATCATCCAGAATCAAGTTTTTCTTTAAATTTCTCCTTTTCTTTTCTTGATTTATCTTTTATCTTTCTTATTTATCAATTTTATTATGGGTTGGGGATAACTATAACAAATAAAAGGTAGGACTATAATTTTTTTACCCAAGATCTTTACCGTAATAGGTTTGTCCAAGCAAACCTAAAAATCATTAAGATGTGATATTTGTGCTTGACTTTGAGAGAATATCTTCATTGAACAAATTGTTTTACCCAACTTAACCCAACTCAAATAAATTCAGAACACATACGATAGTTAAACCTTATAAACTAATTTAGAAACAAAATCTAAGGCCACAAACTACTCATAACATTTATGCACTGAAGCATCACTTCGGATACCTATGTACAAAACTTTGGTTCTTCATTCTTTTGAGCAATAGGGAAACTTATAAGCCAAAATAGGCAAGTCGAACCAAAAATAAACAAACAATGAAGCCAAACCAACAATGAAAAATGAGAAAATCAAACTAAACTAACAATAAAGTAGGAAATAAAATAAAAATAAAGCAGGAAAGGGAAAGATAAAAGTATTTATAGGAACTTGCCAGACAAATGCATGCCTAGAAATGAGAATTTTGAGGGAATGCCCATAGATGAGCCAAGGACATCCTTACTAGTTAGACACCTGGTAAAAAATGTATTCATGCTCAAGATTTTAGAATGAATGGTAGAGATCCCACCAAGGGGTACCATACTTATGCCTATGTTGACCTCTACGCTCATGAACACTATCCCACATAATTCTATCTACATTATTTTCATGCAACTTAAGCAAATTTTTAGAATTAAATATGGCAATTCACTTACATGGAATTTAAAAAAAACACTTGGGATAGGTTTGGATAAATATATCTACCCATAAATTGAATTGCAGTGAGGGGTGGGAGTGGGTATCAACACATATGAAAATGACCTGTGTACCCAATCTGGTAGAGATAGCTTCTTCGTGGTAGTCAAGTGGTGAATCCATTGTTGGCTTCTCTTTGACTGATATGAATGCTTTAGCAACATTGTCTTTGTTATCTTCATCATAGAACATACATAGACTTGCTTCTTCCCATGTGGGTGACCTTTTGGACTTGTCATCGGTGGTGAACGTGTGTAGAGAGTTACACTGAGTCAAGCTATTCTCATCTCCAACTTCCAATGGCTTCTATTCTATCTTGGATACCTCCATTACTACAAGGACCATAGGGCTATTGTAATCCCACTCTTTATATTGTATTAATAGGTCCAATTATTCTTCAGCAAGGGAAATTACCTGATTTTCCTCCTCCTTCCACCTATCATTGGCAACATAGAAGTGCTTCTCTTAAGTAGAAAAGAATCTCATGGCTTCACCATTCATGTTCATGCCAATAAAATTGTATGTAAGGTTATTCTGAGGTGAGAGATCTTGTATTTTGAAGTCCTCTATCTTGCCTTCTAGAGGTTGACAACCTATTTCATCATTGTTTTCTTTAATTTCTTCCATCTTCAATGGCAAGATGGGTGTTACACTGCTACCAATGAGTAGTTTGTCATCCTAAATCATATTAAAAAATGTGGGAACAACAACATACAATGAAGGTGTTTCAAATGCATAACATACATCTTCTTCATTTAGTTGCTCCAAATCTTCTAATTGGTCATTCCACTAATTGCAAGGAGTTTCTAGTTCTTCTTCTCATGTAGTCAACTCACTGATATTATGATTTCCAACCAATAAGTCACTTGAGACAACTACTACCTCTTCATCATCAGAATCATCTTCATCATTATTCTCATAGACCAGTTCGTTCTTGCTAAGTAGTGAATTATCATTCAACAAGAATATTTTAACACTTGTATCATTTCCATGTCCATAGGTACCAAATTGTGACATTTGGCATGTGGTCTCATAGGTCAGTTCAGGCATTGCTTGTGAATAGTCTCCCACAATAAATGGCATTGGATTAGCAAAAACACTAAGAGATGCTTGATCACTAAAAAAAATAAAAACATCATGTTGTTCATACGCTAAACTATCATGATTACATGCATTAAAAACAATGATAAGGTTCTCATTAGTCATGGGGAGGTTGAAATAATTATAGGATTTTATCAATGCTTTGTTGTAAGTCTTAAATTGGATAACTGGTTGAATTAAAATCAAGTTAATCGAATAAGATTGGGTGTAAACACCTAGTTGTCCTTGTAAATAAAGTGAGTCCACATAATAGTCATGTGGCATAGATTGTTATTCTATTGCATATGCCTCTTGGTAAACCAATGTGAGATATTTGAGGGTATACAAAGTCCTCTAAATGAACATATCTATTAGGGGATCGAACATGTTAAGATAAAAAACAATAGTCATGTCCTCCATTTGTAGGAAAGGGTCTTTCAACCTCCTATGCAACCTATGAAAGTAGGCATTGAATGCACTAACATGTTCATTAGGATCCCTACGAGATGTGATAAATTGATAGTAAAGAGAAAAAGGGTCGATTGGCATGATAAAACTATCAAGGAATAGTTTTTCAAAGGCTTCCCACGTGGTGATGCATCCATCAGGTAGGCCCAGGTACTAGTCGTAAGTAACCTCATCAAAAGAGAGAGGAAATAAATGACAAGCCATGTCCTCATGTTGAATCTGTGTATAAATAATGACCTCCTTGAAATATTTAATATGTTCTTATGCCATCCAAATCCCACCATGTGTGAAATTTTGACATAATTCATCAAGATTTTTGGGTAGGTCATGAGCGGGCCTTAGAACATTCACAGGACAACCACTTCCACCTAGCGAAGTAAAAGCCATAGGTGGTTTTAGAATTCAATTTTATAGTAGTAGAACCTAGAATATTAGTGGAAAAAGCTTATATTTTTCAAATTTTAGATTTATTTTAAAATTTTAGTTTTAGGTTTATGCATTGGCACCCTCCTAGTTCCAAAATGTTGATCATGTATTTTGAGCATGCAATGGGTTAAGAGAAGCGTAAAAGAGAGTGAAACAAGTTTAAAATTGATGATATCTAAAATATTATGATCTGGCCCTCTTTCTAGTGCCAAAATATTGATCAGTCATTTGACATGAATGACCAACCCATTATGGGCAAGTGTTTTTTATGCACCTGTCCCTCCTAAAAGGAGGAAAATCTAGAGATCTCTACTCTTCAAGGTTTTTATCTACCTAGTCCAGGTACACTGATATTCACTTAGTGACTTGTTATGACCATTCCAATTCAAGAGGCCTTTTTTTGTTCTACAAAATATTTAAAACTTTATTTTAATGGATTGTGGTACTTGAAAAATGTAAAATAAGAATGCGTGTTTTGTGTTTTGTCTAATTAGAGTTTCTTGTAGGTGCTCATAATAGATAAACAAGAATTCATTTTGTGCATTTTATTGATTACAAATCAACATGTTTATGTTTTTATTATATGTTTGTGTGGCTAATTTGGGGAATACATTCATCCATTCATTCCATTAATTTAATTGAATAGTGCAATAATAGTAATGAAATGACTTGCAATCTAGATATAATGATAAATACATATTGCATAAAGAAGCCCCAACTAACCAACTGATAAAAAAATTAGAAAGAGAGGGGAAAGAGAAAGTAAATCCTATTATTATTGAACAAAATCCATTTTTCACAAATGCAATCATCAAAAAAATTAAATCCTTGCCTGACCAGTGTGTGCACAACCATCAATGGGGATGGTGTAAGAGTCTAAGGAAAAGAGTGTGAAGGAGAAAACCCAAAACCATTGTATGCATGCATAAATTGAAAGAAAATAAAATCCACCACTTATATTAATTGATAAATCTTGAGTAGCACAATGTATATAGATGCGTTACAATTAATTTGGCCAAATTTAGCTAGCATAACAATAGGAGAAGGGAGGGAGAGAGAAAAATAACAAAGCGACTAGCTCAATGGTGTTTTGAAGCAACCAAGAGCCAACCCTAATAATGGCTCTCATTGGGAACTTTATAACATCTTCTAATTCTTCATTGACTTCCCTTCCCACCAACATGCCCTCATCCCTTTTCATATCTGCCACTTTCTCTCTCTTGTAGCAAAAAGGCTAAAAAAAGTTAAATTTGATAATTAAATGAATAGTGTCCTAGGTCATTCAAATGAAAATTAAACTCAAACTAGATGGAGTCATGTGAAACCAAGACCACTGTGATGACTGGGGCATAACCACCTTTATGACGAAGCAAACAATTTTGAAAATTGACTCTTAGAACTCAAGTTATTACAAAAAAATGATCGTCAAGTCAAATGGGACCTGTAGACATATTCGGGTTTCTGGGTCATCCAAGTTATAACTTGTCTTTAGCATATACTTTATTGATATTCAACAAAATATTTATTTGTTTTAATAAAAATTAAAAAAAATTGATATATTAAATAATTATATTTATAAAAGTTTAAAATATTTTAATTAAATTATGTTAATATTTAATTTTAACGAATTTGATTAATTAAAATTAAATTTATTAAAACTAAATAATATTATAAATATAAATTAAAATATATTGAAATAAACAAAATACAATTAAAAAAATAACAAATTCAAACCTAAAACTCCATGGGGGGGCACTTACCTAACTACCTAAACCCATGTTTTGATTTTTGAACAAAATTGAGTGGTTTAGGTGGGATTTTTAAATGTTTATCCCCTTTGGTAACTAGGGAATTACATGGGCAAAATCCCACATAAAAAGGCATGAGCTCGGGGGGACAGTCCCAACCTAGTCAGGGCTTAACCCCTAACTACAATCGAACTCACATCAATGAAATCCTGATGGGATATATGGTGAGCAAAAGCTCGACAACTCACCTGAGGACCTAAACATGATTAAAATCATGAATTACATTGAGGTCAACCAAGGACCCCCCAGCTAGACCAAATCGAGGTTCCTATTTTACTTAACAAATAACTAAAGAATGACCCCCTCCTAGACCTAATCGGGGTTTGGGGACCCAATTAAGTCTAGGGAGTTAAAAATTTCAAAACTTAGACAAAGTCTCACAAAACAAAAAAACTTGATTAGGACTAACACAAGACAAGATGACCAAATAGACCTAAATGGAGAAATTTTCAAGTTTTTCACCTAGACTTAGTGATATTTTCCCTAACTTGATGGGATTTTGTAAGTCCAAAATGAAGGTCGAGAAGTCACTTTAGGAAGGACGACAAAATATGAAACTTGCTTGAAATATCCAAATGAACATGATGGATACAATTTTGAGGGCTGGACGGGCATGAAGCTTGAAATGAATTTCCAGAGTAAACCAGGGGACCTAGGGGAATAGGAAATTTCTAATAATGAGACCTCACAAGTGGGATAACGAGTCCAAAAATGCATTTTAACTCAAAAATAAAAACATGATACCTATCTGTACGAGTGAGATGGAGAGGATGGAGAAGGTTATGAAGGCCCAATAAGCATGTAAATCAAAATGATCCCCCAGAGTGGCTATAGGGAGATGGGAGAACAAACAAGCTAGAAAGCCAAGATGGGATCAGTGCAATAGAACTCCACTTTGGGACCAAGTGATTTATATAAAAATTTACTACTCAGGCTTGATAATCATAATGGGATAGGTCTCAGGAGCTTGAAGGGCATGACTATTGAGATGAACCCTAGAGCAAGCTAAGAGAGTTGAGGTAGCTAAGAGAGCTAGATTTCAAATGAAAACTGGGAGGTCATAACTCCACTATTATGTTAAGTGTAAAATATAAAGTTGACTCGCATGAACATGCTATTTCCAATGGTGGTGGTTTCAAGTCCCAGTTTGGCATGCAAACTAAGAAAAGACACTAAGTAAAATTGTAGTGCTAAGACCAATGCACTGTGAGCGCATACAAGAGTAGAGTAAAAGGTCAAAAAAGAGGTTCCCCAATTCTTGAAAGAGTTAGGGCATGCTGTGAAAACAATGATAAATGGTAACTTTGCTAAAAAATACTCATGAGTATTTTGAAATTATAGAAATGTGTTTACGGATGTAGATTCTATGATTGAAACTATGCATGAAACCTAAATTAATTAAGATAGGAGAAGATGGGAGTGGATAAAAGACCAAATAAGACATTCTCATTGACTGGGTGTGTGTACATGAGTTAATTTACCTTTTCTTAGAACTTGCAAAGGCTAGTTACTACAGATCTGATCATTAGGCTAGTGAATCCTACCTTGAGAACAATTGTCTAGACATTGATATGTTGGTATACATGTATCCATAGCCCCAATAGAGTTTCCTTTGATCCCACTCTTGGCCTTGATTCATTGCCAACCAGGCCAAAAATCTCATGGTGGAGTTTCCTGAATCATCCAAAATCAAGTTTTTATTTAATTTAACCTTTTCTTTTCTTGATTTGTCTTTTCTCTTTCTTGTTTAGTAATTTGATTCTAGGTTGGGAACCATTTAATCAAACAAAAGGTGGGACTATAGATTTTTCACCCTAGAGCTTCATCATAGTAAGTTCGTCCAGGCAAAACTAGAAACCATTGAGATGTGAAATTTATGCTTGGATTTGAGAGAATATCTTCATTAAATAGATAGTTTTACCCAAATTAACCCATCTCAAACAAATTCAAAACACATATAATATCTAAACCTTTGAAATTGATTCAAAAATAGAATCTAAGTCCATAAACTACTTAGAGCATATATGCACCAAAAGCATCACTTGAGCTACCTATGTACACACCTTTGGTTCCTTATGTTTTTGAGAAACAAGGGAACCTACAGGGTAAAATAGGCAGATCAAACTAAAAATAAGTAAACAATGAGGCCAAATTGACAACAAAATGTGATAAAAGTGATAAAATCAAACTAAATTAACAACAAATTAAGAAAGTAAACAAAAATAAAGCATGAAAGGGAATTTACAAAAACTTGCCAGGCAAATGCATGCCTAGAAATGAGAATTTTGAGGGAATACCCATGGATGAGCTAAGGAAATCCTTACTAGTTAGACACCTCATACATAATGTATATGCGCTCAGGATTTTGGAAAGACTGGTAGAGATCCTACCAAGGGGACACATACACCTATGCTAACCTCTACGCTCATGAACACTATCTCATAGAATTATATCTACATTGTTTTCATGTAGCTTAAGTAGATTTTTAGAATTAAATATGGCAATGCACTTGCACATAATTTGCAAAAATAACTTGGGATAGGTTTGGATAAATACCTCTACCTTTTTATTGAATTACGGTGAAGGGTAGGGGTGGGTATCAACACATACCAAAATGACCTATGTACCCAAACCTAGCAGAGATAGGTTATTCATGGTAGTTAAGTAGTGAATCCATTATTCACTACTCTTTGGTTGATGTGAATGCTTTGGCAACATTCTCTTTGTTATCTTCATCATCTAGCAGGCATAGACTTGCTTCTTCCTATGTGAGTGACCTTTTATACTTGTCATTGGTGGTGGATGTCTATAGAAAGTTGCACTGAATCAAGATATTCTTAGCTTTGAATTCTACCAACTTCATCACTTCACAGTTACTAAAACCATGCTTATAATCACATGATTCTATCATGGCTACCTCTATTGCTACAAAGGCCATAGGGCTACTACAATCCCACTATTCAGGCTATTTTAATAGGTCTAAAATTTCTTTAGTGAGGGAAACAACCTAATTTTCTTCCTCTTTCCAGCTATCATTGTCAACATAGAAGTGCTGCTCTTCAGTAGAAAGGAATCTCATGACTTCACCATTCAGGTTCAGGCTAATTGAATCATATGTAAGGTTGTTTTGAGGTGAGATATCTTGCATTTTGAACTCCTCTATCTTATCTTCTAGAGGTTGACAACATATTTCATCATTATTTTCTTCAATTTATTCCATCTCCAATGGTAAGATGGGTGTTACACTGATGCCAATTAGCTATTTGTCATCTTGAATCAGATTCACAAATGTGGGAATAATAACATACAATGAAGGTGTTTCAAATGCATAACATACATCTTCTTCATTTAGTTGTTCAAACTCTTCTAATTATTCATTCAAATGATTGCAAGGAATTTCTAGTTCTTCTTCTTGTGTAGGCAACTCTTTGATATTGTGATTTCCAACCAATAATTCACTTGAGATAAATACTACCTCTTCATCATCATTAGAATAATCTTCATCATTACTCTTAGATACCGATTCATTCTTGTTGAGTGATGCATTATCAGTCAATAAGAACATTTCAACACTTGTATCATTTCCAAGTCTATAGGTACCAAATTGTGATGTTTGGCATGTGGTCTAGTTTAGACATTTATTATGAATAATATCTTATAAAAAATGGCATTGGGTTAGTAAAATTACTAAGAGATTCATGATCATTAAAACAAGGAAAAACATCCTACTATTCATAAACTAAACTATTACGATTACATGCATTAAAAGCAATGTTAAGGTTCTCATAAGTCATTGGGAGGTTGAACTGGTTATAGGATTGAAGCAATGCTTTTTTGTAAGGCTCAAATTGCCAACTAGTTGAATTACAATCAAGTTTGATTGAAGGAGATTGGGTGTAAACACCCAATTATCCTTGTAAATAAAGTGGGTCCACATAATAACCATGCAACATAGATTGTTATTCTATTGTGTATGCCTCTTGGTAAACTAAGATAAGAGACGTGAGGGAGGATAGAGTCCTCTAAATGAACATAGTTATTATGGGATCCAATGCATTAAGATAAATAACAATAGTCATATCCTCGATTTGTACGAAGGGATCTTTCAACCTCTTGTACAACCAATTAATATGGGCGTTGAATGTACTAACATGTTCATTGGGCTCCCTATAGGCTATGTAAAATTTATAGTATAGGGAAACATGGTCAATGGGCATGCTAAAATAATCAAGGAATAGTTTTTCAAAGGTTTCCCACATGGTGATACATCCATTAGGTAGGCCTAGGTACCAACCATAAACAACCTTGTTAATAGATAGAGGAAACAAATGACAAGAGACATCCTTGTGTTGAATTTGTGTACAAATAATGATGTATTTGAAACCTTGAATGTGTTCTCATACCATTCAAATCCCACCATGTGTGTACTTTTGACAAAATTCATTAAGATTTTTGGGTAGGTCATGAGTAGGCCCTAGAACATTCATAGGGCAACCACTTCTAGCTAGCCAGGAAAAAGCCATAGGTGGGATTCAAATTCAATTTTATAGTAGTAGAACCTAGAATATTAGTCTAGGCAAAGATTATATTGTTCAAGTTTGAGATTTATGTTAAAATTTTAGTTTTAAGTTTATGCATTGGTGCCCTTCTTCTAGCACCAAAAAGTTGATCATGTGTTTTGAGCATGCAATGGGTTGGGATAAGTGTAAAAGAGAGGGCGGTAAATTTAAAAGTACTGATAAGTCTAAATTATTCTAATTTGGACCTCCTTATAGCGCCAAAATGTTGATCTTTCCTTAGACATAAATAACCAACCAATTATGGGTAGGTTTGTTTATGCACATCCCCTCTTGAAAAGAGGGAAATATGGAGATCTCTACTCCCCAAGGTCTTTATCTACTCGATCTAGGTGCATTGATCTTCACTTAGTAGCTTGTTAGGACCATTCCATTTCAAGGGGCCTTTCCTGATTCAATAAAATATTTTAGACTTTAAATTAATAGATTGTGGTAATTGAACAATGTAAAAGAAGAATATGTGTTTTGTCTGATTAGAGTTTCATGTAGGTGCTGAAAAAAATAAACAAGCATTAAGTTTTGTGGATTTTCTCAATTATAAATTAAAGTGTTTAGGGTTTTGTTTCATGTTTATGCAATTGATTCAAGGAATACATTCATCCATTCATTCCATTAATTAAATTCAATAGTGTAATAACAGTAATGAAATGACTTGCAATCCATATATAATGATAAATAGAAATTGTGTAAAAAAACCCTAACTGACTAACTTATTTAAAAAAGAGAAAGAGAGGGTAAATAGATAACAAACCCTATTATTATCAAGCAAAATCCATTCGTTAAGAATGGAATCATTCACAAAATTGAACCCTCACCTGGCTAGCATGTGCACAACCATCAATGGGGTTGATGCAAGAGTCTAAGGAAAAGAGTGTGAAGGAGAAAACCCATGCATGTTTTATGTTTTGTCTGATTAGAGTTTCATGTAGGTGCTAAAAAAAATAAACAAGCATTCATTATTATGAATTTTCTCGATTATAAATTAAAGTGTTTAGGGTTTTGTTCCATGTTTGTGCAATTGATTTAGGGAATACATTCATCCATTCATTCCATTAATTAAATTCAATAGTGTAATAATAGTAATGAAATCACTTGTAATCCATATATAATGATAAATAAAAATTGCATAAAAAATCCATATCTAACCAACTAATTAAAAAAAGAGAAAGAGAGGGGAAAGAGAAAATAAACCTTGTTATTATCAAGAAAAATCCATTCATCAAGAATGGAATCATTCACAAAACTGAACCCTCACCTGGCCAACATGTTCACAACCATCAACGGGGCTGGTGCAAGAGTCCGATGAAAAGAGTGTGAATGAGAAAGCCCACAACCATTGTATACACACATAGATTGAAAGAAAATAAACTCCACTACTTATATTAATTGATAAATCATGAGTAACACAATGTATATAGATGCATTACATTTGATTTGGCTAAACTTTGCCATCACAACAACAAGTGAAAAGAGGGAGAGAGAGATAAAAAAAGGGATAGATCAATGGTGTTTTGGAGAAACTAAGACCCAACCCTAATAATGGCTCTTATTAGGCACTTTATAGTATCTTTTAATTCTTCATTGACTTCCTTTCCTCCCAAAATTCCTGTAACACTTTTCATTCCTGCCACTTTCTCTCTCTTACAGCAAAAAGGGTAAAAAATAAGTCAAAATTGATAATTAAACAAATAAATAGTGTCTTAGGTCATTCAAATGAAAAGTTCTCTCAAACTAGAGGGAGTCATGTGAAATATAGACCACCACGATGATAGGGGTGGAACCACCTTTTTGGCAAAGCAAATGGTTTTGGAAACTGGCTCTTGGAACTCAAGTTATTGCAAAAAATGATCATTTAATAAAAAATGGGACCTTTAGATCTATTTGGGTTTCTCGCTTATCTAGGGTCTAACTTGTCATTAGCATGCATTTTATCCATATTCAACAAAATATTAATTGTTTTATAAAAATCAATAAAATTTGATATATTAATTAATTATATTTTGAAAAGTTTAAAATATTTTAATTAAATTATGCTAATATTTATTTTAATAAATTTAATTAATTAAAATTAAATTTATTAAAACTAAATAATAATATAAATATAAATTAAAATATATTAAAATATATTAAAATAAATAAAATATAATTAATAAAATAATAAATCCAAACCTAAAACTATGTGGGGGGCACTTACCTAACTCCCTGAGCCCATGTTTGAATTGTTGAATAACATTGAGTGGATTAGGAATTTTTAAAAAGTGTTTAGCCCATTTGATAATTAGGGAATTGCATGGGCAAAAGGCTACTTACAAAGGCATGAGCTTGGGGGGGGGGTAAGTCCCGACCTAGTCAGGACATGACCCCCAACTACAATTGAGCTCCCATCAACAAATAATCGATGAGATATTTGGTGGTCAAAATCCTGATAACTCACCCAAGGACCTAAGCGGGCTTAAAATCCCAAAATACACTAAACTTGACTAATGAACCCCTACCTAGACAAAATCAAGGTTCTTACTCTGCTTAACAAAGAACTAAATAACAACCCCTTCTTAGACCTAATCAAGGTTTAGGGACCTGATTAGGTCTAGGGAGTTATAAATTTCAAAATTTAGACAAAATCTCATAGGAAAAAAACTTGATTAGGAATAACACAAGAAAAGATGACTAGGTAGACCTAAATGAAGTAATTTATAAGTTTTTCACATAGACTTAATGAGATTTTCCTGACTTGATGGGATTTTACAAGTCCAAAATTAAGGTTAAGAAGTTACTTCAAGGAGGGTCAAACATGAAACTTACCCAAAATATCCCAATGAACATGATGGAATAATTTCCTGGGATTGAAAGGGCACAAAGCTCATAATGACCCATTAGAGAAAACTAGGAAATCTAGGGGAATAAGAAACATCTGATAAAGAGACCTTGCAAGTGGGATAAGTGGCTTAAAAATATGTTTCCACTTGAAGATAAAAACATGAAACTTATCTGCACGAGTGAGACAAATAGGATGGATCAGGTTATGGAGGCCCAATAGGAACAAAAACTAAAATGACCCCTTGTATTGGATACAAGGAGATAAGAGAACAACCATGCTAGAAAGTTAAGATAGTATAATTGCATTAAAACTCCACTTTAGGACCAAGTAATTTATATGGAAATTTACCATTCAAGCTTGGTCATCACAATCAAATAGGTCTCAGGATCCTAAAGGGCATGAATATTAAGATGACCCCTAGAGCAAGGTAAGAGAGCTGAGAGAGCTAAGAGAGCCAAATTTCAAATATAAATTCAGAGGTCATAACTCCACTTTTACGTTAAGTGTAAAATATGAAGTTTTTTTATTGAGGTTAAAGGGGGGGAATTTTTTGAACTAGGGTGCCCAAACCCTAAGAGAAGTAAAAAAAAAGAGAGAAAAAGGTCTACCACAGACTAAGAGAGAAACTATGACAAAACAAGGCCAGATACATCTAAAACCCAACCCAAAAACAACAAAATACAACAAAGGATAAACCTAAGCATAATCCAAGTCTAAATTCCTTGAGATGTCCTCCCAAAAACATTTCATCCTTTTGAGATTATCATCAATTTGAAACAATAGTTTTTATTTGTCAATTTCTTTTTGGGACCCATTACATTGCCCCTACTTGCCTTTCCCTTTGCCTAAAATCTTAGCTTTGAATAACTCTCCAAAGTGTGATATGAGGTTCTCAACATTTTGAATCCCCTCATTCATGGTTTCCTTGTTGCAATTAACCAAGAAAATAATGTTGTTTTTAATCTTCTCATTCTCATTATTCAAAATATCGACCCTAAATTTGAGACTCTGCAATTATTGTTCATCTTCCTTAGCCAAAGCGATTTGGTTCAATATGATGTTCTCTTGCTGTAAATAATTGACCTTCCCTTTAAGATCCATAAGTTCCCTCATGAACCAATGCATGATGGAATTTTGAAGGTCTAATTATTCAACCATCTTGTCTACATTTTCCTTTCCCTTTAGGGAACTAACAATATTATTAAAATTCTCATTAAGATCTTTCTATTGCTTATTAGAGGGATTTTTACCTTTGTATTTTGATTCATCTCTAGCCACTCCTTTCCTAGCTTTGGAAGGCTTAGTCTGAGATGACATATCCCCCTGATCCTCATTATTATGATCATATTTAGGCTCATTTTTATTGTATTCAACTACAATAGAGTCTCCCATAGAACATCCTGTTCTACCCTGCTTGCCCTACTTACCCTGTGGGTCTACCAAAGTCCTGGTCGCACTCCTCAATCATTTTTTGATATTGTCTTGTGTCTTAGGGGTTTTCACCTCAACAATTTTAGTCATTTTATCAATAGGGCTCTTGAAAGTATTGAAATCTATATTCTTGATAGTTCTCCTAGGGTATTTAATCCACACCTTTTTAATTTTCCTAATATCCAATAGTATACCCTCCACAAGTTTATTTTGAGGCTGAGAGACCACCAGATTGATTTGGTTCATACACTTAAAATATTTATGAATGAGCTATATCACCCTTTCATTTTTGAAAGGATTATAATTCCTTTCTTAAAATTCAAAATAGAGACTTCAAGCGAATATAAGATGAAGAAAGGTAGGCTAAACGGAATGCCATGTCTAAAACAATTCAAAGTCATAAAAAAAGACCATATAACAATGTTAAACCTACCTTCCAAAGTGACATATTGCATAAGATGATAGATAAACTTAACATATGGCCTATGTAGTGATTCACAATCAAACCCATTATGCAACATTTCTAGAGTTTCCCCTTCTTCCAAGAATATCTCCTTATCTCTTTTATAATCTCTGGCTGACTTGTAGATTTTAGTTTCCTCAATTGCCAAACCTGTTATATGTGTAATTATCTCCTCTATGATTTATAGAGTGAATCCATTAATATTTATAGTCCTATCTTCCCCATCATTCACAAACATAGTCAAAATAAGCTTGTCATGTCTTATTTTCCCCATGAACCTTGTAAATCCCCCATCTTGCAATGCCTCCAAATTCTCTCATTCTTCTTCACTTATTGAAAAATTTTTGGTTCTATTTTATTTAGTAATTTCATTATGATCCCAATAACCCCAACACAAAGGTGAAAGAATATTTCCCAAATTCAAACAAAAGACTCCTCACTATAGAACCAAGAGGTATTTTTGCTTCTTTTGGTATTTGAGAATTCTAATAGATGCATCAACAAGTATATGAAATTCTCAAAAAGCCTAATAAATAATAACCAAACCATAAAAGACACCAACTAAAATTAATATTAAGGTCCCAATATCTCTTTCCCCTAGGATTTAGAGGCTTCCCCAATTCTTCATATGTTATGTTCATTAGATAAACCTTCATTTTTTATCCTTTGGACAAGGTCCCTAAGAAACTCTTCAAAGTCAATCTAAGAAGTTTTCCCCAATGAGGTCACACCCTTATTTTCAAACCAATCTTCTATAGAGTTTCCCTCAATATAAATGTGTTGAACAAGGACTTGCTGCAAAGAGTCTAGAATGCCTATATATTCCTCTATTACTTTTTTAATGGTTTAACTAGTGACATTTTTTGTGGATAAATAATTTAAGATATTAAGAGAATATTCCTCTATTATGATTTTTTAAACTCTCAATTATTTTTCCAATTTAATCCACCACAGAGCCATAATTGCTTCAGCTCATTGGTTAGAATTGAATCCCATATCTCTGACATATGATTTAACCAAATTTACCTGATCTATTAAGAAACCACTTCCTCCAGTTGGGTTTGAATTCCATTTTGAATCTCCATCAAATTTGAGCTTTAGCCAACCCAAAAGAGGGGGTTTCCACTTAGTTATTTTTTCTAATTTCATCATTAGGATATAGCTTACCCAGCTCAGAGATATCAATTTTCCAGTTGTGAGATGAAATTTGTTTAGATGGGAGCAAACTTTTACCTTTCTTATTAGCCACAATGATATAATTGTCTAATTTTTTTTCAAAAAATCCTTTTAGATATTACTTTGTTGTTACTTTTCTTCTCTCTAAAAATCCTATTGTTGCACTCTCACCAAATGTCCCAAATGATATGAGGTAAAGTAAGTTTCCATATTTTATTGAGAAGGGCATTCTAAAAGGGGCACTCCCATGGATACCATACTTACAATAAAGAACCATCTTGCACCCACCAAACATTAAATTTGTTATGAAAATAGCTCCAAATTTCCTATGAGAAAGATCAGTCTATGATTAGATGGAATATTGATTCATTATCCTTTTCAAAAAGGACACATCTATTAATTAAAACACAACCTCTTATTATTAAATTATCCATGGTAATAATTCTATTTTGAACCATTACCCAAATAAAGAAATTTAATTCTAGATATGATTCATTTGTCCCATAACATCTCCCAATGGTAGACGTCTTCAAGATTCTGATCTAGAATATCATACCCCAATTTAAATTTATAGTAACCATTGAAAGACTCCTTTCAAACAAGTTTATCTTCTCTATTAATGAAATGTATATGAATTTTTCTCAGCAAGTTATTGAGATTAGATAACCTCAATGAATCCTCTTTGTTCATGTTATCTAAGCTCAATATTTTATAGCATTTGGTGCCTTCCACCACTTGCTAATACTCTTGAACTTTATACCCAAATTTGCTTTAGATATCCTCTTGAAAATGCTACCATATCTCACTTTAATTAAGTGGATGATCTAAGGCCTACAAGTATTTCCAAAAATCCATCTTGTATCCATTTCCAATCTACCATTTTGAACCAGTTTTAATCAATTCCTTATTAGAAATCAGGGAGTTCCAAAAATGGGAGCCATGTACAAAATGATGTTCTAGAATAATTTTAAAAAGATCACAACCCTTTATGTATTTTAAAGAGAGAATTTTAGCCCAAAAAATGTTAGTCTTGATAAATCTCCATACAAACTTATAAATGAGTGCTTCATTCATCAATTGCAAGTTCTTTAGGCCAAGACTGCCAGATGTTTTTTTTAACAAAATTTGTTCCATGCAATGAGGTGAAATTTGTTTCTTTATTCAATTCCAACCCAAATAAAATTTTGTTTCTTATTAGATAACTTATCCTCAATGCATTTAGGTAAACTAAAAAGTGAAAGAAGATAAACAAGAAGACTTTGAAACATGCTTTTGATAAGTAAAACCTTGCCTACTTGAGATAAAAGCTTGCCTTTCCAACATATGAGATTTCTTTGAAATATCTCAACTAATGTATTCAACACTACCATAGGGAGATAATTACTAAATAGGGGAATGCTAGGGTAAAACCTTGATTCAGCATCCTAAAAGAAGAGCTATTCTAGCTTGTCTGGCCACCGACATATTGAAAAAATAAACTAAACTTTTGTCAAAGTTGATTTTATGATTAGAGGCCTATTCATACATAACTAGAAGCTTCCTAAATATAAGATATAACTAAAATAATAGTGTCATCCACAAATTAATGATGAGAGATGAGCTCCATAAATTGGGCTAGTTTAAAACCTTTCAAATGTGAAGAGCCAATAACTTTAGATGTGAATATACTAAGAGATTCAACCATAATGATGAAAAGAAAAGGGGATAGGGGATCCCCTTGTCTCACCCCTTTAGCACTCTTAAAAAATACATGAGTAATTCCATTCACCAACATAGAAAATATACATGATGTAATGCAAGATTTGATTTTTTTTTGAATTTGTCTTGAAAGCCAAATTGAGCCATAACTCTATCCAAGAAGTTCCAATCTGATTTGTCATATACCTTAGCCATGTCTAATTTTAACACCATATCTACTCTTTCACTATTGTCCATAGAGTGTATGGATTCATGTACCACAATCACACCATCTTGAATTTGTCTATTAGGGACAAATCCTCTTTGTTGAGATTGAATTATTTTTTTCATGATTGGTTGCATCTTTATCAAAATTAGTTTAGTGATGATTTTATAAATAGAATTACAAAAATTGATGGGATAGAATTTTGATAAATTCACAGCCCCTACCTTCTTAGGAATTAACACTAAAAAGTTTTGGTTAAATTCTTTTAATTGTTGAGTGGTAGAAAAGAATTCATTCACAGCTACAACCACATCATCTTCTCTAATGTCTCCATTTTTTTTGGAAGAAGGCAATGGAAAAACCATCCAGGCCAGGGGATTTATCTGGGTTCATCTTGGAGAGAACATATATGAGATAGTCATTAGAAGTTATTGATATAAGCACTTCACTATCCTCTTAATTCACTATTTCTGGGATCACATGAAGAAATTCCTACTCAAATTTGATATTATTTTTAAAATCATTTTTGTACATATTTTTGAAGAATTTGATGCTCTCTTGATTCATACAATCAGAATTAGAAGTAAGTTGTCCTTCACTATCATTTATTTCCTTGATAGAATTATGCTTCTTGTGCTTCAAAGTGGATATGTGGTGGACATGTGACAAAATTTGGTGTTTCTATCTCCTTCCTTGAGCTAAATATTTTTCAATTTTTGTCTCCAAAGAGTTTCTTCTATCGCTACAATTATATGATAATCACATAAGAGATATATTTATTTATTTATTTATTTTGCATCTATGTATCATATCCCTTATTATCAATCTCTTCTTCAATCTTGAACTTGACTTGTACAGATGTCGTATTTCAAACAGTGGTGGTTTCAAGTCCTAGTTTGTCACATAAACCAAGATGAGACACCAAAAAAAAAAGTAGTGATGACACCAAAAATCCATGAGCACATGTCGGAGTAGAGCAAAAGGTCAAAAAAATAGGTTCCCTAATTCTTGAAATAATTAGGGCATATTGTGCAAGCAACAACAAAAATAATATTAACTTTATGGCTACTACAATGAGTTTAGGTAACTGTTCTAAATCATGTAGAACCTTAACATTTGTAGTTTTTATGCTAGTGTGAACTTGATAAATATGATATTCTTTGTTAATGCAATTTTTCATAAATCAAAAATTGGATCTATGACTGTAGGAATTTTAGGATTATAGGGAAAGATTATATAGGTGTGTTTGGGTCTATGAGCTTGTAAATATACTAATCTCATTTGTAAAATAGTGTCATCTTAATATTTTAGAGTCCTAACTATGATGAATAACCATTCCTTATCCCAATATCATGTCTCTGAGGTACAATGCAAGTAACTTCCCAGGGCCAATTTCTTACTAATGCATCATAGAAACATATGGGTAAAGGCTTCCTATGGCTAGGTTGAAAAAAAGAACTAGGGGTTTTCTTATATGTCCAAAAACATGTAGAAGCACATATCCATACACAATGTTGTCTAATGGCTTGTATATTGGGGCATAACACATTACTCCAAAAAATTAAGAAAAATTGATATCTGTTTAGACTGAAATGACAACTTTGTTTTAGTTTTAAAACTACTAGAATACTATCATTAACCTAAGGAAATAAGAGAAGAGAAAAAAAATCGGGAAGAAGCTTAGTGTCCTTACGTTATTACCACTTTCTAATCACCTTGGTGAAAAAAAGTTTGTATGGCATTTTTTTTGAAAAATGAAATACTTGTTAAAATGATCATCTTGATGTGAAAATGACAATGGGTATTCCCCTTATGATCCAAAATTTGTAGCTTTTTTTTTCCTTTTTCTTTATGAATGGCTACTATAATAAATTCAAGTAACTGTTATAAAACATTTTGAAATTTTTAGCTATTAGAATGAGTTCAGGCAACTATTCGAAAACATGTAGACCCTTATAAATGGTTTCATTTAAATGTTGATTTGAACTGGATAAATATGATATTCTTTGTTGATGTAGTTTTTCATAAATAAAAAAATATATTTATGATTGTAGGAATTCTAGGATTACAAAGAAGGATTCTATAGGGTGTGTTTGGGTATATGAGCTTGTAAATGTACTGATCTCATTTATAAAATAATGTCATCCTAATATTTCATATCCTGATCTATTGTGAATAACCATTCCTTATCCCACTATCATGTCTTTGAGGTATAATGCAAGTAACTTCCTAGGGCTAATTAGTTATCAATGCATCATAAAAACAAATGGGTGAAGGCTTCCTATGAATAGGATGAAACAAGAAATAGGGGTCTTCTATATACTTGAAGGCACGTGAAAGTAAAAATCCATACATAATGTTGTATAATGGATTGCATATTGGGGCATAAACCCTATCTCCATTGTATTAAACAAAAGCTTAATGTTGTCACCCAATTACTACCTTTTGATCACTAAGATCCAAACTAGGTGAGGTGAGAGAATATGGTGGAAATAAGTAGATAACCCTAAAATATTGGAAATTACATTAGGAAAATGTACTTGGAAAGATCTTTGATACCATATGATATGAACATGCTTGCAAATAAGTTAATATAACAATGTATTATAACTAGTATACATTGAATGGAAAGAGAATAACAATATTGTATCCAAAATGATATAATATTAATAAAAAATATCATGGGAATATTTTATGGGGAAACATCCTTTGAGAACAAGTAAATACATAAAATTTAATTGATATCCTTTCCTCCACAAACTTTCTATAAAAAATATTCTACTCAAGACAAGTACTACCTCCCATACATGTGGAATAATTAAAAATAATAAATGGGATGAATTAAAAAGAATATGTGTTCAGTATTTTATTAATAATACTTCATACAAAATATAATAATTATGATTAAAGGGTCCTATCAAAAGACCCACATATCTTTATTTCTCTACTAGCTCTGATTAGGTTTTGTTGTATTGAAATTTTTGGATAGATAGTAGAATTTTAATGTTATTTTTGTATAAAATTTGGTTTTATTATAGTTTTTATAGATGATAAATATTTCCACTCAATATTTCACCCTATATATTTTTGTTTAAGTCTACTCTATATTGATTAAAACATTGGACTACCTCTAGGCCTGTGGGTTGCCTATAACATAGGTAAACCTCTAGGTTTAAGGGCTAGCTCCCTAAATTTATCTTTGCTTACTTATCACCTACATTAATTGATTTCTTGGATGAAAAGAGATATAATTAATATAATGGAAACCTATTATAATGGGGTGATACACCATAATGATCTCCACTAGACTACCATACACTTACACTAAGAAACATGACTCACAACACTAGTCTCAACATCTTAGATTACTCTAACATCAATATTTCAAACATGGAGGTGATATGCATTTTACTATCAAGGTGAGTGAATAAAAGGCCATATTATAAAAATTAATTCTAATTTATACACTCAAAGATAGATAAATGCACTTTACTATATTTCATGTGATCTGTTAGAGTGGGAACTACTTGCATCAAAACATTGAAGAGTATAGAGAAGGCAAGGATATATAATTATCACTAGATAATTCACTATGAACCAATTCACACAATTGAAAAAAAGTCATGGAATCAAAACCATATTTAAAATATTTATTTCAAAGGCAAATATAATATTTAAACCAGTAGGGCTTTACCATACTAGGTGTGGATTTTATACAAATGCCAAAATGGCTTGCATAAATAAAGCATGCGAAAAGAGAGAGAAGGGATGTGGAAAGGTCAAAAATTTAAGTGTAAAGATGTGATATCCAATTAAATTATATAAGAATAGAGTGGAGAACAAACCATGAATTTATTCTTGGACAAGTGTCCATATAAAGCATGAAAAACTCCTCAAACTGGCGTAGAGACCTCAAATAGCCCTCTTGAAACTACCTTCATTATTAAACATCTCTTGACCACTTGAAACTGAACTAGGAAGACTTGATACATATGAGATATCTTATGGAGGTTGGAAAAAATATGTGATAGTCATCAAATGCCTCCCTAACTGATAGCCTTCCTCTTGACACTTGTATTCATTGCCTGCATTTATTCATCACTAGTCCTCTAGGTTTGTCCTCACATTTGTCATCGAAGTGGATTTTAGTTTCTTAAGGAAATCCATATAAGTGGTTTTAGGACACCTTTTTATATTCCATTTTCCTTTTAATCCATGATTTAGACTTTAAAAATATCCCAAATTAGACCTCTCATCTTCTCATTAGGCAGTCACTTGCCATTTTCACTATCTGTATAAGACTCCCTATAGTGAACTATGTAGTAGAGGTATTTCCATGCTTATCTATGGTGAGAAATGAATAGATAGAGTTATAATAAGGCCTAATTGACCTCCTTCATTGATTTTCATTCAATATTTCTTTTCTATACCTATAAACATAATAAAACCTAAAAGAAAACCATATTTTACCTTGTTTGTACAAGTGAAGTATAGACAAAATAGGTGTCAAGGAGACTTAGAGAGTATTAAACAAGTAAAAAACACTATGAAGGCCAAATTACCCCTTCTAGATGCATTTAAAAAAAAATTTCCATCAGGACCAAACCAGGGTTTTGAGAGGGTTTTAGCTATCTTGGATTGTTAATGATTGTTCATAAAATTTAGACATCTAAATTTTGAAAAAATCCCACAAATTTTGGGTATAGGACCCAATTTAAATTTTCCCAAGTCCTTGAGGCACCATGTATTCAGTCTGTACAGATATGAGTGTTTGAAAGTGGTCTCTCAAGCTCTTTTATGCATTCTAAGTACCCTTGAGAAAGGTTTGGGTCAAATTGACAAATTTTTGGATTCCCTCTACAAATCAATGGATCTGATCAACCTTATACTTCCCATTTAAGTCTCTCAAGTGTATTAGGAAGGTTAAAATGGTCTTAGAAGTGAAGTTGATCCTCATTAGTGCTTAAACCTAGTTTTAGGCCTAACATGCCTAACTATACCTAACTAGCCATGACCACCTCTAAGTGGTTTCTAATGACTGTGAGTGATTATAAACCTTTGCATACCTTTAATACAAATCTAAAGACCTTTATGCAATTCCTCTTGTTCCCCCTTTCACCTTATCACCATTTACGCACTATGATTTTAGTCTTGTCTTGAATGGGAATGCCCTCTATCTAAGATAAAATAGAGGGAATATCCCTTAGTTTCTTGAAAAAAATGAGACAATGGGAGGGTAAATTAGGTCATGAAGGTGATATATATAAATTTTCATATCTAGATTACTTCTCTAGAGTCTTCAACATGACAAATTCTTAAAACTTGCTTCTTAGCTTAGTAACTATCTACAGGGTTTAGACCCTTAGGCTGAGTGTGGGGTTATAAAATGGAATTTGATCTACTTATTTACTCTAAGAGTATCATGAATTTTATGTATCCATTGTGAGATTGGTCTCGACATTTATATCCATCCTACATCTCGTTTTGTTAACCAAGACCTTTCACTAACATGAGCTAGTTTGTGACTGTAGTAGATTATAGACATTCACCATAGGAAATTGGGATTCTTGTAGGTGTCCATTATGATTATTAAATATGTTTCATTAAATTTATCTCTATTGAGATCTCTAGATCTCTATTTGTAGGTCATGCTGTTATTATTACCAAGAACTAGTCTGCTATATGTACTGACTGTAGGTGGCACTTTAGGGGAAAAAAAGACTTTTATAGGTGATGGTGTATGTATTAACCATGAAATTCACCTTCCTTGACTACTATTAAGGTCATTAGTATCATTCCACACCTATGTGAGCTCTTTTCATGCCTAGAGACCATAGTCTTACTCACCACTATGGCTCACTACAAATTAGGTTACTTTTAGTCATTTCAACATAGTGTTTACTGAGTCTTTTAGGTCAAAACCTATCTGAGTTATAAATCACCAAAAAACCATTATGTCTTGATCAAATAACCACTTTTTATGTTCAAATTCAACCTCTAGGCTTGGGATACAAGATGGAAACCATTAGTCCTATCTAGAACTCAAGGCATTTCACCATGGGATGGCATAACATATGAGCAAAATTTGGTTTAGAGAAGTTAAGGTAAGTTGTCCCAATTGAAAATTTTCTAACTTCAAAACATTGGAATCATGTCTGCCTACATGAATTTAACTCACCATTATCACCATGATGCTTTATTCATTTTCATACCTAGTTAAAAGTCTCAAATGCATTCAAACACCTTCATATAAAACTATTCAGACTTCTATGGATTGAACTCAGACCATTGATGGATACTGCCCATAGGTGATACTACATATAGAACGGTGTGTTATGGATTGGTTCTCATAACCAATTTATAGCTCTTTAAATATCTTAGTCTTATTTTTTCCACGTTGGGAGACCTCTCAAAAACTTGAAACCTTCATGTCTCATCAACATGCTTGATTAGGGCTTAATCTCATTTTATTATAGGTGACAGTCATAAGGAAAACTAACCATGCTTATATGTTAGGATTTTCACTCCATCAATGCTAAACCTTAAAAAGAACAACTAATCACCATGCTATTAGATATTGGAGACAACATATCACCTTGTAACACAATTATTTTGAAGACTAAAATAGGGAGATAAGCCTCTGCAATTGATGGAACATTGTCTATAGATTGAGTGGATTATTTTACTAGTAGAATGAGATGTTTATGCCTATCTTCTTCACACCACACATGAAAAATAGACTAAAATCTTGTGATAAGGATTCTCATAATCCTTAAGATCATGTACACCATTTTATTTGCACAAAATAATTCAAACAAAGAAGAAGAATAAAAGTCACCAAACTTATTAGAAATGGTTCATGAAGCATAAACAACCAAACCTATGACTATTTCCATGAATTGGAAGTAAAAAGGTATTAATTTCACCTACCAAGTGCACTCACCCTGAATTTGCTCTTCTTGTCCATACTAAAGGAAGACCAATTGACCTTGTTTAGGAGAGTGATGGGAAAGAGAGGTCAATTTTTCTCATTTTTAGACCTGTCAAAGTCAAAAATCATGAAAATGAACAAGGGGACCTAAAGAGACACTTTTGAAGTCTTTCCATGTGACATAGCTATTGTATAGGTCATATAACTGCTTGAAACTACCTAAAATTGTTTGATCTTCTTGTTTTCAATGTTGAACCTATAGAATATTAGTTTCAAAATGGTTTATTTGACTATTTATGACATGTGGGACATTAGATATGATTTTTAAATATTTTTCATCTTATGGAAATTCTACCACTTCATTAAGTGACCCTAAAATTAGCTTAAAATGACATACGACTAACATGGACAAAGATGATAAAGCTAAAGCATAATGTTTGACTTTATTAAAGACCATGGGACACATTTTAAACCTTAGGGGACCCTATGATGAGTTTCAAATGTATAGGGGGTTGATTTAATATGACTTATGGTCAAACTAGTCAACATTTTGGCAATTTCCTAGGGGTGGCAAGCTAACTATACCAAAGACCAGTAGCCTTCTTCTATTCATTGGTATATGAAGTCACCTATAAAATATATTGACATTGAATTTAATATGAAAGGACACCAAACACACACCAAAAAAATAGGGAATGAACATATAAGATAAGACACCAAAGCAAACACACTTATGTTCTCATGAACAATTAGGGAAAACACACACAACATTAAAAAAACCACCTATCCTAGTAGGTACAAGACCTCAAAAACTTGAGATGAAGAAAAATTTCCATTACTTCAACCAAGATCAAAGATAATATCTCTTGCAACATTGCTGCTCCATGAAATCAACCCATCATGTGAAACATACTTATCAATGAACACTTTCTTATGTAATTAGTCAAATGACTTACCATATTTATCTCTTCTTATGACTACAAGTGTGTCACTTAAAACTCTCACGAATGCTCCATGTTATCCTTCAATAAACTTGTTTGAGTTTATGATCTACTTTATTTCCATCTTGCTCATTTGATGTTCTTCATTTTGCTTCTTGGGAAGAATGGAAGTTCTCTCAACCTCACCTTCTTCTAAAACGTAATGTATTTGATGTATAGGATCATCGAATTTGTCTTATTTTCAACCCAACATGTTTGAAAGTGGCACAATATCATACTGAGGTTGAGACTGCTCATCAACCACTTGATTTTCTATTTTGGCTTCACTAGACTGCATGACTACAACTTTCTTGGTAATGATTATACACTCATTATCATGCTTATTAGGACACTCTCCTTCAGGGTTAATATCAACAACCTTACTATCAGGTTCACACTTATTAATAAGAGGAGTTGGCATACTCAACTATTCAAACTCTTGAACTATGGCATGGAATTATTGCCATAGGTTAGTTTTCTCTTCATGGTTGTCACCTTCATGGACTTTTCCATCTTGTGCACGCAGAATGGAATTTTCTTTTTCACTACCTTGATCTACCACACTTATAAGACCATCATCATCATGCTTATGAACAAGGTGATTACATTCAATAGCTTATGGAAAATAATTTTCAATGCTTACCTCAGATTTTCCATCACCTTCCTCATGGATGATGTATGTGCCAAGATCAGTCTGCTCAGTGAAAGCGTATTGATCATATCCATAAGTGTTAGCACCAATCATCTAGGAAAAGGTCAGAGATACCTTCAAGTTTAGAGGATGATCTATCATCCATAACATACTTTTCTTGATCATTGATGACACAATTTAGATTAGAGCTTGCTTCCACAAAAGGCTCAATATGAAACTTAGCCAATGGTTAAGTTTTAATAGCTACCTTTGGTCTATACCTTGTCTTTAAGGCCAAGAAGGAATAATCAGCTAAGAAATATCCTATCTTGGTTGTGAAACCCCTTGAAAGATAGATAACAAAGTGAAAAATCAAATCAACCACCACTATATCTTGAAGGATTAGGAAGCTTGGATAGTCATGTAAGAAAAATCTCAAACCTTTGACAAGTCCCACTGACTTAGCTAGTGTCCCATCAAGCTGTATCACTCCCTTACTATATAATTCATATTCAAACCTGATTTATCTACCACAAACTTGGGCATCACTAAGGTACTTTCCCTACTATCCATAATGCAATTATGAACAAGTTTGTCTCCTATAATGAGAGTGAGGTAGAAGGGTGGGGGATTTTAAAATTTAGAAGAGGGTTAAACAATGTGAGTAGTAGCATTGGTGAGGGTTATCTTACCATATCCTGATGGTTGAGGGCTAATGTTAATTTAGGAAAACTACTCTTGAAGAAGCTCCTTTTGATGAGTCATGTGAAACACTTCCCAAAGAGAGATATTAGCTTTAAAATTATTCAAAGAATCAATGATGTTCAAATTAGGGACATTTACCTTTTCTTGTGTTCTTGAAGGAAAATAAGTTCCTTGAGCATGAGATATTGGAGCACTTTGAGTCACCTTTCCTACATTGTGATTAAAATAGGTGCAAAAGTTGTAGGGGCTACCACACTTGTAGTTACACCTTACTGCCTTGTAGGAGGGTTACTTAGACTTATTTCAAAACCATGGACACATCCAAAATTTTTCATTTTTGATATGGTATTAGCTATAACTAAAGTTTTATGATTGAATACAAATGTATCTTCCACTAGGAAGTTTATAGGGTTCACTCTTTGAGGCTACCATCCTTCATTTGTTTGAATGAAATTCTCATCTTCTACTAACAATTGAGGAGTAACTCCACCTTAATAAACCAAGGCTTGTCCTCCATCTTCATTAGCATCCATGAATTATCCTTTCTTCCATTCTTCTCCTTGGAGTAAGTTACTATGAATCAGGACCATGGATCTTATGTTGGAGGTAGAAGTAGGATTATATACATTGGCTGGCCTATTGAAGTTAGGTTATCCTTGCCCTCTACCTTGACCATATTATTGAGGTGGGAACCTATTTACTTGTTGAGGATAGGGGGATGGGTTTTGGTTAAATCCATATTTTAGATGTAGTTATCTAATTTGAGATTCTAAGGCCTTGTAACCTTGCATCTAAATCAATTATATCTTTTGCCTTTTTTAGGGCAGCTGTAGACTTGGTGTTTTATTTTTGGATTTGAGAAACACTTGGAGTATCATAATACATGTTTGGAAGAATGGGCATAGAGAATTTTAGAGGTAGTTTTCTATCTTGTATTAATCCATTTTTAGCTCTAATGGCTATGTCACAAACTTTATGTAAGGTGTAACCACCCATAGAATGAAATATGATGGCTATGTCAGTACCAATAACCCTTAGGTATGTAAGGAGAACAAATATTGTAGGAGGTCTCATGGGAGGAGGAAACCTATACCAATTTCTCTGAAATATTTCATTAAAGTCATGCATAGTCTCCTTAGGACCTATTTGAATCACATTAAGCTCATGAATGAGTGATGAGTAATCAATTTTATCTTAAAACCTTTGGGTTGAAAACTCTCAAAACTCATCCAAAGTGGTGATACATCCTCCTTGAAATGTCCTATACTAGTAAAGGGCCTTTCCTTTAAGGGACATATCAAGTAGTCTAATTATAATGTTAACTTTAGTAACATTGTGAAAGCTACATGAGTTAGATATGTCCCTAATATTCTCACTAGGGGTGACATGATGTTCACCATTGAATTGGGAACACTTTTGGTAGCATTAGGAGGTATATCATCATATGAATTGATATGTATAGGATTTTTAGTGTTAAAGGTTGGTAAGGCATGCTGCCTAGCCATATTCTCCTCAAGTCACTCTTCACTCTCTTGATATTCTTGGATTGAAAATTCTTCTTGTTCTTAAAAGGTCAAGAAAGGTTGAGGGTGTTAAAATTCAAGAGGAAGTTAAGGTTGAAGGAGTGGGTTTATGTGGTTGATACCTCTATTAGTACTTAACCTAGTAAGGACCATGAAGTATGAACTAAAAAATGATAAAACTTGGTCTAAAACTAGATATTACCTTGAATGGAGTTTCCAAATGTTGATTAGAATACCATATATAATTGTTATGTTGTCAAGACCAACATTCAATTTGAGAGGTTGTACTTGAGAAAATGGTCCCACTAGGCATGCTAGAACTATTGTCACTCAATTTTGAACCTTAGAGATGGTTTTTCAAGCCTAATATCAATTGAGTGAAACATTTGATACCATCTAAGCCTATGGGTTACCTATAATAGAGGCAAACCTCTAGGTTTAAGGGTTAGCTCCCTAGATTTCTCTTTGCTTGCTTATAACCTACACTATTTGCTTGCTTGGATAAAAAGGGATAAAAGTAATAGAATGGAAACATATGATAATGAGGTGATACACTATAATGATCTGTACTAGACTAACATACACTTGCACTAAGAAACATGCCTCAAAACACTAGTCTCAACATCCTAGATTGATCTAACATTAGTATTTCAAACATGGAGGTGATATGTAGTGTACTACTCAAGGTGAGTGAACAAAAGGTGAGATTGCAGACACTAATGCTAATTTTTATAGTTATAGATAGATAAATTCACTTTAATACACTTCATGTGACCTATTATAATGGGAAATACTTACATCAAAACATGGAAGAGTAAATAGAAGGCAAGGATATATACTTATCACTAGACACTTCACTATGCACCACTTCACATACTTGACAAGAAAGTCAAGAACTAAAAGCCATATTGAAAATATTTATTTAAAACATAAATAAAGTATTTAAACCAAAAATGATTTACCATACCAAGTGTGGATTTTATACAAATGCTAAAATGGTTGCATAAATAGAGCATGTGAGAAGAGAGAGAAGAAGGGATGTGGAAAGGTCACAAAGCCAAGTGTCAAGCTATGAGATCTGGTTAAATTTTAGGAGATTAGAGTAGAGAAAAAACCATGAAGGTATTCTTGGACAAGTGTCCATATAAATCATGAAAAACTCTTCAAACTAGCATATAGACCTCAAATAGCCCTCTTGAAACTGCCTTCATGATGAAGCATATCTTGACAGCTTGAAACTAAACTAGGAAGACTTGAAACATATGAAATATCTTAGGGAAGTTGAAAATAATATGTGATAATCATAAAATGACTCCCTAATTGATATCCTTCCTCTTGACATTTGTATTCACTACTTGTATTCATTCATCACTAGTCCTCTAGGTTTGTCCTCAACTTTGTCATCCAAGTAGACTTCAATTTATTAAGGAAATCCATAGAAGAGGTGTTAAGACACATGTTTGAAGTCCCTCTTCCTTCTAATCCATGAGTTAGACCTTAAAAATATTCCAAATTATACCTCTCATCTTCTCACTAGGCAGTCACTTGCCATTTTCACTATCTATGTAAGACTGCTTGTAGTGAACTATGTAGTAGAGGTATTTACCTACTTATATATGGTGATAAATGAATATAGGGAGTTATAATAATCCCCTATTGACCTATTTCATTGATTTTTATTCAAAAATTCTACTATGTACCTAAAAAACATAATAAAACTTGTAAGATACCTAGATTTTACCTGGTCTATACAAGCGATATTGTGGAACAAATAGGTGTCAAGGAGCTTGAGAGATTATTAAATAATTAAAAAAAAATTCTAAGGAAAAATTACCCCTTCTAGATGCATTCCCATTTATTTCTTCTCCATTAGGTCTAAACTAGGGTTTTGAGAGGGTTTTAGGTATCTTGGACTATTAATAATTATTCATAAAAGTTAGACATCCAAATTTTGAAAAATTTTCATAAAGTTGGGATATAGGACCCCATTAAACTATCCCCAAGTTCTTGAGTCACCATGTAGTTAGTCATAAAGATATGAGTGTTTGAAAATGGTCTCTCAAGCTCTTTTATGCATTGTGAGTACCCTTGAGAAAGGTTTGGGTCAAAATAACCAATTTTGGGACTCCATATATAACCCAATGGATTTGATCAACCTTATACCTCCCCTTAAATTATCTAAAGTGGATTATGAAGGTTAAAATGTTCTTATAAGTGAAGTTGAGCTTCATTAGGGCCTATAACTAGTTATAGGCCTAATATACCTGGTTGTGTTTAATTGCCTATGACCACCTCTAAGTGGTTTATAGTTACTATGAGTGATTATAATTTTTTTTATACCTTTAATAAATTTTTTAGACCTTTCTATAATGCCTCTTGTTCCCCCTTTCACCTTATCATCTTTTACACACTATGCTTGGAGTGTTGACTTGACTGGGAGTGCTCTCTATCTGAGACAAAATATAGGGAATTTCCACTATTTTCTTGGAAAAAATGAGAGCATGGGAGGACATATTAAGTCATGAAGGTGATATTTATAAATTTTTAGAGATTGATCACTCCTCAAGAGTCTTTAACATCTCAAATTCCTAAAATTTCCTTCTTAGCTTAGTAACTATCTATAGGGTCTAGACCCTTAGGCTAAGTGTGGGGTTATAAAATGGCCTTTGATCTACTTATTTACTCTAAGAGTCTCATGAAGTTGATCTATACAGTGTGAGTGTGGTCTCAAAATGTGTATCCATCCTTCATTTTAGTGTGTTAACCAAGACGTTTCACAAGCATGAGCTAGTTTGTGATTGTAGTAGACTGTAGACATTCACCTTAGGAAAATGGGATTCATGTAGGTGTCTATTATGATTAATAATTATGTTTCATGCCATTGATCTCTATTGAGATCATCAAGACCATTTCACAGTTGAATCGACTCATATCTATATATAGGTCATGTTCTTACTACTACCAAGAACCAGTTTGCTATATGTATTGACTGTAGGTGGAACTTTAGGGGAAATAAAGACCCTTGTAGGTGATGGTGTATGTCTTAACCCTAAAATTCACCTTACTTGACTTATCCTAATGTTATTAGTATCATCCCACACCTATGTGATCTCTTCTCATGCCTAGAGACCATAGTCTTACTCACCACTAGAAGTCATTACAAATTAGGTTGCTTTTAGTCATTTCAACATAGTGTTTACTAAGTCTTTTAGGTCAAAACCTATTTGAGTTAAAAATCACTCAAAAATCATTCCCTCTTTATCAATAAACCATTTTTCATGATCAAATGCAACCTATAAGATTGGTCTACAAGATAGAAACCATTAGGCCTATCTAGACCTAAAGACATTTCACCATGGGATGGCATGGCATATGAAAAAATTTGGTTTGGAGAAGTTAAGGTAAGTTATCCCAATTATAACTTTCCTAATTTATAAACATTGGACTCAAATCTACCTACATGAAATGACTTCACCATTGTCACCATGCTTCTTTCTTTATTCTCAAACCTAGTTCAAGGTCTCAAATGTGCTCAAACACCTTCATACAACACTATTCATAACTCTGTGGATTAAACCCAGACCATTGATGGATATTGCCCATAAGTGCTACTACATATAAGACTATGTGTGGTACATTGATTCTCAAAACCAATTTATAGATCTTTGACTAGCTCAGTCTTGTTGTTTCCACCTTTTGATATCTCTTAAAAAATTGAAACCTTCATGTGTCATCAACATGCCTAATCAAGGCTTAATCTCATTTGATTGTAGGTAATAGTCATAAGAAAAATTGACTCTACTTATGTGTTAGGATTTTCACTCCATCAATGCTAAACCTTAAAAATAAAAATTGATTACCATGATTTAAGAGATTGGAAACAACATATAACATTGCATTACCCATGTGTTTAAGACCAAAACAAGGAGATAAACCTCTATAATTGATGGAACATTATCTACAGATTGAGTGGAGTCTTCTACTAGCAGAATGAGATGTTTATGCCTATATTCTTCACACCAAACATGAAAACTAGACTTAAATATTCTGATAAGGATTCTCATAATCCTTAAGATCATGCACACCATTTTATTTACATAGAACAATCCAAATAGAGAAGAAAAACTAGGGTGTTGGGTATGTGTAGGTAGAAAAGAGACACCAACCTTATTAGAAATGGCTCATTAATAAAAAAGAACCAAACCTACGACTATTTATATGAATTATAAGTACCAAGGGAGTAATTTCACCCACCAAGTGCACTTTCCATCAATTTGCTCCTTTTATTCGTATTGAAGGAAGATCAATTGACCTTTTGACATTGTCTAAGAGAGCAATGGGAAAGAAAGGCTAGTTTTGATAATTTTATAACCTATCAAAGCTGACCAAGCATGGAAATGAATTGATGGGACTTGAGGAGACACTTTTAAATTCTTCCTATGTGCCATAGCTATTGTATAGGTCGTACAACTGTTTGAAACTACCTAAAACTACTTGATCTTATTGTTTTCAACATTGAATCTACATAATGTTAGTCTTAAAATAGTTTCTATGACTATTTATGACATGTGGGATTTTATATATGATTTTGAAACATTTGTCTTCCTATGGAAACCATACCAATTCATTAAATGACCCTAAAAGTGGCTTAAAATGACATAAAACTAACTTGGACAAAGATGACAAAGCTAAAGCATAATGTTTGACTTCATTAAAGACCGTGGGACACATTTTACACCCTAGGGGACCCTATGATGAGTTTCAAATATATATGTGGTTGAACTATTTTGACTTGTGGTCAAATTAGTCAACAATAACAATTATTGAGATTTTAATTGAAGAGGAGTAGACCAATTATCTAGTAGTTATTATGTTACATAGATTTCTCACCTCTCTACTGATGTGGGGAATATATTATTTTGCTTTTTTGGTCAATATTATTTTGATTTTACATGTTGATTGATAGGTGTTGTAATCCCAAACATATTATCAAAGTGGTTAGAGTTTTTGGGCATTAGGTAAGATTTACCTACATCATATACATAATTATCATCTAGACATACTATGATTAGGTATTTCTATGATGATGCTCATACTGTAGTATAAGTATGGATGATCAAATGGGTGGTGAATGTTTAAAATTCATCACCAATGTGTTATGAGGTTGTAGGGATTGTAATAGGCACATAGCATAGGAGGCTGATATTTATGTATTAGTTGAGATAGGTTGATTAGTTCCAGATGTATAGGTGGACAAATGATAGTTTTTAGTACGTGTTGTTGGAAAACTTCATATTTATGTAGATGTAGATCATTTTCATTATCTCTTTTGAATCAAGAGGGGTTTATTGGGTATAGTGTTCAAAGTCATGATTAGCTATATAATTATATAGTTTTATTTTAAAATAAATGTGATTAGAATGTTTTGGCATACCCCTCCATGTGAGACACCTAATATATATTTAAATTATTATTAAGTTTTAATAAGTTAATAAAATGTTAATGGGTAGTTGGGCCAATAGGGTGGTTAAATTTGATAGATAATACAATTTTATTTAAGTTTGTGTGTAAAATTATGATATAACCAAGCATTTTATAGTCTGTAAGTTTTTTTCCATTAAAATAATAAAATGTAGTTTGTGTCTTATCATTATAATTACTAAATTTGTAAAATTATATTTCAACCATTGTAGACACATAAAATTAATCATTAAGTGATTGACAATATTTATTATTGACATCCTTACCTTACTTGGTCTATTTACTAATTCACTAAATCGTAATCTACAAGAGCTATTTCAATATATTTAAGCACTAAAAATATCATATATACATCCCTATTCAACCCATAAGCTCTTATTAGACCTGTCTCAACTGTCTCTAGTCTTTTGGGACAAGCCCACACTAGTTGGATAGGGTTGTATTGTGTCTTTGTTATCTAGTGTGGCCTTATCTCCCACACTCCAATGGTCACTTTTTATAATTGAGACATTTAAAAATGGCTCTCCCATGCATTTGGTAAAGTCATTCAGTCAAATTATTCCAAATATTCTCCTATAAAATCATATCAAGTGTTAGTGGGTGAATGCTAAAACCTATCTGCTTCATCAAGTGTAGTTACCATGTCGACAACATTATGGTTTCCTATTATTGCATTAGTATTATGTGTTGTTTCATAATTAATCTAATTTTGTAGTGATAGAATTATAAGAAAAATGAATGTGGGTTGCCATGTATGTGTGCTAAAGATGGAAATAGAAGGATACCCATGATAACAACTTACAAGCTATATATCCTTTCAATTTGTAATAGAATGGGTTCAAATTCATCATAATTTAATTTCTATGGCAACTTCCCTTTTATCATATTGAGAAATATTATAAAAGAGATTTACTCTTAGGTTATATATATAGATAATTATGATGATTGTTTCTATCAATATAAATAATTATGATGTAGAATTAAATTGATTACTGAAGCTATTTTCCCTATGTATTATTCTATTAATTATGGGATTATGAGTATAAGTGTGAATTTTATGTTTAATTCTTTTATTTGAAGCCTTTTTAGTATTAAATTATATCTATTAGGTATGAAAGTGTATTATTAGGAGTTAGATAACTGTGATTTCTATCTAGACATAAAAACCCCTATTTGGCTATGAGTTCTTGTAAGTTTTTCCTTATATCACAGGGCTATCCCTGTAATTATCAAATTTTGGTGAATCCTAGGAACCACTGCTAACAATGTTGAGGTGAGCATGGAACTCATCATCCAAGGAGATGTTACAATGGCTACCTACTTAAAAAGGGGTAGAAAGCTAGTTAGAACAAAAGATTCATAGTTTTGTAAAAGAAGAAGCACAAAGGATAGGGTGTACTATGAAAGAAATACAACAAGATATCTATGGTGAGATCTATGAGATATTTTGTTATGAATTACTTGAGTTATTAGCCATATGGTTGGATAGATTAGAATTTTTTTTTTTAGATTTAGAGCTATCGATGATATTGTATGGACTGAAGATAAGATAGCTTGGTTATAGAATATAGGGACCAGTTGGATGCATGCAATTGATCATTGGGTAACTTTTACCAGTGATGGATACTCTATAGAGTTTGTAGTATAGGGTCACATAGTTTTCAAAATGGTAAGAGATTTGTTTATTAGGGGGATCAAAGGTAGTTTTTTACAACTTCCTTTGTTGATCAAGATGTTGGCTATAGAGAAAGCAATGTTTCCTATTATTTTTAGTATGGATTAGTCACTCAGGCCTTATGGGGATGGGTATGAATAAAAGGTGAATAGAAAAGAGATGAGAAGGTAGATCTTGAACCAAAATTTAAATGGTGAACTTAGAGGAGAAGAATCAGAAGAAGACTATGGAAATAGAAAGAGAGCTATGAAAACTAAAAAGATGGAATAAATAGAGGAGGATCTAAGAATATATGAGTAGGATAAGGAGTAGTAGTAGAATATAAAATTAGAGTGAGATCAGAGGAAAAGGAGGAGAAATAGGCAATGACATAAGGAATAAGGAGCCCAAACATAGTGAATATAGAGAAAGACAAAGTGATGAAGAACAAGGAAGAGAACAAGAGGGAGAAAATAGTGTTTAAGTAGAAAAAATAGTTATAATATCATAGGTTTATAGAGGAATATTCCCTAAAAGAGAATAAGGATTACCATATAATCACATACATAACACAAGTTCAAGTTTTGATAAGTTCATCTTTAAAAATACCGATCATTCACCAAGGGATCACACATCCCCTGAGCCTTTTTTTTTAAAGCGGCATAAGTTATTATACCACTTTAGATGAAAAATACTAGAAAGGTCCTATTGCATAAGAAATTCATAGGATAACTGGTAAAATACAAGAGGACATGCATTTGAAAGTTGCTCGTAGTTTATCTAAAAAGCAGAAGTAGAATATAAAAACATTGTTATTGATAGAGATAGATCCATTAATTTTTGTGTAAGCTAAAGAGTTCATAAACCAAATTTAAATATTAGAAGAAGAGGAGGATGATGAAGACATATTTGACACTACTTCATCATCAACATAAATAGTAGAAACACATCAGGTGATACCACAATGAAAATCATCACCAAGTCCACAAAAGTTATAAACACCATTTACATAGTAATTGATTATGATATTAGTGGGAAATATCAATATGGAAGCATAGTTGGGGCCTTTGATTCATCTAACTCAGTACAATGGGTCTACAGACTCAGAACAGTACTTGTTCACCTACACAATGAAGTTGTAAGCTAAATATATTATTAATTAAGTGGTAATGAAGTGCAATTTGAATATAAATTTAAGTGATCATGCATTATAATTAAAATTCCATAAAAATACCATTAAATCAACACTACAATAGGTAAATAACATGTTAATTATAGATTTTAATATTGAGAAATATTCTAGTCAAACTATTCAAGATTTGAAACAAATCTAGCAAGGAGCAAAAGAGTCTATTAATGATTATGATCATATATTTTCTAATGTTATAAAAAAATTGAGTTTGTCTTAGAAGATAAGGATAAATAAACATGGTTTGTATAAGGATTTAGGACAAGAACATGGTTTTCCATTTTGTAGACCCAGTTTGACTTTAAGGCAGATGCATGAGTAACTATAATAAGGGTCAAATAAATTGAAGACTACGGTGATGATAAAACTTCAAATTTATTATTAGAGAGTAATTTGAAAACACTGTTGAAAGATATTGATCAGTTTAAAGGATAAGGAGATAAGCCTAAATAAGTCTTATGGTGCATAGAATGCAGCTAGGAAGGACACTATAAGAATGAATGTTCTAGAATCAAAACAAAATTATGTGAAGTTTGTAGAGTGGTAGGACATGCAACCTATAATTTTCATCTCCTCCAAAAGTATGTGAAACATCTATAATATTTGTATTTTAATTTTTTTAAATATCATAATCACGATGATAAAAATTATAGATCTCTTTAGGAGCTCAGAGGGGATATTACAAAGAATGATTTTGTAATCGCTAAAAAGAAACAAACTATTATAACCCAAACATTTCCTAATCTATAAGTTAATAGGATAGAAGAAACATATTTGAGTACACCTTAAATATTGAAGCCTCCACCATATCAATCACAAGGTATAACAAACTAGACAATACCTTCTTAGACATGGACACATTGAGTCACACAATATCATCCTTCCACCTTTTAGAATCCTACAATTACCCAGGCACAAAAAACAAGTTGGGAACCATCACTTTAAGAGTACCAATATGGTGGTTATAATGGCCTCCAACAAAAAAAGGGTGGAATTCCCTATAAGTTCCTAGAAACTTCGGGCCTCAACAATCAAGTGGCTGGGGATTCTTAAACACTAGGGGTGGGTTTAAAAGAGGTAGAAGAGGATATCAAGGTAATGCACAAGGAGGAAGGGGAAGTAATCCTTAGAGGGGTCTAGTATAGTGCTATTTATCTAGAGAATTTAACCATATACAAAGGAATTATCCTAAAAATCCATAATGACAATCCTATTATGCTTATTATAGGACTTCAAAATAACATGACATAGAGGATTACCCAGTCTTAGAGAGACAACACACAAAGAAGGTAGTGCATAATATGAATATGGTTAGCACTCAACCATAAGAAGATGCTATCTTGTAAGCTATTACACATCAAAAACATGCAAAATAAGGAGTACCAACATTAGAGATACCAAAGGATCAGGGGATAAGGAAATCTTGACTAGATAAGTTCCTTAAACCTATTATTGAGAAAGGATTAATGCATGAAGCTGCACACATTTTGAAAATAATTCAATACTAGGATACTAAAAAATATGGTGTTATGGATAATGATGCACAAATATATGGACATATAATAGGCATCCTGAGATAAGATGGTGTTATTACTGATTTGATAGACCTCATGAAGTTACTTAGTAGCCTACAAAATGAAGACATTTCATAACATGTCACCAACCTACTACATAATCTCCTAAAATGTGCACATAAAGGTCAATAGCAAAATAATCAAATTATTTGGTATGTTAAGAAGAAAAAACATTAGGATATTGATTCCAAAATTAATATTGAGGTCGTAGGGTATGAGATACCTAATGCAGTATTTGATTTTGGTAGCACCATCAATATGATTCCCAAATATACATAGGTTTTTATTAGGTGACCTACATTGAGTGATATCCCTATCACATTAAGCCTTATGGACTATGTGAATGTTGAACCTATAAATCACCTAGAATATGTGGAAATCAAGGTCATAGAGCTAAGCTCACATGGTGATTTTGAATTCATCGATATGAAGATAGATGAAACTCACTATCCTATGCTGATAGGTAAAAAGTGGGCATATGATGGTCAAATGACCATCAACATAGTCATGAACTAGTTGGAGGCCCACCAAGGAGAAAAATTATAGTAATTCCTATAAACAAGGATGGGCATAAGCCTTATTGCATTCCTAAAGAGCCATGTTCACTATATGGTATTAAAAATAGTAGTTGGATGAAAGTGAATGCATAGGACAATCAGTGGGCCATGTGAGCTCATGATTGTAGTTTTATTTACAATCACTCTAGTCCTAAAAAACTCTTTCTACATGTAAAATAATTATCTCATAAACCATTGCTACATCATATAGAGATTATAGAGCCTGAAGTGGAAATGTTTGATCTATGACCATAAGATCCGCCACTTAGTTAGATATAGAATTCTTGTATCAATTAGGTCACACAGATAATAATTATATAGAACCCATGTTATAAGGAATTATACCATGGGATATAGCTTTGTCAGTTAGTGGAGACTTAAATACACATATTCTTAATTGGTCCAAGGGATATCACGAGGTCTATCCTTTGCAAATGGTCTATGTTGCAGAGTGTCAAATACCTCAATACTTTTCCACTAAGGATGTTTGATAATTTATCCTATGATTCTAATAGAATATGATAGAGATTAATTAAAGGGTGAGTGCTCTTATTTATGCTCTAAAGGCATTGCTATGAACTGGTGGTCAATTCATCATGATGAGAAGCTAACTTGGGATGTAACATGCGAAATACTATTGGAAAGTTTTCAGTTGCTAGAGGACACTAGAAAATATTGGCTTAAGTTCATAGAAGGAGACTATCCATAACTTCATATCTACATGTGTATTTCAACTTGGAGGTTATAATATGTATATCTAAAATATTGGGTACATGTTTTCAAATATACATTGGGTGTTTTCCCAATGTTTGGGTATATACATTAGGAACACAGGTGGGAGACAAAGAATTAGTCCCAAGTTCAAAGTTATTTTATTCAAACATTCATATTTGAGGATGAAACAATAAAATTAAAAATATTAAATTTTTTTCTATGGCACATATAGGTTACAAACTCAGATAGTGGAGCTAAATATTCTTCACAAGAAAGCACAATCTGTGATCTAAACAATGTCTTATAGACATACAAGATAGAAAGGGGAAGGAACTAGTCATTATTCAACCATGTCATAGGATATAAGATCAGGAATAGTGGAGATTTCATGCAAATGATGATGATGAGGACATGGCCTTGACCAATTTATTTGAGCTAGAATATAAATATGAACCACTTCCAACACCTATCATAGGTTAAGTAGAGGAAGAAAAGTTATGACACTTAAATATACTAGAATGATAATATTAATGGATACTATGTGACTCAATACCTATATAATAATGTAATATTTATCATGAACCACTGAAGAAAAATGTGGGAAACATAGGAAGGGAGATCGTTCCTAAGTTGGCACATATTGGAGACTATTGGTTTGAAGAAGATATTTTAAAAGTGATCTAGATATTAAGAGACTATCAATATGTGTTCCATATAAAGTTATCATAGGTTAAGGGAGTGGATCATTCCTTAAGGAAAATTCACATTAAGCTGAAGGAGTGTGGAAAAACTATTAAGAAAAGACTCTATTGGTTAGACCTAAACATGAAGCTAAAAGTGAAGGTAGAGCTAGATCACATGTAAGAAGTTGGTATTATATTTCCTTTCAAGAAAGATGAAAAGGTTATCCCCATGTTCATACAACCAAATAAGACTATAAAAATATAAATCTATGATGACTATCACATCTTGAATGAGGCATGTGTTAATGACCCATTTCCTATCCCATTCACTAATAAAGTTTTAGAAGTAGTCATAGGACATGAAGTATATTCATTTATAGATGGATTCAAAATATATCATCAAATCTTGATCATATAGGAAGTTTGGGAAAAGACTAATTTTAAAATAGAGTGGGGTTCATTTGCATACAAGGTAATTCCATTTGGTTTGAAAAATGCACCTACGATTTTCTCTAGAAAAGTAGTCACTACATTTAAAGATTTCATACATGACTTTCTTAAGGTCTATCTGGATGATTGGGTAATTTTTTTTGTTTATAAATAATTTATCTAAAATGTGATTGATTTTAGATAAATATAGAGTGTTGCGCATAGAACTCAATCTAGATAAATATTTGTTTTTACACCTTTTGGGGTTCTATTAGGTCATGTAGTTAGCAATAAGGGTATACTAGTCAATCAAGCTAATATCATAGTGATTGTGGGAATGACACATCCTAAAATTTTAAAATAGGTGATATATTTTCTTGGTCATACTTGATATTACAAAAAGTTCATCAAGGGATACATGGCTATATCTATCCCTTTAGAGAAGTTATTGAGGAAAGTAACATAGTTCTTATGGAAAGATGCATACTAAGCAACATTCATAGACCTAAAAAACTGATTGGTGACCATGCCAATTTTGATTTTACCAGACTGGAGTAAGCCATTCCACGTGCATCTGGATACATCTAGTCTCACAGTCAGAGCTATATTAGCATAACCAGGCAAAGGTGGTTTGGATCATCCAATCTATTTTACAAGCAAAAAATTATTTGTTCATGAGAAGAATTATACTACAATCAAGTGAGAGGCCTAAAAAATAGTATATACATTACAAAATTTATACCATTATTTATTGGCCAAACCCTTTGATCTGTTCACTGATCATTAGGATTTGTAATACTGAGTCAACAAACCTTTATTGGGAGGATGCATATCGTGATGGTTAATGTTCTTCCAAGAATTCTAGTTTAGGATCAATGTCAAACTAGGATGAGATAATGTGGGCCTAGACCATTTGAGATTAATTATAAATGGTGAACAATAATAATAAGTCCAATATGAGTCTCCTTATGCACACTTATTCTGAGTGTCTGTGATTAAAAAATAATTGGAGGAAATTGCATAGTTTATAGAACAAGGTACATTTCCAAAGAACTATACAAAAAAAGATAATAAATAGTTATTTATCAGGGCCATTCTATACAATATTATTTATGTCTTTATTTACCATTTAGGAAAGGATAAGAAGCTACATAGAGTTTCTCTAGAACATGAATGACCTCAGATACTGGTGTTGAGCATGGTCATTGATGTTAGGTTATCATTGCTATCATAGAGCATGAGATAATAGTGTATTAATGAAAAATAAGTTGTATCTTGATGGTATGGACATCTTTTAGAGACCCTATGGGGTGTTATGAGTGTTTGGAGAGCTTATGGAAGTGAAAGGAATTTAGTAGAGCAGTCAATTAAGTGTCTAGGTTTAATTAGTCATCTTGACAGATAAAGCTGAGTAAGTAGTTTGATGACATCATATTTTGCACATGTGAAGGTTTCAAGAGTATATTGATATATGGATAGATTAAATTATATTAGGAGATCATATGGTTTAAATTTTAGGTCATGAGGTTGAGTGTAACAAAAGTTATTAAGGTGTAAAGTTGGCCTTCTAGGCAGAGTTTACTAAGTTCCCATAGCCAATTTTACAAGAAGAGATCTAATGTCAAGCATTCAATTGGATCAAGGATATAATAGTGAGACTTTTATTTGATTGAATAGGGATATAATAGTGATCATTTTCTTGTCACATAGTGATCAATAGTACGTATTAAGACAATATATCAAAGGATTAATAAATGATGTAAGGGGTTGCCAAGTGGAAAAAGAACATTGGAGACTGACTGCCAGAAGGCATGCAGGACTACCAAGTGGAACAAGAGTAGGGAATAATAGTAATTTTATCAAAAGGAACATGAGGATACCAAGTTTCATAACCATGGAAGTATATATAAAAATCAATGGTGTGTATTAAGTCAATAAATCAATAGGATGCTCAGAAGGCATGCAAGGCTGCTAAGTGGTAGAAGTTCATTAGAGACTGATTGCAAGGTATGTAGAGGGCACGTGGGGATACCAAGTGGATTGATCTTAGAATTAAGGATCTAATATCAATGGTGAGAAATGTAAGATAAAGACCATCATACTCTTGAGGAGATCAATGGAGTGCATTTGATCTAGCTTCCAAGAGAAGAGAGATAAAGACATGTGGCTGATGGTTTTAGAATACATAGTGACCATTGGAATTTGAATATTCAAATTTGTGAAGGAGAACCAATATATAGTGTTTGAGATATAAATTTTTATATAAGCATAATTTTATAATGGTGTAAAATGAAAATTTGTAGACATCTTCAAGTCACATCCAAAAAAGTTTATTAGAAGGTATGTATGTTTGTAAAATTATAGATATTGAGCTTCAAAGTTGATTATTTGTTCATTCATGGTGCTAATATGTACAAGACTACTATTTGAGCAGATTTTGATTTTGTAGAAGGGTGTTTTGGTGGGAATAATCACTTGAAGATGTCTTAGAGGTCATTTGGAGTGGACCCATGTATTTGAAAGTGATATTGTGTTCTTTTTTTGCTCAATGAAGTGCTAAAGGGGTAATAGGTATCCATGACACCTACAAGGGACACTAAGGCCTAATTGAAAGGTGTAGTTTCTTAAGTGTGACCCATGGATGCTATGGATGATCTTTAAGGATGGTATTGAGATATGCATTATCATGATATAAGTCTTAAGGGTTAAGGCAAGTATTATGATTGACCTAGAAGTTGATATTCATGAAGACCCTATAAAGAGTGGAGACCAAGGTAATGGTTTCGAGACTGGTATGTGAATGTGTTGGGAGAGAAAAAGATATAGATGAAGGAAAGAGATTAGAGGAAGTGTGATTAGTGGATGTACTAAAGTATATAACAGTTTTAGGATGAGTGAAGAAGCCTAGAGTGATCCAAAATGGGTGTTTGAATGCATTGCTTGTATGATAAACTTTGAGTGTGTGTGAAAGAGTTGAAAGAGAGGGTTATCCATCAGATTGAAAGGCAATCAGAGTTATAGAGTTGTTGATTTCATAGGTGTTGTGTGGGTGATCAACATCTAGAACAAGTGGGTGCTTGTTCATACTTAGGGGTGGGTGCTTCACTAAAATGTCTCATGTTTTTGATCGTCTTATAGGAAAAGTGGTCCATGTGTTTATAGGATTGAGAGTGGGTTTTTTCCCCAGAGGATTCCCATGTAGATCTTGTGTTATGTGTGTGATATTGCATCATCTTTCTTATTCATTTTTATAAACATCTTATATGATTTATGAATGATTATGGTCATTTATTAAGAATTTGAAAGGATTACAATTAAATTTAGAAATATCTTACATCACTGATTCACCCCACTCTCAGTGATTGTACCTCTAACAATTAGTATCATATTAGGAACTTCATTATAATTTAAACCACTTGAAGGTGATATAAGGTATAATATGGAAAGTCATCATAAATAGGGTTTCTCTAAAAATAAAGTACCATTATTCAATGGGTCAAACTATGCTTTCGAGAGTGGAAAGTCATCATAAATAGGGTTTCTCTAAAAATAAAGTACCATTATTCAATGGGTCAAACTATGCTTTTGAGAGTCAAAAGTCATCATAAATAGGGTTTCTCTAAAAATAAAGTACCATTATTCAATGGGTCAAACTATGTCTATAGGGTTTGATATTTGTCAATCTATCATGGATGGTTACACTACAAAAACTAATCCTCCAACTAGTGTTGCTGACAATAAGTTGAGTGAGAATAATTTTGAAGCTATGAATGTTATTATTTATGGTCTATCCAAGGCTAAATTCACTAGAGTGATCCATTACAAGTCTTCCAAGGAAATTTGGGTCATATTATAGACTATCTATGAAGGAGACTGTAAGGTAAAACTAACTGAGTTACATACCTATCAAAGGAAATTTGAAGGTCTCAAAATGAATTACGAAGATATTGTGGCATCTTATATTCTAAGGGTTGATGAGGTAGTAAACATGATCAGAGGTCTTAAAGAGGTGATTGATGAAGCTACTATAGTATAGAAGGTATTGAGGACTCTTACACTCAAGTTTGATTCAAAGGTTTCTACTATAGAAAAAAGTCGTGATCTAACTTAGATGAATATGGATGAACTACATGGCATCCTTACTACCTATGTGATGAGAGTTGATGAGGATAGACCTCTTAAGAAGGAAGCAACCTTCAAGGTGATCAAGGAGACAAAAGACAAGAAGAACAAGTTAAGTCTTGAAGATTCTGATCTTAATGAAGATCAACTTGAAGCCATGATTACAACAAAATCTAATGTATGATCAAGTAAGTATGAAGGAAAACATCCTTTTATATGTTTTTCATGTGGTAAAGTTAGTTATTTTGCATCTAGATGTTGAGGTAGAGACAAGTTTGAACACAAAGAATCTTATAAGGAATATCATAAAGATGAACACAAGAAATCTGAGGGTCTTAGAAAGTACAAAAAGTTATTCAATAATAAAAATGGAAAGAAGGATCATACAAAGGTAGTAAGAGCCTTTAGAATGAATAAGATAGTAACTCATCTATAGAAGAAGTAAACACATATGATAGTGATGATTCTTGTCATAATGAGGATATAAAGACATTTTCATGGCTTTTAGTGATGTTGAAGGTGATTGTTCTTTAAGTAGAGATTTATTTGGTGGAGATACCTCAAAGGAAGAAGATGAGAAATTCACTCTTGAAGATAAATATCTAGGTATTGTGGAAGAAATGAATATACTACAAAGAAAGAACAAAAAACAAGATTTCTTAATCAAATCCTATGAGGAGAAAACTGGACATTTTGAAGGAAGGCTGAGTAATGAAGTTAAGGAGCATGATGAGATCACACAACATCTTGAAACTCAAGTTTTTAGTCTTAATGAAGTAGTAAAGAGTAAGGATGAAGAGTGTATCATGTATCAATAAGAGAGAGATTCTTTGCAGATGAAACTAAATCAAGTTATGAGCAAAGATACAACTAATGATCTAGATAATAAGGATGAATTGATCAATGCTCTTGAAGATTTGAAGATTGAGAAGAAAAATAAAAAGAATATGATGTCATAAATCAAGGACTATTAAGAGAAATCTAGTGTGTTTGAAGCAATAATGAATGATGACACTAGGGAATGTGAAGATACTATCAAACATCTCAATAGTCAATTAGAAACTATGTCTACAAACCTAAAAGCCAAAGAATATGAGTGATTAAGGTATGTGATTATAATTTAGTCATTAAAATCTGAGTTAGATAAGACATATTGTAAGGTGAAGTCATTTGTGAAGTATGAAATGATCTCAAACAATCTTAACAATATTCTGAGTAGTCTAAAGCATGATAGTAATAGATCTTGGCTTAGATACAAAGAACAAAAGCATGTCAAACAAAAACATGTAACTCAAGAAAAGATAAATGATGATGTAAATAAGGACAATCAGACTTTAAAGATCAATCATCAGTCAAGGATTGAAGGTATTGGTAGAATGGAGAAAAATCAGATTAGACAACCAAATGCGATAAGGTATGTAAACTTCAATGGTCATTATTACTCTTACAATTAGTTTGGTCATAGGTCAAAAGATTATGAAAGATACTCAAAGAATTAAATTAAATTTAATTATGATAAATAAAATGAAAATAATGAATAACATCATCATTCAAGATAGTCAATAGGTTCACAAGGAAATAATGATATCATTTACTACAATTGTCAAGGGTTTGGTCATATTGCAAAGTTTTGTAATATCTTCATCAGGAGACCAAATGATTAGGTGGATGAATAAATTCATGAAAATTCAAGGAATCATCATATATCTCAATCAATAGGTATGTAAAATATGAGAAACCTCATTCATTTCAAATGCCGTGAAAGAGGTCACATAGCAAGGTCTTACAAGAATGATCATTATTCTACTTAAAAAATTATCAATCCTGTCATGAAGAGAAGGAACTATAGTGAATGGAGGCCTAAGAAGGTAAATTAAAAAGGATAAAAATGGATTATTTACCATGATAGATGAGGGAAAAATTTCAAGTATCAAGGAAGAAGCGTTACCTACCCAAAAGGACAAGGATATCAAGCATGATCCTAAGATCAAAGAAAAGAATAAGGTTGATAACTCAATCAAAGTCAATCTGAAGATGAGTAAGGACTACAAGTCAAGTAAGATCATGGAGATATGGGAATGTCATAAATTTTAGGATCTTTAGTCCATCTATGACAAGTGGGTGTATATACCTATGCTTCTTAGGAGACATATTTCATGTGTGGATGCAAGTATGTGTGCTCTAGGTAATGATAAAAATTCCAATCAGTAAAAATATATGTTCTCTTCAATTTGATAATATGCAAGGTATACATTGACTTATGGGGTGATAAATTAGTTAGATTTAGTGGCTTAAATAAGATGTACATGATATGAGGTGGAACATATGTGAAGATGCTTCTGTCATGATAGAAGTATGAAGATGTCTGATATAGTTGTGAATTCATGAAGATTGATATGCTGACTTGATCAAACCAAGTCATGTGTTTTGTTAAGGTATTGAATCTTCATGCATGAACAAAGAGATATTGTGAGTTTTGAAGGTAGATAGGTCCAAGGATCAAATAATCCCAACTTCATATTGGTGTATGTCAAAGAATAAATTACATGAGATGGAACTTGATGTTAGGGGGAGCTTTCTAAGCTCTGTGAGTAGTTTTTTGGGTCACTGATCAAGTTGGCATATTAAGGAAGGAAGCCTTTATTATTAATGTCAAAGGGGAAGAAATATCAAAATGAAGGAGTTAAAATGAGTAAGAAGTTATTCTAATGGTTTTTTTCCATCAATGACAAAGGGGGAGATTGTTGAGCATGGTCATTGATGTTATGCTGTCATTGATGTCAAAGAGAGCATGAGATACTAGTGTATTAATGACAAAAAATTTATAGCTTGATGGTATAAACATGTTACAGAGACCCTATGGGGTGTTATGAGTGCTTGGAGTGCTTATGTAAGTGAAATTAATTCATCAGAGTAGTCAATTGAGTGTCTAGGTTCAAGTAGTCATATTGATAGATAAAGCTGAATAAGTAGTTTGATGACATCATATTTCACACATGTGAAGGTTTCAAGAGTATATTGACATATGGATAGATTCCCTTATGTGAGGAGATCATATGATTCAAATTTTAGGTCATGAGATTGAGTGTAGAAAAAGTTCTTAAGGTGAAAAGTTGGCCTTATAGGTAGAGTTTACTAAGTTCCCATCCTTAGCCAAATTTACAAGAAGAGATCTAATGACGAGCATTAAATTAGATCAAGGGTCTAATAGTGAGCATTTTATCTAATTAGATAAGGATCTAAAGGTGATCATGATATTTCTAGATAGTGATCAATAGTGTGTATCAAGTCAATATGTCAAAGGATTCACATATGATGCATGAGGATAACAAGTGGAAAAAGAGCATTGGAGACTAATTGTAGAAGGCACACATGACTAACAAGTGGCACAAGAGTAGGGATTGACAAAAATGTGTTTAGAAGGCATGCAAGGGTGCCAATTTTCATAATCATGGAAGTTTAGAGAAAAATAAATGGTGCTTATTAAGTTAATAAGTTAGAAACATGATCAAGAGGCACACAAGGATGCCAAGTGGTGAATGTTCATTAGAGAATGAATATAGGGTACATAGAGGGCACACAGGGATACCAAGTGGCCTGATCTCACAAGCAAGGATCTAATATCAATGGCGAGTGATCAAAGATAAAGACCAAGATAATCCTAAAGAGATAAATGGAACAATTTTGATCTAGCTTCCAAGAGAAGCAAGATAAAGACATGTGGTTGATGTTTTTGCAATACACATTGACCATTGGAATTTGAATATTCAAATTTGTGAAGGAGAACTAGTCTGTAGTGTTTGAGTTATAACTTTTGATATAAACAAAATTTGATAATGGTGTAAAAGGAAAAGTTGTATAGAACTTCAAGGCACATCTAAATATTTTTATTATAAGGTTTGAATGTTTTTAAAATTATATATATTGAGCTTTAAAGTTGACTATTTTTTCATTCATGGTGCTACTATGTACAAGACTACTGTTTAAGTAAATTATGATTTAGTATAAGAGTGTTTCGGTGGGAGTAATCACTTGAATATGTCTTAGAGGTCATTTTGAGTGGACCCATGTATTTGAAAGTGATCTTGTGTTCTTGTTTTTGTAAATAAAGTGATAAATGGGTAATAGGTATCCATGAGACCTATAAGGGCCACTAAGGCCTAATTGAAAGGTGTAGTTGCTTAAGTGTGACCCATGGATGCTATTTCTAACTTGTAAGGATGGTATTCAGCTAAGTGTTAGCATGATATAAGTATTAAGGGTTAAGGTAAGTATTATGAACAACCTAGAAGTTGATATTCATGAAGACCCTATAAAGAGTGGAGACCAAGGTAATGGTTTATAAGCTAGTATGTGAATGTGTTGAGAAAGCAAAAATAGAGATGAAGGAAAGAGATTAGAGGAAGTGTGCTTAGTGGATGGATTGAAGTATAGAGTCGTTTTAGGATGAGTGAATAATCCTAGAGTGATCCAAAAGGGATATTTAGATGTATTGAGTGTAAGAGCAAATTTGAGTGTGTGTGAAGAGTTGAAAGAGAAGTGTTATACATTATTTATCCATTAGATTGAAAGGCAATTAGAGTTATAGAGATATTGATTTCATAGGTGTTGTGTGGGTGCTCAACATATAGAAAAAGTGGGTTCTTGTTCATACTTATGGGTGGGTGATCCTTGTGAAGTGGGTGCTTCACTAAAAGGTCTCATGTTTGTGATCATCTTATAAGACAAGTAGTTCATGCGTTTGCATGATTAAGGGTGGGTTTTATTCCCCATGAGAGTTTCCCACATAGATATTATGTTATGTGTGTGATCTTGCATCATATTTATTATTCATTATTATAAAAATCTTGTATGATTTATGAATGATTGTGGTCATTGATTAAGAGTTTGAAAGGATTAAAATTGAAGTTTTAAATATCTTACATCATTGATTTACCCCCCCTCTTAGAGATTGTACCTATAACAACTAAAAGAGGAACACCAAGGAATATATAGAGGCCACTTCACAAGAGATGCCACTAGGAGAAATTTTTTACAGAGTAGGTTATGGTGGCCCTACTTAGTTAAAGATGCTCAAAGAGTTGCACAACATTGTGATGTGTGTCAACAGATAAGTAAACCAAACTAGAGAGATGAAATGCCTCTCAAGCCTATGATTGCACAAAAAACTTTTGAACAATGGGAAATATATTTTATAGGGACTATCAATTTACCTAATAAGTGTAAACATGAAAGGCACATAATCACTACAACAGACTACTTTACCAAATGAATGGAGGCTATGACATGACCAATTATGGTGTAAAAGATACCATGAAGTTCCTATACGATAACATCATTACCAAATTTGGTTTTATAATCATATTGGTAAGTGATCAAGGTAATAATTTTATAAATAGAATGAAAAGAATTCTTAGAAATTAATTCTTAATAGTACACCAAAAAGTATAGTGTATCATCCCCATACAAATGGTCATGCTGAGGATGTGAAAAAGATCCTTAGTAAGTTGCTCACTAAGGTCTCTAATGTTCAATGAGATGATTAGGAGGATATAATTATTTTAGTGATTTGGGCATATCTCACACATTATAAACATGTGATCAAGTTTACTTCATTCTAATTTGTATATGGTTTAGAAGCAGTTACGCCCATGGAATATGTTATACCTATTTTGTGAATCATAGTCATTATGTGCATGGGAAATCAAGAATCTTTGATAAATTAACTATTGGAGCTTAATGGCATGGAGAGGATAGATTAAATGCATCTTAGACATAATAATTCAATAAAAAAAATCAAAAAGCTTGGCATGATAAGAATATGTGTATGAATGAATTCCATGTAGATCAACAAGTTTTTTTGTATGACAGTCATTTTAGGGCCTTCCTTAAGAAAATTAAAATCATATGGAAAGGTGTGTATATCATTCATGAGTTAACAAAAACAAGGACTACATTTTTAAATTATTCACAAGGCCCCATTCTACTTAGAAAGATAAATGGTAGTAGGCTAAAACCCTACCACCAATAATTTGTATGGCAAATCAACATCAGGTGCTAAATTACACCATTATAGACTAGGATTTGATTAATTATGTTGTGTGGATTATGATTGGTTATTTCATATTGTGTGAGTAGATTAGAAGTGTGTATGGTAGTTATAAAATTTTTAACCTCAGATCAAGGAGGGATCTATTAATACCATGAATCAAATTGATGCAAGGTTGATCAAGTCAAATGAATTGAGCATGTTAGAATTTAAGTTTGAGAAATACATAATTGGAAAGATATTAATAAAATAATGAATAATATATATTTAGGGGAATTAATGGAAAAGATAATGGGAGGGGTCATAATTATGGAAAGAATAATCATGTATGAATAGTGAATGGATAGGTATCTAGTCACATCACTCATTGAGGAGATCATAAAAATGGATGCCAACTCAGTAGAAAGCACACCAACCTAGAATTATAAGATCTTCATAATTAAATGAATTTAAGTGGGAGATCAATGATAATAAATCATATTTAAATAATTGGGATCAAAAAATTCATTAAAAGAGTTATAAATTGAATACAATTTTATTCACATCATCATTCTATACTTGGTGATTATTGAGCACACAAACATTGCAATTGCTATTGACCTTTCATGTTTCACAATTACAAAACAAATGAGATGGATGCCTATGAACCTAATCAAATGAGGAAAGGAGTAATTATTTATCAACATGAGGATATTGACATGGGAACTAATTTGTGAAAAATAAGGTTTATATACCCAGATGCCTATTCATCTATCAAGTTATCTAACGAATGAATGTTTACCACCTTAGCCATTCCTAGAGCACAACTATTAGTCATTACAATAGTACAATGAATCCATCACATGGATGTCAAAAGGTTGATTTGGTTTCCTAAATTTGGGTAATTAGGATATATTATGTAGTTATTGTTTGATATGTATAAATAATGGAAGATTTGTCTTTTTGTAGACATCACTATTGGCATCAATAAATCTTATATAGAGCATGTGATTGAGCTATCAACCCAAGGATGACCATTGGATACTTAAAAATTTAAATTCCCTCCTATTCTACCTAAAATACATGATACACATGTATGAGGTCATAAAGGGATCTCACTTGAAAATATGAAGGATGAACCAGTGTATATTCTTATAGAATGTATCACCAACCAGTTTTGGCAAATGACCAAGGCTAAAAAAGAAGAAACCAAAGGGTTTATTGATATTTCTCATCAAATGATCAACCATGATGAAGAAGTTAATTGGTCATATTTTTTTATATAAAGGTCATCAACAATATTGAGAAAGTTTTATCTTCTACAAAACAAACTTTTTAGTACCAGTTCCTAATTTTTTTGTTAGTTTTCATGCAATAGAAGTCTTTTAAGGGTGTTGTTCACCTTGATGTTGATTACTACCTTAATATCACATTATAAAATCTCACCTAGAATTGGATATAAAGTAATTATTTTTCACATCAATGATTATTTAATTCATGGTGGTATGAACTAGTATAGTTGGTTATTAGAAACGCATGTATCCCTCCATAGGTAATGAAGTGTTTGGGGAAACATGTAGTGGTGAAAAAAATTCCATAGGGAATGGTCATATGAGTTCATGAGTTGCCTAAATCCCCTAGTGCACTTCTACCATTTTTCATTGACATGGCCACTATGTAGTGTTAGGTTGAGCACCATAAGTAATTAGTCACACACTGATATACCCCTTTGCAAACAATATCACCAAGAGTTACACTTACCATTAATACCAAAATTTTAATAGTTTCACCTCAATATCATGGGAAATTCAAGGCTACAATAGAGAATAGGTCATCATCTCCACCTTGATGCAAGATAGGAAGCCATAAGACTTGGCTAGATGATCCCGATGTTCCACAAATCATTGTCACTAGTCTAATATCCAAATGGATGACCAAGAAGTTTAACACACAATGATGGATGACATGGTTGATGATATGTATGAGAAGGAAGAAGAAAAGGATTTATTCTTTTGGAAATCAATCCACACCATCTAGATTTAGAATTATGTACCCCAATAATTATGGATTGAACTACTACCTTGTCCTCCATTTATCACTATCAACACCATTAGTGAGGAGGCAAAATTACATAAAATACATGAGGCATTATCCATTGAAGGAGGCTTTGGTATCTCTTCACAAACTCATTCATTTGATCCTCAACTTGGAAGCCTTTTAGGTTCCCTCATACACAAGAAGTAAATGCTATGATGTTACCACAAACAAGTAACAAAAGAAGAAGATATAAAAATCTCAACACCATCTGCACATGAGACAAAATTACCTATTCTAATTTATATAGATTTTTCACCAATGTATGCCACACTAGTACAATGATATAAATGGGTCATTATTTCATTTGGTCAATAGAAACAATAGGTGATGAAGACCACTATAAAAGAATTTGTTATTTCTTCCTCTAATTTTCAATCTGATGATCATATTACAGATACAAAAGAAGTGCTTTTAGATGCAAAGACACATGTAAAGAAATAAGATGTGTGTGAAGTAGTAAGGGAAGATCATTGACATGCTAGGTAGAATAAGAAGTGCCATACTAAGGCTAAGGCTAAGAAAGAAGTTGATGAAGACTAAAAGGTTCAACAATCACAACAATCTCAAACCCAATAAGAAGTCACTAAATTATTTACCAATCAAGTAGTAATAGAAGAAACTACCCAATAAAGGCCATAATAAGATCCAATAACTATAACTAAGGCCTAACACAAGGAGGAGGCTAAATTCACCAAGGAGGCCATGGGGAAATAATATGTCTTATCCTAGGATGCCCATATGAATACACAACACCAAGAGGAGAAAACCCACAAGAAGAAACAAGTTGAGGAGGTAGCAGTGGAATCTAAAAGCATTGTTGAGGCCCAACACACCATGCAAACATCATAGTTTGAGACTAAACAACCTTAAACATAAGCCATTTTGATCATCATAGATCAGGTATTAGCCACACCATAAAAACCCATTGTAGCATCACCTCTAGATGCAAAGGTTGTGGAGGCTCCATAGGACCACAATATGGATGCAATTTCTTAAGTGCAGGGTAGACCAATGAGAATTTAGAGTCTTATGACTTTGGATGTCCCTATGTTGTCCACTTGTTGGACTATGTTTTCTACCTCCTTACTCCCCTTCATCTCATTCTATCTAGTACCTTGCTAACTACCTTCTCTATGGTTATACCAATGATCAAAGCATCTCTAGATGTTTCATGAATTTCTCTATCTAAGTAGGTGGAAGGAACATATATATTCCAAGAAGCCATAACATTGATTAAAATATATTTAGAGAAGAGGATTACACAATTGGGTGCTAAAAATTTTGTGTTTCACTATCAAATCACTAATATGAATACTCTCATTGAAGATGCATGCCCCTCACTATATAAACAAGTTGTTCATGACAGATCTTTATCTACATCCAAGAACCTTTTGCTATTGATTCCACAAATTATTTAGGATTGGTAGAACATTAAAAATTAACCACTCTCACATCACAAGGGAAAGCCATAAAATTAGAAATAGGCATCCTATGTGAGCTAATTCAAGTATATCAGTTGGATATTATAGTTGCTCCAAGCCAAGCTACATAGTTGGCCCAATAAATGCTCAATTGGAAGTAACAATTAGATATGGTATGAAATAATGCACAACCTAATTTTACCACCATGTCAACCTTGAAGGCCACTTTACAGGATCAATCTTCTACTACTGTAGGTATGAACACAACATTACAAGCTTATTTTCATGCTTGTGACCTCATGCATTTAAATGTAGACATATCTACAAGGTTGGATACTACTCACGTTACTTTAATTACCATATAAGATAGAAAAAATATTCAACTTCTCTACTCTCAAGATCCTTTATAGGAATTACTGTGCAGTACTCAAGATTTTTTGCTCACTTGACAGTCTTATAAGATTGACTTGGCTAATTTAGATAGTTCTTTATAGACATTAGTTAATGTTCACACATTAATCCCCCTTATTTAGCTACCAAAAAAGTTAAAAAAACACAAGGTTGCTACCATAGGTTCATCACAACACACTCCACTAACATCCTATTCACCTTTTAGTTATGCAACATTGTCTATGCCTCCACCTTCTAGCTAGTTCAATATAGGTGGAACAATTTTGATCTAAAATTTTGATTTAGGTTGGTTCATCTTACATCATACCACCAGGTTGGTTGAAAACCCACATGGGTGGCCTCCTGGTTTATCTTGTACATTGAAAACCCATAAGGGAAGTAGACTGACTTACTACTTAGCTAAAAACCCATGAGGGTGGTTATGTAGTGCCCACCAAGGTAAATTCAGTTTATACTACCTTGATGCTCTATGATTTTCATAAATCCAACCTATCTTCTATGCCTCCATGCTACTATGATGTTGTCTTAGGATGAGACAATAGTTTATGTTTGTGAAACTATTAGTAGGTGAATGCTAGAACCTAACTACTTCATCAAGTGTAGTTACCATGTGGATATCATTATGGTTTCCCATTATTACATAAGTGTTCTATGCTATTTCATGATTAATCTAATTTTGTATTGATAATGTTATAAGAAAACTGAATATGGGTTGGCATATATGTGTGCTAAAGATGGCTTTAGAAGGTTATGCATGATAATGACTTTCAAGCTATATATCCTTTCAATTTGTAATATAACGGGTTTGAATTCAACATAATTGATATTTTATGGTAGCTTCCCTTTTATCATACTAAGAAAGATTGTAAAAGAGCTTATGTTCAAGTTATATGTATAGATAATTATGATTATTATTTAAATCAATTTGAGGAATTATGATGTAGACTTAAATTGAATAGCAAAGCCATTTTCCCTTTGTATTATTTTATTAATTATGGAATTTTGAGTAGAAGAGTGCATATTATGTTTAATTCATTCTTTTGAAGCTTTGTTAATATACAACTAGATATATTAGTTGTGAAAGTGTATTCTTAGGAGTTTGATAATTATGATTTCAATCTAGACATGAAAACCCCTATTTGGCTATAATTTCTCTTACATTTTCCCTTAGATCATAGGGATATGCCTATAATTAACAAGTTCTAGTGAAACCTAAGAACCATTACTAACATCAAGGCCACTCATTGTACCCCCATTAGGTCTTGCTGTCACCAAATATTGCACCCTAGAAGAAGTTGTTCAAGCTTCTTCAAGATTTGGGCAACATGGGAACATTTATAGCTATATGGGTGTACCTATATTGGAAATGATCCTCTAGGTTTAAAGGCTAGATCCCTAAATATATTGTGCAATGATTATCACTTAAAATAATGTTTACTTATGGGGAAAAGAGTTAGAGAATGCATAGATTAAACCTAATCTAAAGGAAGTGATACTCCAAAAATGTCTTCCACATGACCATCATAGTTATACCATGATAAAACAAAGCATACAAACTAGTCTCTAAGTCTTAATGGGTTCTAACATGAGCATTTCAATATGTAGGTGAGATGTGAGTAACAACACAAGGTAAATGAACTAGAGGGTCAATTACACATTTCAAGGATAATCATATACTTGAAAAAGTTTTACACACTAGACGACACTCTATATGACCTGTTAGACTAAGAAATCTTGCTCAAACATGAAAGGATAAAGGAAGGATAAAGGATTATCACTTCTCATCACCATACATCACTTACAAACTTAGATAATTGTTCAAAACTTAGAAAATAGACTTGCATTAATGTTTAAAGGCAAAATATGACATCAGTCTAATAGGGCTTCACCATACCTAGTGTCTTTTTTTACAAAGGCCAAAATGGCAGTTACTTATAACATTTGTGAGAGAGAAGCAAAAAATGAGAAGTCTCCAAGGGAATCATATGAGTTCAACCTCATTTGAAACATAGTTACAATTGCCTCTACCAGTATGCTTCCTTGGGACTTCTTGATTGATCTAGGTCATCTCAAGTAATTACAACAACTCATTATTCCTTCACTCATGCTCCATATGGTTACAATGACGAGATCAAGTGGTTATGAGCTAAGTTATAGCATCAATGTGGTTAAAACAATGGTATCTATCTGTTAGAATTTTGTCTTGTTTCTAACTAATCCAAACAAGTTTTTCATGGCATGCATAGTGGAGGGAAGGGTCCCTTTCATGTAGTTGGTCTTGGAGATGAAACCATCAGAGCCTATGTGTATGCCTTTGTGACATCCTTTACAATTCTATCTCTTATTCCAAATAGATCATGCTCAAACTTTCTCTCATGCTCATGGGCCCACTATAGATAGAAAACCAATCTTAGATTATTTTTTTTCTTATTCATATTATGACACTCTACTCAATGCTTGGTTTTTATTAAGTCCACATAGATCTAGTATGCCATTACCAAAATTGAGAATTTATAGTTATATGGGCCCTTCTTTTAAGAATGGAAAACACAGTCACCATAAAATGTCATAACCTTTAAAATATGGACCCTATATGTAATAAATACATAAAATAGAGGTCTATATTTATCTTTAATGGCATCTCTATATGTTCTTGATCACTTAAATACATCATTATGTCTACTTCATGGTATTTGATCAAGCTTTAATGGTAGAAAATCCCCTTATGAAAGGTTGTCCTACTTTGACCTTAGTCATGTGTTTGATCTCCATCAATTCCCTTAGCTTTTCAACCTTTAATTTCATTGGTCATTGATACCTGAATCAACCTATTGACATATTGACCCATATCACACCATTGATCCTGCTTGGTACGAATGACCGTGAGTCGTTGATCTTGCCCTTGACTTGTCAACTCTATCCAATATTAAACCATTTGTTAGCCCCACATTTTATTTTAGGATCTAATGTCAGTATATTAGCCTCAAATGATTATGCCACATGTCAATCTCTTGATCTCCTTGATTGTTGGATCAAGATGTACAATGCAGTGTACACTATTATATTTGTTAGGACCCACCATTTGAAAACCAATGATTATTTCATGAGAATAAAATTTATATCCATGCTCCTATCAGATGATGTTCATGTATCCATCATTGACATTTTCATGACCATAAATTTTAATCTCAAAAGGATTTATTTTTCTCGAGCTTAAACTTGACGTTAGTGTGAATGTCTTATGTTACAGGTTCATCTTTAGAAGCTTATAACTTGAGCCAAAAAGCTCATGCAGACTTAAAAATTTTAGATCATGTTCTTAGCATGAAGAAATACATATCAAAATAATCCTTTGGCTCATAAGGAATTCTTGAGGGAAGGTAAAAAATTCACAAAAGAGCTATTTTGTTCATTCCTGGATGATATCCTAGACGACTAGCTCCTTAGATTTGACAAGCTAAACTTTGAAGGCTTAGATATCGAGATAGAAGGCTCATCAAGATATGAAAATTTCAAAGCATGATATTGGAACTAAGGAAATTTATTATGTATGCTCTGATGGTCATGTGAGGCTTTCTAATCATTTTTAAAAAAATGCACAAGCAAGTTGTTCCATTCTAGTTTCCATGTGAAACCCTGATGATAGTATAGATTCATAAAGCTTGTTCATAAAATTTAGTAGCTCTAAATGGACTTCATGAGGCCTATTCAGACCCTTCCCATGATCCTATCTTTCATTGATCACCATGAAGACCTACCACTTGCATATATGACCTTAAAATGACCCCTAAGACACTAAATGGTACAAGGACCAAGCTAGACTATGGCTAAAGATAGATTGGCATATGAAATGCCATTAATTAAACTACAATCATGTTATGTGACATTATAAAAATCCTCTATATAATATTATGATTATATGGGGTTGACCCATTTTGTCCTATGGTAAAAATGGTCAATAGGTCTCTCTAGTAATTTCACTGCACACTAAGCAAAAGAGCACTACTTCATATTTAAACTTTAAAAAATTATAACAATCATAAGCCAAGTTTGAATATTTTTTAGTACTGGTCAAGGGAATATATTTTCAAGCATTTCAATCAATCTTCTAACTATATTCATTTTATTTTCATAATCATAGATCACACAATCACTCTAGGAGGGATAAATACTTCAGTGTGAGGCCTATTTGGGCTATGTAGGTAACACTTAATTACATAAGTTTTATGAGGCCAACTCAACTATTCCCCATACCAATTTCCCCCATTTTAGATTTGATATCTATCTCATTTCTTGTGTAATATTTAGGGTTTTATATTTTGTAGATATTTCTTGAGAAAACACATAACATAAAGTTTAATAGTCTACCCTTGCAGGTGATCACACAGACCCATATCCAAAAATCATGAATATAGTCAACTAAAACATGACCACACTATGCAAACAAGCCCACAATGTACCCATGTCTACCTCCCATAAACTATCCCAATAGACTATGAATTATTATTTCTAACATGATTGCATTTACATATCTTTATACATAATTTTTACTTATAGTAAGCCTGTAGAGTCATATATTTTTTTCAATTTTGAGGGACACTCTTTAACCTTGGTCTAATTTACTAATTTTATCAAGTTAATAAATTATTTAAATTCTAAATCATATTGTATTTGACTATATTTTAATATCAGATTAACACATATCAATATCTTTATCTTAATAGTTTAATTCCATTAATTTAAGAACACTTAAATTAAAAGGCTTAAGCATTATGATGAACTTGATATTTTTATAAATTACTTATTTTCCTTGATTTTTTAGATAGGATTTATTTAATTTTTTTGTAAATTTCTAACACTAATATAAAAAAACCTTCGATCTTGGATAAAATAGGACACAAAATGATTTAGTTTCTTCAACATTGAATTAAATCTAACACTGAAGAAATTATCTTATCACCTTGGATCATTCTGACATAAAATATCTTTCTTTAAACCTTATATTGATTTTTATTTATTTTTGAAACTAAAAATCTCACTTTTATTTTTCACTTTATTTTTTATTTGTTTTTGTGTGTTTTATAAATAGTGTTTTGGTAGTTTTCAAACTACTTAGCAACTATTGTGAAGGTTTACATGGTATTTTTATTACATACATCATAGCATGAGGGGTTTACCCCAATACTCATATCTATAATACAACACTAAATATGGATTTTAATTTCCACATACCTCATGGTATATAAAAAATGCCTAGGATCCCTAGTTTATACCATAAGAATCCTCTTTTATCCATTTTATTTGTGGTGCACCTGAGAGGAGCATACCTCCCTAGGATTTTACTTTCATTTTACCCTCAAAAACATGGTTAGTGGGATACATGCATGATTCTAACTCTATAGTTAGTACTCTAAAACATTAGGCCAACACTAGTCAACAAATGATCAAGTTTAATTGAGAGCCTACAAATCATTCAAACCCTTGCATAAATCACCCCATTATTTTATTTATTTTATTTTATTGTATTCATAATAATTAGCATGATTCATTAATATTTTACTGTATTCATAACCTTTAGGATTGTTTAATTTATATTGTAAACATTATTTGATTCATATTGCAATATAATGGGTTCAATTAATGAAAACATCCCTCATATTTTTCATAAAATTATGGATTTTGTTATCACATCCAACATTCCATTTCAATATGTTATTTCTTATGTTCAATCATGGATAAAAAATTAATCACATCAAATAAAACGTGGATATAAAGAGGAATCTACCCCTTGTAAGCAAATCCAACCTGTGACATCTCTAATTGCTAATACTAATTGTTATAATATCCAATTCAAGTTTATTTATATTAAAACCAATCAACAAATATCATTTACACAACCTCTTATACTACCACCTTCTCACCTTCAACATACTTCTATTCATCAACATATTCCCATTTTTAATCTAAGGCTCATACTAGATTCTCATGTTCATGTTGTTTAAAATAGAAGGGGATGGCCACCTCTACCTCCCCAACATAATCCTCCTAATCACATTGTTCCTCCTCCGCCTCCTCCTTCAAGACATGTTTCTCACTGTAAATTATACATAATGCATCAACTTACTCTTGCCCTAAAATTTCTATTTTAGAGCTATTACAAAATGCATCAACTTACAAGTATATTTTATATGCAATATTGTGTGATATAGCTCTTCCTATGGATACATAACCAATATCATTTGATTCTACTATGAATAATTTCAAGGATATTGATCATACCATTAATTTTTATAAATAATATGTACCTCCCAATCATATCATTGAGAAAAATTCCATGATTTATTCAAATCCAAATACATAGATAGCTAGTTAAACGTGTGTTTCTTGAAAATGGTTCTAGAATAAATATTTTCAATTATGATTTCATACATAAATTAGGCTTCAATAAAGACAATTTTCAAAATTGAAAGCAACCTATATAGGGATTTTTAACTAGTCCTTAAAAATTATTGGGTAATATTACAATGGATTTATTATTGAGATCTAAAATAGTCTCTACTACTTTTCAAATTGTCTCTGAGTAGTTACAATATGATTTACTCTTGGGTCAACCTTAGATTCATGCAATGGAAGATATAACTTCTATATTTCATAGATGTATCAAATTTATATATGGTGCACATGAGTATGCAAAATGACACAATCATAATTTAATAAAGTCTCTATAATACCACCTCAACAACAATTTCCAATGGCACAAATGCATACTTATGAAGTGGATAAATCAAGCAATATCAATAATACCTCACCAAGTTCTCCAAGTCCTAAGAAAATAGAAAGTTATATTAAGGAATTTATGCTACAAGTACAAACTATCAATATAATGGAAGAGCCTATTTAGGAAATTATGCCACAAATGATAGTTTCTACACAAATAAAAGAATATATCTAATAAAAGGTAAAACAAGCACTAATTACAATAAAACCTATTGAATAACTACCATTATTGGTCAATTTATAAATACTTGTATAATTGAAGATTACTATAGTAGTGATTATGAGGATACACAAGAACTTACAAATAAACAAATATGCAAGTTAAATTTCAATCCCATTAATGAAGATGAATACTTATCTCATTCTTTATTTACATATATTGGAGTGGGTGAATAAAAAGATATCCCTTCTATATAAATCAAGGACAAAGCACCCATGTATACATAAGGGGATATAAAAGATACTTTAAATAGTTATAATACTATTTTACCACCTTAGGACCTTAATAATCCTAACAAAATACTCACATCTCCTAAGGAAAGGGTACAAAGGGAGCACACATAATCCAATAAAATCACACACAATGATACAATTACCAAAGGAAATTCACAACATGTTCAAAAGAGGATTTATCAATAAAGTCAATTCAAAGCAAGAATCAATACTCAACGTTTCTCTTACAAATATGGTTTTGAAGAATACACCAAAACAAGATTTATATCATTTGGATACTCTCATTATCAAACCATTTATAGATGGCAAACAATGTACTAATGTCATAGTTACTCGATGACAAGAGGCTAATATAGGTAGTGTTTTTATTTTTCACTCTCTTAGATATGATACAAAACATATCCATCAAGCTACATCACCAAAGCATTGCATTGGGTTTATCACATTACCAATCACTCTTAGTCTTAAAATCATACACAAAATTATTTCACATTGATCTTACCTTGGAACAACATAATTTAATTATCAAAATATCATGTCAAATATTAATGGGAGATAATATAAATACTAATTATGATTCCCTTGCATTTTATTATGATAGTGAAATGGTCACAATTTCAAAATAGGGCATAATAACAATAGAAGAAAATAAAACATGACATACTCTACCAAGGATCTCTCATATGGTGAACATGCAGGGTAATGGATCTAATAAATTCCTATTAAAATTGATGGTTTATCACAAAATAAAGTTGGTGGATATGCCCTTTATGCAGTAAATCCATGAGAACTCTCTTCTAATCTAGCAATTGATTAATAACTTTCATATTTTTCTTACTACTTATTTAAAACCTTATCCAAACATACTTCTAGCCTTTAGTTCTACTTTTTAATTTGGGTATTTACTATCTTGAATTACAAAATGATTTTAGTAATCCAAATTACATATCTCTATGGCACTCCAGTTCCTTAATATTGCATATCTTACACCCTATGGCACTTACATGATCCCATATTGCTATATGAGCACATATACCCTCTTCCCAATTTGAGAAGCATGTACATCCATATATATGTTATTTATTTAATTTATCTATATGTGATATTTTCATATGTTTCAAATAGGCAAAAATTATAAAAAATACATATATTTCAAAAAATAAAATAAAAAAATCAAAATATTCTCAAAAATTCAAAATCAAGACATCAAGCATTTTCAAAATTTTCTTACTTTTTTTTATATGTTGTTTATTATATGTTAAGTAAATATCATATATCATATTTCAATACACAATTCTTCTCATGAGGTACTTGAGTGTGATACATAAAATTATTTCATTTGATACTTTGATGTAGGGATTCCTTTATTACCCAAAAACCTTGCTAAGTTCGGGGCATCTCTTCTTCTTTGTGAACACTTTAATAGGTTGTCACTATCCACAAATTCTTTACCATATTGAGATACATATCATAAAAATGTATTACTAAATCACTCATAGTTTACACATGTATTACATGAAATGGGATACTTGATAATATTCACATTCATACATATGGTGGATATATACTAGTCTCATTTTCTACATGTTTTGTTTCTCATTCTAACTTTCCTACATGATAAGATAGGATTTTGCTTGATTATTGCATGTGTGGCCTTTTTCATTGTATGTTAAAATTATTTATTATATGGCATCATTATTTCATTTTCACATAGTCCTTGGCCTTTTGTATTATGTGACACTTACATGTCCCTTGTATGTATCCCTTTGGACCTTATGTGTGACATATTATAAAAATATTTATCATGTTACTTGCTTGTCCATTGCTTGTTACTATTGTTCCATGATTCATATCATGCATTTTATCTATTTTCCTATGGTTCCATGATTCATGTCATGCATCACTTATATACTCTATTGTTACTTTAGTTTTATGATGCATATAATGCACACAATATATGCTTCAACGATATATCCTTGTAGCACATGCTTCATATAAAAATTAAATGTTATATTCAATACTATAATGAAATTAATTTCACATATTAAAAGTTATGCTACATAAATATATATTTAACATATGATTTATTTTGAGATAAGTGAATTATAGGCTGTCTCTCATCTTAAAAAGGGCCATCACAAGGGGCTTGCTTAGAACATTCATGCCTCATAAGTTAAAAACTTCAGATTTATGGCAATATACAATTTTGAAATGACAATATGATTAAATTTTTTTATATTATAGGGGAATGTGGCATGTGTGTGCACTCACCACTATAGTTGAAAATTAAAGTTTCAAACATTTCAAAGCTACGAGTTGTAAAGTTTTCAAAAGTGGCAAAATTAAAAAGTTTCAATATTTCAAAGTTAAAAAGTTTCAATTACAGGCTCAAAATAAAATTTAATATATTACAAATATAGTGGGAATGACATTAATTATTATTGACAATTATACTATGTCATTTTCAAAATTCTCAAGTTTCAAGTTTTAAAGTTACAAAGTTTCAAATGGAACCTAGATGTATTTACAGTAGTGTGATTTATCTCAATTGTAAGTGGGCAATGTCATAGTCTAGTGACACTTAACATCTATGGTTTCACTTTATAAATATGTAGTGGGATACAGTTCATGGTTCCACCACTTTAACTTTTTTACAAAGTATTCTATATAGTCAAATGAAATTTGGAGCATATAATCTTTCCAACTCAATATCATTCAATGGTTTTCAAATTGAGACATGATCACTCTCAATTCACCATAGTTTCAACACTTATCCAAATTCCACAATAAAGGGACATGAACACTTTTATATCTCTAAATTATAGGGAAATTAATTTTCATACTCTTTTTTTCTCTCCTTTCAAATTACAAATATAAATATTCAACTTTTCAATTTTTAATATGAGAAAATATTATTTTTAGTAACATTTTTTCAGGTTTCTTAGATTAAGGTATATTTCATGATCAAGCTTCACATCCAAAGATAAAGTGTGTATACACACTTAGATTAAATTCTACTTTAATTTGGTAATTTCACTTTGTGCATCAATAAAATAAAGTGAGGGAAAATGTAGACACATAAAATTAATCATTAAGTACTTGACAATATTTATTCTTGACATCATTTTCCTTAGTTTATTCACCATTTCTCTAACTCATAATTTATAAGATATCCTTAACTATCTTATAAGCATTGAAAATATCATATAAACATCCATAATTAAATTAGATTCATCCCTATTTAGTGCACATGCTCTTGTTAGACATGTCCAAACTGACTTTGGTCTTGATCCATGAAATTTGGAGCATATAATCTTTCCAACTCAATATCATTCAATGGTTTTCAAATTGAGACATGATCACTCTCAATTCACCATAGTTTCAACACTTATCCAAATGCCACAATAAAGGGACATGAACACTTTTATATCTCTAAATTATAGGGAAATTAATTTTCATACTCTTTTTTTCTCTCCTTTCAAATTATAAATGTAAATATTCAACTTTTCAATTTTTAATATGAGAAAATATTATTTTTAGTAACATTTTTTCAGGTTTCTTAGATTAAGGTATATTGCATGATCAAGTTTCACATCCAAAGATAAAGTGTGTATACACACTTAGATTAAATTCTACTTTAATTTGGTAATTTCACTTTTTTCATCAATAAAATAAAGTGAGGGAAAATGTAGACACATAAAATTAATCATTAAGTACTTGACAATATTTATTCTTGACATCATTTTCCTTAGTTTATTCACCATTTCTCTAACTCATAATTTATAAGATATCCTTAACTATCTTATAAGCATTGAAAATATCATATAAACACCCATAATTAAATTAGATTCATCCCTATTTAGTGCACATGCTCTTGTTAGACATGTCTAAACTGACTTTGGTCTTTTGGATCAAGTCCACTCTAGTTGGATAAGGTTGCACTAGATCCTTTTCCCCTAATGTAGCCTTATATCCCATGATTCAAAGATCAATTTTTCATATTAAGACATTTAATAATGGCTCTCTCACACATTTGATAAATTTTATAAGTAAAATTAATCCAAATATTCTCTTATAAAAGCACATCAAGATCACTTATTGTACCTCTACTGTATCTCTCTAGAAATTACACTACACACTTCATAAAATAAAACTACTTATTTGAACTTTGTATCAATATAATAGTCATAAAAAAGTCTAAATACTATTTATTATAGGTTAAGGTCATATATTTTCAAAAATTTAATCAATTTTTTAGTTATAGTGATTCTAGTTGTATAATCATGAATCACACACTCACTTTAGGAGGGAGAACTACATCAGCTTAAGGCTCATTTAGGTTATATATGCATCATTAAATTATATAGGGTTTTATAAGGCTATCTCAGCTACTTCCCTTACCCATTTCTACCTTTTGGATTTGATCTCTATCTTGTTTCTTGTGCAGAATCTAGGGTTTTCTCTTTTGCAGGTCTTCCACATGATAACACAAAACACAGAGTGAAATAGTCTACCCTTATAGGTGATCACATAGACCTAAATATGCAAATAAATAATATAGTTAAATAGGATGAAATTTTAGTATCCATACAATGCCATAATGTGCCCTTGTCTACCTCCCATGGACTTGTCCCAATAGACTACGAATTACTATTTTCTAACATGACTATGTTTGCAAGACTTTCAACATAATTTATACTTATAGTAAGCTTGCACAATAAAATATATTTTAGTTTTTAGGGACACTCTCTAAACCTAGTCTAATTTACTTGATAATTTTTTTATTTATATACATTTTATAGCATACTATTGATTGTATTTTAATTTTATATCAATACATATCAACATTTCTATTTCAATAGTTTAATTCTATTAGTTTGAGAAAACTTAAATTAAAGAGTTAAACACCCATGAAAATATAAATAATAAATAAGGAATAAAGTTTATTGAAAATATTAATGAAGTTTATCTCAAATAATAAATATTTTAGAGGCAAACATCTCATTAAAATTGGATAAGCAAAGGAACAAAAATATGAAGTGATTTCATAAATAAAAATAGTTAGAAATCACGTTAATAAGTTTTTAAAGATAAAATCAAGGGATGGATCAATTATTATAAATACCAAATAGATTAAATAAGAGGTGGTATTTTCTTATATTATTTTGTATAAAGATACTCTAAGTAATGAAAAAAATATGAACATGTTTATTTCAACTATCCAAAAAGTAATTATAGAAAGGCAGGATGAGGAAATAATGAAACATTTTACTAAGGATGAGGTAAAAATAATGTCACAATAAATGTAATGAGATAAATAATTGGTACCAATTGATTTCCTATGACATTACTTAAAAAAATATGAGATTTAATCATATATGAATTAATAGGCATGGTGAATAAATCTAGGTCTTCTAAGAATGTTTTGAAGTATTTGAATTGCACTTCCATTGCCTTAATTCCCAAAAAGTTAAATCCACTATCCCTATGTTTATTCTAGGATTATTTATTTATGAAATATTATTAACAAATTTATTTTAGAGGCAATATTAGAAACACCAAATACATTACTGCCCTTTATGATTTATACGAGCAAGGAGGCTTTACTAGAAATAAACAAATTTTGGATGGGGTGATTATGACTCTTGAGATTTTGAATTCACTTAAATGTAAAAGATAATAATGGGTGATAATTAATTTAGACATTGAAAAAACTTATAATATGGTAAATTAGGTTTTCCTAAAAAAATTCCTAGTGTTTTTTGTTTTTTTCTAAATATTGGATTGCATGGGTAATGAGTTTTGTGTTTGAAGTTGTTTTTTGTATTAGTAAACAAAATTATAGTGGGTTTTAAAAAAATCATGATGGATTAGGTAGGGGGATATGTTAATTTCCTCTTTGTTTATATTATGACATAATTGCTTGGAAGGACTCTACAGGAGTCTAAATCCAAAAAGAAGATTAATATTCGTAAATCATTTCCAAATGATGAGTTTAATACTCCTCTTCAGTTTGTAAATTATATAATTTTGTTTAAACTAGTAAAGGTGAAAGAGATAAAGGATTTAAAACAAATTTTGAAATAATATGAATAAACTTTGGGTCAAAAGGTGAGTTTGGATAATTCAAAGGCTTATTTTATAAATTCATCAAGAAGAGGACAAACATGAAATTTGGCAACATTGGGCATCCTAATGGGGTTTTTTCAAGTAAGTATCTAGGGGTGCCTATTTTTATAGGTGTTTCTAAATCTAAAATTTGGGAAGATTTAATGGATAATATGCATGAAAGACTTCAATTTTTGGAAATAAAAATGGTTAGGCTTACCAGGAATGTTGATTTTGATTGAATTTGTTTTACAATCTATTATGGTGTAATTGTTTTCAAATTTTCATGTTTCAACATGAGTTGTGGAAATAATGAATAAGATTATCAAAGCATTCTTATGGAAATAAAAATCATGGGTAAGTGAAATTCACCTTAAACAATGGCCAAAATTATGTAGGCCCAAGCAAAAATGAGAGGCTTGGATAAAATATTTATAGTTGCATAATGAAGCTTCATGAGGAAATTTGGCTTGGAGATTATATGAAGAGAGTGATCAACATTGGAGTTAGATGTTGAGAAGAAAATATATAGATTAAAATGTGTCTAAGAGAATATTTATTACTTATATTTACCTCTAGAATTTCATATTAAAAAATTTATTATACTTTTATTAAAGGGATTTTTTATAATCTAACTTAGGAGATTATAAATGGTTGGAAGGTTGATTCTTGGTAAGGATTTCAAGCTTAGCAAGATAAGTGGATTTTGTGGAGGCATAATTGGTTATTAGGTAGGCATTGGGATTAAAGGTGTGTAATTACTATATTGAAACCTTAGTAAGGAAAAAGACAATGATAATGGAGATCATATGTGGAGTATAATTTTATAGAGAAATAAAATGCCTTGGCTAATGTTTTAAGTCAGAATGAATCCTTTTAAAAAAATTTGAGGATATTTTAAGATAGATATGGGATGAGTCTAGTGTTTAAAAGGTTTGGAAAATGTATGAAATTTTAGTAAATGATTGTAAAAGAGAATAAGAATGGCCAAATAAGCTGTTCTTGAATGTAGTTATACTTGTAAATCTAATTCCTTTCCATGGTTGGATTGATTGAATAAGATTTTGACTCATAATCTCCTTCAAATAATGATAATTCATTATCCCTCAACATGCATGTTATTTAAATAAGTTGTTGAATTAATCAAAAAATTACCATTGTATAATAAAAATGCAATAAATGCCAATGAGATAGAAGGATTGGTGAAGTGGTTTGGTTATGCCCAGCCCCACCCAAGTTTGAATCTCAGAGGGCATTTATAAGATTATAATGGCCATTTAATTAATGGTTTTAATATGATCAAAGTGTTAATGGTTCTATAGTTATCTCAGGGATTGGGCCCTTGGTTTGTTCCCTAAAACTATTTATAGCTCTAGTTAAAAGCTAGCACCAAGAAAAAAAATACATGTAATAAATATTTGGAATAACATCTTATCTAAACTTGATCAAGCTTAGATATGTCCAAGGATGGTGAATGATGAACTTTATGATAAGCATTAAGAAAGTAAAAATATTGAAGTTATTTGGCATGTTGCTCCAAATAAATTAAATGAATATTTGGATTGAAAGGAATATTATATTTTTGTAGGAAAATAAATTAGTTAAGGAAATATGATCAAAATAAAAAATGAAAATATCTACTAATGTTTCATTATCATTCAAAATTAGTTCGTAAACTTTTGAGTGTTAGAGATTTATTTTGGAGAAATGGCCCATAATAGTGCTAAAAACTAAAAATAGAGGCAAAAGAAGTCTGGTAATAGACAATAAGCAATATGGAATCCCTTTGGAGACATTTTTTAAAAGTTAGCTTTGATGGAGCTTCATGCAACACTTGTAGGATGATAGGAACATGTTTGATTTATGATAATAAAAGTATATTTTTATGGGGTGTATTATTTTTAATTCTTAAAGAAAAGAATAATGAAGAGGAGGCAACGACATGGTTAAAATAATGAAATTGTGTTAGATAAAGGATTTCATAATGTAAATTTTTAAGGAGATCTCTAGGTGATAATTAATGCAATGAATGCATGAAAAACTCCAAAGTATAAATTAGAAAGTATTCCGAGTGAATCAAGTGTGTTAGTTAAATTATTCAATTTAGTAGTTATAAAAACTATGTTGGTGTGTTTAATTTTCCACTAAATTCTTATACACTTCAAACATTATATGGGATCTCTTTCTAGTGTGTGATGATTTTGAAGGAGAACCTCCAAAGCTAGTTGATTTTTTTTCCTAACCTAGTGCCAATATACCTAAACTACAAACTAATATTTATGAATAGATGGAAAATTGAAATGGAAAATCCAAGAAATAAATAAAATAAAAATGTTGTGATGTACTAAGAATAATAATGAGTTTATCCTTATTTGAACAAACACTAAACTATTAACTATGCAAAAAATGGAAGTGAACACATACCAAAGAAAAAAAATGCAAGAGGTGATAACTAATCCAATTACAAGGATGTGATTAGAGGTATAATAAAAAAATTATAGGGTTGATCACTCATAGTCACAATTATATTCATTAATTTTTAGAAATTCACATAGAATACATTCTATTACAAAGATAGGCTCAAAGGAAATATATCATAACAATAATAGAGGATTTAGATCCATATTAAAATAATACTTGGAATTTAACATCCAAAGAGTCAAATCCATTAAAAATTATGGAAAAATTCCCTTATGTAGAATGAGGAATAAATAAGACAACATGAAAATACTTAAATTCCCAACTACTCAATTCAAAAGTAGGAAATCCCTTTGAGTTTCCCCCTTGTTTGTTTCTTGTCAAGCTTTTATACTTGAGGGTTTCATAAACTAGAATCTAAGTAATTTGTACATTTTCATAATAACTTAGAATGGATCATGATCATTATTGGGATATATTAATGCATATGAATCTACTCAAGTCATCACATCCAAAATGTATCTTTGAATCTCACCTAATTCTAAAAATAGCGTCTTGATTTTTAATTTTTCCATCTTTATAGAAAGCTTTTACCATATGCAGGGATGGAATGCATATATAGATTTTATACATAATCCTTTATCCCATCCTTTTAAAAATTTATTATACATTGTCATGGCTCACCATTTGTAGGCTCTCTGATTTAAATATTAGACAAACTGAGATTAACCTTGTAAAGCTAATCTAATCACTTGAGCCACTTTAGATGATGACATTTAGATTTATTTTCATGAAATCATGCATGGCTGCCATGTTTATCTTGAAATATTTAATACCTTTAATGGGTTATATTTTATGTAGCTATTAACTTTGGACATTTAATTTAGATACGAGGGGATCTAATGGTGCTTGAAGACTTCTATAAATCATCAATTTAATCTATTTTTGAGTAAAGTGTCACCTTTTAGGATTTAAAACAATTCCCATCATTGGATTGAGGATGATATATAGTTATATATCCTTGGTGAGCCACTTATATTTAGATTAAAAAATAGCCATGAGCTTTGATTTCTCAAAATTGACCAAGGCATTTAACTTTGTGGAAACCTTCTCAAAGGTCATGAAGTTTTGTATTAGCCTTGAAAGTGTTGAGATATTTCATAGGTCAAAGATTAATTTTATACAAACTCTTTATGTAATAATTAAGGGTTTGAAGTAAATCCAAACCAAGGGGGAAAATTTTATTTAACATATTGTTTCATGGAATGTAATAAAACATTTTTTTAAAAATCCCTATAATTTCATTATTTAGTATGGATGTGAGTGAATGGGAAATATTAGCTATAGTTTTTAATCTTGATAACAAGGTTTGAGAGTGAAAAAATGAGGATTCAAATAATACATATGGGTGTACTTAGAAGCTTACAATGTGTTGGGTGAATATTTTGTCACCAGCTAACTGATGAGCAAAATAGGTCTCTTTAACCATAGCATAGGGAGATTGGTCAACCCAATGTGTAGGTTTACCACATTAGAGGTGGAAAAATCTCTCCTCTCATCAAGGGGAGGTTCCCTATAAATATGAGGAGCTATACACTATATGTATAAGAAGAAAATAACACTCAGGGGTAGGACTACACCATCCATCTCTCTTTTTTTATAGATGATGTTCACAGACAAAGGAGAAATCTTGGTGATAATACTAAATGCACATCTCTTCTTTCAAAAGTGGTCTTGTAGCAGAGCGCATGAGTTCTTTTTGGTGGGTAACCAACAGGTAACAAGGGTGCAATAACTAGTAGAATGAGGTGTAACACAAAGTCTCCACCTTAACTACCCAAAGACTGAAATATGAAAGATAATGGGGGCACAAAGTCATCCCAAGATCATTTACATAGAAAGAAACTAAAAACACACCGAAGACAATGGTGATAACACAAAGTCTTTCCATAATTTGCTTCAAGATACCTTCCTAATTACTTCCACTAGTTATGATTATCAAATTAAATAAACAAGGAAACTCCTAGGAAATAGACATAAGAACAATTTCCTAGAATAATATAAGCTATAATAGGACAAAGTCTGAAAGTAACTTGCTTTCTCATTCAGATAAAGAAATATTATCAACAATCTGAGCTCAAAGTCTCAATAATCACCTTTCAATTTGGGTAGAGTTTTGCTTCTATAAATGGAGATATCTCCTTTGCATAAAATAAGAGTTTACAATATATAGCACCAAGAAAGGCTTGGTACTTTGTTCCATGAAACGGTCCATGCTGCGGTCAATGCCTTGAATACATTTTCAATTCTATCAAGGGGCCATGCTTGGAACAGTGCATCCACCCTAACTGTGGCATGTCAATTTATCTTATATGTCTCTTCCAAAGTATAGATTGCCTGGTCCTTTCCTTCTTATTTGTGCAACTGTCCACTTTTGCCTTTACTTCATGGAAGAAAAATAGGCCATGTCATTGATTTGGTGTGCTCAGATGACTACTTGGTGAATTATTTCACCTACTAAAAGTAACTCTCTCATAGATATTTCAATATCTTTTGTAGCCTTCTCTTCTTTCCTATTGTAATTGGAGCTCTTGGGCTATCTTCTTCAGCTGGTCACTTGATTCATCCTTCAAGTTTCGCGCTATATTTGAAAATTAACGAATATTCCATTACCTTAAATTTGATGTCTATGGGGACATCAATGGTTGCTGGTTGTTTGAACCATATTGAACCATGAAAATTTGAACCTTTAAAAGTTCATTGGTTTAATAGTTCAACAGTTCAGGTGGTCTTTATCGGTTCCTTGGTTTAATCACTTCCTTTATTCATTCACTTCTTTGCTTTGTCTGGAACTTCTTTTGAACTATTGAACCTATGAACCATTAAACTTCAAACTCTTTTGGTTCAAGGTTCAATCGGTTCATTAGTTCATTATTTGTTCCATTGCTTCCTTTATTTTTCTAAGTCTCTTTGAAGCCTTGAAATTCCTTCAGCTTTTTGTCTTTGGAACACCTCGAAAGGAAGGTGTCCCTTCAAGTCTTTGAGAAAGGTCCATTTTCTTGGTGTCTATAGCCCCCCACAAGGGTACCTATCCTTCGAGGTCCTTTGGGTGGTCTTTCGCTTAATTCCTTCAAACAAAATGTCTGAAGGAATTCCTTCGAACATTTTGTCTAAGGGAAACCTTTCCTTTGCTTTGTCTGCTTTTCTTTGGGCTTTTCCTTTTAGACAAAATTTCAAAGGAAGTCCTTCAGACTTTTTGTCCGAAAGAATTTTCCTTGTCTTTGTGAAATTCTTCCATGGAAAATCTTTCTGAAGGAATTTTTTTGGTTCCTTTACTTGGTAATTTCTTCGAACAAAAATCCGAAGGAAACCTTACCTTTTCAGCCTTATCTTTGATCTTTGAGAAAATGTTCCCTGCCCTCTGCAAGGACACTTGCCCTTGGTTCACTACCCTCCATAAGGGTACTTTGGCCTTTGGGCTTTGGGGCACTCCTTTGAACTGACCATTAGAACCAACCAATTAAACCAACTTTGGTTCAATGATTCAATGGTTCAATCTTGTGTTCCACTCATTCAATTGACCACTTGAACCAATATCTTTGAACCAACCATGTTGAACCTTTAAAACTTTAAACCTTTGAACCTTTTTGGTTCAAGTTTTAATGGTTCAATGGTTCAATATTCCTTCTTTTTGCTAAGTCTTTTGAAGCTGCTGAACTTATTGATGCGGTTGAACTTGTTGAACTTTTGTTGAAGTGCTTAACTCTTTAAGCTTGCTGACATTGTTGAACCTTTGAACCCATTAAACCTACAAACCTTTTGGAAGTGGGGTTCAATTTTTCAATGGTTCAATGGTTTAATATTTTATTTGAAGCTTGCTGATGAACATTTTTGGTTGAACCGAGGCGTTGAACTAGCCTTGAAATTTCCTAAGTGTTGGAAACTTGTTCCTTTGAGAGAGTTCACCTGTTGAAGCCATTGAACCTACTAATCCCTTAAATGAAAAAGCTTGAATAATGAAGAATTTGAATGCTCAGAACAAATTTTTGAGAAGGAAAGAGATAATTTTGGCATGTAGGACCAAAATAGTTCATATGTTGTCCCAAAAATGAGTGACAAATTTTGGGAATAACACAATGGAAGATATTTTGTAGTTTTCTTTTGACATAAATGTTGTTGCAAAAGAAAGAAGTGGATATTATAATGTTATATTTGTTGAGGATTTTGTAATAATAATAAAATATAATAATGAATGTTGTGTAGTTTAATTTTGTAATAGATATTGTTGTTATAACTACTCGAGATAATGATGAATGTTGTGTTATTTTTTTTTTGTCATTTCTATAGAATAAAATAGTGGAGGTTGTATTATTTTCTTTACTTTAGATGTTTTTGTAATAATTTTATAAGATAATAGTGTTTATTGTATTTTTTTCCTTGGATATAGAAGCTACTGTAATAGCTATAGAATAAAAATGTGGTTGGATGTTATTTGGAAAAATGATAGTTATTGTTTTTCATTGTCTTTTGAGATATTCAGATCTTAGTTAAGAAGTTTTATTTTGCTTTGGATGCAAAAGTTAGTAGTGATTGATTTATGGTTCTACCTTTCTATGAATGTTTTTGTACTAATTTCAAAATATAACAATTAGTTTTGATTTCTCTTTTGATATGGGTATAGTGATAATAGTTGTAGGTGATAATTTTATATGCTATTCTATTTTTAAAAAGGTATGGGTAGGGGTGGGTACATAAGGTGGGGGAAAATTATAGGTATCTATTATTGAATTTTGATATACTTAGAAATTACATATGTAAGAGGTTTTCTAATATTAATAAATGAGTGAGGGACTATCCAACCTCTCTATATCAATAAAAATATGAATAATGTAAATATATCAAATTAAATTTGGCTCTCATAGTTAGGGATATTAGGAGTGGATCATTCCATAAGGAGCATTGTTTGGTGTTTCCCTAAGTCAAATGTATTTTTTTTTATATTTGAGTATATTGAATATTAGTTACTTTCATATCTACTACATCTCATGTTGTGTTATCTATTTTTATTTTGTTTTATTTTTCAATAAATTATATAATCACATGTTTAAATATTATCAAATGGTATCAAAAATTTTTGTTGTTATTTTTTAATATTTCTATATACCATCCATTTGATTTATATCAAGTGGAATTTATGTGTAGATTAGGGTAAAGTGGCAGAGGATATTTTTTACAAATCAAAAAGTATTTTGTTGATTTTTAATAAAATCATTCTAACTTGAAAAAGTTATTTCTCTTAGCATGTGTCTGATTGTAGATACTTTGATGTCATTGGAAGGCAAATTTAGAGAGATTTCCAATGAGTGATAACAATATATAATCCTAGAAATATTAAGAGTTTTATGATCTTTGAAAGTGTTTAAACCTAAATTTATAAATTCAAGATCATATAGGGTTAATAAACATAGATTAAATTTTACATAAAGATGGTGAAATAATCTAATAAGCAATCCAATTAATAGAAAACTTAGACAAAAAGTATTCATAATTTATATAATTGAGATTGATAAAAATACTAAAGTATAACTATTGATAGATATTATAATGAATTAGAAATAAATGATACTTAGCTAGTTTATTATGCACATGCAGGTCTGGGTAGGAACAAGCTAGAAGCAAATAGAAGATAATCCTAGAATAGTCATCAGACTCTATAAATATTCTTTTTTTGGCCTTAGATGCTTATGTAGGATATGGATAGTTTCATAGATGTTGGTGTCTAACCCTACCATAAGTGTTCTATATTTAATACTTCCTAGATCTAGATGTGACCAACTAGAGCCTTCTATATTTTTTCACCTTTATTTTGATGTTTTTAGAATATGAGTACAAATTGTGATTCTTTGATGAATGATCAAAACCCTAGATTTTCACCCTTAGAGTGACTAAGGAAAGAATGGGTAAATGGGATCATGATGTTGAGCTACCCCAAAGACCCCTCTATTAATGGGAACTACCTATATAGCTAATAACCTGAAGAGGGCCTCAAAATTATGTAGTTAAGCCCTACATGTTGGCTTGTGTGTGTATAATGATGCAATGTGTGATTAGTAAATATATATAATGAACTAGATTTTAACTTGGAAAATATGGCTCATGGGATACTATTTGAATGCTTTAAACCTATGAAATTGTTGCTCTTATGACTAATGTATAAACAGGGATGAATAAGATAGGTTTGCTCACTTGAATTCTTGATTTAATGTTTCTTGGTATATTTCCTTGTGAGTTGTATGTGATTTTCAAGTGGTTTCTAGGTGAGGAATGAATGAGGGTTGATATTATTTATATACCAATCCCTTTTGGAAATATCTCACATTAAATAACTTAGATGACCTTTAAGATATGTTTATTTTGAGAATTGGATGACTTTTGAGCATTATACACTTTGTATAAAAAGTGGACACTTGCATCAATGCATATGTCTGATTAGGACACAAGTGTCCATGGAGTTAGAAAATAGGTAAAAGTTAATAACTAGTAGTGAAGGATAATAATTAGGTTTATATCCTTTTTCACAATAAATAAGGTGTAGTCATTAGAATAATAATGGTTAAACTAAGAGATAAGCAATTAGGGACAAAGAGATAGTGAAAATGAGCCTTTCAATAGTGGGAAGGTCTATAACTAAACTGTACAAATATGATAGGTATTTTTCATGTATACAAATTTTAGGTACTATATACATATATATTCCCCCCCTTAATCTAATAATGAAATTTTTGGTTTAAAGGAAATAAATGCATATCTAGGTATGTGTAATAGATATTACCTTTGTGTGAATCCAGCTTGATTGATTTGTTGGTGATTGAACTACAACCAAAAGCATGTTATAACATATAATAAGTGTATGAAATATAAAATTTAAAGAATTTTAAATGCTTGAAAGTAAGAAGAGCAAGGTTAGGAGTACACATGTGTGTTGATTCAACCATCTTGCCTTTTGGTAATTTGACTTGAAAGGATGCTTATTTATGAAGCATTGAAGCTGAGATTAGGATAATTTTAAACTTGAAAGTGAATATATATATGTAGATATTAGAGGACAAATTCTATAAAACTTAGTGTATAGGTGAGTTGTAACATGACCATTGAGTTTGTTTCATCTTAATCGAGTAACCCAAATTTGTTCATGATCTAGTGAGTGCGAATGATTTAATAAACTCACATTATATATTTGGTGAGAGTCAATGATTTAATCAAATTAAACCTATAATTTTGGTAAAGTTATTTTATTTAATCAAATCTAACTTATAAGTTTGATAAGATTGAGTGATTTAATCAACTCAACCTTCCAAAGGTAAACTAAATACTATAGTATATTAGCTCAATAACAATCTATAACACTCCATATTGGATATGAAAATAGTCTATAATAATATTTAAAATATATAAATTGACTTATTTTTTAAATTTTAGGTTCCCTTTGCATGTCATATGCACCTCATATGGGTCTCAAGTTGAAATATAGGTATAATAATATTACCAATGTATAGAATGTTGCCACAAATATGTATCTAAATCATACATGTATGAAATCTAGTGAATTTCAAATCAATGTAAGTGTGGAGAACATGTTTCTATGAAATGCCCCCACTGAATCTAGAGAATCTAAGAAATATTATAAATGTGAAGAACATGTTCCATAACATGCACCCACTATAATTTGGGTATGTTAATTATTGAATAAGTGTGGAGGTCATGCCTTCTTGACATGCCCCTACTTTAATCAAAAGATTTGAAAGTGTGAAAGCCATGCCTATATGACATGCCTCCATGTATATTACCTCATTTTGAGTTGATTGGAAATATAATCTAGTAGTTAACTTACCTCAAAATGATAATATAAATGTATAAGCTGGGTATGGATCATGTAGCATATAAGAATAGTATGTCCAGGTAGATATAATGTTGAGGCACATAGTATGTGATCACATCAAGTCCTAAGAAATAGAAAAAAATGTGGAGAACATGCTTTCATAACATGCCCTACCTATAATTTAGGTATGTTGAGTACTAAATAAGTGTGGAGGTCATGCCTTCTTGACATGCCCCTATTGTAATATAAAGCTTTGAAAGTGTGGAATCCATGCCTGTATGACATGCCTCCACTGATATGCTCTCATTTTGAGCTAAGTGGAAATATAATCTAGTAGTTAACTTACCTTAAAATGATAAGATAAATGTATAATTTGGGTATGGATCATGCAAAATATAAGATTAGTATGTCTAGGTAGATATAGTGTTGAGGCACCCAATATGTGATCACATCAAGTCCTAATATGCATGTGTAGATCATGAAAACATATAGAGAGTAATTGTACAAGATCAACAAGCAATGAAGTATACAGACAAGAACACTCAAAATAAAATCAAAAGTAAAATTGTCTAAGGAGACCTCATACAAGGGGTATGTTCAAATGCCACACAACTAAAGGGACATGACTTATTAAAAATTTCACAAAGAATAAAAATGACATATTAAAATGTCCACATACAACATAGATTGACATATTAAAATTTCTAGGAAAGTAAAGACACGGGGGACACAATAAATGGAGCATATTCAAATGCTCAAATAGGCAATATAATGAAATATAATAGAAATCAAGGAACACACCCAAGGAAGAGAATAAATGAAATCATAGGATATAGGTAACCAACATGAACATAAAATACTAGTTTTTAAACATATTTATTTTCAAAATGTTAAGTACATAGAATATCAATTATACTGTGAAAGTTATAAGCATGGATAGAGGCATGTTTAAGTATATTATATAAAATTTGAAAATGGAAAGTGATCATAGAAAAATATAACTTGGGTGTATCATGATTAAAGAAGTAGATGCACCAATGCACTTATGATGTGAGTATAGGGAAGGCCCAACATCTGCATGTGCATATATCATGTATCTAAGTATTCTTGTATCACATTCAAATGAATCATGAAACATGTAAATAGGAAAAAAATGACACACTATCTAATAACATAGAGAAAACAACATATGTATAATAAATTAAAAAAACTAAGAACATGCTGATTTTTTTTGTATGTTTTGAAATTATTTGAATTTTTTATTGGAATATTTGATTTAGATTTGAAAATCTTCTAACTCAGGGATCAAGGCATTAGAGAGTGAATCCTTTACTTGCCAAAAAATCTTATGTTTGGTTATTTCCATTGTTTAAATGTTAATTGGTAATTATTACTATAGGTTTATCATCAAATCCATCATGTGTTATGAAGACATATTTATTTTCAAATTGGTAGAAAAAGAACATATTTGTTTGATTAAAAATTGATTGCATATTTTCTAACTAATGTTACCCAAAATGTGAAGTTAAATTTTCTCTCTAGTTCATTACCCATATTGGTGTATCAACCACTTTTTGTTTGCATGCTATTGGTGGCATGATGTATCCAAGGGAATCAAGAAAAAGTGGGTAACGTTGTAGCTCATATACATTGTGGCCCAATTTTTATAAACATGTAACAATACAAAATGTTTCCTAATTATTTATATTAATATTAATTTACTAAAAATAAGTTTCATCAATATTTTTAGTAATGGTTAGAGTTTCATACCTTTGTCACTTTGAAAATTGGTTTTATGTGGAAAGAATGTAAGTATTTGGAAATTTTCACTTCTCGAGAATAGTTTGTATGCACCCCTCACCTTTATATTTATGAATATGGTTTTTAAATGTAATACATTGATTTATATTATGGCTAGTGATTCAATGATAAGGAAAATATAATGCTCCCTCTTTAAGAATGACTTTAATACTCAATTTGTGTCTATTAGGAAGTAATTTATCATGTGATGCTCAAGTAACATGGGAAAAATTAAATATAACACATAATGGTTTGCAAAGATCTAGATAATCTATTATGGAAGTTTTTGAGAGGACTCCACATTGTTCACATGGTGTATTTGCATTGGTTCCTTGTAAGGTTCGCTTAACTTTTTAGCTAAGAGGGATGGATTGAATAATAATCATTTACATGTTTAGATGATACTTTTTCATTTCCATTATTTGAATGTGGATTTGTATCTTTTAGTGATGAATTTAAATTATATATACTAGGCCCTATATGTGGGAATAGGTAATGCAAAAGATTCTCAAGTGAAATGAAACTAGTTTTATAATTTTTCACCAGTCATATGATTGGTAAATTCATCATCACTATCATAGTAATCTAAAATTTTGTCATCTTAATTTTTAGTATTGACCAATAAAGGAAGCTCAAATGTTTGAATTTCTTGTGGTTTTGTATCATTAGTTCTTTTGGTAATTGTTTTTGATCTTGATTGGCATCCATGTACACCTCAGTGGTTAGTGTTTTATTTGTTCATTGAGGTAAATGAGTCATTGTGAATGACTCACCCATTTAATATTTTATATATTTCAATCAGAATAAATTATTGAGGTGGTACCATTTTATATATCCATTATGTGTTGGAATACATCATTTTGATAAATTTCAAGGGTTCATTATCAATATGCATTATTAATAAGGTCCCATCATGTATAAATTTAACACATCAATGTAATGTATATGTGAAAAATTCCATGGTATGTATCCATAGTATACCCAAAATTAAGCTATAGTGTAATGATTGAGATATTACTTGGAATGTAGTTGAAATCATTTTTGGCCCCACTAACACATCTAATGTGATTTGCCCAATGAGAGGGTTACATGAATTATCAAATCATTTGATATGAATATATAATTTTTGAAGAAGACTTGTGATAATACCCATGGTGGTTAGAAAATCCTTGCCATAAATGTTGAGGCTTGAACCATTATCAAATTACACCATTTTGATTCCCTTGTTAGGTATAATCACTTGTATGAACAAAGGTAAACCTTAGTGAATAATATATTTTGATGGTAAATATTTTAGATAAAGGTAATATGATTTGTATTTTTTTGAGATCTTGTATAATAATTATAAAACAAGTTTATTCAATATCACTTGGTACTTGGGTGTCATGTAATACTTTGTATAGAATATCCTTGCAGATAATAGATTACTTTAGGAGTTTTAGGATTGAAATTTTAACATTCATTTTCACAAATTAGTCAATAAGATCATATCCTTTTGATGTAATAAAAATTTTAGGCTTAGGATGAACCTTTTATAAAATAGTTGGTGGTGGGATAAGTTGGGTACCCTTACCTTTTTTAGTAATGATAGTGTGGAGTGTAGAATACAATATAAGCCATGGGCCATTAATGGTTGTAGGATGGTAGATGTCACTATAATAGGATGTAGGTGAAATAAAAGGGTGGGAGCATGCAAACTATCATCTAGATACTAACTCTATAGTATTTTAAAAGGAGTTATATAAATAAACTCGGTTCTTATCCTTTGTTTACTTTTTGTTGAATTTAACCATGTAGGAAGTATAAAAAATAAGGGTTACTATAATATATTGGGAATGGAAATAAATGATATATGCATCCATGATTAATTCCTAAAAAATAAATGAAAATCTGATTTAAAAATATTTAAAGTTTAGAAATTATCAATCAAAGGTAAAACTGTAAACCCTAAGTCCATAAGGGTTTGTAGGCCAAAGGTTAGGTTCACCAAATATTTAACCATAAATTTAGATATTTGGGATTATATATGGTTAATAAATATAGATTATAGTTTACACAAAGATTATAAACTAATATAATCAATATTCTAATAAATAGAAAACTCAAACAAACAATATTGTGAATTTATATAATTAATATTGCTAAAATAGTAAAGTATACCTATTGATAGATATTGCAATGAATTGGAAAAAAATGATACTTAGTTGGTTTACTATAAACATGTAGGTATGGGTAGGAACATGATGGATGTGGATTATAATATGATCCTATAATAATCATCATATTATATAAATATTCTTTTTGTGGCCTTAGACATTTGCATGAGATCTGGATACTTGCATCAACACATATATCTAACCCTGTTGTAGGTGTCCTATATGGAATACTATCTGTATTTGGATGCAACAAACTAGAAACTTATAGGGTTTTTTACCTTTATTCTAATATCTTCAGATCATGTGCATAAGCTATCACTCTTTTCTAAATTATAAAAAACCTAGCTCTTGACCCTTTGAGGTATACATAGGATCAAAGAGGTAATGAATGCACATATAAATATTAAGAACAAATAATGTTTTTGAACATTACATATTTAGAATAACATAAAGTGAAAATAAATATATGTACATAATTAGTAGGGAAACATATATGGATAAATAAGGAATCTAAGTAGTCAAAAAAATCATGGACCCATCAAAGACTAGACATTTTGAGCTTCTCATTCAAATGGATGAATGACTATGTTTGGTACCAAATGTCATTAAGCTTAAAAAATGATAATATTTGGATTTTTATTATGATTCAAGGGTGAAACCTATTAAGGGGTTTCATGTAATGTACCTAGGAATATTATATTATGATGTAAATAAGTAACAAAGTAATTGAATTGTGTCACACATAACTCATGCTTTAATTAAGATAAGCCCAAGTGGATCTATTATAATGGTTTAAATGAAATTTTTTTGGAGCAGTTGGTGTTAGTTTTTATATTGTAAATCATGAGGGTCAAGGGTTTACTTGTTATTCTCTTAACATATGGCTTGTATTTGGATATATGTGGTTGACTTGTACCAAACATAACCTTTGACTTAATGATTTATTAATATCTATGTTACATATTGGTAGTAATAGTCAGTCTAATTGGGTTTGTAAATTTATAATATCTTAATTATGGTGTGTGTGTGTGTGTGTATGATGTAATGATAGGTAATGTTGAATGATTAAATAGTGATGAGAGAGAATGTGAAGTCTGTAAAATTTTGAATCCTAGTTCTGAGCGAGAATATGGGGATGCCGATGGATCCATCCAGGAAAGGATCGATAATTCATTAGAGGATGATGGAAAATGAAATGTATTGGTCCCACCATGGAAATTGATGGGAGAGTTGTTTGTGGACTAGAGTTTTCATGGGAGGAAATACTTGGATGTTTTAAAAATCCTTAGATATATTAGAATATAGTAATTTTAGAACATTTGACAAATGCAACATTCTTGAATCTTGATATCCCAAATTTAATGTTTGGTAAATTTATGTCTAGAATATATAATACTTTTATTGGGAAATTTATAGGAACCATAAAAAATATTGATGTAGTTCATAAATGGGCTGGAACAAAATGGAATCCATAAGGACATATTAAGATTTTAGCCACAATAAAAGGATTTTTATTGATCCACTTTAACAACACTGAAGACTATGCTAGGATTTTGTTAAGGGGACCATGGTTTTTTGGAATAATGGAGTTTTTTTTTGAGGAAATAAAATCCATAATTTTACCTTGAAAATGAGGATATCAATCTTATGATAGTGTGGGTAAGGTTATCTAGTCCCCCTCTTGAGTTGCGAGAAGAGGAAATCATGATAGGGATAGCCAAATCCTTTGAGAATCTAATTTATTTTGATGTTGGAACTAAATATAGGTATAGACTCATTTATGCAAGGTTTTATGTCAATTGTTATATAGGAAGAAGTCTGATAGACTCTATCATACTAAAATGCATATTTGGAGAATGGAACCAAAGAATTGAATATGAAGAGTCTCCATTAAAATGAAACAATTGTAAAAACAAGACATATTTTAAAAATGTGTTAGGATAATAACATAAAATAATGGGTAATTATAAGGGAGTACAAAATTTGGTAGAAGGAGAAGTACCTTTCAAACCAATCCCAAGATAATGATGGTATAAAGGAGGTAAAAATAAAGTATGGAAATGTGTGGAAAAACTCAAAATGAATGAATAAGTATCAAATCAACTGATCCTAGTTCAAGTTATGAAAGAATAAGAGTAGATAAGAAAATAAAAGGATTCCAAGACCATCAAAAGGCATAGTGATAAACCAATAGAGGTACAAGATGTCAATTATTTAAAGTTGTGGTCAATAAATATTTAGAAGAATGAGAAGTGTGATGAGGCTCATTGTGTCCTTTTCATTTAGATTAATATTTCTTGTCAATTTGAGTGGTGTCCAATAATAGTCAATAATAGTGTATGCCAAATAGTTACTATCAGTTGTCTATTTAAGATGATTTGTGGATTATTTACTTTTAGAGTTATAATATAATTATTTGATTTTAAATCTAATCTATAAATTGTGAAAGCATACAAACTTATTGAATTGAAATTACTTGAAAGGGAAACACACTTGTTAGGACTAAAATTGAATTAAAGTAAACACACCTTTTGTCTATTTATAGAAATGTAAATTGCATGAAATAGAAATATAAAACTAATCTATTTGATTAAAAAGTAAATGTTTTAGAATATAAATGTCTTAGAATGGAAATTATTTTTAAGGTAAATTTTGAGAGCAGGCTTTCTTTAAACACACACATTAACACATATTCCCTCAGGTGAAACACATAACACAATACTTTACATAGGAGAATGGATGACAAACTTTTAGACACACAACAATATGAAATAAACATATAAATATCAAAATAGATCATGATTCTTTGGTTTAGTGCACCCTTTCTCTCTTTTAGAATATAATTGTAACACTATTAGATTTTTAGAAACTTCATGAAATCAATTTCTCATTACTTTTGGAAAAATGCTTACAACACTGAAAATAGTGGTATTTAAACTATTTAATCCTTGATAATTTTTCTATTTCCTTCCTCTATCATCAAAAGGATGCGTTTATATATTCCATGTCTTAAAAAATATGTCTTAATATAGATAAATGAATTAATAATATCATATTCTAACTAAGATCTTGTCTTATTATAAAATAATGTTTTTGGGGTCCCTTCAAAACCTGCTTTTATCGTAATCTAAAACATCCTTTACATATTTTAAGGAAAAATGATGGAAAGTGTTGGATTCAGTTTCTCGCATGATTCATGATCTACTATTGTTTGAAACTTATTTTTCATCTATAACCATCTAGTCCTAGTGAAATATAAGATCAAAACATAGTACTTACAGTCACTTATAAGCAAACTTATATAAATACCATGGCTAAAAATGGATATTATTATTTTTGGAAAGTCTATATATAGCTTTTAAATTTTTTCCCAAAAATATACTAGATTGATTATTATAAATCATGTATATCCTTGCATCAATGTACAATCCTCATTTTTTATTTACCAATAATTTTGGAAGTCTTTGGAACTGATGTGGGCATCTTTGAATCCAAACTAGTGATCTTTAGAGCTAGTTTGGACTAGTCCTTAGGAGTCTTCTAATACCACAAAAAACTATATTTGATTATTGTACATTATTATGACATGTACACATATAATTTTTTTTTTACCATGAAAATTTTATAAAAAAGTGGTTTAAATAGGTAACAATAATTGCATAGAATAACTAAGGTAAAATATTCATTTTCTACTTTAAATTAGTAACGATTTACATTATGCACATCTAAATCCAATTAAAAATAAGTATTTTAAGGGGAAAATGAGGTAATTATTTGGATATAATGAGCCATTTTATAGGCTCATCATTTCACCCACACTTTACTTCTTTTAAGTCCTCTAGCAATTTAAGATATCCTCTATTTTCTACTAGACATAGTGTCTACTAGTTTCTTGCTAATTTCATAAGTGTCATAGTATGTATCCTAGTGAAATTGTGTTGGGTTGATGTAACCTTTATATGATCTGACCTAGGTCTTCCCTATTTCATGAAAACTATTCTTCCCCTTGAGATGTTGTATTATTCCATGAATACACAGGGCTAACTATCAATAGTGGTCTATACCTCATCACACTCCATTATTTCCCATATCTATGCCCAAATAGATGTATCAGTTCTATAATAACTCCAACTCTTCTAAAACACCATTTTAGATTATTGGAAGAAATGACCTCCCTTCTCTTCAAGGGGACACTCAATGTATCCCACCTTTGATCACATATAATAAGGGATATATTAAAATGGTTTTGATCATACTTATAGAAATTATAAATGCATTTTATTAGAATATTTTAACCTTTTCCCAATCGTTATATTATATAAAATATTTTGAAAAACTTTGGTTTGTTTGTTTGAATTAGGGAATTCATGCCTCATGTAGAGCACAACAATTTTGACTTGCATAAAATACTATTTTTTTCCTATCACTCCATGCAATCTAATTTTTAAATTTAGAGGTGAAATGGTTAAGATAATATTTTACTATGATCAAATTATTTAGGAAGGAGGACATGTGTTCCAAGAGAAGGTTATACAAATAAAACTTACATAAAATATTTTTCTACTTAAGGGTACTAGCCTAATAGGCATCCATGAATTATTTTTCATATTTTAAGTCATGAGGCAAAACAAAATAAATTATCAACAAATAAAGTATATAAAATTTTTATTATAAAAATAGGCTATACCTAGAGGCAGGTATTCTACAAGCAAGAAGTTTCTCTCCTAGTTCACAAGTTATCTACAATATGGATTATACTTTTTCCCTTTATTTACTCTCTTCCTCAATATCAATCTTTAAATTTTTATTTTGAACCCTAACCTCCCTTAGGGTTTGGTAGGTTATCTTCCAAGTATCCATGATGTCATTATAATATAATTGCATTTACACACCATGATATACCTAGTTTATAGGTGTTAGTATTATCTCTTCCAATTGAGCTATTTCACTATATTTACTAAGGGATTGGTTTTTAGTTTCTTATAAATCCTTATATAAAGATAAAATATATTATTCATTACCTTTTAATTTTTGATTAAATAATATTATTTCCTCCACTTATTATTGCATGGCTGATTTTGTTCTTGACAGGGGAATAACTTGCTACATCTTCTCTTCCTCATCAAGACTAGAAGACTGCTCCTCTTCTTCTATAATTGAAGATTTTACTTTGTCCACCATTAGATTATATGAATAATATTGAGATATATCTACTACTATTTTTAAAAATATAAACTCCTCCATGGATTCAAGCTCCTTTATACCTATAGATAGATCCTTCATAACCCCTTAATTTGAAATATCCTCCAATTATTTAAGAGGTTAATTTTTTTTCTCTTGATTGATTATTCTCAATATTTTTATATAACATTATATTTTATCAAGATCATCCTCTTAAAAAAGGATGAGTCTTCTTTTTCTCTGTGGTAGAGTTTATGATGGTGACTCCTTAATTGGAGTCTTTCTCTTTATTACACTTATTCTCAAGACCCTAGGGTTAGATATCTCTTGAGATTCCTCTTAATCATTTGATATATACATGATAGGTATGTTCATATCAATAGGTTCTATAGATTCATTATAAGTAGATTCATAAGTATTTATTCTCTACTTTCTCTTATTTACTAGTTTTGGAGATGGTTCTTTACTTGTAATTTCTTATCTTAAGACACATTTTGGTGTAATGGAAGAATATAATGGTATTATATTTACTTGGGTCTTATTATTAACCTTATATTGAAACAATTCCTCCCATTTAGCTTCTCCATATTCCTTATTCAAGAAATGGTGCTGGTATATCAATTATATTAACTCATGGTGTCTAATAGATGTTACACCCTAAACATATTTGTCTATAATAACTTAGATGGTACCATAAATAAAGTAAGGCATATTGAGCTTTCACTCATAATTTTATTATCCATGTCTAATATGATTCAAAATATTCATTTTGTATCCTCCTAATGAGCCTTACTATTTATCACATGTGAAAATATTGATGACCCAGTAGACTATAGTCTTCCAAGTTTCTAAAAGGCTCTCTCTTTTAATCCCTTTGGTTGCCCATTATGGACTAATGAGTAACTCAGGCATGAGATCCTATTCCTCATTATAAATTTGAATTATGTCCTTATATGAATATTTACGTGATATTTTCATCATGTCTCAGGAATTTCAAACAAATGGTTGATGACATAGCTAATGACTGGAATCTTGGTTCCTCTCAGTTTGAAATTATCTAGTTTTAAGTTTATGACAAAATATTCTACTAGTTACTCATCATATCCATGAAATTTATTGAGAAAATATAAAAATCATGCTTCTTCAATCACCCTATCTATAACCTCATCTTGAAGTAAGAGCTCTGCTAATTTAGGTTCAACTTTATTTTTCTACCCCATCTGTAAAGTTTGTCAAAGATCCTCAAGAATGTGAATAAACCTTGGTAGATAATTGAGAGTGTAATTATCAAGATTTTAACAACAAGTGAGAGTGTTGTGGTAATAAAGAGAGAACATAATTATCTTGAGAAATAATGCAAGGTATAAGTTTGAAAAGTTTACAGTTATTTTCTTAGCTCTTGAAATATACTAGATATGAGTTGGTAATGATATTAAACATATTTAGGCAAAGGAAATGATTATTTTGGTGTGTTTCAAGATCTAAGGTGGATAAAATATGTTTTATAATTTCTCCCTCATACCAAATCTATTGTCACTCTTTCTTTTATTCACTATTATGATCCTTCTTTTGTGCCACAATCAGTCATTGTCATGATGATCCTTGAAAGTACCTTTTACTATGGATAATTTTGAGTGCATATTCATAATAACATCTTGTTGTTATAATAATTTATTATTTTTTTGAAAGGATGTTTATGGTATGACACTTCACTTTGTTTTTTAAACTTTTTTTAAAGACCCTTTTCTAGGAGACCCCGCTTTTTGACATATCCCTATTTGAAATAACCCTTTTTAAAATGTGGACATTAAATGACACTTTTAAAACTCAAAATTAATCCTACTCTTGTAAAAATAAAATTTAAATACCTTGAATTACCTATGGTCATCCTTATTCTTAGTTCTGCCACATGTCCTCAAATGAGAAGCACACACAAGTAAATCCATATTATACAAGTCGATTAGGAGTACTATGTTTATTGTTCTATCCCCTTGAAATTTTTTCTTTTGTTGGTTTTAAAAATTTTGACATTTTATTATTATTATTTTTTAATTTTTAATTTTTCCATTTTTTAGAAAAGGATCACCATTTACTAGTTTTTAATTATCTTCCTTTATTAGACTCAAATCTCATCCTTTCACTATGATGGAAGAATAAGGTTCTTCCATATAATCAAATTCCACTTGAGATTAAATATGATTGTATAAATACTTGATATGAGGTTGATTTTGTAGCCTCAATTTGTGTCCATTTACTAAGAGTGGATTCCTATTACCATCAATTGGTATAAATTAAACATATCCATTGTCAAAAATATTTTTAAATTATTAAGAACCTGACCATCTAGTGCAAAGTTTACCTTTGAAATGTTGGCATTTTGAATAAAAAAGTCCCAATCTCATTATTTTAATTTCCTTTATTTTATGTGATGTTCATGATGTACCTTAATTTTATATTTCATAAGCTTTGTCTGATGCAATTCCTTAAGTATCATCTCATCTAGTTCATTCAATTTAAAAATTATTTATTTTTGTGCTTCTGTCAGATCCAAGCCCACCTCCATTATTTTTATTCATGCCTATAAATAAAAATATATTATAAATAATTTATTGATATCATATATAATTTCATATGGATAAAATCCCATGGTGGACTTCTATGTTGTGTTGTAGGCTGAAATTGATTTAGGTAACTTGCTTGCCTAATATTTTCTATTGATGTCTAATATCTTGGTCAAAATGTTTTCTAATTATTTATTGATAACTTCAAATTGACCATTGTATTTAGGATGGTAAGGTGATGATTTTTTTTAGGTTATCTGATAGTGTTATATACAGGCTTTGATCACATTTGTTATAAATTAAGGGACTTGATCTAAAAATATTGCTCTTGGTACTCTAAAACATTGTAAGATCCTACAATACAAGAAATTAACAACCTTTTCTTCATGATAAAATGACAAGGATACAACTTATGCCCATTTGGTAACATAGCCAATACATATTAGGATGTACTCCTTTCCTTGAGATGGTGGATCAGTGGGACTAATTAAGTCTAACTTCCATTTATAAAAGGTTCTTAAAACTACTTGATGATGGAGAGATATTTCATTAGATAATGTAAGTTTCCCCATCCTTTGGCAAGGATCATATTACAAAACATAAATTTTAACCTTCTTTTGAAGTAAATGCCAATAGTATCCATCCCCAAGGATCTTATAAATAGTTACTTTGGTTAAATAATGACCTCCTCATGGCTCATCATGTCAAGCTTTTAAGATGTCATGTATCTCATATTTTTGTACACACTTGTGAAGTACCAAATTAGGTCCATATTTAAATAATACACCATTAAACCATTTATAGTTAGCATTGTTTTTGATCAAATGTTTCATTTTTTTAAGAGTGAAATCATAAGGAAAATTCCATATTGATAGATAATTAACCATACCAAAAGACCATGGAGAGTGAGATGAAATTGTGAACAATTGTTTATCTAGAAAAATATCCTCCAATGTCTCATATTATCCTAAAACATTCAATCTTGACAAGAATTAAATAGCTACATTAGATTTTCCTAGCTTATCAATGATTGATATATCAAATTCTTGTATTAGTAGTAACCATCTAATTATCCTACTTGATCCAACTATTTTTGTCATCACATATATTATAGATGAATGATATGTATAAATGAATATTTTATATCTAATTATTTAATGACAAAATTTATTCATAACATAAATGATATCAAGTAAATTCTTTTCAATAGTTTATAGTTTCTTTCAATAGGATTTACATTCTTACTTTTATAATAGATAACATACATCTTACCTTATTCATGTTTCTACCTAAGCACTACCCCCATAGCATTATTAGAGCATTTGTGTGCATTTGAAAGGGCTGATCATAATTGGGACCTCTCAAAATTGGAGTATAAATCAAATTTTATTTTATTATCTCAAAATCATGTTAACATTTTTCAGTCCATACAAATTCATTATCCTCACTGAGCAAGTAAAACATAGGGGTGACAATATTATTGAAATCCCCAATAAAATGCCTATAATATCATTCATGACCTATAAATCTCTTGATATCTATTGTTTGGGTTCAGACAATTATGAAATAACTTAAATATTTTTTGGATTAATTGTATTCCTTGGGATGATATATGATGACCTAAGACAATTCCTTGATCTACCATCATAAAACACATCTCCTGACTTAAAGATAACTAATGTTTTTCACACCTAGTCAACACTTTATCTAGATTGGTTAAGGATGCATCAAAATATTCCCCATGTACTATAAAATCATCCATGTATACCTCAACACACACATTGACAAGATCAACAAATGGAACAAGGGATTCTTTCTGAAAAGTAGCTAGTGAATTACATAAGCCAAAAGGGTAAAAATATGTATCTAAATGTCCCTAAGGACATGTGAAATTGGATTTATCTTTGTCTTCAAGAGCTACTCTTATTTGATTATACCCACTGAATCCATCTATTAAGGAAAAATATCTATTTTTAGCTATATTTTATAATACCTCATCTATAAAGGGAAAGGTAAAATGGTATTTCATAGTTTATTTGTTAAGTTCATTGTAATCTATAAATATTATCCATTTTACATATTTTTAGGTACTATTACTAGTGATGACACCCATTGACTATCTGCAATTGGATATATGAATCATACATGAAATGGTTTTTCTATTTTAGTTTTGACCATGTATCTTAGTGATTGATTTATATTTATTTGAAGTAATCTAATTTGATTAATATTTTTAGTGTATATGTGATGGGTGCATATAATTATATAGATAAATTTCATGTAACTATATTCCCAAGTGAAATATTTAGTGTTGTTGGTAAGTGTGTTGTCATTGATGTCAAAGGCTTGATGTCTTATGTGCATTGATGTCTTATGTAATGAAAAAGTGGTGATATCATTGATTTATGGATGATATTGAGCTTGGATCTATACAAGACATAATGATCAAGTGTAGATGCATATGAGCTAAGGTGAGCATTGTTTGAGGTTTGCCATGTTGTGTCTAGCATGTTGATGTTGTTATAGGTCCAAATGAAGTGTCAAATTAAGTTGTCAAGATGATAGAGATAATTTAAGAATTTATTGAGGTGTGATAGTATAGGTCAAAGGTGTTGACCAAGTTTTAGGTATTGAAGATGAAGAAAAAGTAAGAAACAACGTTAGAAGGACACTTGTGCATATAGAAGGTGTTCTAGTTTGAGAAGAAGTTTGTGATGCTCATTGGCATGTGTATACTTTTCATGGTGACTTGAGACTTTTTGGAGAGGTGTAAAATGGACCTAATAAGGTTTTACAATTACTTTTTAGTGGTTTTAGGTAGAGATCTTTATGAACATTCATTAAGAATGTAAATTAGTCAAAACCCTCTATAAACGCTTATAGTAGAGTGATTGGAAAGAACTTGCTAGAAAAGACCAATAATGGATTTTTTGACAAATTTTAACTATTTTATGATGTAGAGGACTCATATAGGTGTCTCTAAGTGGTAGTGGTGTGCTAGGGCATGAGCAAAAGGTACACAAATATGCTTATTTTTAAAGTTTTTGGTACTATAGGTAGGGTTTACTGAGTCAACACATGAAATATATTGGAGGTAAAAGATATATACTTGTTATAAAAGTCATTTAATTCATTTAGGTATGATTGATCCTATATTTAAATCATTTTTATGATCCAAGTTTGTTAGTCATTAAACCTACAAACTCTGATAACAGTGAGAAAAATCTAGTCAAGTGAATAAGTGTTTAGGGAAGTGTTCCAAGTGAGTAGGGTTGGATCCAATAACTTGGGGTATTTTAATAATACCTATGAATTATGTTATATTATTTGGAAATTATTGGTGGTGTCCATAAACTAGCTAGAAGGAGCTTACAAAGTGACTAATTTGTGTAAGACAAGACAATGGAACCCATGACAGTGAGAATAGTTTGTTGAAGAAGAATTGCCATTGGATAGTATGATATTACTATTTTAATGTTTTTTAAGTATGTTTTAATACCAAATTAATATATTTATATATAATTATTGTTCCCATACTATTTTAGATAGTCAAAATTTGTTAACTGGCTATTAGTAGTGTTTGGTGGCTCTGAGTGAGATTTTTGTAAAGAAGATTTTATGGTTGGATAGGTTTAATTGGAGACCATAATGAGATTTATAATTAACCTAAGGTCATTATGTGTCTATAAATGTGTTTTTTTGTCATAGTGTTTTAACAAAAGTGTGGTTTTGGTCTAAACATTCATGACCAAGTTTAAGAAGCTATAGGCAGTCTGAGTGGAAAATTTATAGAGGTATGTTGAAGGTGTTCTATCAAGAGTTGAAGAAAAAAATGAGTATGTAAATGTTGTATAAGTTTCAAAGGTTCATAATGATTAATTTTTTTCATAATTTGTCTTTTATCAGATATGGAGAGTCAAAATGCTTTGATTGTATTTTGATTGGGTGATCAATCTAAGTGGTCATTTTGAGAGAGGTGATTTGAGGGCTTAGAGCTTGTGTTGGAGTGTATAATGGATTTTAATGTGGTGACATGTAAATTTACAAGGAAGGTGATGTAAAATTATGTAGGAAGGTGATGTGGATTTTTTTAATGTGAAGACAAGTCAAAAAAATGTCTTTACATGACAATGGTGAATTTTTCTTAAGTGGAGACTTCTTGATTCCCACTCCATATTAATGGAGGTAGGTGAAGTTATTCCCACTACATATTAGTGGAGGTGATGAAATTATTATTATTTTTGTCCCACTCTATCTCAGTGGAGGTGGGTGAAATTGTGTTTCTTTTTTGTCCCACTTTATCTTAGTGGAGGTGGGTGAAATTATGCTTCTTTTTTGTAAGTTTCCTTCATGAAATTCCTATATAAGGATGTATTATTGATTATTTTAGATAGGCTTTAAGTGTGAGAGAAGTTATAATATTTGAGTAAAATCTTTGGTATCCTCCTTAGTGTTGAGACCAAGTTATAATTTGGGTTGGGAGAAAACTTGATAAGCTTGTTAATGGCATGCAATGTTGACATATATTTTATGTTGTAATGTTGTTAGAATTAATGAGTATTGTTGTAGAGATTATATGATAAAAAAATTGAGAGTTTACTTTGTGATAAATTTGAATGCTTTTATTGAGAATTTTATATCAATATTCAAGAGAAAAATTTCTGAATTTGAGAGAGAAGTCTTGAGTGAATTATTGAGAAAGTAAGAGTTGTGGGAAGATCCACATCAAGTGGTATTTGAGTAATTAGAATCTTAGGGAGGAGAGGATTTTTTTTGTTATAATTTTCATTTTATTTTTTAGGTATGGCAAAAAGGAAATAAAGAGGAGGATTGATTCAAATGAATCAAGATTTACAAGAGCTAAGGAGAGAGATGGCACAACTAGTCACCATGTTTAACAACATGGGAAGAGGCAACATGATGAAGACACAGAAGGAGAGATAATTCATGATGAAGATCATGAAGAATAAATGTTGCCAAGAGAAGAACCACTTTCATTTGAAGAAATAATGGTTAGAGATTTGGAGGGGAGAAATGATGGTGTCAAGGTTAATGTTCATGATTATGGGGGAAGTTTACAACCATAGGAATTGGTTCATTGGCTCAACAGCATGGAGAAGTTATTTAAATGGAGAACTATGTCTAAAGAGAAGAAGGTGAAATTTACATGCACCAAGTTGAAAGGTCATGCCATGATCTGGTAGGATCATTTGTAGGAGAGGCAAAGAAATAACAAGGCAAAAATCAGCACTTGGAGAAAGATGGAGAAGAAGCTTAGGGAGAATTTTATTCCATTGGACTACTCTGAATATCTCTATAAGAGACTTAAAAATTTGACATAGATGGAGAAGAGTGCACAAGAGTACATAGATGATTCCTACAAGCTTTCTATAAGAGTGGAGCATGAAGAAATAAATGAGAAAATCGATACAAGGTATGTGAATGGTTTAAAATTTTCCATTCAAGATGAAATTATCATGCATAGAGTAATGAGTATGGAAGAGGCTTATCGATTAGCCTTAAAATATGAAGATAATCAAAATAGATTTTCTGCTAGAAACACATTTGGTCTAAGAAGAGGATAATTTAGAGGAAGTGGTGGTTTCAATACCACTAGAGGTGGATTCCAAAGAGGGGAATCATGACAAGCTACAAAAAATAAAGGAGATGATAGACAAGGCTTCCAATATCATCAAAGGGGAAAATGATTCTAAAGAGGATGTGGCTATGGAGGTGTAATAAGTTGGTTTCCTAAATAACCCAAAGCCATTATTTGTTACATATGTGGGGAAGAAGGACATAAAACAAATGAATGTCCTCAAAGACAAGAAAGAAGATAAGAGTATAATCTAAGGGTGAAATTGGTTGAAGTTGAGATTGAAGATCAAGCTACTAAAGCTATAATAGTAGATGTGGGATAAAACCTTATGATGAGAACCATGATAGCTCCAAGGCAAGAACTGGGGAAAAATAAAGGAGGTGATTGATGGTTGAGGACTAATATTTTTTGAATAAGATGCACTTTGGGTGGTAAGGCATGCAAGGTAATCATTGATGAAGGTAGCTATGAGAATATGGTTTCAAAAGAAATGGTACAAAAAATATGATTATATTATGAAAAGCATCCTAGTCCTTATAAAATTTCATGGTTTAAGAAAGGGAATGAAGTTATGGTTGGTAAAATATGTTTAGTTAAGTTTTCCATAGGAAAGAGCTATAAGGATGAGTTATGGTGCGATGTTTTACCCATGGATGCATGCCATGTTTTGCTAGGGAGGTCATGGAAATTTGATAGGAAGGTCATCCATGATGGATCAAAGAACACTTACACATTATATAAAGATGGTACAAAGGTGATATTATTGCCTCTTAAGGAAGAGATAAAAAGAGGAAAATTTGATAGCCACTAAAGAATTTTTTGATGACATGAAAGTTTTTGGTTATTATTATGCATTAATTACAAGGAATGAAGGTGAAGATGTGATGTAGATTCCAAAAGAAACAATAAAAGTTTTGAAAGCATATTTAGATGTCATTCTTGATGAACTACTAGATGGTTTATGACCAAAGAGGGACATCTAGCATCACATTGATTTGATCCCAGGATCATCTCTACCTAATCAAGCAACATATAGAATGAGCCCAATAGAGCATGCAAAATTGAACAAGCAAGTTACTGAGTTGTTGAGAAAGAGTGTAATAAGGGAGAGAATGAGTCCATGTTCAACACCAACACTATTGACTCCAAAGAAGGATGGAGGATGGAGAATGTGTGTGGATAGTAGAGCTATCAACAATATCACTATTTAGTATATATTTCTTATACCTCGATTAGATGACATAATGAATGTTCTTTTAGGATCAAATTATTTTACAAAGATTGATCTAAGGAGTGGCCATTACCAGATCTAAATTCATGAAGGAGATGAATGGAAGACAACATTCAAGACTAGAGATGGACTATATGAATGGTTAGTGATGCCATTTAGGTTGTCAAATGCACCTAGCACATTCATGAGAGTAATGAACATAGTTCTATGGGATTACATTGGTAAGTTTGTGGTGGTTTATTTTGATGAAATTTTGATATTCAGTAAAGCTAAAGAGGAGAATTTGGAACATTTGAGAATAGTGTTATAATTGTTGATAAGGGAGAAACTCTATGTGAATTTGAAGAAGTGAAGGCTTATGAAAGCAATTTTTGTATTTTTGGGATTTGTAATTTTAGAAGATGGTGTTAAGATGGATGAAGAAAAGGTGAAAGTAATTCATGATTGGCCTATTCCTAAGAGCATCATAGAGGTAAGAATTTTTCATGGTTTGGAAACTTTTTATAGGAAATTCATTAAGAATTTTAGTAGTCTTATTGTACCAATAATGGATTACATAAAGGGAAGAGAATTTATGTGGACAAGAGAAGCAACAACAAGTTTTGAGTTGTTGAAAAGAAATATTATAGAAAAGCTAATTTTGGCCTTGATTAATTTTGAAAAAGTGTTTGCAGTGGATTATTATGCCTCATATGTGGGAATTGGAACAATGTTAAGCCAAGAAGGAAATCCCATAACATATTTTAGTGAAAAATTGAATGAGGTAAGAAATAAATATTCTACCTATGATGTTGAGTTTTATGTAATTGTTTAATCATTAAGACATTGGAGGCATTACTTGGTTTCTAAGGAGTTTATTTTGTACACTGACCATGAGGCTTTGAAGTGGAGGCATTACTTGGTTTCTATGGAGTTTATTTTGTACACTGACCATGAGGCTTTGAAGTGGAGGCATTACTTGGTTTCTAAGGAGTTTATTTTTTACACTGACCATGAGGATTTGAAGTATGTGAATACCCAAAAGAAGTTGAGTAGTAGACATGCCAAGTGGGTATATTTCTTGTAGGGGTATGATTTTGTGCTGAAACATAAATCAGGAAAACAAAATCAAGTGGCAAATGCTTTGAGTAGAAGAGTTGGGTTGATAACTACTTTGGTAAGTAAAGTAATTGGGTTTGAGTTTATTAAGGAATTGTAAGACACTGATCCAAATTTTGGCAAGATAGTTGAGCAATACAAGAATCTATTAACCAAATATGTAGGTACTATTCAAAATGAGTACCTTATTCAAGATGGTTACATCTTTAAAGGGAGATAATTATGCATTCCAATTGGTTCTTTGAGAGACAACATTGTAAGAGAGTTACATAGTGGAGGTCTAGCTAGTCAATGTGGCAAAGCTAAGATAATAGCTTTGGTCGAAGAGAATTAATTTTGGCTAAATATGAAAAGAGACGTCGCAAAATATGTTTCAAGATGCAAAATATGTCAAGTGACTAACGGATGTGCATAAAATATGAGATTGTACATGCCATTACTAGTTCCAAGTGAACCATGGGTAGATTTGAGCATGAATTTTATGTTGGGGTTACCAAACACACGAAGAGGTAATGATTCCATTTTTGTTATTGTAGATATATTTTCCAAAATGGTTTATTTCATTGCATGTAAGAAAACTAGTGATGCCACTAGAGTTGTAAAATTGTTTTTTTGAGATGTTGTGAGATTGTATGGTATTCCTAAGTCCATCACTTCAGATAGGGATACTAAATATCTAAGTCATTTTTGGAGAACCTTGTGGAAGAAGTTGGATACTAAGTTTTAGTTCAACAATGCATATCATCCACAAACAAATGGATAGATAGAGGTTGTCAATAAAAGCTTGGTAAATTTGTCGAGGAACATTATTGGAGAGAAACCTAAGTAGTGGGGCTTAGCTTTACCATGAGTTGAATTTGCATACAATAGTTTAGTGAAGTGATCAATAGGAAAATCACCATTTTAGGTGGTTTATGGGAAAAATTCAATGGGAGTTTTGGATTCAATATAGTTACCCATTACCGAAAGAGTAAGTGATGATGTTGAGACTTTTGTAGAGCATATACAACAATTACAAGAAGAGGTAAGACAAAGTTTAAAAATGAGTAATGAAAAATTTAAGATTGTAACTGATGCTAAGAGGAGATCAAAGTCTTTTTTGAAAGGATATCTAGAGATGGTATATTTAAGAAAAGAGAGATTTCATACAGGAACCTACAACATGCTAAAATACAAGAAGATTGGGCCTTACAAGATTATGAAGAAGATCAGTGATAATGCCTAGGAGGTACATTTGCCAAAAGAGTTTGATATTTCTCCAATTTTTAAATTATTTCCATGGATAATTAGATGGAGAGGATGAAGAAGAGATAAAATAGTAACATCAGATGCCAAAGAAGAAGGATAAGATAGTATAGATTTTGGACATGAACATTGTGTACATAAGGCACATAAGCTATGATAAGTATTTGGTACAATGGGAAGGATTATCACAAAAATATAATACCTAGATCATAGAGTAAGATTTGAAAAAGATGGACAAGGATAAGTGGAAATGTTTTCATCAAAAGAAACTCGTAGGAGCTGAGTTATTTTTAACTAGAGGAGAATGATGTGGTGACTTGTCAAGTGACAAGGTAGGTGATGTAAGATGATGTAGGAATGTGATGTGAATTCTATTAATGTGAAGATGAGTCAAAAAATGTCTTTACATGAGAATGATGAATTTTTATTAAGTGGAGACTTCTTGATTCCCACTCCATCTTAGTGGAGGTAGGTGAAATTATTCCCACTCCATCTTAGTGGAGGTGGGTGAAATTATGCTTCTTTTTTTAAAGTTTACTTCATGAAATTACTATATAAGGATGTATTATTACTTGTTTTAGATAGGATTGAAGTGTGAGAGAAGTTATAAGCTTTGATTGAAATCTTGGGTAGCCTCCTTGGTGTTGAGACCAAGTTAGAATTTGGGTTGGGAGAAAGCTTGATAAGCTTGCTAATGGCATGCAATGTTGGCATATATTTTGTGTTGTAATGTTGTGATAATTAATGAGTATTATTGTATAAATTATATGCTGAAAACCTTGAGATTTTCCTTTGTGATAAATTTGAATGCTTTTATTAATAATTTTGTGTCAAGATTCAAGAGAATTTTATTTGAATTTGAGAGAGAAGTCTTAAGTGGATTATTGAGAAAGTAAGTGTTGTGGGAAGATCCAAATAATATTTTGAGGTGTTATATAAGTCCTTAATGTTCCACCAATGTGATATAATCATATGGATATCTAAAATATTTGAGTGTTTACTTCAGAAGCTTGAGATAGTGTTTTCTATGTATCAATACCTAAAGAGTGAGGAGACCTAATTGCTAGGTTCAAGGTGTGAGTTGGATTTATAGGTGAAATGGATATTTTTGGGAGTGAAAAAGGGTCTATTGGAGTCATGTTTTATGTTTTTTAAGTGTTGGTGGAAGTTTAATATGGTCTAATAGGTTGCAAGTGTAATGTGTGGGTTTGAAGGCCTAATTGTTTTAGGTCTCATTAAGGTCTAATGGAGGTTTTGAGTCTTAAAGACTTTGGTCAACCTATGGAGTGGACTTTCTCAACCATGTAACATGTGTGGAGACCTATTAAAAGTGTAAGATAAGTGCGTGAAGCATATTGGCTGACCAAGATGGGTTAGAGGAAGAATGTGGTATAAGTACAAGGCCTAATTGGCCTATTTGAGTTAGTTAAGCATGTGTGGAGCAGAGATAAGGAGAGAAACTTTTTAAAAGAAGGTAAATTACATTTATGACAATATAGGTTGAATAATATCATTCATGAATATCTAATAAAGTTTTTAAAGGAGTATACATAGGTCATTATACCTACTAAGCCTAGAAGAGTTTACTTGAGCGAGTAAGCCCTAGAGGCTATTTGAGAGAGATTGAAGGGTGAAGAGTGAAAACAAAGGAGATCATCATCAATTTGAGAGTATAAATATGTGTTCAAGGTGATATAAATTTCAAGGTATATAAGTGGGTTTTTGTTTTCCTATGGGGTTGGTTCCTCCTTGCAAGGTGAAGCTTGCAAAAGTCTAGTTGTGTGGGTGCTCAAGTAGATAGGGGTTATAAATCCTTATGGGATGGGTGTCTCACTAACTTTGTATCTTGTTATTATAGGAATATATTCCATATTTTAGGGTTTAGTAGGTTTTATACCCCATGAGGGCTTCCCACATAGATGATGTGTTCATGTGATGTATGATCTTGTTCATGCTTTGGATGTATGTGCTTTCATGATTATGTTTCTAGATCAAGTTGATGTATGATGGAATGGTTTTGAAATTTAATGTGAATTATTGTCTACTAATTCACCCCATCTTGGTATCTAATTATAATAATTTGTATCAAAGATAGACCTTTGAAGAAGGCTTAACAGCCTACAGGTGATCCTATGTAGCTTGAAGGTGGTTCTAAGTAGCATAAGATGGCTAAGCAGTTGAGGGAAATTTTTTTAGAGTTGAGGTCAATGATAAAATATATTAAATAATAATCCAAGTAATTCATGGAAAATGGAGAAAAGATAATTCATCTTTAAACCAAGTTTAAGAGAATGAGTGAAATAGTCAAAGAGGATAAGATGACTATTCAAGACCTTAAGGATCATTTAAGGGTTACAAAGACAAATCTGAGTTCAAAAGAGAAAAAATGCAGACATCTCAAGACTAATAATAAAATAATGCCAAGTTTAGTATAAATCAAGGCAAAAATTATGAGTTAAATTCCAATATAAATTTTATGAATATTATGCATGAGCAAATCTTAGACAAGGTGAGCATGGTTGAGGAAGGTAAAGAGACAACTATAGCCAAAAGGGTTAAAAAGAAGGTAGATGATTTTAATAAAGATAAGAAGATGAAAATATTATTTATAAAATAAGATGATATAAGGTATGAAAGGTAATTTCATGGTCATTATTTTCAATGTAATATCTTTGGTCATAAGGCAATACATTGTTGAAGGAAGAGCAATTGGTTAGATAGAGGTATGGATAATGTTGTCTACTATAATTGTCATGACATGGGACATATTTCTAGAATCTTCCCTAAAATTCATGTGAAAAGCTAAGCCAAATATGAAGACCTAACATAGTCAATCTTGAGAATAATGAACCTAAGAGACAAGATAGTATGTTTGCTAAGGTATGTCAAGAAACTCTCTTGCCTGCATGTGTTGTCAATTCCTAGAAGATTATGTAAAAGATCTATGATTCTAGTCAGATATAAGATAAAAAGGAAGTTTTTGAATCCAAAGAGGATACCATGTATAAAGAGATTCAAATAAAGAAGAGGATTAATAGGTTAAAATAATAAGTGGAGGATTGGAATTCACCTGGTTTCACATTGTTTTTAAATCTATATAAGTGAAGGTGTCTCTATCTAAGCTTCATAGATGCATTCATGTTGTAAAGAAGCAATGGATGTTTTGTGACAATAACAAAGATCTTTGAGGGAATGGAGGATGTTATGAGTCATACCTAAATATATTCAATAGGTTATAAAATCTCAAAGTTTTCTTTAGAGAGAGAAAAAGTACACTAAAAGTAGTCTTGTGAAGATTTATGTCATCCTTGTTCACTTGAAAAATTAGGTTGAATATGCAAATTGATTATGTCACCTTTGGTACATGTGAGGGTCTTAGGATTAGTTTGGTATATGGATGGATTCCCCTATGAGAGAATATCATGTGGTATAAGTTTTAGGTATTGAATTGATATGTATCAAATCATATGATGGTTTAAAGTTAGGCTCCTAGGCTATTTTTCTCTTGTTCCCATAGTCATTTTTACATGAAAATATAATCGTTAGAATTTGAAAACTAAAATTTCATAAAGGAAACTAGTTTGAAAATAACAGCTTGTAGAATCCATGTATGAAGTCATATAAATGTAAGGAAAGAAGTAAAGTTAAAGAGGACTTAGTGTAGAAGACCCTCCAAGTAGTGGTTTTATTTAGGTATCCATACAAGTGAAATAAATATGGGTGAAAGTTGACTATAGTTGACTAGGTTTTCTCCTAGTAAACCTGGGAAGAGTAATAAGGGATTAGAACTTATTATTTTATTATTTTTTGATGTTATAATCATTTTTTTTTGTTTATTTCTAAATATAAAATTGCTTCATTCCTAAAGAGTGATCTAGAAGTGCTCATTTGTGCAAGAAAATCTCCATAGAAGTAGATTATTCTTGAAGAATTTGTCTTTAGAAGATATAGGTTGCTAGGTGAGATTTTTAGTGACTTTGGTCACTGAAGGTGATTGGTATAAGAGTTTGGAGATGAACTTAAGGTCATGATACATCTTTAAGTACTCTCTGTAGGGTCATTTTGGTCCTTGATATGATAAACAAGATCAAGTAATGAAGGAGAGGGTATTGAGGGTATGATATTTGCTAAACCTAAGGTGGTTGTTCTAGATGTTTTAAATTTTTTACTGACTTATGATGTTAAGTGATCACTATGTGAGGTATATGAAAAATTTGATTCAATTATCTACATATTCGTTATGCATTTGTGAGAGCTCAGATGGTGGCTTAGAAGACAAATGTAGAGTAGGGGTATAAAGAGTTGTTGATTGGTCTTGAAGACCAATGCTAGTGTGAAGAGATATTATTCATTTGTTCTAAAAGACTAGAATGATTTAAGAATGATGTTATCATATTGTAAGATCCCTAAATATTTTCATAAGAGTTCTATAGATGATGTTTTCTTATATCATGTCAAGATGCTAGTTTTTTGATTGAAGAAGATTATAGTAGTGCCCTTGAAGCTTGTTTTGTAAGTTATGATATTTCCTTGTTGGCAAGATGTTCTCATAAGGTATTAAAGGAACATGTTGATATGTTGGGTTGGATTTGAAGATGATCAATTTTTTGAAGATGACATGTTCTGAGTCATCTCAAGTAGTTTCTTGATTATGTGTTATCCAAGATGTTACCTTATGGTGTTTGGAGCCTTGATGGCTTAAGGATATTAGAAATAAAGATGTTTGAAGGGTAGTAAGATCAAGTCATATTGGAGATATCCCTGATTGTCTCAAATGTTAGATCAAAGAGGACAAAAGTAAATAAGGCATGGAACCATGTTGAATATATCTCCATGAGACCTATTGATGTTTCAATGAGGGTATTGACTATGTGTATAGTACTTGAAGAATTATTTGTAGACCTAAAGAAGACATATTGAAGATGTCTTGATCTAGGCAAAGATTGGAGTTAGGGGGAGCTAAGTAAAATAGTTTTAAAGGATTAATGAGATGTGTATGATGTGAGGGAGAGCATATGTGAGATGTTCCAATCATGATGAAGATGTTGAGATGTTTTCTACAGATGTGAACTCAAGAAGTTTGTATGATGACTTGATCAAACCAAGTCATGGGTTTTGACATTGTATTAAATCTTCATGCATGAACAAAGGGGGATACATGTAAATGGTTAGGTATTTAGATTAGAGGATTGTGTAGATGAACTTAAGAGGAGAATATGTCCACTTTATCATTAATGGTAAAGGGGGAGAAGGAGAAGAAGAGGTTGCCATCAATGACAAAGGGGGAGATTGTTGGCAAGTGTGTTGTCATTGATGTCAAAGGCTTGATGTCTTATGTGCATTGATGTCAAGTGTAATGAAAAATTGGTGATATAATTGATTTATATATGATCTTGAGATTGGATCTATGTAAGGCATAATTATTAGGTGTAAATGCATATGAGTTAAGGTGAGCATTGTTTGAGGTTTGCCATGTTGTGTCTAGCATGGTGCTATTGTTACAAGACTAAATGAAGTGTCAAAGTAAGTTTTAAAGATGTAAGAGCTCATATAAGAATTTATTAAGATGTTATAGGTTTGGTCAAAGGTTTTGACCAAGTTTTAGATCTTGAGGATGAAGAGAAAGTAAGAAATAATGTTGGAAGGACACTTATGCATGTAGAATGAAGGTGTTCTAGCCTGAGAAGAAGTTTGTGATGCTAATTGGAATGTGTAGAATTTTCATGGTGATCTGTGATTTTTTGGATAGGTGGAACATGGACCTAATAAGGTTTTCTAAGTATTTTTTAGTGGTTTTAGGTATAGATTTTTATGAATATTCATTAAAAATGTAAATTAGTCAAAACCCTCTATAAACCCTTATAGTAGAGTGATTCGAAATACATTTATAGAAAGGAAATAGAATGGATTGGTTAAACAAGTTTGACTATTGTATTATGTATATGACTCATCTAGGTGTCTCCAAGTGGTAGTGGTGTGCTAGGGTAGTGAGTAGAAGGTTTAGAAATATGCTTATTTTTGAAGATTTTGGTACTATAGGTAGGGTTGACTAAGTCAATGCATGAAAGATATTGGAGGTAAAATATATAAACTTTTTTTAAAAGTACATGAATTAATTTGGGTATGATTAAGCTTTTATGTCAATCATTTTGATGATCCAAGTCTGTTAGTTGTTAAATCTACAGACTATGATAATAGTGAGAAAAATTATTCAAGTGAATAAGTGTTTAGGGAAGTGTTATAGGTGAGTAGGGTTGGATCCAATAAATTTGGGTCTTTTTATAACACATATGACTTATTTTTAATTGGTTGGAAAGTGTTGATGGTGTCTATAAACTAGCTATAAGGAGCTTACAAAGAGACTAGTCTATGTAAAACAAGAAAGTAGAACCCAAGATATTGAGAATAGTTTGTTGAAGAAAAATTTACATTAGAGAATATGATATTAATGTTTTAAGGTGTTATAATTATGTTTTAATACCACATTAATATATTTATAGATCATGATTATGTCCATACTATTATAGAGAGTCAAAGTTTGTTGATTAGTTATTGGCATTGTTTGGTGGCTCTGAGTGAGCTTTTTGCAAAGAAGATTTTGTGGTTGAATAAATTAAATTGAATAAAATAATGAGATTTATAGTTTTCATAAGTTAATGAGGTGTATATACATGTGTTTTGATAAAATTTTACTTTTGGTCTAAACATTCTTGACTGAGTTTTATAAGCTATAGGCAGTTTGAGTGGAAAATTTGTAGAGGTAAGTTGAAGGTGTTATATCAAAATTTGAAAAAAAAGAGAGTATGGATATGTTTTATAAGTTTTAAAGGATAATAATAAGGATTTTTTTTTCATATTTTATCTCTAATCAAATGTGGAGAGTCAAAATGCTTTGATTGTGTGTGACCAATGTGAGTGGTCATTTTAAGAGAGGTGATTTGAGTGCTTAGAGCTTGTGTTGGAGTGTATAATGGATTTGGAGGTCTTTTATAGGTCATAAATATTACACATATGTGATATAGTCATATTTTTATGTGAAATATTTGAGTTTTTGCTTCAAAATTTTGAGACAATGTTTTCTATGTATCAAGGCCTAAAGAGCAAGGAGACCTAATTGCTAGGTTTGAGGTGTGAGTTAGAGTTAAAAGTATTATGGATATTTTTTGGAGTGATAAAGGTTATATTGGAGGTATGTTTTATTTTTTTTCAACCATTGGTGGAATTTGAAGATGGTCCAAGAGGTTGTAAGTGTAACATGTGGGTTTGAAGGTCTAATTATTTTAGGTCTCATTAAGGCCTAATGGAGGTTTTAAGTATTAAAGACTTTGGCCAGATTATGGAGTGGAGTTTCTCACAAATTTATTTTTTTTATATACCTATTACAAGTTTAATATAATTATGTGAAGCATCTTGGCTGACCAAGATGGGTTAGAGGAAGAATGTGGTATAAGTACAAGGCCTAATTGGCCTATTTGAGTTAGTTAAGCATATGTGGAGTCAAGTGAAGGAGAGAACATTTGAAAGATAAGGTATATGTAAATTAGGACCATAAAAGGGTGAATAATATTAGTCATTCATATCTGATCAAGTTTTTAAAGGAGGATGCATAGGTCATTAGACTTACTAAGCCTAGAAGAGGTTAATTGAGTGAGTAAGCCCTAGAGGCTATTTGAGAGAGATTGAAGGGTGAAGAATGAAAAAAATGAGGTAATCATAAATTTAATAGTATAAATAGGTTTTCAATGTTATTTGAGTTTTAAGGTAGATGAGTGGGTTCTCAGTTGTCTAGGGTGTTAGACCCTCCTTGCAAGGTGAAGCTTGCAAAAGTCTAGTTATGTGGATGCTCAACTAGAAAGGGGTTTTAAATCCTTATGGGATGGGTGTCTCACTAAATTTGGATATTTTTATTATAGGATTATATCAAATATTTTAGGGTTTAGTGGGTTTTATCCCTATGAGGGTTTCCTACATAGATGATGTGTTAATGTGATGTATGATCTTGTTCATACTTTGGATGTATGTGCTTTCACGATTATGTTACTAGATCAAGTTGATGTATGATGGAATGGTTTTTAAATTTAATGTGAATTTTTGTCTACTAATTCACCCCCAATATTATTAGATACTTAAAATAATTTTGACTCTTTAGTACATAAAATACCTTAGTTTGATGTTCATCGATTAATCAATTATTTATGTTTAACATTTTACCTGTATATGTTTCAATTTTTTTAATCCTTAGAAAGATTAAATTAACTTATCTAAATTAAATCATGATAGAGTTAAAGGGATAAGTATGAGTTTTAAACATGTTTAAGTGGTTATATCTTTGAATAAATATTCTCATTCTGAAATCACACCTACTAAAGGGAAATAAAAAGATGAAAGAAAATATTCTTGACTATTCTCTGCCCAGCTAACAAAAATATACTGGAGAGGTGTGTGAAAATAAATTTAATCATGAGTGTCATTAAATATAATTTTATAACCTTTTATATATGTTTTGACAATTTATAGCTTTAGTTTGGTGATCTCTAGAGTTAGATTGGGCATCTTCAGAGTTAGACTAGGCATCTCTAGAGTTAGATTATCTTCTTCCATATGACCTCTCAACTCCTCCTCTACCTTATTTGTGTGGTTTTTAATTAACACCATTAAAAAATAATAAATAATATTTACGTTTTAATCTATCATCTATCCATAAGTGATATGAGGAAATTTGGAGATGGTTTTGTAGGTGGATATAAAGAATCTTCTTTGATTTTAATCCATTAGAGATTATCATATCTCTAGACCTATAACCTATGGGTAATACAACTATGGCCAAACATGGCCTTATTAAGATCAATTAATAACCCAATTTTTTACTCTTTGGTTGGTGTATCATAAAATCTATAGGATATTACCAAGACTACCATCATTGGGACATATTCTATAACCCCCTCTAGTTTGGCAATGGATTGATTAGCCATATATAGGACTATAGTAGTTGGTTATACAATAATTAGGGAGAGTAATTTCAATGTGTTTTATGTCATGAAATTTATAACACTCTTAGCTATGATGATGATTGGACTTCCAGGGTCCCCATATTTTGGTAGAAGCAACTTCCATGCTAAGATGTTAACAAGCTTACCATCTACTTGTATGGTTTTGGGATACTATATTATTCTCATTATATTTTTTACACACAAATATTTGATGATTATATTAGGCTTATAAATGTCTCTGATGGCTTGAAATAGTGGTATATCTATGCTTAGTCTTCGTAGTTCTTAGACTAAGTTAGTTTCACTTTTATTTATTATTTCTTTAAGTATTTCAAGAAATAAAATTGGTGATGGAGTGGTAGTTTCCTCAGGTTTTTTTCTCTTGAATGTCCTCTTTTTCCTTGACTTACTCTTTAGGAAGGATTGAAATTTCATTTTCATTAAGAATTTGTGTTTTGTGATGGTGAGTGGATTAGGACTAATTAACATTTTTTGTAAACACAACTAAACATAACTATAATCTATGACATTTACTCTCATAGTTACTTCTTTTTTTGCTCTATATACATGGGATACCTATCTATTTTTAGGGTTTTATACCATTTATTTAGGTAATTGAGGTTGATTTACTTCTTTAGTTTGTTGGGGTTGACTAGTAGGATCATACATCAACACCTGTTGGGGTGGAAAACTCTTTTGTTGATTAAATGTTTGATGAGGTATCTGTTATTGATTTATTTGTGGAATCCATGGTTGCTGGGTTTTCTATGCTACCCATAGATGTTGTGATGTTCATTATTGGGGAGACCAAGCTGGTGGTCCCCATGTTTATGGAGGTGTTGTTCCAACCCATGACATCATCAATGGATTGGATGGAGATATGGGAATAAAGTGATTTGTGTTTTAATTATAAGAGAAATTATTCCCTTGTATTTGTATATAATCAAGATATCTTATTGGTTGGGTAATATATTTTAATTGATTCTTAAGGATAGGAAGGAGGATACTATTATTTTTATTATGGGTATTTACATCATAAATACCACACATATCTATCCTGTCAAGAGGGAAGTCTTAGATGGCATGTTTCACCCTACATTCTAGGTAATACACAACTAAAGGTTTAGTAGTGGTGTTATATTTTAATTTTAATCCATATAAAATAGTATTTAATTGAATGAAAATGTCTATTTTAAGATTTAAAAACTCTTCCATGAGCTACATTATTGCTTCCTTTTCCTTTTTTTAGCTTCCTAATACCAACCCTTATTCTTGAGTAGTTCCTATATAATTTAACAATGTCATTAAGACTAATTTTATTTATATATCATATTCCTATTAGGTTCAAGGATTCATGATCATCATCTTCCCACTTCTTCAAGCAAACTATTTTATTAGTTTCTCATTTAATCTATATTCACATCTTTTAAGAATAAAAAGGAAATGGTCAAGATAGTCTCTCATGTTTTCATCTTATTTTATTTATATGAACTAATTATTATTTTCTATCTCATACCCGATAATATGCATAATGTTTTTCCAATAATTCATTTTACATTTCATCCCATATGTGAATGGATTTTGATTGTAATCCCATAAACCACCTCATAACTGAATCCTTGAGTGTTGAAGGAAATAATTTCAACTTGTAGGCATAGGTTTGACATAACATGCCAAATTCAAACAAGAATTGTTTATGATACACTCCCATAAAAATAGAAAAATATAAATGCGGATATGTTTTTCATTGGAGTAATTCCATTTGGATCCAATACAATAGGATAGGTAAAGGTTCTCGCTATTGGTTAAACTCTACCTACTTTAGCCTTATAGTGTAGATTTATTATGTTTCCAATGTTATCTCCCAGTTATTCCCTATAATTTTTTTAAAGGGTTATCCTATGAGGTGGTGAATTATCATAAGTGGCTATGATTCTAATTGATTGAGATTCAATATTCTAGTTTACAATATTTTTCAACATAGATTGCTTCTTTTAGAAGGATGCATATACTTTTGGGGAATGTTCCTAAAGTTTAATTGAGGATAACAATGATTCCTCCTCAATATTTTGAAGTTATTTTCATAGAAGGTATTATAATACATTTTATTTTTGTGACTTAATATTACTTGTGCTATGTTAAGGGTTCTTAATAATATGTCTTCCCTTTGAATCTCTTTGTTTATTCATAAATTTATTTGATTTATGGGAAGTATTTCTTAATAAGATATTAGTTTAAGATTTTATACCTATTGACACCTATAAGTCCCTTAAAATAATGTAAAAATGATGAGGGTTGTTTTGTCCTATTCATTTAGATGAATATGTCATGTCAATCTAAGAGTTGTCCATACCCTATTTTATTGTTAGTTGCCTGTTTGGGGTGATTTTTGGATTATTTACTTCTAAAGTTATAATATAATTACTTTAATTAAAATATAATATATAAATTTTGAAATCAAACACACTTACTAACTTGAAATTACTTGGAAGGGAAACACACTTTTTGGAATTGAAATTACATTAAAGTAAATACACCTTTAGTCTATTTGCATAAATGTAAGTTGCATGAAATATAATAACACAATTAATTTATTTTATAAAAAAAAGAAATTATTTGGAAGGGAAATTCCAAAAGTAAGCTTTATTGAAACACACAGTCTTGTAGGTGAGACACATAACATAATACTTTATATAGGAGAATGGATGAAAAAATTTCAGACAAACAATATTATAAAATAAACATATAAATAAAAAATATATCCTAATTATTTGGTTGAGTACCCCCCTAATCTACCTTAGAATAAGATTATAACACTATTATATTTGTGTAAAATTCATGAAATCAATTTCTCATTACTTCTAGGAAAATGTTTACAATATTGAAAATAGTGGCACTTAAACTATTCAATCATTGATACTTTTTCTATCTCTTCCCTCTATCATCAAAAGGACTTGCTTATATATTATCAAATATTAAAACATATGTCTTAATATAGATAAACAAATTAAAATATCATATTCTAACTAAGATCTTGTATTATTCTAAAATAATAACATAACAACATATTTTCCACATTTTAAGGAAAACTAGTGGAAAGCACTGTATTCAATTTCTTGCATGATTCCTAATTAGTTTTTGTTTGAAAATTCTTTGTCAACTATAACCTTTTGTTTTTAGTCAACTAGAAAATCCAAGCATAGTACTTAAAATCACTCATAAGAAAACTTTTATAAATACCATGGCTAAAAATATATATTACTATTTTTAGAAAGTCTATATATATATTTTAGTTTTTATCCCAAAAATATACTAGACTAATTATTATCATGCCTGTATATCCTTGAATTAATTTAAAATCCTCAAGTGTTATTTTCCAACTTTTTAGGACTATTTGGAATCAGTTTGGGCATCTTTGGAGTCAGACCAATGATATTTGGAACTTGTCTGGACTGGTCTTTGGGAGTCTTCTATTTTAAAAAACCACTATATTTAACTATACTACATTTTTATGACCTATACATATAAAACTCATGTATTTCCTATGAAAATGTTAAGACAAAGTGGTTTAAATAGGTAACAATACATGCACAAAATAATTAAGGCAAGACATTTATTTTATACTGTAATTAGTAATGAATTCCATTATGCACATATAAATCCACTTAAAAGGAAGACTTTTAGGGGGAAAATGAGGTAATTACTTGGATATAATGAGACATTTTATGGGATCATCAAAGTGGAATTGAAAGGTAAGGATATCTTTAATAATGATTCACTTATTTTTGATTTCAAATTAATAATATATAAGATGGTTTATTGTCTTGAAAAAGTAGATGCAAAAGAGCCTAGAGATATATTGTTGGAGAAGAAGGAATTTGTTTCATGTTCCTTGGAGAATCTTGAGGAAATTATTGAAATTATGATTCAAAAGAAAGGGAAGAAGTGAAAGAAACAAAACAATAGGTAAACTCCAAAATTATAAGATTTGGAGGGGGGTTAAAGGAAGCATATTCAAGGTCCGATAAGAAGAAAGGTAAAATCAGCCAAAAGGATTCCTAGAAAAAATACATAAAAATGGATATAACAAATGTTATTCAATGTACCTTTGATGTGAGTGAGCACAAAGGTCATTTAATTTTACTTAAATGAAATTCATATCTTAGAATATTAGGGGATTAATAATACCAATACAAATATAATTCTTAAAAATATTATAAAAAGCAGTAGTCCCAATTTTTTGGCATTATAAGAAATGAAAAATATTCAATAAGTTAGTTATGGATGTGAAGAATAAGTTTTGGAAGGAAACCTATGGTTTTAGTGTTAGATATATAGCTGATTCTAGTGGTATTACTATTTTTTTAGGATCCAACAATAGTTAAAGGCAATATTTTTATAAGTAACGAACACCACATTACCATTTTGTTCTCTAATTTTGTTGACAATTTTTTTTGGATTTTATCAAATATCTATGATCCTAATTCACTCAATGGTAGCAAAAAAATGTGGGAGGAGTTAAAACCTTGTAGGAAAAATTATATGAATGTTAAATGGATGATATTCAGGTATTTAAATACCCTCATATCACCTTTATAAAAAATAAGATGTAAACAAGAATACAATGAAAGTATGTATGACTTACACAATTTTATAAATGCTAATGGATTGATTGATGTGGATCTTAGAAGAGATACCCATACCTAGTCTAATAGGAATTTTGGTGAGAATATAATCCAATTTAGACTTGATAAAATTATTATTACTTCAGAATGGATGATAACACAGTTTATGTTTGTCATCCTTGACCAAAATTGATTCATATCACAATCCCATTATGCTAAATTTGGAAAAAAATATAAAACAATACTTTTAGATTTGAAAATATGTGGATGCAACATCTGGATCTAAATGAGTGAATTAAAGAGTGGTGGAACATAGACATCAGAGGTACTACTATGTATATAGTTTCCAAGAAGCTCAAAAATATAAAAATAAATATCAAAAGATGGAACAAAGAAATATTTTGGAATATCTTTGAAAAAAGAGAAAAATCAAGGGGGATATTATAGATTTAGATAAAATCATTTCATTAGATAAAGATCTTAGGCAGTACAACTCAATAAAAATAATAGAATACAAGTTTTGAAGGTAGAAATTGAGAGCTATTTGGCTTAAAGAAGGTGAAAAAAACTATTTTTTTCTATATGTCCACTCTAACACATAAAAACATTAATATAATTTTAGATATTATCAAGGAAAATTGGGATTTTGGTGATGATCTAAATATTATCGAGGAAGCCATTAGTTTATATATAAATATTATTTGAAGGGATGGTAATGGAAATGTGAAAGTGGTAAAAAGTATCATTGGTTAGATCCCAAAAATCATAATTCAAGATGACAAGAAGAGTTTTTTGGATCCTATAACCATTGATGAAGTTAAGTTTTTAGTATTTTCCATGGAATGAGACAAAGCATTAGGTCTTGATAGATTCCTCAAAACATTTTTTTTATAAATTAAGGGAAATTATTAAGATGGATGTGACAATGATTGTAGAATAATTATTCTCTACATGAAAAATTCTAAGGAATTTGAATAACATCATTTATTTGATTCCTAAGAAACTGAGAGCTAAGGAATTCAATAATTTTGGGCCTATAATCTAGTGTAACATAATTTAATTTTTTTTCACCAAAATTATGGCACTTTACATCCAACCTTTGCTGTCATATCTTATCTCTAAATAAAAAAGTGGTCTTGTTAGTTGGAGAAAAATTTAGGATGGAATAGTTATGGTCCATGAGATGATTCACTCCATGGAAAAAGGGGGAAAATAAGGCATGGTTTTAAATTTATGCATGAATAAAGCTTATGATAGAGTGGCATGGTATTTTCCTAATTTTATCTTAGATAAATTTGAATTTAATTTTCATCTTAGGAAGGTTGTTATAACATGTATCTATACTAATATGTTTTTATTATGATTAAAGGTTCCCCTAAAATATTCTTCCCTAGTGAAAGAGGTGTCACGAACCCCAAAAACCAATTATATTTTTTTGTATTTTAGGGTTGTGAGTTTTGAGTTCCAATAATCAGCCTCTTGTTTAAAAGGCATTGATAAAAATTTAATATATTATGCACCAATTAGTTTATCCTAATAATTATGATATTCAAGTATAATCAATGAAACTCACCATAATAGGTAGTTAACATCTACTTGATTATATCTATAAACATACACTTGATATACTAATAGATAAATAATAGTAGGTTGTTCACACTTGTTGCAATGCAAATGATACATTTTGATAACAAATAATAAACATTAGGTATAACCCTTCAAAAAATTTGATTGATACATAATGGAATTTGAAATATTATTATACTTTCCATCAAAACATTCAACTCAAATAGTTAACCTCAAGACATCACATTGGATTAACAAAAGGAAGAACATAGTCATGACTCTTTATGTCAAAAAACATAAATCATACCAAATAAATTAGATGGTATTATATATTGTAAATGGAATACATAATAAAATTTCAAGGCTTCATTAAATAGTTCATGAAACAACCCCTTGATATAGGGTTCAACCATCCCTTAGTTTACATCAAGTTCATGTTATGCTTGCCTTTATTACAAGATGAGTTTAGGGATACAATTTCACTTTACCCTATTAAAAAATGTGTAAAAACTAAAAAGTGAGATAAGATTTCCACTTCACATAACTTAGATTATGATAGAATTCACCTCAAAAGGAAAGGGTTATTAATATTCTCTTATCGATCTTAATGCAACAACATTATAAGATTCAATAGGAATTCCAATCCTTGGCAACATCTATAAGTTTTTATACCAATGCACTTAATGGTAAATTATATCTAATAGCATTTTTCACAATAATTTTAAACCCACTTATCTTCCCACTGATCATTGACCACATTTTTAATATTGATCACTTATTTATTTCTAACATTCTATTATTAGTTATTAAAGGTTTAGGAATATAATTTAATATCTTGGTTCTCATCTGAGAAAACAACCTTAATTAGTGGAATAAGGTTTAGATAGGTGATATAAGTTGATTTGATAATTTTGAATCCACACATTTTTTTTTGGTAATGTTACTCTAATATTCTAGTTTCCCATCAATTTGAGGCTTTTTCTTGAATAGAGGTCAATTTAAGTTTTTAATTCAACTTACAGTTAACTCAGCAAAGTATAAACCAATATGCTTGCTTCAACTACTTACATACCTTTTCAACATGAATTACAATTTGTGATGTATGAAATATTTATGACATAAACATGTTAATACTTATAAGAGATTATCGAATTAACCTCCAAAAATCAATACTATTTCAATACTACTTTCATATAAATTAACCAAATGAAAATAATATACTATAGCTACATTTTGACAATTGAAATCAATTTGAGATCATTTTAAATATTCATGTAAGGTTACTGCCCATTGAATGAGATAAAAACACCATACAAGCAAATCAAATTATTATATGATTATAACTTAGAGCCATATTAAATTATCAATCATTACTAGTAATGAACTTATAATAATTAAAGAGGTTGAATCACTAAATGATGCTTAGGATGCATGTCTAGAATGAATCAATTTATACACATATCATAATTCAACCATTCTCAAAATGAGCTAAAAAATAATCAAAGATGATCAAGCAATAAATCTAAAAGCTTCCATTGTGATTGACATCCATAATTGGCATAGGACCAAAATGCCATAAGTTGACAACTAACATAGCCAACATGTTATATCATACAATAATTCAACATCAAATTGATAATAAAACAAAATACAATGTCACACATGTATCCATAGCCATTCCACAAATCTAGTTCAAACATGAGAACATTTGCATTCAACTCAGTTACTTAATCAACATCAGATAATTATCATTGCAATCAATCTCCATTATTAACTTATAATTTAAAAAATTGTTTTAAATATAGTTGAATCTACATAATAAAATAAATATTCAAATGAAAAATTAAAGCACTAGTTCTATTCATAAAAAGGATCCACTAATCAACTTGGATATTCAGAATTTTAACCCAGTCAATGCATACTACTTACATTTGAATGACCATCAACTTCAATTTAAATGTAGTAGTTACAACAACTAATATTAGTAGAAATGATTATGTAATAATGAGACCAAAATGCTCATGGTATTCAAACATTATAAACATAATCTCATCATTAATAAATTACCTCAACTCTCATAGGTTCCATTGATGAAACCCTATAAGAAGAACACATAAACTAATCATAAATATGAGCCCATCCATATGGTGTAAAATACTAATCCATTCTAACCATCAGTCTGGGGATATAAGGAAATCACTCAATGATCTTATAAAACCATAAAATAAAATGAATCAATGAAGATGTAATGTGAGATTAGAAGTTAACTAGTCAAGGGTTCAAACAAAAATCACCAAGAAAACACATAATCCACAACAAAGTAACACTCAAAAAAATGGACAAGATAAAATAGTGATGACTTCATGGCTCAAATATGACTATCATCCATATGAAATCTGAGGATGAAATGATCCAATGATCTACCGACAAGGGAAAACATTTATAAAATAAACCATATCTCAAACAAGGAAACAAACATGCAAGCTAAAATCATTGATAAACACTTAAAAGATGTATGCTAGGGTTTTAAAATGTATATAAATAAGGCTTTCATAGTCCTTAAGGACTTTCCTAGTTTTATAACACTTTCAAAAACCTGTCATAGATCCAAGATCTTATCATTTTTCCTTGGTACTTGGCAATAAAACTAGAAGAGTATCATCTTGAGTATAGCTTTGAAAAGATAGAAAAATAAAAAAGAGTAAAATTTACTTCTTTGAATATATATTTTTTTGATATTCACTACAAATAAATATGACCTCTTTTTCCTTTTTCCTATCTTTCTCTCTTGTTTGTTGTGTTTTTGAAATTTCATAAGATGACATACCATTCCTTCCCTGAAATCCATGATGCCAAAATCACTAATGGCTTAGAATGTGGATTCCAATAATACCCTAGGCCCTTAAATATAGTGACGACTTATACACAACATGGATATAGAACCTAAGGTTCCTCACCCAGGATTCAACCTTGACTAAAAAATATATGATTACTAAAATTGAGTTATAATGCATGCAAATAAAAGGTTCCATGAAAATCCTTAATCATTAAAAGGGTAAGTGCATAGAGTTGGGTGACAATTTTATTGGACATTTCCCATAACATGTACATGTTATAGACATTATGAGTATGCATTATATAAAGTTAGGCTCATAAATACCAAGCCATAATGTGTACATGTTATATCACATACATGTTATATAGATCACATAACATTTACATGTTATAATGCATACATGCTATGTCCACTTTATATAAAGTGTACATGTTATGTCAACATGAAAATAAAAAAACAAAAAATGCCAAACCCATGTTATATTGTCATTCTCCATTGATTTAATATTTACTCTACCTTTATCTATGCTAAACCACATTTATTTTGTGTTTGGAGGAGGAGAAAACATGATAAAATCATCTATTACCTTGATCAATCGATAATGTTATTGCAGAGGGGAGGCAAGCAATCAAAAACCAAACTATTACCACTAGATTTTAACAATTTTTTATTTGCATTATTTTCATTATCAAAACCCTTTTTTAGTAGTCCATTCAATTGTAAGATAAAAACATGATAACATTCCTCCTAACCTTTTACCTAACCTTATTATCCCTCTTATCCCTCCTACAATTCCATAAGATGCCATAGGTAGTTAGGAGGATTTGGATGCACACATAGTGGAAAATAAAATAGACATTGAATAAATAATTAGGAGAATGATGGACCCTACTTTGACCAACACACACCATACCTATTTAGCTAATACCCTAGATTCTATATTAGGTCAAATTGACTTGATAACAAGTCAAATTGATAGATGAACATCATATATGGATAGATATTAGGATTATTATGATGACAAATTATTAGCATGTGATGTGAAGGACACAAAAATAGAAAAATACCTAATTTGTTCCTTATTCATTAACCCAACAACCAATACGCCCTTTCCACTATCCAAAAAATGATTCTCAATCTGTTTATGCAAAAAAAATTTGATTATAAATAATTTTTAGGACTGATGGTAGATGGTGTTTGATTACCCACTATGTAACAACCACCATTTCCCATTGTATTTTTTGAGGAAACTCTACTACAAATTTTTCCTTAATAAAATTTCTAACTATTTTGACTACTTATATTTTTAGGGATAAGGGAAAGGCTCTACTTAGGATAGACTAGGTACACATCATACATCTAATCAACCTGCAAGGGTCCCTACACAAAATCTACTTTAGCCCAAGATCCCGTCTACAATGATGGAGGTCATAGATATTGACAATTTGCATACACTTAGTGCATTTACTAACATAATCATTCAACATATGAGTAGGATTTATGAGACTGATGCTAGAGATACTCCACCCAATGTGAGTACCTGACCTCACCATTGCATATTATGTGGTGATATATGCACTAGACCTTCAAATGATGATGGTGGTGCTTCTAAGGGATTAGCTGATATAATTTTGAGTGGTGAGTTTTTTTCACATACATTTAATGTGAAAACATTAGTCACTACACATATGCATGTATTTTTTATATTTTAAATGTTAAATTTTAGTTATAATTGTATTTAAAATTAAAAATTAATTTACATTAAAATTGAATAATATATATTTAATTTTTTATGTTGTAGGAGGAGACATTGCCATCATCTTCATGGTCCACTACTACATTTTTGAGCTATAATATGTTTACATATGCATAACAAATTTTTTGAGCCATTTACTACTACATATATTGATGTTACTAGGCTAATGTTCACATATACAAAGGTAATTTTGAATTAATATTATATTATGTACATGTTTTTATTTTCATAGATATATCTCTTGACTAAGTGAGGTTGGTTGTTTAGTTGATGACCATAGTGGATACTCCTCCATCTCTACAAGTTGAGATAGGCACATGCATTACTACTATAATGTCATCTACATAGGCACTCACTAAGGCACATGTTAACTTGTAATTATGAATTGTAAATATAGATATATATTAATGATTATACTAGATAATTGAGAAAATATAAATTATGTGAATGCATTGTGTATACATGGTTATTTGATGACATCTGATAGTCACATTTAGATGATTAGTAGGGAACCTTCTCATGTTTTATCCCAATTTCACATGCCTGTTTATGTACCTTGACCTATCATAGACCCTGTTGAGCATCAAACCTAGATTGATTATGACCATAAGATTGTAATAAGTGCATGTTTAAATTATTTTTTAATTATAGTTTAAAATTCATTTATAAACTTGGTTTCATGTATAGTATGTAAAATTTTTAATAAATTTGTATTTGAACATGCTTAACTATAGGTGAGATATGAACATAGAAGGACCTGTAGTTTGACCTTGGAGGAATCCAATTCATTTGAGGGATATCCATCTACAAGAAGGGCATCCCAAGGAGATTGTTCTTTAAGGAAGGCAAAGACATGGAGACTATTTAATGAGTAGGATATCTTAGATGAACTACTTTTTTGTATGCCTATATGGAAATGTACTTGTTTTTGACATTGTATGCATATTGAAATTCACCTAACATTCTATTATGTTTTTAGATGATGTAATTTTTTGTATGCCTATTTGGTAAGGTATGCATTATTGGCATCATATGAATCTATGGAATTCACTCAAAATTCTATTATATTCTTATTTTGTATGCCTTTATGGATTTTATGGATATATATATACACAAGATTACATTTTATGGTGATCATTTTTTTGTGTATAATTTGTCTCATATTACTATTGCAAAACTAAATTTGATGGTTGTATGGCCATATTTAGATATGATCGTCTTTAATATTTCCTTCATGTAATTTATTAAAACTGAATTAAAATATTTCAATGTGTGTTGAAATCAAAACTATATGGGAGAAAATAGTACAATTTTTGAGATAGAGTCATATATTACTATGAAGTGCTTCTTGAGATTAGGCTACACCATTTGGGCCACATGATTTATCATTATTCTTATGTGGATATCCTTGCTACACTAATTTAATATCATTTTGGACTTGATATTTAGGTTTTATATTCATTGAATTTATAGACATAATACATTTCTATTATAAGTGCAATCGAAACAAACAATGGAATACTCATCTCTTTCATACGTTCTTTAGATGCCCTTATACATTTTACTTTGTGCAAGTTTGATGAAGTGGTTATGTTTTACCTCCTAATTTGGGATGTTTTATATTTGGAGATGTTTTTCATTCTTGTTTGATGATTCCAAATTTATTGAAAGGTTTTCCTCTTCTTGTATTCAACTTGAATTCACCCATGTAATCATAAAGTGATGTTGTGCTATATCCTTCTCCATATATTTGTTTCCCTTATTTTAGAGAGACTCTTCTTTGGCCCTTTAAAGTAGTGAAAGATTATAAATATCATGTTTCCTAAGGCCTTGGAATAATTTGGTGGTTATATATATATATATATATATATATATATATATATATATATATATATATATATATATATATATATATGTATTCATTTCATAAACTTTTTTCTCTCCCTCTCCACTATATTTGTCTTGGATATATATTCTCTTATCATCATATATCCAATCCAATGTTTAGGAGCCTATAAACATTGACAACTAATGTTGTCAAATTTGAAGTGATGGTTGGAAAACTCCACTTATAGTGCTTCATGGATGAAAACTAGTGCTTCCAACATGTTTGAGGTAGTAGATGACATAAAATATTAGGTTCTTGGCCTCCCATTATGCCCGATCGAGAGACCCACCACCCATTCTAGCCTTAAGAATGCCCTTTCCAATACAAAAAAAATGTAGTTTTCTAGCCTAAATTTAGGCATGCATAAAATGGAAAATATATTCATTTAGATGAAATTTAATAACACTCACATGCATGTAAAATCCCTCTATTTTCAATCTAGAGAACATAAATATAACCTTTGAGACCAATCCATGGCACAAATTATAATAATGGGACTAAACAATTTGGGGGAGTGTTAGAACATTGATATTTGTTGAACACCTTTGTGGCCCACATATTTCATTTAATAAATAATAAATAATATATTTATTATTTAATAAAACAAAGTTTTCAATTTTTTTTTGCACATATAAAACTTATGTTTTATATTTGATTAGATGAAAAGGTGAATCAGTTGGTTACAACCTTTCACTCACCTTATAAAGAAATTTTACCTTTGTAGTCAAATCACAGGATTGTGAATTATTTTGAATGGCTATGCCTCTAAGTATTTTTTGAATAATTTGTCAAAGAGAATTGACTTGAAAATTATCTATTAAGTCTATAAATGTTTCTCAAATAATGGAATAAATTTGTTGGTTTTTTACTTTATCGAGGTTTTCCCACATAAACTATGTAATGTGTGTTTTATTTATTTTTGTGTTATTTGAGTAATATTCTAAGTTATGTAATTATTATTTTATTTATTACCCTATAATTCATATTAACCAATATTTTATTCCCTTACATTATTTAGTTTGATAAAATATTATGAAGAAGCTTCTGGCCAAAAAATTAATTTGAATAAGATTTGTTTATTTTTTATAAATACCCTACCATGAATTTGACATAATTATAATCAATTTTAACATACTCCTTTATGGATTTGGTGTTAGTAAAATAAGAAAGGAATATGAACTAGTGTGTGAGGATTTATTTGATGGAAATTTTAGTGCTAAATTTGGTTACATTATTTCCTTGAAAGATATTATTGATAGATTCCCATGGATTAAACTTTGGAATAAGGCCCTGATTCTAAAAATCAACTTTTTCTATTGGCTAATTATGTAGAATAAAATCTTCACTATTGATAATATTATGAAAAAATGACTCCTAATCCTAAACATATGTGTTTTATGTGAAAGTATTGTGGAATCAACTATTCATCTATTGCTATATTTATCCTTTGCCTTTAAATTCCTAGGATTCATCCTTTCCCTATTTGAAGTAGATTGGGTTTATCCCTAAACATATTAAAAAATGTGGTGTCAATGGAAGGCCCATTTTAAGAGTCAAAGTCTATTTTTTTATGAATATGGATTTACCACATATCTTTTTCGATCTCTAGAAAGAGAGAAATCAAAGACTCTTCAAAGATAAGAAAAGAAGCAACACAAAGGTAGCTTTGAAAATTATCAATTTAGTAAAAGAAAGTTTCACTTCCTCCAAATCTAGATATCAAAACAAGATGAAGGATGATGAGCAGAAAATTGCTACCTATTGGATTATAAGAATTTATAGAGATAATAATAGTGATTTAAAAAGGGAGGCTAGAATTTTAACTAAAGTTATTTTACCCTCCCCAAGATGGATCAAACTAAAATTTCATGGTGAAGGGGAATCTAGGGAAGATGGTTGGTAGAGAGATTTTAAGAAATAAAAATGGTTGTATATTAGATGCCTATGCTAGGAACCTTGGTTTTCAATCTAATAATGTAAAGGAAGATACAATGACACTTTGGGGGTGTAAGTGGCCAAAGAGAAGGTGACTCCTTAAACATTGTTTATTGCCTTAACAAGATTTTTTTTATACTTGACCAATAAAAAATCTTATGGAGAATGATTATAGTATTATCTAATCCTTTAAAAAAATAAATATAATCCACATATACAGAGAATACAATAAGTTTGTTGATTAGTTTGAAAACAAGGGTGTTTTAGATCAAAACATATCAAGGTTGAATAATGTGCAAGATCTTCTGGAAAATGTATGTGAACTTTTGTAAATGGAAGAATATTGTATTGAGGAAGATATCTTATTGGTGAGTTTTAATTAATATTTCATGACCTTAAAGCTTAGATGGATATTTGTATAACACCTAAAATTCATACTTATCATCAATAATAGGAATGACATGTATTGCAATCACTCCTTCCTTTTGGAAAATGATTTAGAAAGATAAATAAAGGATCACCATGTTCATGATAAATCCTAACCATTTATCATAGTTTTAAATGTTATTGATGACATTAATGACATTTATTCTCCCTTTGAGTGTGGGGACTATCTATTAAATCATATCTCATTACAAGTTTTGTTTAGAAAGGCTAAGTCTTTTTAGCATGAGGGTTATTATAGGAATCAAACGAAATTTTATGCCATTGAAGGATATAGTTTTAGAGTCAATCCATCCAATGTAGGAATAACTTTAAAAAGGGAATAAAATTGGAGGATTTTGGAAGATGGTGGCCTCATGAATTTTATGGAGTCCATCTAAGTACATGATCCACATGTCACATTGGAATTCATAAGATCTTGGGAATGACATTTAATGGACATGAGGGGAGTTTCAATCCTTATTATTAAATAACTCATTACTTAAGTTATAGGACTGAGTATACAAGGGATAAAATACTATAAGTAGAAAAGGGACAAAAAGGAGGAGGTTGATCAATTTATTGAGGAGAGAATTTGATTTACCTTCAAAGGGGGATATCTGAGAGAGTCCCTTCATCTTGACATGATGTGGTGCACTAAATTATGAGGTATACTACCATGGAGGGAAAATATATGGTAGTCTTATCTTACTATTTTGATTTATTGTATCATTTCTAGCATAAAAATGTTATTAGTTTTCCAATTTATTTAGTTTTTTCTTGATAAATTTGTCATTGATGTCTAGTTGGGGAAATTTTCTATCCCCATTCACCTAGATTTAATATTCTTTATTTTTAATCATGCTAAAAATTTGTCTCTTAGACCTTCTCCCAATAATAAAATTGTTGAGCATGAAAAGGAGAAGGTGGTTGTTAAAATGAGAGGTAAGGATAATGAGTTGAATATTATCTCAATCAATATTTATAGGGTGAAAAAATCAATTACTCATAAAAAACCTCATGTGTTTGTCTCTTTGGGTTTGATTGAGGAAGAGTTTGTTAATAGTGAGTTAAGGAAGTCAAGAATTTTTTTAGGGAAGATCAATCCTTGGAAGCCTTTTTAGGTTGACTCACAAAAAAATAAGGAAGGAAATATGAAAAAGGGGGCCTCTAAATGTTTTATAGATATTAAAGGCAAAAATAGAATCATTGAAGATAGTAGTGAATATGTTTAGGTTAAATTTAGATTGATGGTAGATGATTTAGACCTTCATAAGAGTATTATAAATTGGATTATTAAAGAGAATGATGGAATCAAGGACTAAATACATAATATTTAGCTCAAATATGTTGGATCATGAGCTAGGATATCCTTCAAAAGGTTTTAGGTGAAATTTATATTACCATCTAGAAGATGAGGGAGCTAGAGGAAAAAAATTCTAAACTAAAATATGAAAACTCTCAATTGAAGGAAGATATTAGGCATATTGTTCATATTAGTAAGATTATGATAAAAAATTATCTTTATAATATTAATATTTTGAAGGTAGTGATCAAATTTTTGAAAGTTGATCAAGGTATCTAGAGGATGAGTAAAAATAACAAAGGTTAGCTATTTGAGGTGGAGAACGGTGGAATTATAGACCTAGATAAAATCCTCAATGATCTAGATAAAGAATGGAATGTAATAGTTTTAATTGTTGTTGGCATGTTATTGTTAGTTTTAATTTGGTTATTTTATTGTCTCTTAGTTGTTAATTTGTTGTTGATAAATAACATTTTGTTATCCCTACTATTTTAATTTTTTGTTCGGGGATTTTTTAGAATTTTTCTTGTTCCATGTAAAAGAGAAGGTACCTATTAAAAACCCTCACTTTACCTTTACCCCCCAAAAAATCATCATATATTTGGTAATGTATTATTATTGTAAATAAAGTGTCTCAATTATATGTTAAATTTTCTACTCTCATTTCTATTATATTATGTGGTTATGCTCTTATCTACGAGTGAATGTTAATAACATGCCTATGCAATATGCTATATTATAATCTATTATTATGATTCTAATTTTGTAATATAGTAATTTCATTAAAAGTTGTATTATAACTTTTATTTTGGATAATTATTTAGTGAATATTGGGAATTAGAGAGGATGAAAAATTAGGTTATTTAGGTAAATCTATTCTATTTTCCTATAAATGTTTTTTCTACATCTAGTTTTTTTCATGGTGGACTTGATCACATTTTGTGTAAGGGTCAAGATAAAAAAATATATCTTAGAGAAATTTAAGTTTTTTTATAAATCAAATATTCCAACCTAAAAAAAGTATAATTATTTTCTTCACACCCTTTAGAAATGTAAATGTCATTGGATTCATCATTAGGAGATGATCATAAAATTAAGGGTCTTTGATAACCCTACGTTTTGGGAGGGTTTTGTCAATTTTAGGATTTTGACACCCTTGGAAATATTTTAGTCATTAGATTTATCTTTAAGAGGTGATCCCAACACTATAGCTCACTGGTAACCATATTTTTTACTTTTAATTTGATCACATCATGATGAAATTGAAAAGTAGAGCCAAAGGCACAATTTCATATGCCCTAAAGAAGAATCCTAGAAAAAATGAGAGAAATTTAGAAATGCATTGAAGTGAGATTTTCAATTGGGATTCAATTAATATGGATAAATGTTTTAGATAAATTGAGAAGGGTTTCCAACTATTATAGGGTGATATGGTAAAAAATGAAGTTATGGCTCAAATTATTAATAAATTAAATGGGCTTATAAATTCATTCAATAATTAGGTCAAGTAGTAACTATTAGATCCATAACCCAATAATAATGGATCAATGGAATAACCTATTTATGATTTAAATATAGGACCATATTATCCTATAACTAATACTACTTTAGGGTCTCCAAAATTTATAGCAAAGGTGGACATGTATAAGTTTTATGGAAAGAACCTGCTCACCTAGATCAACTAAATGGTTTTTTTTTTGAGTTACATCAAATTCTACATGTATAAAAGGCTATATTAGCATAATTATCTTTTGAAATTAATAAATTAACTTGGTATTGATGGATTTTTAATCAAAATAAAAATAATAATCTTAGTGTCACTTAGTTAGTCTTTACGGAGGAGTTCCAAACACATTATGGTAATGTTTGACAAATAAATTATTCAACAAATTTCCAAAGCAATGAAAAATGGGTCTAGTCAGAGATTATATTTAGTAATTTCAAACCCAATATCTCAGAGAAACTAAAGTTAAAAATGAGAACATGAATGCCATGTTATATGGAATAATAAAGGAAAACATTCAACATGAGGTACATGTATTTGATTCACACATTGTATATTGGTCAACTATCTTGGAAAATAAGCTGGAGAAAAATTCATTGGCCAACGTGATTCAATCATTTCATTGCATTATATATTGTAACACTCATGAATCATTGTTCCCCCAACTAAATTTATTAGTGCATAAACTAATTAAATAAAAAAACAAAAGGGTTATGTTTTAAATATGATAACACATATAGTAAAAAACATAAATGTGTATAAAATAAGCTCTTCTACGTTGAATGAGATCAAAAGAATAAGAATAATAAGATTAAGTTGAGATAGTATAAGAGCCATAGGAATAATAAGAATATCCACATATGATATCTCTTATCATGTAATCTCAGGTATTCATACCCCAAAAATACTCAAGGTATAAATATTCTTGAAAAATTAGAGGGTGAAATATTGAATGACTCAAGGAGTACTCTTTATTTAATCAATAATAAGTTAGTTTCATGTTTGAATAGTTTCATGTTCCCAAACCCATAATTACAAACCATCCTTATGGATAGGGGTACAATAAATTATTTAATAATATTTTAGAGTATTAAAATTACTATGGGGGAATACATGTTGGATAGCCTTGAATTTTTCATTCCCATGGGAAGATTTGATATTGTGTTGGGAGTCCAATGGTCCACTACTTTATAAACAATTGAAATGAAATCCCAAGATTTGCTCATGTGTTTCCATGATAAAGGAAATACATTAGGATTGAGGGAGTTCCAAGCCAAATTTCCACATATATTAATATCTCATTAAATGAAAAATATTCTAAAAGGGTTAGTAGATTTTGTTGCACAATTATTTTCATTAGAATCAAATCAATCAAATGTGCCAACAAGTCTAAATCTATAGATGTATTTGGAAAAACATTCCATTATTTTTTGGGATATTATAAAAGGGTTATATCTAAAAGGAGATCATTATCATTCAATTCAATTTGTACCAAGGAGCCAAATACCAAACATTATCCCTTACATGTACCCATATGTGCAAAAAAGTGAGATTTAAAAGATGGTACAAGAAAGTTTGGAAGCGAGTATTATTAATCATATTCAAATTACATATTATTATCAAGTGGTGATGGCTTATAATAAGGATGAAACTTGAAAAATGTGATTTAAATATAAATAACTCAATAATTTCACCATAAATAAATCTTATTCATATAATTTACCAAATTAGAATTAAAAAGGAAGATATTACTAAGAGAGTTTTTTAACACATAGGGCCATTATGAGTTTCTAATGATGCCTTTTGATCTCATAAATTCCCCCTATAAATTCATATTTAGATGAATTTATTATTTAAACCATTTATACAATTTTTTTTAATGTTCCTTGATGAAATATTGATCTACAAAAAAACATGGTGAGACAATTTTTACCATGTGTATCAAGTTTTATAAATTCCCAAGAAACATTTGCTTTATGATAAGCTTTCTAAGTGTTTGTTTAGTGTCAAGGAGGTAGAATATTTAGTAAAATTGTCTCCCATGAATGAGTCAAGGTGGATCCTCATAATATTAAGGCCATGTTGGAGTGGTCAATAATGATAACCCTTAAGATCATCTGAGGATTCCTAGGACTTATAGTACACTATTTTAGGTTCGTCAGAAATTATGGTAGCATAACAACACTAATAAAAACCATTTTGAATAAGGAATCCTTATATTGGAATGATGAAACAAGTAAGTAATTGGAGAAGATTAAGGAGGCTAGTGCACCACTATGTTTTGCATACTCCTAACTTTTATAAAAACTTAATTGTGTAATGTGATGCATCAGAGCATGGTATAGATGTAGTAAATGTGCAAGATGTCATGCACATTGAATTTTAAAATATAAAAATAAAATTTAAGATTTTTTGAAGATAATTTATGATAGGGAAATGTTGAATATTCTTCATGTAATTAATAAATATAAGCATTATTTAATGGGAATTCATTTTTGGGTGAATATGGATCATGTAAGTCTAAAATTCCTCTTAGAACAAAGGTTATCATCAGAAGAGCCAAAAAATGGGCCATGAAGATGTTTCAGTATAATTTTGAAATAATATACAAGAAATGGAAGGAAAATATAGCATAAAATACACTCTTAAAATATGATAAAAATATATATACCTAGTTGTGTGCCATGTCTATATTGTAGGAAGATTGGGTGAACTAGACAAGATTTGAATAGTAGTAGGATACAAACATTTAGAATATCCTTTAGAAAATTCAATAAGATTCAAGATATTCATAAAGGGGACACATTTTGGTATAAGGATATTCTATACATATGCAATAATTCAAAGCTTAAGAATAATTTTATTGAAGATCTCAATGCCCCTTTGGTAGGGGGTCACTTAGGGTTCCCAAAGAATTATCATAGAGTCAAGTGTGATTTGTTTTGGGAAGAAATAAAGGATGATGCACAAAAATTTATGGAAAAATGTTTGATATGATAGAAAAATAATGATTAAAAAATCAAGATTCTAGGTATTTTTCAGCCTTTTTCTATTCCTTTCCAGTGATGGGAGAAGGTCTCCATGGATTTCATTATGGGATTATGAAAGTAAGAAGGGAAAAGTGTCATCATGGTATTATTTGATTGGATTAAAAAATATGTCCATTTTTAAAAATTTTTTCACATCATTTTTCCACTAATATGGTGGAAACAACATCTATGGAGATAAATCATAAGTTACATGGGACCAAAAATATTATAAGAACTGATCGTGACTCCATATTTACTAGTATTTTTTATTAGTATATTGTATTGTTTGGGTACTTAGTTAGCTCATACCTCTTCATATCATATTAAATATAATAAGAAAAAAGAGGTTAAAAAGTGTTTGGAAGGGTATCTCTATTGCTTTGTTTTAATAAAAAAGCACTACAGATTACCTAGTCATCATTAACATAATGGTCATACATAACTTCTTTCCATACTTCTTCCAAGATGTCCCCATTTATGTAAATATGTGGATATCCTGAATAATATATTAATTCATCAATAAAAGTGAAAAAAAGAGTTAAAGTAATTGAAAATCATGTTCATCATTGATAGGAGGCACTTTTAAGTCTTGAGGAGAACTTAGTCATGGCAAAAAACATAATGAAACAATAAGCATATCAAAATATGACTGAAAGACATTTTTAAAAAGGTGATTGGGTTTTTATCAGGTTGCATCCATATAAAAAATGAATTTGAACCAAAAAAATGGAATAACAAATTTTCATCCAAGTATTATGGTCCTTATCAAATCTTATATAAGATTAGGAATGTGGACTAAAACATAGATTTACTATAGTGAGCTAAAATACACTTTTTATTTTATGTGCCATGCTTAAAAAAAGTAATTGGTTAGAATATCCTAACATAGATAGAGTTACTTGAGATTGATGAATAAGGGAGAGTCATCTTGGATCATTTAAATATTTTTTATACATGCATTAAGACGCTGTGAATGAGGATAATAAAAAAGTTTCTTATCAAGTAGAAGAACCTTCCTAAAAAATTTTCACCTTGGGAAGATGAATTCATATAGAAGCTTCCAAAATTAGTCAGAATCATGGACACCATTGGTTTAAATTGGTGGTGGGCATGCTATGCCATTAACCTATGGATTATATTTGAATATTTGTGGTTAACTCATGGTGTGCATAGATTTTAAATTAATCATTTATTTATATTTAAATTACATAATGGTAATATTAGTCATCTTATTTGGGTTTATGGATTTCCCATAGCCTAATTAGGGTATATATAGGATGTAGTGTTAAGAAATTAATGACTAAATTTAAATATTATATTCTTATTGTAAGGGCTTGAGAGGTTGACTCATTGATGAAAATCAGTTTTATATTCAATAATTTTTCTCTCATTCACTAATATTGTGTGGATTTGATATTATTATAGGTAAATGTTGTTATTCTTCTTATGCGATATGTTATATTATAATATATTTCCAAGATTCCATTTTTTTGAGGTAGTAATTATATTACATTAGCTTACCCATAAGAATATAAAAATAGAGGATATAAGTATAGGCCACTATTATTTAAATAATCATGGAAATATTTTTTATTGTGTTTGGTGTTGAGAATTGTTCCTATTGTTAAGGTGTGGCATTGATGTCAAAGGTTCTTAATAAAGGCGTTCATGAGGTCATTAAAGAATGTTCTTGTTTGATAACATGATTGAGAGGTATGAAATTAATTTGAATATTATGTAAGGCATGTTATCAAGGTGAAAATTCATCAAGGTATGTTTCAAGGTTAGTTGTCAAGTTTCAAGTGCTTGAGAAGCCTAGTCATGCCACTAATAATGGCATGTAAAGTCCTAGTAAGAAGGTTTGAGCATGGTAGCTTGGTGAGATAAGTGTACATAGGCATGAGTGGTTATATAAAGTTTATTTATAATAAATATGAGGAATTATAACACTCAAGAGAGTTTAAAGGTGAGTCTATAGGGGTAATACCTTAAGTCCAAGTTTGCAACTAGACTAGTTCTAGACCCTACTTGACCTAATGGGGTGTCATGAGGTGTTTATAAGGCATATGGAGGATGTATATTAGTTATTTAGAATTATAATATTTATATGGAATGTATATTAGGTTTTTATAACTTGGATAGTGATTATAAGGTCAGTTTCAAGGCCTAATGTGGTTTGCAAGTTACGATCTAAGCAAGCAATGAGAGAGAGTATGGACTAATGGGGCATGAGGTTATATTTAAAAGTTAATTATGGACATGTGAGTGTTTTAATAGGTATGATATATTTTTTCAATAATTTTCACAAAGTTTGAGGTCATGGTTTGCAATAAAATGCATGAAAAGTGGTTTTGAGGTCTCTCAAGTGCATAAAATGAAGGGTTCTCAACCTGAGAAGGAATTTCAAGTGTTCATTGGATTGTGTAAACTATGAATGATAGCATAATATATTAATGGTATATGGGGAAGGGTATTATATAAAAATTATATGAATTAGTTTTTGTATTAATAGGCTATGATTTATGAATAATTGTTCAGACTAGAAGATGGTTTAAACCCCCAAAGAACCCTAATAGTAACCTGATATGAAATAAGTTGTTATAAAGGGATATTAATGTATTGTTATGGATATTTAAGTGGTATTATGTTGTATTAAACTCTCCCAATAATCTCTGGGTATGATTGGTTTGTCAGGTGTGTAAGTAGACCCTATAAGAAAGTGATAGTTTCTTAGAGATTTATTGTAGCAATCAAAGTCGACCAAGTCAAAGTATGAAAATCATTGGATTAAGAAGTTTGAGAATTTTATTTGATTTATATGTTATTTTATGGTCAGTTTATATCCCTCAAGTGTTCTAAAATGATCATCTAGGATAACCTGTTACTATTAGGCCTAATGGTGCAAATAGTGAGAAACCCAGGCAAAAGTGAGAAGATGATTAGGGATTTATTATCATGGAATAGGGATGATTCAAAGTTAATGGATAAATTTTTAAATAATATTAATTCATGTTAATGTGGGATATAATTTTTTAAGATCATTTTATATAGCAAAAATTTTCTCACGAGTTGACTTGTCTAACTCAGTGAGGTCTGTGTATAGTGAGGTCATGAGATTGGTATACAAGACCAATATTTCCATTTTAAAATATTATATTTATATATAATAGTGGTATAATTATAAAATTTTATCATAAAAATGAATCATTATTATTTTAAAGTGGTCATATAGGTGTTGAAATTCAAAACCACCATGACTGGTCATTAAGGAAAAATGGCAGTTCTAAGTGAGCAAGTTGTAGGAGTGTTTTTGAGTCCTTTTGCTATGTGTAATTAAGTATAATTAACTTTATAAAGTTTTTTATGTATTTAAGTTTTTTTATGTGTTTTATTTATATGGTTGTTTAGCTAATTGATGTTTTATCTTCAGTAGTTCATGACAAACTTTCTAGGTATGCACAAGTCTAATTGTGAACATTACTAATGGCATGCTTCAAGTGGTGGTTGGAGCTAAAATATGTCATGGAAATACTATGAGATTATTAATGGTATATTTTAGTTTCATATTAATTATTAATTTTATGTATTAAATTTTAAATTTCTCTAAGAATATTAAAGGGTATTGCATGCTAATGAAGGCCTAATTGAATTAGGTCTCGTTAAGGCCTAAAAGAGGTTTTGGTCCTATATGCTATGACCAACCTATTGTAATGTATTATTCATGTTTGTGTCATATAATAAGAAATATTTTATGAAAATTATAAGTGGAAAAGTGTGTATGTATGACCAAGAGGTGTATGAGCAAGAGCCTAGTATAAGAACAAGGCCTAATAGGCCTAATTGACTAGTTAGTGGATGAGAGAGTTGAAGTGAAGGATATAGTAATTTTAAAAGCTGTAGGAGGTATTTTAGAAAATAATAAGGGTTAATATAAACTATAATGAATATATAAAATGGTTACTATGCATGAAAATCAAGGTTATATGACCTAATCAAGTCAAGAAGAGGGCTAGTTGAATGAAGAGGCCTAGAAGCCAGTTTGAGAGGGATAAGAGTGTGAAGAGATGAAGAGGTGGTCATAATTAGTTGGTTGATAAACAAGGTGATATGAAGGTTATAAAATTAATTAGGTTTCTAAGTTTTTTCTAAGTCATCAAAGGGGTTTGTGTCTCCTTGTAAGTAAGTACTTGCTAAATCCTAGTTAGGTTGGTGCTTAGCTAGTTAGGGTTAGTACTCCATATGAAGTTGGTGCTTCACTAAATTTGATATTTTTACTTATAGGATTATAGTCAATTTTAAGATATAAATTTTTTTTCTTCCCCTTGAGGGTTTCCCACTCATATGTGTGTTTCTTGTTTTATGATCATGTGTATGACTCTTTATGCATTACTATATCTTTGCATTAATTCGATGGTTCAAGGAATGTTACAATACATGTGAAATCAAGTTTTAAGATATTGATTCAACCCCCCTCTTAGTTATTATGTTTACAATAATTGGTATTAGAGCTTGGTCTTTTAAAACAAGTATACTATCTTGAAGTTGATCTTGACAAGCACAAGATGTCTTGTGATCAAAAGGAAGAAGATAACATGTATGATGAAGTATACTATGAAAATGAAGAATGAGAAGCTATATTAGACCTTGAATCTGAGCTCATAAGTAACATTGATGATTTGAATTATTAAAATAAGACTATCAATGATCTCAAAATTTAGTTAGAAGTTGTCAGCACAAATTTTAGGTCAAAGGAAGTTGAGTATGACTAGTTGAAGATAGAGCTAGATTCCTTGAAGGTTGAGTATGATCAGTTCATAGACAATATGAACAAGTTTGAGAGAGAGAGAGTGTGTGTGTGAGAATTTAGAACAATTAAATATTACCAAAATGAAAAGACTAATTATTCAACCCAATGCAATAAAATATAAGTCATCATGGGACCATGGGAAAAGGAGTAATTACTCAAGAGGTAAGTACAAAAATATTATTTACTACATTTATCATAATATAGGGAACATTGCAAGATTATACCCTAATAGATTTATAAGAACCTCAAGATTAAAAAAAAACATATGAATATCCTATAATTCATGAGAAGAATCAAACATTGGTATGTAAGCCAAACTAAGTTAGGACTGATCATATTAAGGTCAAGAGTCAAGATGGACTATTTTCCAAGGAGGAATAAAAGAGCAAAGAGGATTATATGATAGCTCATACTTCCTTTCACATTCAATATAAAGACATGAAATGGTACATATATAGTGGTTTCTCAAGCCAAATAACAAGAGACAAAAATAAGTTGATCTCATTAAAAAATGATGTTGTAAGAATAGTAAGGTTTGGAGACAACACAACTACCAATATAGTTGGCAAGGGTGTCTTGAGTTTGGATAATGGGAAGACCAAGACACAAAATGTGTTGTATGTGGAAGGTTTGAAAGATAACCTACTGAGTTTATGTCAAACTTGCAATACTGAGTTTATGTCAAACTTGTAATTAAAGACACATACTAACATTTCATGATAGAGGGTGTGAGATAAAGAGAGACAAATCAGGTTGGCTAATTACCAATGCTAAGAGGATTAAAAAAAATCTATGTCTTAAATGAAATCAAGAAGGAGAGATGATTCATGAGAAAGATAGATGAAAGTTGGCTATGGAAAAAAAGGTTAGGTCACCTAGAATTTGACAATCTGGTCAAGATTAGTACTAAGAAGTCTATGAAGAACATGCCTAAGATCACCAAACCTAAAAACATACTTTGAAAGGCTTGTCAACATGGTAAGTAGACTAGAAGAAGGTTCAAGTCCAAGGAGTAGTATATTACAAGACCCTTGGAGTTAATACACACTGATCTCTATGGGTGTAAAATAATTCTAAGCATTCAAGGAGATAAATACTTCAAGTTACTCATAGATGATTACATAAGAATGAATTAGGTTGCATTCTTGAAAGAAAAGTCAGAAGCTCTTAACAAGTTCAAGGTATTCAAGGCTCTTATTGAGAATGAAAATAATTTGGAGATCAAGTTCCTAGTATCTAATAAAGGAGGAGAGTTTTTTTCTAATGATTTTTATGACTTATGTGAGGTTTATGGAATAAGGTGACAATTCTCAATAGCTAGGACACCTTAGCAAAATGGGGTTGTAGAAAGTAAGAATAAGACAATTCAAGAGATGGATATAACTATGCTAAATGTTTTTATATTATCTAATAAATATTATAGAGAGGTATTAATCATTACTATCTACATTTTGAATAGAGGATAAATAAGGACTAATGGCAACAAGACTCCTTATGAAATATGGAAGGGTATGCTTGCTAATATGGAACACTTTAGAGTGTTTATGAGTAAATGTTTCATCAGAAGAGATGATGAAGACTTGGGAAAGTTTTATTCCAAATATGATGAAGACATATTATTAGGATAATCATCAATAAACTTAGCATATAGATGTTATAACAAGAGGCTATAAAATATAGTGGAAAGAACCAATGTGAAGATTGATGAGACAAAGAAATCACACTCACAGTCATAGGGCACTTTAGAGAATATGAAATTTAGGAATGATGAGGAGAATATAGATTTTGATGAATAATAAGAATTTTAAGAGAGATAGGACTCAAAATTACCCTCAAAATAGATACAAAGAGATCACCCTGAATCTCAAATTATTGTCAATAAGAATGCATGTATGAAAACAAGGAAAAGATTGATAAGTAATCTAAATCAAGGGAATGTTGTTCTATTATCCAATATTGAACCTAAGATTATTATAAAAGAGATCAAATAAATTTTTTGGATAGGTTATATGAATGAGTTAGACCAAATAGAGAAGAATGAGACTTGGGAACTAGTTCTTAGGCCTAAAGACAAGAATGTCATTGGCACAAAATGGGTGTTTATAATTTTTTTTTATGAAGATGGAGAAGTCACTAAGAATAAGGATATATTGGTATGAAAGGGATATGCACAAGTTTAATGAGTATAATTTGAGAAAACCTTTACATCGATAGTAAGATTGGAGGCCATCATATTATTTCTAGCATATGCAGGATTCAAAGGATTCAAGGTATACTAGATGGATGTCAAATTTGCATTTTTAAATGGGAATTTAGAAGAGGAAGTGTACATTGAGAAACCTAAGGGGTTATCACTATCACATGATAAATACTATGTTTTTAGATTTAAAAACCCTCTTTATAGTTTAAGACAAGCTCCTAGAGCTTAGTATGCTAGGTTGGACAAGTATTTATTGGATCAAAGATTCAAAAGAGCAGTTGTAGATAATAATCTATACATCAAGATAGAATATGACCATTAGTTGATAGTATTTGTCTATGTGGATGACATCATATTTGGTGGAAATAATGAGAACATGACCAATTCCTTTAAAGAGGTGATGAAGAAAGAATTTAAGATGTCCATGCTAGAATAACTATCATTCTTTCTTGGGTTGAAAATCACTCAATATGAAAAAGGTATATTCATCTCACAAGACAAGTACATAAGAGAGATGTTGAATAAGTTTGAGATGTAATATTGTAAGGTATTTAGTACAACCATGATGATAGGGTGTAAGTTGAGAAAGGAAGATTAGTCTTTAAAGGTTAATCAAACATCATATAGGTTAATGTTTTGAATTTTTTTATACACCAAAACCTATTAACCTGACATCATGTAAGAAGTAGATATTATGGGAAGGTTTCAAGTAGATCTAAAGGATAATAATCTACAAATAGTTAAAATGATACTCAAGTATCTCAAGGGGACCATGGAGTATGAATTATGGTATCCAAGAATTAAGGAGTTCAATTTGACATCGTACACAAATGCAGACTACGTAGGAAGATGATAAGAAGAGTACCAATGGATGAGATTTATTCTTATGTGGGTGCCTAGTTTCATGGATAAACAAGAAGAAACCATCAATAGAATTATCTACTTGTGAGGCTAAGTAAATTTTAATAGCTTCATGTTTCACTTAGGTCCTATGGATGAGACAAAACCTAAAATACTACAAGGTGGAGTATGATGGTCCTAGCCCTATCTATTATGATAGCACAAGTGCTATAAACATCTCAAAGAACCCTATCATGCACTCAAAGACCAAGCACATTCCCATTAGGTGTTATTTTATAAGAGAGTAGGTAAGTGAATAAAGTGTTAGAATTGAGTATGTTTCTACACAAGATTAGATTGTAGACATATTGACCAAACCACTTCCAAAGGTAACTTTTGAACATCTAAGATAGGAATTGGGTGTAATACCTACCCATAGTAATCATTGAAGAAGCAAAAGTACATAGGGGGAGTTAATAAAGTTCATTATATTTAAGAATAGGTGAGTTTTTCTAAGAAGGTATACATGGAGATAGAGGGAGCATGTTTGTATTATGTCTCATAAACTCATAGTCTTATGTATTGAGTATTTTGGTTACAAAGAGTGTGATCTAAGAAGTTACAGACATCATTTTATCATTTATGTCAAAGGGGAGAAAGACCAAAATGGGGAGATAAGAATGATAAATTTATAATATGTTTTACCATCAATGACAAAGGGGGATATTGTTAATCATTGTTCCTATTGTTGAGGTTTGGCATTGATGTTGTGATTGATGTCAAAGGTTCTTAAGAAAAGGTGTTCATGAGGTCATTAAAGAATGTTATTTTTTGATAGCATCATTGAGAGGTATGAAATTATTTTAGGATAATGTAAGGCATGTGAACAAGGTTCATAATCATCAAGGAATTTTTTGACGTCAGTTGTCAAGTTTCAAGGGCTTGAGAAGCCTAGTCATATAACTAGTCATGGCATGTAAAGTCTTAGTAAGAAGGTTTGATCATGGTGGCTTGGTGAGATAAGTGTACATATGAATGAGTGGTTATGTAAATTTTATTGAGCATGCATATGAGGCATTGGATCACTCCATATATTTTCAAGGTGAGCCTACAGGGGTAAGACCTTAAGTACAAGTCTGCAACTAGACTAGTTCTTGACCCTACCTAACCTAATGGGGTGTCATGACATGATTCCAAGGCATATGAAGGATGTATGGGAGTATTTAATAATTATGAGAGGTTATATGTAATGTATATGAGGTTTTGAGAACTTAGACAATGGTTAGAAGGTTAGTTTAAAAGCCTAATGCGATTTATAGGTCAAGGTCTAAGCAAGCAATGAGAGGGAATATGGACTAATGGGGTATGAAGTTATATTTATAAGGTAAGTGTGGATATATAAGTGTTTTTATAGGTATTTTATATTTTTTAAATCATGTTAACAAAGTTTTAGGTTAGAGTTTGCAAGAAAAGACATAAAAATTAGTTTTGAGGTCTCTCAAGTGCATAAAATGAAGGGTTCTCAACCTGAGGACTTTAAAGTGTTCATTGGCATGTGTAAAATCTGCATTATAACCTAAGATATTCATGGTTGATTTTGATTGGTCATATCTCAAAATTTAAAGAATTATTTTTTGGATTAAGGGATTATGATTTATGAATGATCATTAAGACTGGAAGATGATTTAAACCCTCAAAGAACCCTAATAGTGACCCAATATGAAATAAGTTGTTTTAAAGTGATAAAAATGGATTTTTATGGATATTTAAGTGATTTTAAGCTGTATTCAAATCTCCCCGAAATTTCCAAGTATGACTGGTTTGTAAGGTGTGTGAGTAGATCCTACAAGAAAGTGCTAGTTTCTTGAATATTTATTGTAGAAGTCAGAGTTAACCAAGTTAAAGTATGAACATCACTACATGAATAAGGTTTATACTTTTATTTAATTTCCATGGTGGTTTATGCATAGGTTATATCCATTAGGTGTGCTAAATTGGTCATCCAAGACAACCTATTACTAACAATCCTAATGGTGCAAACAATGAGAAACCTAGGGAGAAGTGAGAAGATAATTAGGGATGTATTATCATGGAATAGGGATGATTAAAAGTGCATGGATAAATTTTTAAATAATTTTAATACATGTTAATGTTTGATATAAGTTTTTGGGATCATTTTATGTAGCAAAAAGTTGCTCATAAGTTGACTTGTCTAACTCAGTGAGGTCTGTGTATAGTGAGGTCATGAGATTGGTCTGCAAGACCAATATTGACATTTGACCATATTATATTTATATATAATAATGGTATAATGATAAAAATAGATCATTTAAATGAATTAAGAGTCTTTTAAAGTAGTCATATAGGTGTTGAAGGTCATAATCACCATGACTAGTCATTAAAGAAAAAGGTAGTTCTAAGTGAGCAAGTTGCAAGAGTGTTTTTGAGTCCTTTTGATCTATGTAATGAAGTATAATGAACTTTTTGAATTTTTTGAGGTATTTAAGGTTATGTGTATATGTTTTATTTTCATTTTATTTATCTAATTTATTTTTTATCTTTAGTAGTTCAAGATAGACTTTCTAGATATGCATGAGCTTAATTATGAACATTACTAATGGCATGCTTCAAGTGGTGGTTGGAGACAAAATATGTTATGGGAATAATATGAGATTATTAGGGGTATATTTTATTATAATATTAGTTTTTTCCTACCATGTGTGAATTTTTAAATTTCTCCAAGAAGATCAAAGGGTAACGTGTGCTAATGAAGGCCTAATTGAATTAGGTTTCTTTAAGGCCTAAAAGAGGTTTTGGTTTTATATGATATGACCAAGCTATTTTAATGTATGATTACTATTTTTGTAATGTCCCAAGACATATTATATTAAAAATTTAATTGGAAAATTGTGTATGGTGAACCAATAGGTGTATGAATAAGAGCCTAGTATAAGAACAAAGCCTAATAGGCCTAATTGACTAGTTAGTGGATGGGAGAGTTGAAGCAAAGGATATAGTACTTTGAAGATTTTAAGGAGGTCTTTTAGACAATAAAAAGAGTGTAAAAAACTATGATGAAGATATAATAGGGTTTTATATATGAAAATCAAGGTCAGATGACCTAATCAAGTCAAGAAGAGGTCTAGTTGAGCGAGAAGGCCTAAAAGGTAGTTTGAGAGGGATAAGAGTGTGAAGAGATGAAGACGTGGTAATAATTAATTGGTTGAGAAATAAGGTGATATTAAGGTGATCAAATAATTTAGGTGGTTGAGTTAGTGCTGAGTCATCTAGGGGGTTGGTGCCTCCTTGCAATTGGGTGCTTACTAAATCCTATCTAGGTTAGTGCTTAGCTAATTGGGGTTGGTGCTCCATGTGAATTTTGTGATTCACTAAATTTGATATTTTGAATTATAGGACTGTATTTAATTTATATATATCAATGGGTTTTCTTCCCCTTGAGGTTTTCCCACTCATGTGTGTTTCTTATGTTATGCTCATGTGAATGACTCTTTATGTATTGTTATATCTTTGTATTGCTTTGATGGTTCAAGGAATGCCAAAATACATGTGAAAAAAGGTTTAAGAGACTAATTAACCCCCATATTAGTCATTGTGTTTCCAACATTTGGGATATCATAGTAGGTATATTTGGAGTGATTACTTAAAGAGTATTGTTTGGTGTTGAACCACTTTGTGTGAATTTTCTAAATTGGTGTATATTGAATATTAGGTTACTTTGGTACCTATCTTATCTTTGTGTTGTGTGATCTATCATTTTTTATTATATTTATGCATATTTTATGTTATATTATGTTTATATCTTATCAAGTGGTACCAAATAATTTTTATTTTATTTCAAAATATTTAAATAGATTAAGTATTTATTCTTATCAAGTGGTGTTCAAGTAGACATTAAGGTAAAGTGGGATAATTTTATTTTGTATTTTTTGAAAATCACTCGAAGTTGGAAAAAATATTCTCTTAGAATGTATTATATTAAAAATATTCTAGTGCCATTGAAAGGGAAAATTTTCAATGTTTTCCAACAAGTGTTCACAATAAAGAATCCAAGAAATATTTAGGGTTTTTTACCTCAAAAATTTCAAATTATGAAAGTGTTGATTTGTTGTTTTAATTAAAACTAATATCAAAAAAAAGGAAAAGTATTAATATATTGTAATCTATGTAATAAAAATGAGTTCCATTTTTTACATTGTGAAGGTATTTTTCACATATACTAGCCTACAAAAATATTCATGGTTTTTGGAATAAATAAGATATATTGAAGACATTTTTTCTTGAAACCATATATATATTTTTAATTTGAAATAAGAATCGAGGATATACATAAATTTTTGGGAGTGAAGGATATTTATCATAGGGAATGTCAGTCTATTTCAAAAAAAAATCTTTTCAAACATTAAATATATTTAAAATTAGATCTCCTTCATGTACTTATGGGGGAAACAAATAACTAGTGTATAATATGTTTAAGGTTTATGACAACATGGATACTTGTTAGGGTCTATAATAAGTTATCTTGGATAGATGAAAAAATAAAAAATGCATTCAAAGATGAAGAGAAATGAAAAGATGATGAGGAATAATTAATTAATGATGAAGACATAAAAGAATAATTCATTTTTACCCTAATTTGGTTTTATAAAACCTAAAAGAATATAAAATAGTATGTGAATTAAGATTACTGAATGTGACATTTAAGAATGAATATAAATGCAAATTTTGAGACATTTTTGCTATGATTTGACAAGTGGCATATGATAACTATAATAAGTACAAAAATGGATAAGTACTTAAATTTTTTGACTGACTATCTGACTGTGACTTTATTTTCATAATGGAAAAATATTGAAGCAAGATTATGATTCATAAAGGTATAATTTTTTAATATATTTATCAGGGTTGGTTCCATCAATTTTGGGTTAGTGCCAACTACCAATGCTGACCTATAGTGGTTAATAGTGACATGTGTAAAAAAATGAGTTTGTTAATCGTACATCATCATTTGTCTATGAAATCTTTGTATGTGTGATGTTAAACCCTATTCATGTGTACACTCCATAAATTATCCTCATTGAACTTGAAACCCTAATTGTGCTTGTGAGGGATAGAAACCTATAAAAACTAGGAAAGTGTAATGGGATGAGTTGACCTCTATCACCCCCATTGATGATTGACTGCTACTTACATATCTAATACTCTAAGGAGGGAAATCAAGCCACTCATAGTTCTCCCACCTAATGTTATTGTGAAATTGTGATAATTTACTATATGAATACAACTAATGATTTAGTTTTTATCCTTAGAAATGATTACTTTGACTTAGATTTGGTATGCTTCAATTTTGTCTATGGGCTATTCCTAGTGATTGATTTAAAAATTAGGAGGAATTGGTTAGTTTTCATCAATGTACAATAGTGTATAGATGTGTACCAGATAAGTGCCAAGTCCCATATCAATTGAGGTCTTTATATATATATATATATATATATATATATATATATATATATATATATATATATATATATATATATATATATATATATACATACATACATACATACATACACACACACACACACACACACACACACACACACACACACATATATATATATATATATATATATATATATATATATGAGTACAATTGGGTAATTATCACACCACCAACACATTAAGAAGATGGGCCAACCCTAAGGAAATATTTGATTTTAAAAATTATTTATTGTTGGGAGAGGGTCACTATCAATATATGTAGGTTAGTATCAACTATAGATAGTAGCCCAGTTTGATGATAACAATTCATGCACATGAGGATTAAAATGAGCATATAGGTATGCATGTATAGGATAATATTCATGTTTATAATAGACAATGTGGTTTTTTCAGTTGTGTAAGAACATAACAAGAAGGTTAGACTCGTAAGGTAGTATATAGGTGCCATAGAATGTAAATTTAAGATCATATTTGTGTATGCAATTCATGCATGGTGAATATATGTCAAGATTGTCATTGGTAAGTACTTAGTACCATATTTTACTATCTATAAATACCCCAATTTTATTATAGTAGTGGAATTTATAGAGTAAAAATAAAATGTATACCTAAATATGTATAACACACTTTTTATTTGGTAGGAATCTAAATTTATATATGCCACTCTAAATAAAAAAACTAAAAACACATATGGTAATCAATATCCAAAAATTTAAATTTAAAATATGAACTTGAAATTTAAAAATTAAATAACAAGAAAGGAGTACACGTGTGTTGGTTAAAACCGTGTTTCCCTTGAAACTTGTTGGAGATGATGCTTCCTTGTTGAAGCATTGGAGAAATATTATTTTTAATGAAGTACTTGGAGACTGGTATTTTTTTTTGAACTGTGCAAAAATTGAAGGTTATAAAACCCCAATTTTAAATAACTAAACAAGCCTTTGGTTTTGGTTGACAACATGACAAAATCCTAATGAATGTGGGGAGAATAACATGATAAACTTGTTGACATGGGTATTGTGCACATCCATGTATTTAAGAAGGTAGAATTTATCATTTTAGGATCTCAATGGAGTTCAACTCCACTTGAAGGCATGAGTTAAAAGTATGGGTTAAACAACCTGGTGGTGGAATAATAAGCTGAGCATGCATGTTGTTAACTAAGTGTACTTGTAGTGAAATTAATCTTAGTAAATAAATCATAACCCAAGTGAGTTGGATGGATGGATGAAATCTATTCTAGAGTGGGTAGGTCTCAATCAAAGAAACTTCAAAAGGAGGGAAGGGTAGAATGGAAATGAAGGCTCTATGGTTTTAAGGATCACTTCCTATGTTGGTTTATTATATGGAAAAGTGTTTCTAAAACTAATGTTTGATTCTTTTTGGTTTTTCACACTTATATATAAATAAAATTAGGTAGTTTGGGAAGGAATAGTATGAGGAAACTTAAGGGTCTCAACTGAAGGTTACTCCTGCACACTTAAATTTTTTAAGATAGTCAACCAATTGCTTAAAATCAATAATACTTGCTAACGATTCAATATATTTTGCACATATAAAATTTGTAGATATAAATGATAACATAAATAATTATCTATAGATTTTACACACTTCAAATTACTAATTTAAAATAACCCAAAGAAATAAAAACTTAATTACATAGAAATGGAAGGAAAGTACATCCATATAGTTTCATGAAAAATAAAATGATCTCTTCCTATATTGATAATTTTTTTCCATTTTTGAATGAGGGATTACATGTATATATAGAATTGGGGAGGGATTGCCTCATCCTCTAAGTTCATGTAAACTCAAAGTTACAACAATAAATTATAAATTTAGTTCTAATTTTATTGTCAAAATCATATGTGTGCATGCTTACAGTTAATTACAATTATGTCAAAAGTAAGTTTGCATGTGTAATATCATGCAATGTGAGCATGATTAAAAATAACCCAAGAAAACTTTTACATTCATACACCAAGTGCAAGTAAACTATTCTTACAAATATTAGTATTATATGCATGAATACATACAAAACTAACCTTTAACTAAGGCTTGCTTGGTGACTACATGGAGCTACTTGTTATTGTGGTAGGAATTAAAGTGGTAGATTGAGTTGAACTAGTAATTAGAGTGTTGGGTTTATTCTTGGACTCTAATTCTTGGAAATAATTATTGTCAACATCGTGATAGTACCTAATGATATCCATGTTTAATAGTGGAGGTTTGTGTAACCTATTTATTTTTTCCATTAGACTTACATATTTAGCTTTAATGTTCCTAAAGTTGATCTTGAATATTTCCAATTCAATGAATTTATTCCATGCAAGATTCAACTCATCTTCAATATATTCAAGTATCAATCCCTATAGGTTTTGAATAAAGCTAGTTAAGGCCTATTGAATAAACTAGTTAAAATTGTCTCTACTTATTAGCTTGCCTATAGATTCCCTCACCTATGAGAGCTTCAACTCTACTAGAATTTGAAAAATGAGGATCTTATATTTCATATACTTGGTAATTATTACTTTATCTATTGTGACCTACTCTCTTACATATTGCATCCTAATGACCACTAGGTTGAGGACATTTGAAGCCTCTAATGGTGTCATCAAATTGAGGTTTTTATATACTTTATTTGTTGTGTAAATAATGAATAATTTGAGTTATTTCTAGTATTTATTCAAATAATTAAATAATTTAGTAGCTTTATTGATTTGAAGAGCTAATTCAACCCTCATTGTAATAATGGCATCTAAAATGTTGTATAGTCTTGATGTTGCACTCTATACATATGTTTCAATATATATGGGAACATGAACTATTTGTTATTATTCCTCAACTTGTTCTAAATATTTCTCAAGATCTTTCATTTCTAGTTATGTTCCTTCATGGAACTCAAGTAGAGAATCCTTATGTGTCTCAAAAAAGGATTTGAAATCTAAGGGGACTACCCCACTTTCTTATTCTTCCTTTTTAACAAAGTGATCACCTATTGTATTTTCTCTAGGATTATTCCCCTTTTATCATCATCTTTAATTTTTATTTTATTCAACCTCAATAAAATCACTATGGATTTGTCAAATATGGATCTCACTATGGGAAGATCTATGATTGTAAGATTTGGCCATTAAGAATCATGTGATTCCAAATTAGCTACCCATTATGGGATGACTAGTTTGGTTGAGTCTATTGGTGGAGTGTCCTAGCTTGTAGTCTTAACTAATAGATCCCTTGAGGACTATTTAAATGCCTCTTCAAGTAATGGGTTAGGAAGGGAAGGTCATATTATCTTAGACCAGTCCACACCACCATTTTGAGGTAATGGGTGGACTATATACACTTGTTTCTTCTTTCCATCTTTCTTTAATGATATTAGAGTGGTGTCTTAATAAGAACTATAGGAAGACATTAGCAAGCCTAATTGAGTATATGATATATGTAGTTATGGACTTGACAATACTCCTTTAAATTTCTTGGATGATATATTCCTAGTCTTAGGGGTTACTTGGGTAGTGGTATAGGTAACCATAATATAAGTCGGGGGGAATGGATGATGTTGATATAATTAGAGGAGTGGGAAAAAATGGTGAAATGGAGATAATAGGGGTAGAGGAAATATAATCTACCTTTGAAATAATCAAATATGGTTAGACACTAGGATTAGAGGAAATAACCTCTACCTTAGGTATTAACAAGGAAGGGGAAACACTAGGATTGAGAGAGATAAAATCAAATGAACAAATAAAAAATGGGAAATATAATATATAATGGGAGTGGTATAAATTGAAGGAGTTACACCCTCAACTAATTGATGTCCATGTAGTGGTGCTTTATCTTTAGTGTCTTGGAGGATTAAAATCTTTATTATTTTTAGGTCTTATTAATCATCTATAGATTCACATCCTACTACCTACTACTCCCTTGAGGGTTCTTCTATATACATTAATTTAATAGTTGGACTCTTTAGAGGGATGTGAGCTCTTGGCTTGCTCTTATAACAAATATTAACTTTATCAATTGTTAGGGAATCCTCTCTAATGGGTATGTTTGAAACTTACACACTTGTAATCTATTAAGTTGATGCCATAATAGGATGGGAATGGTCTTCAGAGTTTGAATATCCAAGGAAAATTAGATCATCTAGATCTCCCCCAAGTGAATTTTTATCCACCCTAAGATCTTTCTTTATAATTTTCAACGCCATGAGGAATTCCTATGAAGGTTTTCCTTGATCTATTAATGGTTGAGAAGGTTTGTTAACCTAAAAATTGGTGTTAGACCATCCACCTATGTGTGGGAGTCTGATGTGTTTATTTTTAATTGAAATATAGGGCTTCCCTTGAATTATTTTTAAGAGTTCCTCACCCATTCCCATTGTTTGTGCCCTCTCTTTGACATGGGAATCACTCTTGGCATTGAGAAATAGTAAATCATGGTCATAAGGCTTATGTTAGTATGAAATAAAAAGGCCTTGAATATGCTTTTGAAATTTACCATGAGGGTCCTATTCATTATGTGGCAGTGTGGTTAGTGATGAGTATTCCCTATATCTGATAACCTCATAAAAGTGTTTATGATTAACATAACACATTCTACCAATCATGAGGTGATAACCATTGAAGGCAATCTTATTATTATTCTTTACATCTTCATCTATTTCCCACCACTATTGGTAGGCTATCTATTCCTCTACTAGTTTATTTGGTACATGTTTGGGGAGACATAAGGGTGAAACCTTATGTCTAGTGACTATAATCATAGTGTAGTTAGGATACAACCAGTAGTCCCCTATGGCCATTAATATGTTTGAAAGTTTATTGGATACCCTAGGTAGTGAGAAATAATTAATGTACATCTACACCTGAGGGTATAAATCCTCCATAATATAATATATGTTCCTAATATAAGTGTATATGTGCATAAAAGAATATGAATCACATATACAATTTTTAATTAAGTTTGGAGCTAGGCTCTAGAGTGACCCATTATTCATTTAAATTATGCCAAACATAACATATATAAGGTATGAAACCATATATAAATGGTTCCCTTGAGGCCTCTTATCCTTGTGTATTACTTGTTCTCATAGCTTAGCACTAATTACCTCACCTAGAGCAAATGTTAGTCAGGAGGTCATTAGTAAGTCCAATAGTGGAACCCATTGAAGGTAAAAGAATTATATGATAGGATATATGTATAAACATTTTATTAGGTTCATTTAAATATATATTCCCATGTAAAAATTAATTATAGGCACCAACTACTTTTCCTTTAGATTGCTAGTCTCCCTAGGAATTATCCACTTGTTCAATATTTTCTCAATTGAGTTTTCCTTTTTCCATGTAACTATCCTATGTAAATTATATGTAGAATTTATGATAGTTAGGGATAATTATATATATAATTAATATCCTAAGATGCAAACTATTATGGTTTTATGCTCTAAGTGGTGAAAGAATGTGCCCCAATTCACTTTACTGGCAAAGAACAAGTATCGTAGGAGGTCTATACATGGCATAACATCAGGCTTAACCACTGTGAAATGTAACCTATATCATTTGAGTGGGAAGAGGTCCAAGGCCAATTGTATTTGGGATGGTGTTAAATTCTCATTGTGATTTTGTGCATCCACATGATCAATCACTTCTCATATGATAAGTAATTGATATAGTCATTGTTGAATACTACTGAATCAAAGATGGTGTCTTTGTAATCTATTGAACCCTTAATGAGAAATATGTATAGGGGTAGGGATATTCTTAATGTTTTGGATGAGGATGCCATATATAATTCAAGGAATTTACAATGTTATGGTTTTTAAAATTTGGTAGCTCTAATTCTCTAGATGCACTTCATGATTAAACACATGTAACTAGTGTTTTCAAGGAGTTAAGTGAGCTCAAAGTTAGTTTGTGATTAATGAGCATGTTGTTTGTTTCTAATTCATTGATATATCTTTAGAATTTAATTAAAATTCATACACCATTAATGTACAACATTTATGAACTTTTTTTACCTATTTAATTCAAACTTTGCCACTTCATTTAGTAGGTATGCCATGTAGGTACTATAGATGTTAAAAATAATGCCATGTCATTACCTTTTTCGAAGTGTCATTATATTTATATTTTTAGTTTGGTATACCTATTCCATGGAGGCTATCAATATTTAGGATCAAATGTTTCATTAAAGTAATGTTTATAAAGTGAACACTTTTTTTGAACAAAAGTTTTGAACACTTTTTCTGAACACTTTTATCGAAGACCAAAATGCTGAACATTGTATCTGAATAATTTCATCAAAAAACTACTCTAAAAAATTTCACAAAAGACCAAATTCATACCAAACACTTTTTCCAAAGCATAAATTCTAGAGATAAAATGTCAAACACTTTATCTAAATAGGTTCATTCAATAATTATATCGAAGGCCAAATTTTAAATATGTAAACTTTATGATGAACTTAGGTACCAAAAATATAGATGTTGAAATCCAAATGCAAACATTTAATCTAAAATTTAAAAATACCAAAGACCAAATCCTAAAATACAAATTCCAAAAATTTTATTTGAGGAGTAAATGTTGAAATGCAAAAATTATGAAAACCTAAGTCCTAAAGAGAAAATGACAAAAGACTTTAATACATGGTGATTAAAGTTAAAAGGGTCCAACTTGTGAATACAAGTTCTAAGAAAAACTTGAAAACAATACCTACGAATAAAATCAATAAAGATTTACTTCACATAAAGGTTAATATAGGTATGAAATGCTAAATATTATCAAGATATAATTATAAACAAAAGTTTTGAAGACCTATTTTAGTAGATCCTAAAACTTTAAAAATTATGTATCTCATGAAAACTTGTACATAATCAAAACTTCTAAAGAGTATTAATAGGTTATTATAAATAAATAGTACATGTTCATATACATTTACCAAATAGCTAAGTAGTTGTAACACATAAGGGTCTCTTGGAAGAATACTTTCAAGATAGGTCTTGAAGTTTTCAAAACATAGTGGGTCCCTATTCTAAAAAAGTGAATGGGGGTATGTTGGGTACAACAAATGGTGACTTAAATGGGGAATACTCTTGAGTATTCAAGAAACCATAACCTTTGGTTAGTAATTCCAAATCAAACATGAACCATTTCAAAAAATCATAATTGAATCAAATTCATAAAAGAGACTCATAACAATAGCATACAACATACTTGCCTTGTTCATACACTTGATTTGTGTGTGAGGAAGTAATTTCCTTTTACCCTTGTTGGGAGGATTTTAATAAAGACTTAGGATAAATATAGGTTTAATTATAGTTTTCAAGGTAACATATTTCAAATTAGGGAAGCTCTACTATTGCTATGCTACCAGATAGGTACACATAGCCCTGATAGAGGAACCTTTGGTCCCTTCTCTTTTTTACTCTTGTATTATTGCATGATACATTATACATTTATCTTATTTCATCATTTGAGCCTTTGATCAACTTTAGATTTTTTTTAGGTTTGTTGGATCACTTTTTTTTGGATGCATTAAACATTTTTTTCTATTTTTTTGTAGAATATGGTTATAAGAGGGAGAGAAAAAAACATAGTGAGATGGTATATATGAAAGCAAAATTTTCAACAAATTATCCCTATCAGCCATATCTATATCAATGGTTATTTCCTTATACAAGTATTAACATGAGTAGTGAGTTTGATCTAGTGAAAATGAGAGAACTTTCTAAATTTATATATAGTTATGAGAGAAACCTTTATATACCTGATGGAAGCATCTAATGGTGCTTGGCCATGATCAATTTTCTTATTACATACCTAAATTATGAAAATATTAGACACAAGGGTGTAAAACCTATAAGTAAACAAATTTGTGTTCTTTGCTTAATGCATTTCCCATAGACTAAACTTTTAGCTTTTGAAAATGTATAGGAATTACAATGGATCAGATACATGCTTGAGCATACTAGGGGAAGTAAATAAAATTTCCAAAAAACAAATAAAACATCTAATCTAGAAAGTAGGGAACTAAATTAAGGAAAACATAATGCTAAAAATAGGAAATGTTAACCTAGGAAGTAGGGAACTAATTATGAAAGAAATAAATCTAACTTTGAAATCAGTAAACCTATTCTAATCCTACATTTACCACAACATATATTATTACTTAGGAACATCTCCCTTTGGTAAAACCATGAATTAATGCTTCAAAGATTGTCTATTGACTATATATGTTAGCTCGTTGCCTTAGAGGTGTCTCAAATAGAAAGCATTATTACTTAGGATCTCTAGAATTTGATAAGGTCTAATCTATAATGAGGTAAACCTTTCATGTTATACTTTATTTTCATGAGCTTTGTCCCATAGAATCACCAACTTAGATATTCTGAATGCTTTGAATTTTACTCTTTTATCAAACCACCTTTTGACTATGTTCTGATGTTTACTAAAATAATGTGAGGATTCAGTCCTTGAGTCTTTCATATATATTATGTATAATAATATAGACTCCTCATTTTCACTTGGTTCCATGTATTCCTACATAAATTGATATGTTAGATATTTAAGCATGATCATGAAAACCTGTTGTCATCCATATACCATAAAATAAGGCAAAAACTTGAAGGACTACTTATATCTTATTCACTAAACCGATAGCATATACTTTAGTATATTATGCCAATATATAGGTTTATCTACTACTAAATTTTTAATGGTATTTATTAGGATTTTTTTTGTTGATTCAACCAATCCATTTCCTTTTAGGTAATGGTTAGATTATGCCCTGATGGCGATTTTATTATCATTTGCCCATTCAATGAATTCAACTAATTAGAATGTTGTCCCATTATCAAAAACTAAATAAATGGGGGTATCAAATCTTGTTGTGATGTTTTCCTCCATAAATATAATTATATCTTGTGATCTATAATGCCTTGTAGCTACTAATTTGGTCCATCATGTGTAATAGTCTATGGTAGTAAGTACAAACTTGTGGCTAGCTAAAGAATTTAGGTTAAAGACTCCAATGAAGTCCAATCCCCATTGAGTGAATGGTCTTCCTTCAATAGTAGGATACAATGAAATTTATATGTGTACCTCTTTATTTTCCAAGACTTGGCATTCATGGCATGTTCTTATGTGAACATGTGCATCTTTAAAGACCATTGGCCAATAATAACCCATTCTAAGGATTTTATGGGCTATGGTGTTTCTAGGGGGATGACCACTACCAATCTTATAGTGTAAATTTTACATGATTTATTTAGCTTCTTCTTGTGATAAAAATCTCAAGTAAATTATTTAATAATTTACTCTATAAATAATCCCTTTTCTTATCATATAATGAGCAAATTTGAGCCTCAAAGTTTTTCTCTATTCTCTCTTGAGTTCTGGGGAACAAGTATCTATGAGTAAATATTGAATAATATGAGTATACCAATATCCTATAGATATTTGGGTTTCATATAACTCTTGAATGGTAATGTGTAGGTCAAGCTAAATCATGAGCTAAATGATGACTTCACCTCTAACAGTCTTTGTAGGCTTGATTTCTATGTCAAACTTCTATAATTTTTACATCCATTTTCCTCTATGTTTTCCCAATTCATTTTACCCCAAAGCGAGCTTCATAGTAGGATCTAACACAATGGTGATGGTCTTACTCCTCATGATTTAGTTTCAAAAATTCTTTACCAGTTTGATGAGGGAAAAGATTTGTTTATCGATCTTATAATACTTGAGTTCTACTTCCTTCAAGTTTGTGCTCATGAATGCAATAGGGTGTTCACTTTCATATTTCTTCTAGGTGAGAATGAATGCAATGGTATATTCTAAATTGAATGAATATAATAATAAATATTTAGTAGAGTCTAGACTTATCAGTATAGGGGATTGAGATATTACATCTTCAATGTCTTGAAAAGACTTTTAGGCCTCTATTGTCCATTCCAATTTATCATATTTCTTGAGCATTTCATTCAGAGTTATAACAATTTTTGCGAAGATTGAGATAAAATTTATCTTCCCAAATAAATATTTGATCTCTTTTTTTATTTGGGAAAGTTATTTTTGATATCCCCTGAATTCTAGCTAGGTTGATTATAATCCCATCTTTGGTGATGATGTGACCCAAGAGCTTGCCTTCAATGATGCTAAATATGTTATTATTTGGGTTCAGTGAGATGCTAAACCTTTTGTATCTTTCAAAGATTTATTTTAGGTGGCCTACATGATTAGTTTTGGTCTTTGAGGAAATAATGATGTCATTCATGTAGATAATTATAAATTTACCTATTATCCCTTAGAATGCATGATCCATGGATTACTAAAAGGTGGATCTTGGATCCTACATTAATTAGGCCAAATGGCATCCATTAATATGCATAATTACCCCACTTTATGGTGAATGTAGTCTTCATTCTATCTTCTAACTCAACTAACATATAGTTATATCTTGAAAATCCATCCAAAAAGGACATCAATCTTGAACCACTTACTATTTGGATGACCTCATAGAAGGAAGACAAAGGATAGTTGTCTTTCTAAAGATACTTATTAAATTTTTTGAAATTAAAACAAAGCCTAATTTCCCCATTATTCTTCCTGACTAGAACTAAGTAAGACACCTAGGTAGAATGTGTGATAGGGAAAATTATTTTTGCATTCAACAACTTTTCCATTTGTTATGAATAAGAGGCTTTAGGATAGAATTATTAGCCTTTATCTTTTCATTAATGGTTTATGGTATGAATTCAATAGGATTGTATGGGTTATGATCCTTGAGTTAAAAAAATTCAATTATTCATACATCCATGCAATCACATCTTTATACTAGGTGGGAAAATTCTTTTCCCTTTCCCTTTATTTTAGAGTGTAGCTGAGACCAATGTTAACATAGCATGGATCATAATCATCTCCTAAATTCACTTTTTTGAACTCAAATTCATTTACTTTTTTTTGCCTACCTTTTCTATTATGCTTGAGGATCTATTTGAAATATCCTTTCCAAGGAAACCTTTCCTATGGGAAGTCAGTTTTCTTTCAACTGAATGACTCCTCCCAATTCCTCTTGGCTTAGGTAGCTAATATCCTTATGATCAATGATTTGAGACTCAAATTATCCTTAATTTCTCAATAACTAGATTATCTATTGGTCATCATCAAATACTTGGGAAATTTACACTTTATTAAGAACAAATGGAAAAGGTACTAGTTTAATGGAGAATCTCTATAATTTGGATTCTTCTAGAGGTGCCAAGTTAGTAGTTGAAGTAACCAGTGAGCCAATAAATTGATTATACTATCTAGGAATAATCACTATATTGAAGTCCTCAAAGGACTCAATTAAATCAAAGGATCAATGTTTATACATATTTATGTATGATAGCTTGAACTAGTATTTATTCTTGACCTAATTGATTACCATTCCTAGATCTCTATAGATTAACAACTATTTGACATTATGCTTAAGGGAGAAATTCAATCCTAAAACTAATGATTCATACAATAATCTATTTTTGATATAAGGGAACTATAATCTATATGATACTAGGTATTTATTATCTTGTGGATCCACCAATTCAACACCAATGCTTGATCCTTATTTGCATCTTGAACTATTGAAGTGGAGAGTCCATAATTAGGAAGGTCCCTATACTTTTGGTTCATGTACCTCATGCTTTATAGTAAAGGTATAAATCCCAAGTTTAGGATATTTATAGTTTACCTCTTTATTCTTAGTGTTGTATTCATTAATGGAGTTTTTCATTCTTGGTTCCTGATCAATTCAAATATAGTTTGCAACATCTCTCCATGGTAACAAAATATAAGATAAGTTTGTTGTTGAATACGCATTCAACATCTTGGACAAGTATCTACCGAGGAAGAGTCTATATATTTCTAGGATATACACTAAAAGTATGTCAATTATCATTTGTACATGTGGATTGGAGGCCACTTGTATGCATACATCATTTAATTACCCTACTACAGACACCATTGTCTTATCTAACTATTAAACCATCCTCTTTGATGGGCTTGGAGTTAATCTAAGCTTTTGGAAAATAGAAGTTAGCATCATCATGAATGAATCTCCAAAATCAACTAAAGTTTTATGAATTTTATATCAAAATTCTCTTATATTTAAGAATAAAAGAGGAACTTCTAGTTTACTCTTATATATAACATTGGTATGAGTTGTCTTTGCCTTTTTTCTAGTTTATTTTCCTATAATAGACCTCCATATGATCTCAATTTATTCAGTGATCTAAGAAAATTCATGAAGAGTGGTGTTGGATTTAATCTTATTCATATCTTCAAAAATGTTATATCATTTTTTTCCTTGTTCCTCCTTATTTTGGGGCTGCTCATTCCCTTTTGGGGGAGGTGGGTTATTATCAACCCTTATATTCAGTGGAATAGTGGTATTATTTATACGAGTAGATTTTTTGAATGGTTATTTGTTCATCATATTATAATTACCCTTTTGATACTACTATAAGGCATGTATTTCATTGGAGTTATCCTCTAGTTCATTCTAATCTTCTCTTAGGAAAGAAGACTGTTGTGTTTCAAATACCATGGTAGTTTTTAAGGAACCAACTTTGGAGTGGAAATATAATTTTTTTTTCATAAAATCTTACATTACCATCTCCCTTTATAATATCTCAAATGATAAATATAATTTCACACATTCAAGCTCACCATGTTGTGATATATTATGGATTCTACACCAATTGGGTAGAAGTGTTTCTACTATATTGATTTCTAGTGACTTGTTGGGTTACTACTATTTTATGCTATTTATATACTAATTAAAATGTCTATTATATCTTTAAAACCTAAAATTTTGTTTATTATTATAGTAAATAATATTACCCATCTTCCTTCGTATGTTTTAGAAGTTAGTTTTCAACTTCTAGACCATTTTTTGTATAGTATCCAATTCTGATTTGGTAGAATCAACACCATGTACAACTATTATATTAAATGGAATTGAATGTTAGTTTTACTAATGACTATTTATTTATAACTGATTATTTATATAACCATAGTTATGATTGGGTGACTACTACATCAAAGGAGGTAGTGTATATAACTAATTGATTGAATATAGGAACACTTTGATTAACATGAGGCACATTATTCAGGGCTAGAAAACCAAAATTAATATTGGGGGTGCCTAGTACTTGAGGATTCAATTGTCTATCAATATTGATAGCTTATTCATATGCTAAAGTTAGAGTGGTATAATCAAAATCTCTCCATAAGAGCCATATCATGATTGGATCCAAGGAATTTTTGTACATATCCAATGCCAATGTTCCATCTAGTCTATATACCAGACTCAACCAATTGTAAAACATATGAAACCTTGCATTTAAATCTTAAATTGGATCATTAAGATCCCTCTTCATGCTAGTGAAATGTTGATACACTAGGCCAGGGCTAGTAACTTTTCCAAATTGGGTAAGAAAAGTGATCTGATATTCATTCTAGGAAGTAAATGATTTATCTTAAAGTTTGAGGTACTAATATAGATAGCATCCTACAATGTAAATGGGAAAATCCTGCATGCATCATCTTCATCAGTGATATTCATTAACCTTAACTCAACCTTGAAATAATTGTTATGTTCCTTTGTAGTTATTCCTCCTAAAGGGGAAAAAGAAGGAAGGTAATTCTCTAGGTCCTTTGGTATATTGTGCTCATCTCCCAATATAGTAATGATAGATCCAACTAACCAAGGTTTTTGGGCCATAGAATGGTAATGGGATGGATTTTTATTACTATAGAATGTGTCCTAGCCTAAGGTATATTAGGGGTAATCGGTATAGATCTAGGCCTTTAATGTGATGATAAATGGGAAGGAAAAATATTGGCTTAGTCCCTAAACTTGGTAACTCTCTTGGGTGTCTCCAGTGCAACTCAAACATAGGGGATAACCTCTCATTAGGGAAGGCACACAAGTGGCCCTCCTTCTAGTGCCAAGTTTCCTATTGATGTGGGTCTTTTTCACATCCCCTAATTTAATGAAGTAGCCTCTAAAATTTTAAGATATTAATGGAGTTAAATTCCACTCTAAGGCATGAGTTGTAGGTATGGGTTAAATAACTTGATGGTAGAATAAAAGGATGAACATGAAATTTTTTAATAGGGTGTGATTATAGTGAAATGGATCCTAGTAAATAAATAAAAACTCAAGTGAGTTAGATGGATTGATGGAATATATTCTAGAGTGGGTAGGTCTTAGTCAAAGAAACATCAATATGAGGGAAGGGTAGAGTAGAAAAGAAGGCTCTATAATTTTAAGGGATCACTTCTTGGGTTGGTTTTTCATTGTAGATAAGTGTTACTAAAACTAATGATTTCTACTTATAGCTATTGTACACTTACATACATACACATTTAGGTAGTCTAAGATGAAATGGTATAGGAAACTTAAGGGTTTGAACTAAAAGTTGATCCTTTTAGAGTAGCTATTTCACACACTTAGTTAGGATATTATAGATTGGACTAGAAAGGTATCTAGGGAAGCTATGACACACACTTAGAGGGCTATATCATGGGGAAACATTCCTGCACACTTCTTAATTTTAAGATAGTCAACCAATTGCTTAAAATTAATAAAACTTGATAACTAGTCAATAGATTTTGTACATATAAAATCATTAGATATCATTGATAACAAAAATAATTATCCATAGGTTTTACACATTTTAAATTATTGATTTAAAAAAAGTCAAAGAAACAAAAATTTAACTACATAGAGATGGAAGGAAAGTACAACCACATAGTTGCATGATAATCAAAACGATCTCTTCATGCATTGATAAATTTCCATCCTTTTGGAATGAGGGATTACATGTATATATAGACTTGGGGAGGGGTCACCTCATCCTCCAATTTCATGTAAACTCAAAGTTACAACAAGTAGTTCTAATTTTAGTGTCAAAACTACATGTGTGCATGCTTACAGTTAATTAAAACTATGCCAAAAGCAAGTTTGCCTTTATAATTCCATGTAATGTGTGTATGCTTAAAAATATTCTAGGAAAACTTTACATTCATATACCAAGTGAAAGTAAATTATAATTACAAAAAATAATCTTATATGCATGACTACATATCAAATTAATCTTTAACTACGGCTTGATTGGCAATTGCATGGCACTACTTATTATCGTGTTAGGCATTCCAATGGTACCTTGCACAAAATTGGTAGTTGAAGTATTGGATTTATTCTCAATTTTCAATTATTGGAAATACTTATTTCCAACATCATGTTGATACCTAATGATATCCATGTTCAATAGTGGGGGTATCTGTACCCTATTTATTTTTTCCATTAGCCTTGGATGTTTTGATTTAGTATTCCTAAAGTTGATCCTGAATATTTACACTTCCAGTGACTTTCTTCTTTGCAAAATCAAACTTAGATTTAATCTACTCCATGTCAATCCCTGTAGGTTATGATTAAAGCTAGTTAAGGATTTTTGAAGAGGCTAGTCAAAATTAGCTTTACTTATTAACCTACCTATAGAGTCCCTCACCTGTGAAAGATTTAACTCTTCTAGAATATAAAAAATGAGGATCTCATGTTCTTCATACTTAGGCATTATTGTTTCAACTATTATGATCCACTATCTTTCCTCTTACATCCTAATGACCACTAAGTTTAGGGAATTTAAAGCCTCCAATGGTATCTTTAAATTGAGGTGGCTATATGACTTATTTGTCATGTAAATAATGAGGAGTTTGAGCTAATTCTCATATTTTTAAAAAGAATTAAAATTTTTTAGTAAATTCAATTATTTGAGGAGATAATTAGCCCTCATTAGAGTAATTGCCTAAAAAGATTGTACAGTCTTGATGCTACACTATGCACATCCATTTTAATTTTTATGGGAATATGAACTATTTTTTATTGTTCCCTAACTTGTTCTAACTCTTTCTCAAGATATTTCCTTTCTAGTTTTTTTCCTTCATAAAAATTGAGTAGAGCATCATTGTGTGTCTCAAAATAAGATTTGAAATCCTCAATATAGGGGGACTACCCCACTTTATTATTTTTCCTCTTTGACAAATTGAACACCTATTATGTTTCCTCTAAGATTATTCCCCTTCTAGCCTCATCTTCAATTTTTATTTTCTTCACCCTTTGGACACTCCCTAAGGATTTGTCAAATATGGAGCTCATTGTGGGCAACTCTATGATTATAATATTTGGCCTTTAAGAATCTTGTAATTATAAATTAGCTACCCATTATGGGATGACCAATTGGTTTGAGTGTCTTGGGCTATAGTCTCAACCAATAGATCCCGTAAGGGTTGCTTCAAGGCCTGTTCAAGTAATGGGTCAAGAAGGAAAGACCACATTATCTTATACCAGTCCACACCACCGTATTGAGGTGATGGGTGGAATATATACACTTATTTATTTTTCCATCCTTATTTTATGATATTATAGTGGTGGATTGAGAATAATTAAAGTAAGGCATTGGAAAGCCTAACTGAGTAGATGATACATGTAGTTGTGAACTTGTCAATGCTCCCCTAGCTTTTTTGGATGATTTATTATTAGTCTTAGGGGATGCTAGGGAAATGGTAGAGGTAATTATAGTAGAAGTGGGGTGTGTAGACACCTAAAATTTTCCATAAATGACCTTTAATTGGACTTCATAGTGATTCCTACCAAACATTACAAATTAAGCATAGGAATCATTAAATGTCCCAAATTTGGCCATGCATCATTCATCAAAGCTGAGAATCATGTTGAGGCATCCTTATTTAGGGTAATATCATTGATGTAATAATAACCTCTCATGGATTCATCCCAAATAACCTTATGACATCACAACTATTAATTTGGCTTATGTACCTATTAAGTAGGGAACTTGCACACATAATTAAATCTTGAAAGAGCTAAAAAACTAATCAAAATAAACAAATAAATTAAATAATATTAAATGCCTATTTAAATTATCCATTTGAGATTAATTAATATATAAAAAATTAAATTCTAAAAATCAAAATATTCTTGCCTTTCATCATTATTTTTATGAGTTGTAAGAATATCCCAAAATGTCAAAATTAAGAACTATGACTAGTAATTGAAAGTCATAATTACATGATAAATTTTAACTCAAATGGAGTTATTCTATAATTAAACTTTTAATTTGAAAACTATGAATAATAATTGGAAGTCATAATTGCATGACAACTTTTAACTCAACTAGAGTTAGTCTCAACTCAACCTTCTAATTTGAGAACTATGACTAGTAACTAAAAGTCAAAATTGCATGAGAAATTTTAACTAAACTCAACCTTAACTCAATTTGGGTGAGATTTAATTCATAAAGATATAAATACAAGGCCATGAACATTCATTAAAAATGAAAATATCTCATAAGCCAAAGCTATAATATAAATTTGGAGAGAGACATAAGCTTGGATATTATAGAATTTTTATGTAGAATTTTCTCCATAAGCCTCATACAAGTAATGTTACCATGCTCAAATATTAAGACAAACAATAAAAATTAATACAAGGTGCCAAGGAGAGAAGGATATACACAAGCTCCATTTCCAAAGACTCTTTAAAGCACAAACTGTGCAAGCCACACAACAAATATTTTGGAGCATTCAAGAAAGGTAAAGAATTTGATATTCTTTGCATTTTAGTTGTGTTTTCCATTGGTTTTGTTCATTCATCTCCCCTATCATCTAGACAAAAATTTTATCATATTAATGTATTCATTTAATTATTTTTTGGACTTATAAAAGAGTAACCTCCTCTTTTTATCAAATTACTATGATCACAAATGGCACGCCTGGTGGGACAGATAATGAGGTAGTTATAATGTCTTTTAGTGTATTTTATTTTCTATTTTCTTACTAAAAACATAACTCTTAAAATAGATCTAATTTTTAATATAAATTTTTGAAATGTTGTTCTTACTAGATTCATCCTAATTCTCTTAAAATTTCATTGAAATCCGATATGTAGTTTAGAAGTTATGACTCTTTTAGTGACTGACTATTTTTTTTGAATAAATGGTCATTAAAATAATTATATTTTTCAACAGATAAACTATTTTTTACTGAATTTTTTACAGATGCTTCTCATTTTTTTCATCTACATCTTGTATAATTTTTTTCGAAATATAACTTATATTTTTTGGGATATAATTATTTTACTATCCCTTTTATTTGTTAATTTTTGTTTTATTTGTTTTTTGATTTTGTTCTAAGTTTGCAATATCTAACTTACAGGTATTTGGTATTTGGGAGATTTCTAATATTTTTATTTTGTAGGTTTTTGATTTTTCAATATTACACCCCCCCACCCCAAAAAAATAAAAATAAAAATAAAACCCTCTAACATTTACAAGACCAAGGTGGGAGAAGAACATAAATTTGCAAATACTAACTCTTGAACACTTCATTTTGGTGCCTAAAAAGAATGGTTATATCTTGAAAATTTGACTTTAGTGCTTAAAATGAAAATTGAATTTATAAGCCTTAAACACTTCATTTTGGTTATTAAAATGAATTTATTAAGTCTTGAATATTTGCTTAAGTGGTTTTGTATAATTTATTTCAAGCTTTTACATCTAAACTAAGGGGTCAAGTAAAAAACTTAATCAAACATGTCATTTGGTGCACTAAATTGACATTCATTTAGGTTTCAATTTCTTGAAAGTGTTTTTTAATTATGTGTTTTTTGTGCAAAATAAAGAGTACGTGTATGCTCTCCTCTTGTCCCTTATAGGGATCTTGGGTGGCCAAAAGTGTCTTTTCACTTGCAATTTGTGCCTAGTACAAGGCATGGAAAGAATGTTGTCTAATAAAATAAAACCATCTAATATTTGTAGGACCAAGGTGGGAGAAGAACATAAATTTGCAAATACTACCTCTTAAACACTTTATTTTGGTGCCTAAAAATAATGGTTAAATCTTGAAAATTTGACTTTAGTGCTTAAAAGGAAACTTGAATTTCTAAGTCTCAAACACTTCATTTTGGTTCTTAAAATGAATTTATTAAGTCTTGAATATTTTATTAATTAGTTTTGTATAATTTATTTCAAGCTTTTACATCTAAACTAAGGGGTCAAGTAAAAAACTTAATCAAACATGTCATTTGGTGCACTAAATTGACACTCATTTAGGTTTCAATTTCTTGAAAGTGTTTTTTACTTATGTGTTTTTTGTGAAAAATAAAGAGTACGTGTATTCTCTCCTCTTTTCCCTTATAGGGATCTTGTGTGGCCAAAAGTGTCTTTTCACTTGCAATTTATGCCTAGTACAAGGCATGGAAAGAATGTTGTCTAATAAAATAAAACCCTCTAACATTTACAGGACCAAGGTGGGAGAAGAACATAAATTTTCAAATACTAACTCTTGAACACTTCATTTTTGTGCCTAAAAATAATGGTTAAATATTAAAAATTTGACTTTAGTGCTTAAAAGGAAACTTGAATTTCTAAGTCTTAAACAATTCATTTTGGTTCTTAAAATGAATTTATTAAGTCTTGAATATTTACTTAAGTAGTTTTGTATAATTTCTTTCAAGATTTTACATCTAAACTAAGGGGTCAAGTAAAAACTTAATCAAACATGTCATTTGGTGCACTAAATTGACACTCATTTAGGTTTCAATTTCTTTAAAGTGTTTTTTACTTATGTGTTTTTTGTGCAAAATAAAGAGTATGTGTATACTCTCCTCTTTTCCCTTATAGGGATCTTGGGTGGCCAAAAGTGTCTTTTCACTTGCAATTTGTGCCTAGTACAAGGCATGGAAAGAATGTTGTCTAGGATCTCCCTAAAAACCATATGCTTTGGATGATATAAAAACAACCTATAAATTATTTCCACATAGTCATTTCTTTCATGTAATTTATCTTGTGAAGGGGACTTCATAACTTCTTCACAAGTTATTTAAAGAAGCATTGATCCAGAGTTTCATCTTCTACCAGTGTTTCAACCCCACTCCATGATAGGTTACACAAATTAGGTTACACATACTAAGAGAGACAAGGGTTGAGTGGCTAACCTCTCTTTTCACAATGAAGGCTTGATTCATGTCTGGTTAACAAAAATATTCAACTAAATAGTCCATGTATGGAATCACTATGCAATGGAATACACCCTTGCATAGTAAGTTAACTAGTATGAACTCAATTAATGTGATGTTTCTCTAGTGTTAACCATACTTGGGATCAATATAGATGTTCAAAAACTATAGTTTTAGTCAACCCCACTTGCCATACCTTATTAGTTTAAGGCTTATGACAATTTACTTAGTTGTATTTGGTCTTTTTATTTTATTGCTTGGTATTTGAATCTAAATTTTTTTTTATACCACATAAAAATGAGTTGTTTATCCACACTAATCCTTTGTTTGAGGAAATGATATGCTATACATTTGACACCATACTTTTACCTTAGACTTTTTGTGTCAAAAATGTTATGTATGTCACTTAATTGTGATGGGTAATGTTACACTACCCAAATCATTTCAAGTTTATGCCTTGGAAGTATTTGAAACCAACCATTATTTACATATTTTGAGAGAAATAACATCATTATGTTGCTCAAATTATTTCATAGACTTGTCTTTTCTTGTGTCCAAGTTTCATGTTTGAAACAAAACCATGTATGCCTTTGTGGTCTTTGTCTAGTACAGTTATGCTACTCAAATTTGTCTAGCTTATTTGTGCAAAAATACTAAAGATTTCCTAAGTTTAGTTTTTAATTAATCTTGATAAGTTTGGATTCAAATATTGATTGATTAATATTTAGGCCTTACTTAATTGGGGCTTAGATACTAATCTTTCTCTTTTGGGTTGTGTAACTTAGGTTATTATTTACCTAAATTTGAAAACTATTTGTTTGTAACATCATTTGGGAGAAAATTGTCTATCTCCAAGTGCGTTTTTTATGCATAATACCAAATTTACTAAGTTCATGTCTAAATTCAAATGCTTAGTCTATGCCAAAGTATTTCAGATTTGTTAGATTAAATCATCCTTTTGTTTGATTTCTAGATTTTGTGATTATTTTTCCAAAAGTCCTACAACATACCTTTGTTTGAGCCTAGATTTTGACACCATATTTATCTGAAAGACCTAATAACCCTTATTTTTTCTAGATTAGACTTGTTTGGAACACTTTGAACCTAGATTTTGGCATTCTAATTTTATTTCATCCACTTGACCTTTTGTGTGATATATTTAAATGTTGGACATTTGACATTAGGTGGTTTTATACCAAGATTTAACACAAACCATTTGGATATACTGCTCCCCTAGACCAAATTAGACCAAATTTTAACCATTTGTCCTTTGGACATTATTTTTTAGAGTTTGTATAACTCTAGGCCTTTTTATGGAATGTTTATCATTGACATGGATACGTCTTGCTATACTTATGATGGAGTCATGTAAAATATAAGTTATGATAAAATGACTACGTAAATTGAATTTTTTCAAGACCCTTATGGTGAGGAAGTGGTTTTTGAGATGGATCCTTATCCTCCTTGCAATAATTAATCTAGGGAACACATCCAAGCACTATGTTCAGTAGTATCTTCTTCAATCTATTTGACATATGATTCTCACCCTTTCATGACCATCTGATCCCCTACCAATACCATTGACCCTCCTTTGGTTTGTGCCAGCAACCAAGCTCCATGATTCCCAACCATTTCAATAGTAGGACCTCATCCTTTGGCTTGTGAGAGCAACCAATTTCCATGATGCCTAACCATTTCTATGCCAGGATCTCATCCTTTAGATTATGTGAGAAACCAACTTACATGATGCCCAACCATTTATATAATAGGACCTCTTCCTTTGGTTTATGTAAGCAAGCAAGCTCCATAATGCCCTACCATTTTTATACTAGGACATCATCCTTTGGCTTGTGTGAGACATCCTTCTTCACAATGTCTTACTATTTTTATCCCAAGACCTTGTCCTTTGGATCATGATAATAACCACACTTATTAATGCCCTACCATTACCATTCTAGACCCTTTTAAGTATGGTATCTCATTACCACAAAGTTATCTAATCATAACTAGACGGGTCACATTTACCATCCTAAGATATAAACCAACCTTTGTTAAGCCTATGATTATCTAACCACTGGACATTCTTCATCTATTGCCAATTATTTCCCACTTAGAAAACCCTTACCAATTATCCAACCCTAATCAAGCCAATCATCACATCTCCAATAGAACCAATCATTCAAAGACTAAGATATATTCAAAATTGGTATTGTACAATTGATTATAAATTGAGGCTAAAAATACCAACTAATCTAAGATTTTTTTGTTGAACCACCTATTTGTGACAAGTCAACTTGTGATGAATCACCTTTTGATACTATGTTCATTGTTGAGGAGTCTCACTCTAATGAGTCAATATTTTTCGAGTCACTTCTTAATGATTATAACCACCTTTGGGCAAATCATTATCTTGACCATATGCCTATTTTTAAAGACATTACCTTTGACAAAATAGTCTTTGAGGAATTGTGTCTTGACCTTTTTCTCCTCATAGAGGAGTTTTATTTTGTTTAACCAATCTCTATGGAGCCCATTATGTCATCACAAGTTGTTACTTATCTAAAACTAAACATTCAACATGACATCATTGTAGCACAATCCACACTAGATGAAGAATCATAATTAGAGTCAAGTTTTATTCTTGAACTAACATCAGATTTAGCATTAGAAGTAGAATCAACATTAGTCTCAACATCAAATTCAGATTCCCTTGAGTTAGAGTCAACTTTAGAATCAAAATATGTTCATGGCTGTTACATATTGGTTATGCATGTCTTGTAGATAAATTTGAATAAATTTGTGATCCTTATACAATTTCAAGGATGATTAGTTCAACATTGACATAAGATCTCATAGTATCTTTTATGAGGATTGTTATTCCTCTCCCCATTCCATTACCATTTCACATGCCATTACCACCAACCAACCTAGCCATTTTGTTGACCTTCCACCTCTCAAAAGTGTCAATTGGGACCAATAGAATCACACCTTGTTAAACTACATCCATGGTGACATTAGTTGAAGAACATTAAGGAGGCCAAGACAAAATTCATGAAGAAGAAGAACATTTTCCTAGTTAAACCTTTTTGGAGGTGCTAGGGGATAATCAAAGTTCAAACTCAACATATTTTAGTGAAACCTTTTCAAAATCACTAGAAGATAATCAAAGTAAAAAGTCAACATTCCTTTGTGAAACCTTTTCAGAGGTACTATGGGATAATCAAGACAACTTTATTGGTGAAAACCTCATTGAGGTGCCAATAAATGAACACAACAATTATTCACTACTTGATGAAGACATTATCAAAGATCAAATCAATACAAATTCCACTATATAACATACTCAGATGGCAGCTAATCTTAGGCCCAAATAATATAAAAATTCTATGGTCCTATCAAGATCATATCTAGAAGTCTTTGACCTCAACAAAACCAAAATTATGCTAAATCCAAAATCAATGACATTGTGTGTACATGAAAATATCAATATTCATTTATTTCCCAACCATTATGAATTACATTATCATCCACCTTCACATCACCAAAATAGACCTATCATATAATATTTATCCATGTTTACCATTCTTGGCTACACTTTCATTTATAGAGACTATGAATACATCTTGTCTCAAAGTTTAAAGGAAACAAAATCAATGACCAATAAAGACCATAAAAACATTATTGGAGTCTAAATCTATGGTAGATTATTGATAGAGCAACTATTCAGAAGAGGTGTGGGCTAGAAATTTACAAGATTGATTATTCTAGCTATATCATATGTTGATCAAGATGTGCATCTCCACATCAACAAGAACAATGAAAACATTTACCTAGATAAAAACATACTTTGAATTTTTATTTTGCCATTCCCCTTACCATTTCTTTTGTCATTGTTTCATACCCTACTATTTACCATATCTTATTACTTGGTGGCAGCTATCTTACCATTATATCCAATTTCCATCCTATCATCTTCATTTAATAATACCATACCCTATACCATTCTACCATACCTTCACTATTAGCCAAATCTTATTTTTATATACCCTACCCAACCCATTTTAATCTTCATTCCTTTGGTTCTTCCTACATATTTTTCAAGGGGATTCTAATTGAATTTTAGTAATTTTAAAATTTCATGTTTAAAAGATAGTCCATGAAAGTAGTGTGACAGTGGATCTATCAAGTTATATTTCATTTAAATTTGATTGGTGCCACTAATTATAACCCTTATGGAAAAATCAATTTCCCAACTTGCGTTAATAATTATAACTACCTTGGGAAAATTAGTATCATTGACCTATAACATTGACTCTTAATTATAACCACCTATGGGAAAATTAGGAACAACAACTTTACCATGCATTACCACATCACCTTGCCATTACTATTATCATTTACCTAAATTTGTAAACTTCATGTTACCTAGTCAACTCTCATTTCCTTTTGTGTTGGAAAAACTACTATGACTTGAGGTCCTAGTGGGACTATGTAGGCTATGTTTGATTCACATTGAGGTCATCTAAGTTCCTCTTTTACATATTCTCTCACCATTTTATGAATAACCTAATCCATTCTCTTGTCATTTTATGAGCAGTATCTTGTCAATGTCTAACGAGTTAAATACCTTAAAATTCCAAAAACATTGAAAACATTTCAAAAACCTAAACATTGAAAAATCATCTTAAAATCTCTTAGAGAGATATATAGACTCAAAATCCAACAACATTTATCCTATTTAAACCTATTCAATCATCCTTGATATGCCCTATTGGGGAAAAATACATTATTGGTTCTAATCCATTCCACTACCATTAGGGGTATGACCTTACCTTTGCATGTATCCTTACTTGGGAGCACCACGTGTTTCTCATTCCAATAAGCCTTCATGCACAAATATTGACTTTGTTAATGACATGATACTTTCTCTTGCTTTTACTTTCAAGTTTTCTATATGTTTATTTGCTTAGTTGTTTATTGTTTATTTTTTCCCCCTATTTATTTGATTTATTGTTGTGCCTTGACTCAATCTATATGCATTAATTGGGTGATTACTTGTGCATTATTCTTGAGTCTATCCATATTCATATGTCAACATTGTCATCATGGTTTTTATCATTGGTGCATTGTTTTTAATTATTTATTGGATCAAAATTCAGTCCTTATGCATATTATGGCTAATTTATCATGGTGTTTTATATCATGATGCATACCATCATGTACTACAAAAAAATTAGCTTAGGAAATATTACAAGAAATGGATCCACATAAATTTCTCCTTGGTAACCTTGAAAAATCCTCCCACCCTTCTTGATAAAATCAACCCATTAACCATTCTAGTTGTATCAATACTAATAAGGATAACCATCTCCACATTGGTAGGTATAAAAAAATCATTCATATTGATCGATTCTTATTATTATATTCCTAATTCCATTTTCTCCCATGTTTTGGTGAACTAAATTGACTTGAGGTCCCTTTTGACTATGTAGGCAGTGCTTGGATACATGATGTATCTTAGGTTAGCTTAGCCACCTTTATTCTTACAATCATCTCTTTCATCACTTTGTGCATCTTTGTATGCCTATTTATTTTTGGATTCTTTAGTCATTAGGCCATTGCATCTATGTTTACACCCACTCATCTTTAATTTGTATAATAGGTTATATCTTTGAGTTATGCTTGCCAATTTACTCTACTAGGGCACAATCAAATATCATTATTTAATCTAGGTCATCTTAATGATTATAACCTCCTATGCAAAAATCATTATTTTGACTCATCATACCTAATTGGGGCATATGCCATACCACTGATTATAACCACCTTTAGGCAAATCAATGTCTCAACCTTTTCTACTAATTATAACCATCTTTGGGTAAATCAATACTTTTTAAATCAATGCATGAAAGCATTCTCTCAATTGGATTAATTTCACCCATGGGTTAATTTCATTATTACTCTTGCTTTCTTTTGATGGACCATCCATTAATTGTATGTGTCAAACACTCCCTCTAAGGGCATCATTTTAGGCTTCCCAAACATTTTTTAGAGATTATTCTTCAATCATTACCTTCTTCATTTCTTAACAACATTTTTCATTATTTGAGAAGATGTTACTATGACTATAGCTTGCACAACTGGACACAACTAGACTTTGATTAGACTTCATACTGATTCCTACTAAACATTAAAAGTTAATCTTAGGAATCACTAAACATCATAAATTTGGCTATGCATCATTCATCAAATCTTATAATCATGTTGATGCATCACTATTTTGGGTACTATCCCGTATGCAATAATAAAATCTCATAGATTCATCCCCAATCACCTTGTAATATCACAACTATCAATTTGGCCTATGGACCTATTAAATGGGGCCCTTGCACACTTAATTAAATCATGAAAGAGCTAAAAGGATAATTAAAATCAATTAAATAAGATTAAATGCCTAATTGAATTATCCATTTGAAATTAATGAATACCTAAAAAAGGAAATTCCAAAAACCAAAATATCTTAGCCTTTCATCATTATCTTTATGAGTTGTTAAAATATCCCAAAAATTTCTAAATTGAGAACTATGACTAGTAACTAAAAGTCATAATTGCATGACAAATTTTAAATCAACTAGAGTTAGTCTCAACTTAACCTTCTAATTTGAGAACTATGACTAGTAACTGAAAGTCATAATTGCATGATAGCTTTTAACTCAACTAAACCTTAACTCACTTTGGATGATAATTAATTCCTAAAGATATAAATACAAGGCCATACCCATTCATTTCTAAACTCTCATAAGCCAAAGTTATAATAAAAATTTAGAGCGACACATAAGCTTGGATATTATAGAGTTTTTATGTAGGATTAAATCCATAAGCCTCATACAAGTAATGTTACCATGCCCAAATATTAAGCCACATAACAATATCCAATATAAGGTGCCAAGGAGAGAAGGAGATACACAAGCTCCATTGAAAAAGAGTATTTAAAGCACAAACCAAACAAGCCACACAACAAATCTCTTGTAGCATTCAAGGAAGGTAATGAATTTGGTATTATTTGTATTTTAGTTAGATTTATAATTAGTTCTATTCATTAAACTCCATCTATGATCTAGGCTAGAGATGTTATCATGTTAGTGTGTTCATTTCATTATTTTTTGGACTAATACAAGACTAGCCTCCTCTCTATTATCAAATTCCTATGATCACAAGGTGAATGGATGCTATTTACATAATTGGAGGAGTGTAAAAAAATTTGGAAATGAAAATAATAGAGGTAGAGGAACCATCCTATACCTTCAAAAAAATCAAAGATGGTTGGACACTAGGCTCAAAGGAAACAACCTTTACCTTAGGTACCAATAGGGAAGGGGAAACACTAGGATTGAGAGAGTTAAAATCAAATGAACTAATATAGGGGAAATAAAAGATACTATAGGAGTGGTAGAAACTAAAATAGTTGTGCCCTCACCTAATTGATCTCCATGTATTGGTGCTTTGCCTTTGGTGTCTTAAAGGCTTAAAATCTTTTCTATTTGTAGATCTTCTTCTCCATATGTAGACTCACCTCCTACTACCTACTGCTCCCCTACTAAAAATCAACTATCATGTTGCCCAGAAAAATTTAAACATGAAACACCAATAAAATGTATTTTTCCAAAATTTTATCACTATTTTACCTCTTAAATATCATCTTAAACCTATACACTATGTATAATCCCGTATACATTCTCACAAATAAATTTTATCAAAATATATAACTTCAATAGTGGACGCTTTGGAGGGATGTGAGCTCTTGTCTTCCTCTTATAACAAATAATAACTTTATCAATTGTGGGGGAAGCCTCTTGAGTTGGGATGATTGAAATTTACACACTTTCACTTTCTTAGGCTGATGCTATAATAGGATGGACATGGTCTTTTGAGTCTGAAGAGTCAAGTAAAATTGGATCATCTTGAGTTCCCCCAAGTGAAGTTTTATCCACCCTAAACTCTTATTTATAATTTTCAATGTCATGGGGAATGTTTGTGAAGGTTTCCCTTACTCCACTGATGGTTGATAAGGAATGTTGACCCAAAAATTAGTGGAAATCCATCTACCTATGTGTGGGATTCTGATGTGTGCATTCATAATTGAAATTGAGGGCTCTCCTTAAATTATTTTCAAGAGTTCCTCACATAATCCCATTGTCTATACCTTCTCTTTGATGTGGGCATCACTCTTGGCATTAAAAAATAGGAAACCATGGTCATAATACTTATTTTAGTATGTAATACCAAGGACTTGAATATGTTTTTGAACTTTATCATGAGGGTCCCAATCCTTGTGTGGCAATGTGGCTAGTGAGTAGTATTCCCTATATCTATTAGTATGTTATCCTCATAAAAGTGTTTATGATTGATACATTCTATCAATAATGATGTGAGAGCCATGGAAGGAACTCTTATTTTTATTCTTGAGATATTCATCTATTACCCATCATAATTGGTAGGGTATCTTCTACTCTACTAGTTTATTTAGTATATTTTTGGGGAGATGCAAATGTGCAACCTTGTGGCTAGTGACCATAGTTATAGTGTAGCAAGGTTACAAATAGTATTTCCCTATGGCCATAAATGCATATAAATTTTTATTAGATACCATGGGTAGTGGGGATTCATGAATGACCATCCACACCTAAGGATACCCTTCCTTTGCAATACGAGTGATGTTCCCAGTATAAGTGTATATGTGTATAAAATAATATGAATCACATGTACACTTTTTAATGAAGTATGGAGTTAGGATATAGGGTGACCCATTGTGTATAAAAATTATGCATAGTATAATTTATAAAAGGTATGAAATCATATATAAATATCCCCATTGAGGCTTCTTATCCTTATGCAGTATATATTCTCACAACTTAGCACTAATTACCTCACCTAGAGAAAATGTTAGCTCTGAGGTCATTAGTAAGTCCAATAATGGAACCCATTTAAGATGAAGGAATTATATGATAGGGTATCCATATAGATATTTTATTATGGCCATAATAATATGTATTCCCATCTAAAACTTAGTTATAGGCACCGATTTCTTCTCTTTAAAATTGACAATCTCCCCTATAATTGTCCACTTACTCAATATTTTCTCAATTGAGTTCTCCTTTTTCCATATAAATACCTTGTGTAAATCATATGTAGAATCCATGATAAGTAGGTATAAATACCTCTATAATTTATCTCTTGAAATTTAGGATATAATAGTTTTATGTTTTAGGTGGTGTAAGAACGCACCCCTAGTCACTTTGCTAGTGAAGAACAAGTCTTGTAGGAGGTCTATGCATGACATAACCTCAAGATTCACTGCTGAAAAATGATGTCACTATAATTTGAGTGGAAGGAGGTCTATGGCTAATTTTATTTGATATGGTGTTCCTCATAAGTGTTTACATCCACCAAGTGAATCACTTCCTATGATGTTGAACAATTGATATAGTCATTGTTGAACATTTTTGGATCAAAGACAATGTATTTGTACTCTATTGAATTCTTAATGGAAAATATGAATGGGTGTAGGTATAATTTAAATTTATTAGATGAGGATTCCATAATTAACTCACATAGTTCTCAAATTTCTAGTTCTTACAATTTGATGGATTAACTTCTCTGGATTCACTTTATGATTAAAATGCAGGTAACTAGGGCTTGTTTTCAAGGAGGCAAGTTATCTCAAAGTTAGTTTATGATCAATGAGCATGTAATTTGTTTCCAATTCATTAATATAGATTTGAAATTCAATTTTATTTCATACATTTTTAATTTCCAATGTCTATAAACTTGTTTTACCTATTTAATTTGAATTTTCCCACTTCATATGGTGGGTATGACATATAGGTACTATAGATGCCAACAAGAATGTCTAATTGTTGAATTTTTACAAGTGTCATTATATAACTCTTTTTTATTTGGTCTACCTATGCCACAAAGGCTCTTGGTAGTCAAGATTTGAATGTTGCGTTAAAAAAGTTTTCTCAAAGTGAATGAATTTTTTGAGAAAAAGTTTTGAACACTTTTTCCAAACACTTTTAATGAAGACCAAAATGCACAAGACAAAATGTTGAATTGTTTATCTAAATACTTTTGATAAAAAATTACTCCAAATAGTTTCACTAAAGACCAAATTCATACTGAGCACTTTTGTCAAAGAGTAAATTCTATAGATAAAACGTTGAACACGTTATCTGAATAGTTTTGTCGAAGGCCAAATTTTGAATATGTAAACTTCATGATGAACTTAGGTACTGATGATATAGATTCCAAAATCCAAATGTAAACATTTTCTATGAAATGTAAAAATCCTAAAGACAAAAATATTGAAATATGAATTCTAAACATTTTCCTTGAGGAGTAAATGTTGAAATAAAAAATTTATGAAAACCTAGGTCTCGAAGAGCAAATGGTAAAAGAATTTAATACATGATGAGTAAAGTTATAAGGGCCCAATCAATGACCAAAATTTCCAAACAAAACCTATGAACAAGACCTACAAACAAAATCCTTGAAGAGTTACTTCACACAAAGGTTCATATTAGTATGAAATGTTGAAGATTTCCAATGATAGGCTTTCGAACAAAATTTCTAAAGACCTATTTTGGCAAAGCCTGAGACTTTGAAAATTACGTATCTACCTAAAACATATACATAGGAAAAAATTTCAAAGAGAATTAATACATTAGTTTGAATAAATATAACATGTTCATCTATGTTTGTTGATTAGTGAAGTTAGGTACAACACATAAAGGTCTCTTGGAATAAGACTTTCAAGATAGGCTCAGACCTTTTCAAAACAAAATGGGTACCTATTCTAAAAATGTGAGTGGGGGTATGTTGGGTAAAAAACAATTAAGCCAAATAAATAATTATATTTGATAAATATGTGAACCAAATGATGGGTTTAATAGAAGTAATGTAATGTTTTTTGAGTATTGTTGAACCTCAACGTACATTACCCATAAAAACATGAATCAATAATCACATATGTATTTATAGATTCAAGGTTTTTCACTACTTGGTGTGGATTGAATAAGTTATAACAAATAAACTACTATAATAATTTTCATTGCAATATGTGTAAATGTGCATTAATCAATATCATGCCCCTTTATAACTATGCTAAATGTAAATTGTCATAGTGTGTATGTGCATGAATTGATATCATGATGTTTGAATCTAAGAGTGGGTATATGTGTATGATATAGTATCATTCTCCCTAAATATGTACCAACTAATATAAAATGTTATGCATATATATATTGAATCTAAGAACCTATATCTCAAATATATGTATATGTGAAAAACCTATGATTTTTGTTTCAATAAATTGTGTACATATGCCCATGCATATCCATTCAAATGTGCATGAATTTGTACTGAATTATATGTAAATTAATTTCATATACATTGAATATGCCCCATAATCTATACTGATATGCTAATATTTTTCATGTAATTAAACTTATCTAATATTTGAATCATTATAAATCTTTGGAATCTGTAATCTAATATCAAAATCTGATTTTTTTATTCATGGAGGCTTATGTCTTGATGAAAATATTACTATAATTCACCCATTTTGAGATGAGGTATGTGAAATTTAAGTTACTCATTTCAAAATATAATTTAATTATATCATGTCATGTATAAAGACAATTTCATATATTATCATGTGAACATATGGAGAGTATGTCATCATCGTAATGTATATTGCAATCAAGGCATGTATGTAACATATGTAATGTAGGGTATATAATTATCATGTCTAGATATATGTATCATTAAAGTATAAAGTAATAACCATCACTAAAAATATAACTGAGTAAGAGGACATAGTAAAAGTGCAATATATGGATCATGGAACCACTCAATGTAAGCATTCTCAATAAGTGCAACAAGTTCAATAAGCTCAAGAATTAGTGTGACACATAAGGTGAAAGGATGAATATAAGGTAAATTAAAATATCATAACCAAAAAATCCAAGGGCCACATGCAAGGGACATGCACATGTCACAAACAAGGGACATAAACATGTCACATCAAATAAAGCCAAGGGCCGCACACAAGGGACACAAATATGTTGAAAAAAAGGGACATAAATATGTTTCAAAAAAGAAACATAAATATGTCACAAATAAGGTGAAGATTCTATCCACACTAGACAAGAACGAACTTGTTAGTCATGCCAAAGCGTAACAAAAATATGAAGCATAGAACAAGTAAAGACTAGTCTACACTATCCATATGTATCAATTTTGACATTCTAGAATAATATAATATCCATGTAACACTATACATGATATGAGTAACTAATAAGATATGTGTAATAAATCTAGATAACTCAACATGGTAGAGAGGTCATAAAAGGATATATTTTAGTGATAGTGAAACCTATGGAATAATATGCTCCCTATATTAACATGGGCACTAGGTAGAGGAAGGTCCAACATCTATATGTCAATGTTTAACCTATATGTCTTGCATCACAATCATACATTATGAAATACATGTGTGTGAGAAAATAATATTCAATTTACAAAACATGTGATAAATTACATATTTAAATAGTGTAATCTAGTAATCATGTCACGTTAGGGCTTTGATTTTGATTTTTTAAAATATTTTGAATGGTTTTTTAATTTTTTTTTATATTTTTAAATATTTGATAATTTAAAATTTCTAATTGATGATTCCATCAATTGGAGGACCATGGGGAATGCTCATATCACATAGTGTGAGGGTCACCTATCAAGAGTGAAAGGTACCAAATGTAAGTGTATAATAATCTCATAATAAATCATGTGTTATACAATAACTTCCATGATCATTGGTCCAAAGTTTACATGCTCATAGGAAAAAGGAAACGCGCCCTATCCGTCATGAAGGCCTTATTCTATTAATCGAAGGCTACTGTAAGAATAATGCTATGGTTAAGCACCCTAAACAGGGGAAAAATAAGGAGTCAGGGAACAAAAAGAGTGAATGTGTTACTGAGAAAGGCAAAATCAAGTTCCATAGTACTAAAAAGTAGATTATAGAAGAAGATATGGAGTGGGAGAGTATTGATAAACCCAGTGAGGAAAACTTGGAGGAAGAAGAAGGAACTGAAAGTCGGGCTACAAAATCTAATAAGGATGAAGAATGTCCTGAGAAGAATGAAAAAGATGATGTCAATATAGAGGAGGATTCTGCAAACAGAACTGAAGACATTGAAGAAAACCAGAAAGAGGCGGAGTCTGATTTTGTCTAGGATGACCCTGTTAAGGACCCAGCAGCAAAGAACAAAAAGGAAACCACAGGGCAGGATGATAATCAAGATATGGAAATGGAAATTCAAAATGGAATTAAAGAGTGGGAACATAAGGGTCGAGAAGATATCACTGAAGAAGACAGGAACAGTGTTAATAAAAATTCTGAGGAATGGAGGGGGAAAAAATTGAATGATGAAACACATACACCAATGAACTGGGTTAATTGCAAAGCAACGGCATCTTCTCAATTTGATTCTTGGATGTGTAGGGAGGTTATGAACCTCAAAAGGAAAGTGGAAATAATGGAAGATACCCTGAAAGAGGTATGGAACAAAGTCAACAATATGGATAACCAGATAGGAGAGATCCCAGCCAAGCTCAAAGCCTATGAGAAAAACCTCCAGGAACTAATTAAGGACAATAGAATGAAAATGGAGGAAGCTATGTCCAATATTTGTGATGCTGATGTAAATATTGGTAAAAGAGCCAATGAGGAGACTAAAGCTTTGGAGGGACCCAGCAAAAGAATGAGACAAAGCACTAGAAAGAAGGTAACACAAAAAGGAGCAATGCTGGTGGAAACCGCTACCCAGGATACTGTTTTGAAAGAAAAAGAAATAATGAAAATGATATTGGAACTGGATGAATAATCTAGTTCCTCTTGCTGGTAAAGAATTTGGTCTAGTTCTTTGTTTTTTTGTTGTCTTCCTATGTCTAAGGTGGTGCCAGATCTCTATTTTTTTGGGTTGTGACCGGTTGTCTATTTGGTGGTTTCAGGTCCATTTAAACCTGTTTTTGCTACTTCTTGGTAGTAGTTCTTAGACTTTGTCTGTGTATTGGTTGCTCTATCTTTTTTCCTTGTACTAGGGTTTCGGGGCCCCTTCAAAACCTAATTTTACCATAATCTAAAACTTCCATGATCATTGTTCATATAATCCTATACATAATGGGTAACTTTATAAAAATTAATAATTTTTAGGGTCTATTGTATATTATGAGAATGTATCATTGCCTATGCTCATTGTGGAATATGTTGAATTGTTAGTGGTACTAGTTGAGTACATGTTGTAGGAGATGATGGCCTCTATGAACCATAAATAACTCTCTAATATTCCATGCACTAAATAGTTGGATATCTAATATACCCAACTAATCCTCTATTAATTGGGTATATAGAAATATCTTGCATATGTGTAACCACTGGCTCTATATAATGATCTTGTATGGGTGTATCAAACATCTATAGTGGTGGTGGAGGATGAGGAGATAATGTTGGACATAGAGGGTAATCATATCATACACTTGTAACTATGACTACCTTATTAAATTTTATGTATTTTAAACATTGATGTACTATATATGGTTCTACATGAAGCTTTTGAATATAAAGGTGTCCTGATAACATGTTAAAGACCTTGTTACTATGTATAACTAATAAGGGAGTGGATAGCATGTTGAAGTAAATTTGGAGAGTATTATGTGTCATAGAGTATTCTATTTATTTCCAAATAATCCATTAAATATTCTTGATGTACCTATTATATCATGTTGTGTGCATCCACAAGAGTAAATAAGTGTCATTTTGCACACATTCTCACTTGACCATTGTCAATCATGACACTATATATGGGTTGATCATTGATAAAAGCTCATATGAATAGTGCATGAAAATGTGAATCATAATTTACAATATCATTATCATCAAATGTGTTCATAATAAACTATGGTGAGGTGTCAATAATTAAACCAATAATCACATCTATTGGGTGATTAGATGTTGTATTTGGAGGATGCATATATATATGCATAGTGTAATTATGAATTATCCTTAGTCTCTATCATCTCATGTTTGGGAAATGGATCATTAAATATTTTCAAAGTATGATTTACATTTTTATAGGGTATATATTCCTCTATAGGTGTTCTCAAATCATTATTTTTATCATCACTAAGATATTGTATATTTGATTTTTTATTTTTAAAGCATTTGTTTGTAGAATGTCTCACAATTTTATGATAGTCACAATATGCATTGCTATCATAATTATTTTTTGTAGAAATGTTTATATAAAACTCTCATGGATGAAGAAGAGTGATAATGTTTCATTCAAGTAAATTCTATAATTGACGATAATCTATAAAATTACCTTATCAGTGGAGCTAAAGATTGAATTTGATTTGTAGGTTGTGATACTTCATTAACCATCATCTTTGCCTTATTCTTGTTTTCAGTTGGTTTGAAATTATAACTTGGTTTTATTAGAAAATTCATTGTTAATGTAGCTATAGGAGTATGTTATGCCTATTTTTGTCACTACCTCTTTTATAAAAATTCAAATGAGTCAAGATTTTATCATATTGACAACTCATATTGTAACATTTAAAACTACCAGTGTGAGTGTCTTAGTTCATTAATGCATTTGAATGTTAATTTTTATGTTAAATTTAGTATGAATGATGTGTTTAATGAAGTTTTAATCTAAAAACATTTAATGGGTTTGAAATCATAAGTGGGGGAAATGATAAAATACAATATATATGTGATGTGTGATATGGTACAAAATAAATGATTTGATCTTGAATTTTGATTCTTTTAATCATAAGTTTATTAGTATAAGAGATGATATATAATGGTTTAATTTTCATAATCATTGATTTATGATGCATGTATTTTTTGATAAAATGATTTATGATTTAGTGATTATATGTTCAAGGATCTATAGTAGTTTGAATTGCATGGTTTATTGTTAAATTGACAAAGGTGTTTGATTTATTTAAATTAAATATATAGTTAGACTTTGGACTTAAGTTAGCTTATATCTAAACCTAAATATTTCCTAAACCTAATATCTAAGGTTATAATTTTATTTCAACCTATCAACATTTGTAAAAAAATATACTTAGGCTGACAAAGATTAAAGCCCTAAACTATGGCACAATTAATGATCTGGGGTTCCAACCTTCGGTTTCAAAGTTTGACAAGATGGTAGATGGTGTTTGTATTAAATGAATATTTTGTTAAGTGGTTTGGTAGATATTTGGGTATTCACTTGACATGATATGAATTCAATCTTATTTAATGTGATGTACATGCATCGATAGTTATCTTTTAATAAAATGACTTGATAATGGTTTTAGTAATGAGTAAAATTGGTAATTTGTTTGATCAAGTTGGTTATGCCGCTAAAATAGTATCAAAAGATTTTATAACCAATGGGTATTAAGTACATCATTTGAGAAAATTTTGAGTTTTCAGATAATACAAAAGGTAATTTTATTTATTTGTTTGCCATTTATCACAAGCTTTGGGTAGAAGCAACACTCTATGAGCATGAAGAATTTAGAGAGAATAGAGGAGACTAGAAAAGTTACAAACAAGGTAAGACATTTGTCATTATAAAAAATAAATAGATTTAAGATTATTTGAATACTCATAGTATGGAATTTTTGAGCTATAAATTGCATGAAAAGATATAGTTGAAAACATTTTATAGTTTAATGTGTAAATTTATGAATGCATGAATGAAAATATAGAGATAGTTTTGCTCAAACATGCAATATCTCTTCAATTATACAATATGTTTTTGGAAGAATCATGGTTCAAGAATGTATCTTCATGTTAATATATGGTTGGTATGATAATATTTCATGGTTCAATATGGATGGTTTCTTTGGATGTGTTTTGGTTACTCGTTATTTTTTTGATCTCTAATTTTGGAAAATGACTCATATGTCTTTATTCAAGGTCTTGACGTGATTGAGTTATTTTTTTGGAAAAATATTTTGGTTTTAGTTTTAGACTACAAGGATGAAATATTTTTAATTTTATAAATTTATTTATGGGATGTTATTAAATTATATTAGTATGTTTTTAGTTACATATTTGTTACCAGTTAATGCCTGTAAAATATTTTAGTATATTGGAAAATGTGCATTTTGGGTTTCCATTTGAGTTTGTCAAAATTATTTATTCATTATAAGGAATATTTTTGATCTACATCTTGAGTTTTTGAGTTATCTAATGATTTAGAATTATGTGAGAAAGATGATTTTGTGTATTAGCAAAAATGTTTAATTGGGTATCGATCATCTATACGGAATAGTTTCAGCTTGTTAAAGATTTTACACAGAATAAATCCTTTTGGGCTATAATGGTTAGGCATTTGGATTATGATGGATTATGTTTACTTGAAGGTGATTTTTAATATTTTCATTCTTGATTTTTGAAGTTTTTTAGTCTTATAATGTGGTGTTTAGTTGCATAGTCTCTTTATTCAGATTTCTTTATTTATCCTCTGCCACATATGTCTTTTTATCATTTAGGAACGATAACTTTCATTGAAGAATAATGTTTGTTTTGAACATGACTACGTTATAAATTTGATATAATTAATTAGTTTGGTTTCCTTATATGTTTGATTTTTGTAAAATGGTCTAATACTGGAGGTTCAAATGTAAGTTCTGATTTTCAATAGAAAAGAGTTTATTTAGTTTGGAAATAGATTTTTATTTGTTCATTCAGGGTTTTTAAAAGTGAAAATTATAGAGTTAATAAGGGATATTTATCTCATAAATTGATAGTTTGTTTATTGGTATTTTAATTCCAAGAATCCATCTCCTAAACCTGTAGATGAACATATAGGTTATAGATTTCCTTTTGCAACTACTTGAGCAAGAGAAGACAAATTTTTTAGGAAGAGTAGAGAACTTAGCCCTTCAACATCACCTACAATCACTAGATTGGTTAATAAGGTGAAATTTGAGGTAGATGATGAAGATAATGAAGGTAGTAGTAAATTGGTTAAGTTTCCACATATGAAAATAAACTATATAGAGTATCAAACTAATAAAAGACATCCATTAATTAAGATGTTATCTAATATCGAGGATGAATGGATGGCCAATTGAATTATAGTTATATTATTTTTATACTTTTAGATACTTTTCATTCTATAATTTTTCATGATACTTATTCATTTTTGATACTTGAGAGTTGGATTTTTTTTTTATAGTAGTACATATATTTTTGGTTTTTTAATCATATATTATTGAATATGGATTAATGCATATGGATTTAGTGTTAGATGTATTTTAGATTCATTTAAATTATTTATTTCATGTTAATGTTTAGCATATATTGATTATTTAAATGTTAGTAATGTCTAAGGCCCCCCACCTATTAGAGTTTGTTCTTAATTGGTCTATTAAAATTTTATTTGATCCCTAAAAGACTACTTTAAGTTGTTTAAAAAAAATTTGAGCTATAAGTTAATTTAATTTATTTAAAAGTCAAATTAGACTTAACTAATAACTAACTAAAGTTAGTTATAACTTATTTTTTTAACTATCTCTTAATGAAATGATTATATAGGTAGATCAAAGTGAAATATTAAAGTAGGAACATTACATAGGTATTCTTGAATACTCTGATTTGCTTCAAAGTTCATCATCATACTCATTTCTATGCAACATCTCTAAGATTAAACAATTTTCATAGATAGACCAATAACACATTCTCTGACAGTTGAGTAACATGCTTAATCAATATAGTCATAACTAGATTTATTATTTAATTTATAAATCAATTATCTAAAAGATATTAGGTTTAATATCTTATGATGATTATAGTTTTATAGTCATATGAGCATAATCCAATCTACTTGGCCTGAAAAATGATGAATACTTCATTGTGTGCAACATGTTGATCTATTTAGATTGTATTAGTTTTTAAATTAGAGATTTTTTGTATTAAAATATTGTTTCTCAATAATATATCATTAACCTTTGCTAAGATGACTCTTATTTAAAGACTCACATTTCATTTTTTTTATTATTTAAATTATTTTATTACTTTTATTTTTATTTGTCTTTTAGATTAGATTTTTGTTTAATTCCTTTATTATTGTTTATTTAGTTGAGTCTTATCTTAATTCATAGTTATTTATTTATTTATTGATAATTAGGTTTATATACTTTAGTTTTAAGTTTATTTTTTTAATTATTAGTTATTACTTGTGTAGTCATATAAAATATGAAATTTGGTAACTTGAGTGTGGCTAATGATACCTATTCCATAGGTCCATCTTGCTTGCTTTCATGACCCTCATAGGCATGTTTTGACTAATTCCTAGCCATCCATTACCTCTTAGACTAAACCCTTGCAGACCCAGATTGCTCTTTCCATGCTTAATATATCCTTCCAAGTCTTGTCAGCCATAGACAACAATGCCCAAACTTGGACTACAATGCTAAAACCTAGGGTGTCTTATTTTTGGCATTGTTGTCCAAGTGCATTTTGGCCTCTAATGATCATATTCTTCTAAATCCTTATCCTAATTCATGTCAGCCTAATATGAATTCATTTAACCCATGATCATTAAATCCCCTATAAAAGGCCATTCAAAGTCTATTAAGAAGGGTTGACACTCATTTACAAGAGATAAATAAGAATACAAGAAAGACTACTCAAGCATTCTTCTCTATTCTCTACATACAACCATCTAATAGTATTTCAAGATTATTCAAACCTTTATACCAGTCCCTAGTCATTATAAGTACACCTAGTTTTACATTTACTTACATTTTCATCACACTATTGCACTAAGCACTTCAATGGGAGAACTACATATATCTTGATCCCTCCTTAGAGTATTGGTATGTAGGAAATGTGCCCACACACAAGGTGTGAAGTACATCTAGCATATCATTTACACACTAACCTCTTTTCCATATTTGTCAAAGTTCTATTTAATTGCATAAAAGACACAAATACATGAAGAATTATCTCTATAAGGAGTTCCACTGATAGTGAGGATCTAAAATTTGGTACACATGCTCATACAAATGTGGAAAACAAAACTCAAAAAAATCAGATCTTTGTGAGTATTTTGGACAATAGCAGTAAGACCAGGACTATAACATCAGACAACAGGGTGTCCTATTTTTGATGGTTCTATCTAATCACAAATTGAAGTCTAGATCTTAGTTTGCAATAGTGTCCCAGTCTTGTTCCTCTAGTATCAGATTCTATCTTAGTGATAATAGCCTAGAATGAGCTAAGTCATATTTTCTCTCACTTATTACTATTTTTAGAAAAGACACAAATATAATCTATTTACACAAATTAGTGGCTTAATTATTTCATATTATTTACTAATTTTATCATACTCTAGAACCTTTATTATTGAGGAATTAAATACCTAATTTATCAAAAATAATAAATCATTTGGTGAACCTAATTTACTTTAAATTTCACATAAAAACACTAGAAACCCTAGGGTAAATTCCTAGCTAATTTTTCTCATTATTTTTTGAATTTTTTCCTAAATATTAAAATAAAAAATTCCTCTCAAATTTTAAAATTTTGTAGTAAATTATAAAATCAATTTATTTCAAACCCTAGTTGCATCAACTGGCTCCCAGTAATTTTCCATTAATTTTTCCAATCATTTTCTAAATTTTTAGTTGCATATTAAAATAAAAAAACCAATTTCAAATTCAAAAATTTATATCAAAAAATCAAAAATATTTACATTTTATAAAACCCTAGTTGCATCTACTAGGTCCCATTAAATAACTAATTTTACATTAAAGTTTTGATTTTTCAATTGCATACTTAGCTCAAAAATTCATAGTATTTTGCAAAAATATTTTTGAAAAATACCTAGTTACATGTACTATCTCCCATTTTGCTTATTGAGGTATCACCTTACATCCATAATCAAATTATAAAAATGATTCCCACCTATGTACAAATTTTTCTTACATTTCTTGTAAATAACAAGGAAACCATAATGGGCCCTATCATGTATATGAATGATGAAATATATCATATGTTAGTACAAAGATTCATCCTTTGCATTTCATGTTTATGTTTCATTATATGGGCTGATATTACAAACTTCATTGCAAAAAATGCACAAGACTTCAAAATTATTTTTGTATATTATCTTTTTCTCATACAAAATAATTACCAACTCCATTTTGCTAAATACATTCAAAATGTTATGTTGCATGTCAAAAATTTATATGCCTTTATGAAAAAATTCATGTTATCTATCCTTTGATTTATATTCCTCATGTGGAAAATTGTTCAAATTTATCATGCTAAATGAATTCAAAATATTATGTTACATGTCAAAAGTTTATATGACTTTATGAAAAAATTCATGATTTCTATCCTTTACTTTTTATTTCTCATGTGGAATTTTTTTCAAGTTTATCATGCCAAACACATTATAAATGTCATAGCACATGCTAAATTTTTTTATGCATCCTTGCAAAAGTCCATTCTCTATATCCCTTGTTTTTGGTCTATCATGTGGAATGATCTTTATAATCATATTGATATACATGGTTTCTACTTAGATGTATCTAACTCTTTGGATATTTTTAAGTATCTACTTACCACTACTAGACACAAACAAACACTAGTAGTTATATCTATCCCTCCTCTCTTTAAACTTGGTTTATCTAGATTTTATACCATACCTAATACCAACTCTATGCCTATAGTAGATCACATAATACATTCTATCACCCAAGTTTATGAAGATAGGTAGGTTGATTACACCCATGATTATAGCTTTGTCACTCAGTTTAGCACCCCTTATGATATAGTTTTAGTTCCTCCACTTGTACAGTTCTTCCTCCAGTCCAAACTTAGCCATAGTTGAGACCATCATCAACACAAAAAATTCATACACCTCCACAAATTTAGGATTCTAAGTAGTTTCCAGCTATAGTAATCACACCTAGGGTAGTATCATTGAGATATCATGTATCTACACATAAAGCACATGTTCAGAGAGCTTCTCCTACCACTAGATGGGTCCCTTAGAGCCCCACAATTGCATCCACTTCTTAGAGTTATAGAGAGACCCCACATTCAATTTCCACTAAGACATTTTAGAGAACTTACAACATACGTAGATTTTAGAGCCATAGTCTTAAAATTTCCATCATGCTTCATGATCATGCACGAGACTTCTTCTTGATATAGGAAAACATAATAGGGAGTCTCTTATGAGATTCATTTGTTAGTATCATCTCTTCTTAGCCTTACATGGACATAGTTTATTATGCTTACTTTTACATAGTTCCTTCTCAAATTTCTTTTACATAGTCTTCTCATGATTGATTGTACATAGTTTATATATCAAAAATACCAAAAAAAATATAAAATATATCCAAAAACACAAAAACATTTTGATTATATGCATTATCCATAATTTATATTACCAATACTTTGCTAGGACTTACATTTGTTTTTTTATTCTATTATTTGTCAATTTATCTACATTACCATGCTTCACTTGATCTTATTTGAGTGTGTGTAATGACATCCAGATCCTTGATTTCTTCAGTCTACCTATTGAGGGGTCATCCTGCTTCTAAATTTGAGACACACATTGATACACATACCCACTGGGGGCATATTCTACATGACTACACCATCCAAGTTATGTCATTCCTATACTACACACTCCAAGTTATCATGTTGATATACATTACTTACTAGATTACATAGATTACTATATCGACATTTCACTAATATCTAACACTTGTGTATCTCTTAACATATACCTAGTCTTGTACTAAACATGTATTTCATACTTTCACTCTTGTTTTGATTAGTTAGATGTGATTTTATCTTTCCAATTATTACATGCTTTCTCTTATTGCTTAGTGTATCTTGATGGATTGCATTTATAGTATTTGTTTACCTCCTGTATGTGCCTTAAAACATTTGCTAATGTCCTTTATTTGTACTCTTCCATGTGCCTGTGGCCCTTGTGTCAACCTTTCTTATTTTAATTGTATGTGTATGTGACATTTGAACACATGTTGTGTGATTTCTTTCTAGTTTGAGTGATATGTCCCCATGTCCTTTGATTTCTTGGCCCCTTGGCCACTCTTGTATGCTTCTTGCTTTATATGCTTGTTTCCTGATTAATTTTCCTATTTGTAATGCCATGATTTATATCATGAATTTCCTTGCTTTCTTGGATGCCATGATGTACATCATGCTTCATCCCCCCTTGATAAAAACTAACACTTTCAATTCTAGTTCAATAAATTTCACATGTCATTACATTGTTATATCTATCTAGGCATACCCCTATTGATCTAACAATCTCTCTAATCAAACCTTGCTGTATATCAAGATATACTATCAATTAAAATTGTTATATCATATATCTATGAAACATAACACACTTACAGGGCTCTTTCTTCTAAGGGTAGTCATTGTAACATATTCATTCCTACCCTCAGAAGAGGGGTCAATAAATAGGGGTTTTATCATAGAGATCAGAGTTCTTAAATGGATGAAAAAGTAGTTTTTAGAACACTCAAAATAGAATCTAGACATCAAACCAGGTAGATAATAGAGAATCTAGAATAGTTACTAGATTTGGTCATGGATAAAAAAACTAAATTTAGACTACAACACTAGATAATAGGGTGTACTATTCTCAGCACTCCTATCTAGACAATATAAAAATCAATTTTTCCAAAAATAGATAAAAAAGTGAGTTTAGTCATAGGTTTGTCAGCTCAGTATAGTCTAGATTCAACATGTTTTAGTATAGTTTTTGCTCAAAAATCTAGATATAGGGGGAATCATACATATCATGATGACTTTCATGTATAGTTTTAGATTAGGTAGTTAATATAACTTCTAGATCAGACTCTATGTTCCAGACACCAGTGATTTTGGGCAATGTGCATGACACATTGAACTTCCCCTTTTTTTAAGTTTAATTTATTTTTTAGGCATTTCTCAATAGATGCATGCCTTAATCCATATGTAGGTGGTTGTCATCCTTTTTCAAGTTTGGCTTTCATACAAGATTAACATCCCAAGTACCTGAGTTCTTGATTTGGCTTCAACATAAACCTATTGTACTAGTTTTAGAGTGGACTTCATACAAGCCTAATCTCCATCTTTTGAAATGGCCAAGAGTGGTCTAGTTTCCAACATACATTCAACTATCCATGCCAAAATTGTCAAATCATACTACATTCATGGGATTCAAGAGCTATCTCATATGACATACATTCCATAACAATATCAATTCAGAGCTTCACTTCACAGGGCAATGATGAAGCTAAAGGACTATCTAACCTTTATATTCTTGAGGCACTTATTTAGAGGGATTGGACACATAGTCCAAACATAGATTGACATATGTATGATTCATTAGCTTCACTCAATTGGTGATGATGGAGCTAAAGGGCTTACCTTTGCATTCTTGATCCACTTATATGGAATTGAGCTCTCATCTCCATTCATGATATTAATTTTGGTACAACATACACCCAATATAATCCAACATCACAACATGTTTTATATTGGTTCATGTACCCACTAAGGTGTATTCATTCCTTTCTCTTCCTCTCTCTTACCTAGCTCTTATAAATTATTATTTTAGATATATCATATCTAATAAAGACTGATCTAATCTATGTTTTTCATTACAGATTCACAATTCACATTGTGCTCTCTCTATGCACATCCAACATCAAATAGCTTCATGAGCTTCACCTTTACAAGTAAGTTTAGGTATGCTTTCTATTTTTCCTTTACCCTAGTATTTAACTTTAATGCACCTATAGAATAAAGGGGGGAAAATGTAGTCATATAAAATTCAAAATTTGGTAACTTGAGTGTGGTTAATGAAACCCAATACATAGGTCCATCTTGCTTGATCTCATCACTCTCATAAGCATGTTTTTATTTATTCTTAGTCATCTTTAGCCTCCCAAACTGAACCCTTTTAGACCTATATTGCTCTTTCCATTCTTAATCTATCCCCTTAGGTCTTATCAGCTATGGATAACAATGCCCAAACTTGGACTACAACATTGAAACCTAGGGTGCCTTATTTTTGGGATGTTGTCAAAGTGCATTTTGGACTCTAATAGTCATATTATTATAAATCCTTATCCCAATTCATGTTGGACTAACACAAATTCATTTAACCCATGATCATTAAATCCCATATAAAAGGCCATTCAAAGTCCATTTAGAAGTGTTGGCACTCATTTACAAGATAGAAGCAAGAATACAAGTAAGACTACTTAAGCACTTTTCCCTATTCTTTGCATACAACCATCTAATAATATTTCAAGCTTATTTGAACTTTTATACCAGTCCTTAGTCATTCTAAATACACCTAGTTTTGCATTTTCATCACACTATTGCACTAAGCACTTCAATTGGAAAACTACATATGGCTTGATCCCTCCTCAGAGTATTGGTATATAAGTAGCATGCCCACACATGGGGTGTGAAGTGCATCCAATGTATCCTTTACACAATAACCCATTTTCCCTATTTGATAAAGTTCCATTTAATTACATAGAAGACATAAGAAAATGAGGAATCAACTCTATAGGGAGTTCCAATGATAAAAAAGATCTAAAATTTGGTACATAGGCTCATACAGATGTAGTGAGTAAAACCCACAAAAATTAGATCACTATGAGTAGTTTAGATAATAACGACAAGATTAGGAATATAATGCCAGATAGTAGGGTGTCATGTTTTTAGTGGTATTGTCCAATCACAAAATGAAGTCCAAATCTTAGTTTTCAATAGTGTCCTAGTCTTATTCCTCTAGTATTATATTTTGTCTTAGTCATAACAACCTAGAATGAGCTAAATCATATTTTCTCTCACTTATTACTATTTTTAGAAACAAAAAAAATATAATCTATTTACCCAAATCAATGGCTTAATTATTGCATATTATTTACCAATTTTATCATACTCTAGAGCCTTTATTATTGAGCAATTAAACACCTAATTTCTCAAAATAATAAATCAACTTGATTTCTTGATCTAGTTTGTTTTTCATTAAGTAGTTTAAGTTTAGAAGTAATTAACTTTCTTTTTGCCTAGAATTAAGTGTTATTTTAGTCTAGCATTAGTTTAGTTTAGATAGAGGATTAGTTTATTTTATAATTATTCTTATTTATTATTTGATAAAGTGTTCTTCATAAACTTATAGGTATTTCTTAAGGTAATTATTTTTTTAGTTATGTTGATTTTTATTTCGATTTCTTTCTTTGGCATTCATTGTCAATTTTTTTATTTGTCATTAAATTGTTTCTACTTATTTTATTTTAATTTGTTTTGAGTGAAACATGACCATCAAATTATTGTTTAAAATTTGATAAAATAGAGACACATATTTATAGGAACATAAATATTTTCTTTAAGAGATTATATAATCAATAGGCTATAGGTTAGATTATATTTTTGTATTTTATTTCCTTAATTTACAAAAACATATTTGATTTATGAAATTATAATGAAGTTTTTTTGATATTTGACATGTTTATTATTTCCAAAAATATATTAAAAACCCTTGCAAATATTTTATATCTTTTAAGACCGTTTAGATCCTAACTATTATATTGGTATGATTCCATCTTAACCTTCACAATAGGTGAAAGGGTTGATTTGTTAATGTTACAATTTTAATCATCAATAGAGTAGGTGTATACTTTATCTTGTTCAAATCTATGAACCTAACTTCTCTATCTCTTATTGTGTGATATATCTCATTGAAGGATTTGAATCTTTTGAAGATGATTGACTCATGGAGTGGCACAAGTAATATTTTATTGAATATGTCTTGTAACTCATTTTTAGACATAACATTAGTCATCTTAGATATCATAGTATTTTAATGAATCACATAATCACATATTGTCTCATTGGACCCTTTCTTGAGTTTTGCAAGTTACACATGAGATATATTTTCATCAATGTTGGTAGAAAAATGCACTAGAAACTAATCTTCCAAAGGGTTAAATTTTATAACTGGTTAGAGGGTGAGATAATAAAACCATCATAGAGCATATTCCTTGAGAATTATTAAAAATAGATTGGTTACTAATTTGTCATTGTATTTTTAATACAAGCATGCTACATGGAATGATTAGAGGTGATGTTTTGGGTTAGCTTTACCCTAAACAAGTAAATAATCATTGGCATGCAATATGAAGGGTTTCTATATCATAATCAACAAGGAATATATAAATGCCCTAAATACATGGATAGAGTAGTATAATTTATATTGGCATCTAAGGTCACATGTCAAGCTCAGATTATTTTATCTCAAGCACAACAATAAGAACCCTTTACTATTATCAACCCATCCTTTAGGGCTAGTACCTCTGCATCAAATGTATTAACTTCTAACATTGATAATATCCTTACATATATACCTACAGTGACATATAAAATATAAAAAAGGTGTGGGTAAAAATGAGGATTACAATAGATTTATAATAATATCAAAAAATTAGAAGGGTTTCAATACTAATCTGCATCTATCAATAATGACCCTCTCCTAAACACTGGTACTTTTAAAAATCAAATATTTACATAAGCTCAACCTATTTTCCCAGTGTATTTAGCATGAGAAATTTCCTAATTAGAATCTTTCCCTCTCTCTCTCTCTCTCTCACACACACACACACACACACACACACACACACACACACACACACACACACACACACACACACACACACACACACACACACACACACACACACACACACACACACACACACACATGCACATGCACACACACATGTACACGTACACACACACACACACTTATAATAAATAGTGCACATATATAATAGTTTCTAATTTTTCCAAAGGGTTAAATGTTGTGACTGATTAGAGGGTAAATTTATAGAACCACATAAAATCATATTCATTGAGACTTTTTTGGAATATCCTAGTTAATAATTTATAATTTTATGCATAATCTAAACATACTACATGGAATGATATAAGATGATGTTCTAGGTCATTATCGACCACTACAGGTCAATATTGACAATTAATATTGACCCAAAGCTAATGAAATTGACCCTGCTCAAATAAAAAACATAATTTTACATCTAGACAAATTACATGCCTACTTTAGTCTTTTTTTCACTATCAGAATATAGTCATAGTCATAAAATCAATTATAAAATATAAGTACTTATCCATTTGATGCAATTAATATATTTAACATATGTCACTTGTCAAATCATTTTAACTAGTTTTAGTAGTTTACAATTAGATTCATGCTAAATTTCCATATTTATTAATCTAAATTCACATACTAGGTTATATATTATTATGATTTATAAAACTAGATTAGTGTAAATCATAATGGTGAGATTGATATGAATGATATAAAGTGATGTTCTGAGTCACATTTATATTGGCTCATAAGGTGGAATGCTATCACATGCCTTGTCACCATAGGAGGGGTAAATGTTACCTATGTATGAATAGGTATGGGTATTTTTTGGATTAATTTTGGTGAACCCATACCTTGGTTAGTTATTACATATGTCATTGGAGGTGTATATTTATGGGTAATGTTAATGGCATAAGTTTGAACACTTTTGGTTGAGCTAGTACCTTAGAAGGGTTGGTTGATATCACATAAGGGATCATGTTATCTCTCAAATGTAGTAGCATGTGCAAAATTTATACTTTCATCTCTTGTGATATATAACATCATATCAATTTTATGTGGATTTAAGTTAATACATTCATTTAATTATTGGTAAAAAATGCCATCAAGTTGAATCTTAGTAGTTGTGTCATGAGTATTATCTATCTCAACATTCATGATAAGTTCATAAAGATGGTGTGTGATATGTAATGTATAATCTATAGATAAAGTAGGAAGAATGAAGGAGGTCATTCATACTCTTTTTCATCTATTGGTAACAAAAATTACCTCAAATTGGATGTTAAAAAAATATGATTCAAGAAAGGATTGATATTTTTAATTATTATTTTAAGATGATTATTGTTCTTATATTTAATCCATTTTATTATAAGATTGATCAAACTATAACTACCCAAGTGGAACAATATAAAAATATTACCTTTATGAATTACATCAATAAATAAATCCAATGTTCATTAATTATAGCCATGGGTAATGTGTATTATTAAGGGATAATAAGAAATGAGGTCTAAAAATAAACCTTGAGGATAAAATATAAAACCCTAAAGGAGGCCTAGGGTTTGACATGGTTTGATAAATGTATGGGTTCACAAATATTTTTTACCCTAATTTGGTTTTAGAAACCCAAATATGATAAAAAAATAAAAACACTATATGAATTCATACTAATAAATATGACATTTAAGTATTAATCTGAATTTAAAGCTTGAAACAAATTCACAAGGATTTGAAAAGTGACATGCTAAATATAATAAGTACATTATAAGGATGAGTGATAATATTTTTTGATTGATTATTTAATTATGACTATATTATGGTAGTGGAAAATAGAATGAAGTAGACCTATGATTTATCCAGATCTAAAAACATGTTTTTGTAAGTGCCAATTTAGTTTCATCAGCTTTGGGTCAGTATCGTTTATCAATACTAACCCATAGTGTTCATGACCTATATAAACAAGTAGGTATCTTACCATATGGTTACCTTCATTTATTTCTAAAAGCTTTATATGTGTAGTGTTGAATCTTAATCATACAAACAACTTTAAAAATCAGCCTCTTTCACCTTGAAACCTTAGGTATATGTGTGATATTTATAAACCTATAAAAAATGGGAAAGTGAATGGACTGACCTGACCCAAATCACCTCCATCCATGATTAACCACTACCTATGTCTTTGATACTCCAAGAATGGAAACTAAGTCACATATATTTATTCCACCTAGTGTGATTATGTTATT